>JARFXV010000056.1:0-691281 GCA_031761425.1 Cosmopolites sordidus
ATATATATATATAATATATATAAATATAGATATATATATATATATATATATATATATATATATATATATATAAATATATATATATATATATATATATATATATAATATATATATATTATATATATATATATATATATATATATATATATATATGAAATATATTCAAATTATTGATTGAAAAATTGTCTTATTCATTTTTGAAATATATTTATTTCAATAACTATTTTAGCATATCTTGTAAACGCCAACTAAACGGCTTTAGCTCTAATAAAAAAAAATACTTTCAGAGGCAGACAAGGGAAAAAAGTGAGCCTATTGGCATACCGCCAAATTTAAATTGACGGAAAATCCAAAATTCGATTAATCGAAGCTTCATCAAAGTAAAAGCTTCATAAGTCGAATGTTAACGGCAAGATGTGGAACTGAGATGGGTGTACCAGTTTTAGCCAAGACCTGAAAAATTTAAATTTGTCCACCATCATTTTTTTTCCAATCAATATCGAGATGTTATACTTTATTAAGTATTATTTATAAATTAGGAACTAAAATTACTTTATATAAAACGGTTTTAAACGCATTATTTTGATGGAGCCGTTATCGAAAGCTACGAAAGCCTTTTCTCGTTTGAGCAGTGAGGATAAATTTTTGATTACGTATTGTTACATGTATCAACAACGTTTGAGTTCAATCAACTATTCTCAAGACATTCCTGAAAATATATGTGTATTATGAGTGATGCAATTCACTTTGATGCCTACCCTTGCTTACGTGAAGTGAATGGACCTTGGAAAATTAGTATATTTTCACTGACTAGATCTGAGCTGTATGGGTGGTGTGAATTTGTATATATTCTGTAATATTAGTGTATGTTGTCTGGTTTTCTGTTTACGGTTTGTTGTAATTTCGGACTCTCTCTCGGACTCGACGGACTAAATAGACAAAAAATAACACATGGGCTGAAAAGTCCCGGGCCTAACACATAGATGGCGCTAGTTTTATTGCAGTCACCTTTTTTTCAGTTAATACTAACCTTTAAAAGACAGCTGTTAAAATTTCATGATATTCTATTCATTAGTTTGTGAGTTATTGTGCTAAGAGTGACGCTACTTTTGTTATTTTCAAAACAATGGATCAAAAACAATTTCGTGTTTTAATTTTACACTGCTTCTTGATGGGAAAAAATACCGTTCAAGCGAAGCAATGGCTTGAAAAGTGTTATGGGGACTCCGCTCCATCAGAAACAACAATAAAACGTTGGTTTGCTGACTTCAAACGTTGTCGTAGAGACACCGATGGTGCAGAACGCAGTGGACGTCCAAATGAGGCGGTAACACCAGAAAACATAAAAAAAATCCACAAAATCGTTTTGAATAATCGAAAAGTGAAGTTGCGTGAGTTAGCTGACATCGTAAAGATATCAAAAGGACGTGTTGGCTTTATATTGCATACGCATTTGACTATGAGAAAGCTCTGTTCAAAGTGGGTGCCGCGTTTGCTCACTGTTGACCAAAAACGAGAACGTGTTGATGATTCTGAGCAGTGTTTGGCCATATTTAAACGTAACAAACCGGAATTTTTGCGTCGATATGTGACAATGGATGAAACATGGATCCATCACTTCACTCCGGAATAAAAACGATCGTCATCTGAGTGGACAGCAACTGGTGAACCTCGTCCAAAGCGCCTGAAAGCACAACAATCGGCTGGAAAGGTTATGGCCTCGGTATTTCGGGATGTGCGTGGTGTAATATTCATCGACTATCTTGAGAAAGGAAATACCATTAACAGTGAATATTATATAGCGTTATTGGGGCGTTTGAAGGCCGAAATTGCAAAGAAACGACCGCATATGGCAAAGAAAAACATTTTGTTTCATCAAGACAACGCATCGTGTCACAAGTCAATCAAAACAATGGCAAAACTACATGAATTGAACTTCGAATTGCTCCCACATCCACGGTATTCGCCAGATTTGGCTCCCAGCGACTACTGGCTGTTCGCAGACCTGAAAAAAATGCTCGCCGGTAAGAAATTTCGCACGAATGAAGAGGTTATCGCTGAAACTGAGGCCTATTTTGAGGCAAAAGATAAATCATTCTACAAAAGTGGTATTGAAAAGTTAGAACGGCGCTGGAATGATTGCGTTGCTCTTGATGGAGATTACGTTGATGAATAAAGCTAATTTTGAACCAAAAAAACGGTGTTTTCTTTGTTAGGCCCGGGACTTTTCAGCCCATGTATATATATATATATATATATATATATATATATATATATATATATATATATATATATATATATATATATATATATATATATATAAACTATATATATCATACTATCACTATATATACCACTATACTATCACTATATATATAAAATATATATCAAACTGGAACCAACTGGACACGTACTCTACACTCGAGGTACGGAAAATGGCCGATGTGGCGGAATAGGATTCCTCCTCAATCGAAAGCTGAAGGACAGTGTGGTAAAATTTGAAAGTACATCCGACCGATTAGCCCAATGCGTCATTCAGCTGAATAAAAAGTTTAGGCTTCAAATCGTCCAAGCTTATGCACCAACTATAAGCCATAAAGATGAGGAAATTGAGGAGTTTTATGATGATGTGGCCCAGCTTTTATACAAGGAGAATTGTAGGTACAAAATCCTGATGGGTGATTTTAATGCCAGAATTGGAACAACAAGTACAGACGAAAATGCAACTGGCCCATATGGAACTAGTGAGCGAGACAATAGAGGTGACAGATTAGTTGATTTTGCTGAAGGACAAGAACTATATATTATGAATTCATTCTATAAGAAAAATATCAGCAGAACATGGACATGGAAAAGTCCATCTGGGCTCACAAGCGAAATTGACTACATCATGACCAACGATAAAACAATATTTACCAATTGTACTGTCCTTAACAATTTTAATGTTGGAAGTGACCACCGAATTGTACGAGCAAGGGTTCGGATTGACTGTCGAAAAGAGCGCGAAAAAATGGTAAGATCAAAGAAGGGCAAGGTGGATTCTGGAAAACTGCTGGAGAGAGGAAGCGATTTTGAGATTGCTTTGTCAAACCGGTTTGCTGCGTTACAAGATCCAGAGGAGGTGGAAATATCAGTTCAATATGAAGAAATCGCCAACAATGTACTTCAAACGGCTGCTTCAATAGCACCAGAGGAAAAATGTCTCAAACAAACAAAAATCTCCAGTGAGACCATTGATTTAATGAAGAAACGGCGAGCAATGAGAAATGCAGGTAGTCCTTTTGGCAGGGTCGAGTACACTGAGCTCTGCAAAACTATAAGAAAACGTATCAAAGAGGACACGCGCCGATTCAATATGCAGCTAGTGCAAAAAACCCTGGAAGAAAACAAAGGAATTAACAAAGCTAAGCAGAAGCTGAGAAACAAAAGAACGCAAATATATGCTTTAAAGTGTGCAGGACGCGTACCCAAATGTTAGAGATTGTCAGAAGGTTTTATTCCCAGTTATATGAAGATCAGAGCCAGTCAGGGACAGCAATACCCACGGAAGAACAATATATAATACCAGATATCCTAGTGGAGGAAGTAACAAATGCTATAGAATTGATGAAGAACGGCAAGGCTCCAGGAAAGGATAGTGTAACTGTCGAAATGCTAAAAGCTGGTGGTCGGACGTTACATAAAACACTGGCAAAATTATACTCAAAATGCCTCAAAGAACAAAAAGTACCTGACTTATGGAAACATGCAGAAGTGATCCTTTTACATAAAAAAGGAGCACAGGAAGATTTAAAGAACTACCGTCCAATAATCCTCCTATCAGTGATGTACAAAGTTTTCACTAAGATAATTTCTAAAAGAATATTTAAAAAACTGAATGACGCACAACCAAGAGAACAAGCAGGATTCAGAAGTGGATTCAGTACAATGGATCACATCCAGGTTGTACAGCAGGTCATAGAAAGGCACAACGAATACACCATGCCACTGTGCTTGGCTTTTATGGACTACGAAAAAGCATTTGATTCCATCTCAAAGCATGCGATAATGGATGCACTGCTTAGCCAAGGTGTAGAGAGAGCCTATGTAAACCTATTAGAATCGATATATGATGGAGCTACAGCCACAATTCACCTTGATGATCTTGAAGTGGGAATTAATATAGAACGAGGTGTACGGCAGGGTGACGCAATATCGCCTATTCTTTTCTCGGCTGGCCTTGAAGAAGTATTCCGTAAACTGGATTGGGAACAGGATGGGGTAAAGATCAATTGTGCAAACTTAAACCATCTTAGATTTGCAGATGATACTATTCTCATTTCACAAGACCCAGAGGAGCTGCAAAGACGCATACAAGAACTGCAAAGGGCTAGCGAACCATTTGGCTTGAAAATAAACCTGAAAAAGAGTCAGGTTATGTTCAATAACTTCGCTCAGGACAGAAGAATTTCATTTTTAGGAAGGGATTTAGAGATTGTGGACAGCTTTGTATATCTTGGGCGGAGGATTTCCTTTCCTTGGCGGAGGATTTCCATGGAGGGGAATACCGCCCGGGAGGTGGAACGGCGTGTTAAGTGTGGCTGGCAGGCATTTGGTAGGCTCAACGTAGTGTTTAGGAGCAGACTCCCACTTTGCCTGAAAAGAAAAGTATTCGATCAGTGCGTTCTACCCGTTATGACATACGGAAGTGAAACCTGGACACTCATATCGCAATCAATTCAAAAACTTCGGGTGGCACAGAGGGGAATGGAAAGATGTATGCTTGGCATTACAAGACGAGACAGAAAGTCCTGCGCATGGATCAGGGAACAAACAAAAGTCTGTGACATCATTGGAAGAGTAAAACAGTTGAAATGGAGATGGGCAGGCCATATAGCGAGGCGATGGGACGACAGATGGACCAAGGCAATCCTGGAGTGGATACCGCTTGATCGCAAACGTCCGCGAAGAAGACTGAAAGCACGATGGACTGATGACATCGTTAAGTATATTGAACCCGAGTGGCAGAGGAAACCCCAGGACCGTGAAGGTTGGAAGCATGCTGAAGAGGCCTTCATCCTGCAGTGGATCGATACGGGCTGATGATGATGATGATGATATATATATATATATATATATATATATATATATATATATATATATATATATATATATATATATATATATATATATGTATATTATTATTATTATTTTTATTCAAGAAGTGAAGAAGACGCGAAGTATAGTTTCAGGCGTTTGTTGTTGTTAGCCTTCCTATGCGCCTATACTAATTTCATACTTTCGCTAGTTTTTTTCATTTCGTCAGACCAAGTTTTTCCAGTCTTCCTACATTTTTCTCTCTGGCTAACTTTCCAAACGTTAATCTTGTGTCTGAAACACCCTCTATCCTGAATTTCACTTTGTGTAATATTTGCTGATCTTAGATCCTCTGATCCTCTTTAATTGCAGCAATCCATTTAATTATTTCTACTTTAGCTCTACTCCTACTTTCATAAAATTCGACTATTTGTCTAGTTAGCCTATTCGGATTCATCCGTTTTATGTGTCCGTAAAACTTAAGTCTTCTTTTTCTCATATCGCTATGTATATCTGTGTATTGCTTGATTTCTTGATTTTCTCAAAATCGGTATGTTATACTATTTATTTGTTTGGGGTCTAAGATTTTTCTTTTCGATGTCCTCGATGTCTCTTTCTATTCAAAATGAGCGTTTCTGTCACATATAGACATTCTGGCTAAATAACTGTGTTGTAATGTCTCAGTTTTGTGTTTTTAGATATGCATTTTTTGTTGTAAATATTTTGTATCAATGCCGTTTCCATTTTTTATCATCTACCCTTATTGGCCGCTTTTTCCAACCCATTTTCTATGATTGTTTCACACACATATTTGAATTGAGAGACTCGTCTGATGTTACCATATTTTGTTTTTAGAAATGGTGTTATTAGTTTGTTGCAGGTCATGTATTGTGGTTTTTCAAAGGAAATTTGTAGTCCTACCTTTTCTGCTGTTTCTTTTAAGATTTCAATCTTTTTTTTGTTGTTAATATATCTTAAGCCAAAATTGCTACATCATCAACAAACACCAGACAATCAATTTTGATGTTGGTTCTCCCCAGTTTATTGGGCTAATATTCAGGGCCGATTTTTTTTCACGCCACTCCTGTATTACTTTTTTAGAACACAGTTAAATAAGAGTGGCGAGAGTCTATCCTCCTTTCCTCCTATATCCTTTTGACCTTTTATTAGTTAATGTTGCTTTAATAATTGTCAGCGTTTTCAAATCTAGTCCTTTTTCTTTCAAGATTTGGAATAAAGATTCACGGTCAATAGAATCATATGCTTTTTTTGAAATCCACAACTGCACAGGCGAGATTTTTATTTTACAGTTTTCGATGTCTTAAAATTAACTTTAGATTCAGGATCTGTTCAGGGCAGGATCTGCCCGGTCGAAAACCTGCTTGATATTCACTAATTTCAGGTTTTAACTATCCCTGTGCTCTGTCTAGTAGACATTGAGATAGAATCTTGTAACAAACTGGGAGAAGAGATATCCCTCTGCAGTTGTTTACATCCGTTCTATCTCCTTTCTTGTGTAGTTGATGGATTAGAGCATCTTTCCAATCTTCCAGAATCCGTTCGGTTCGCCAAACTTCTTGTAGAATTTTAGTTATTTCCTTGATTGTACCTGAACCAGCGGATTTCAAAAGTTCAGCAGTGATTCCATCTTCACGAGAAGCTTTGTTAATTTTAAGTCGCTTGATTTGCTTAATTATTTTATCTTCATTCGATGGTAATGAATATGGGTTTGTTTGTTTAGGGTTTACTGTTGGCAATCCATTTAAGGGCTCAGGAGATTTTAATAGTTGTTCAAAATATTTCGCAAGTTCTTTGCAATTGTCTTAGTTATTTAGAGCTAATTGTCTGTTTTCCTTTTAGAAGCAAAAACTTTGTCGTTGATAGCCTATTAATTTAGTTTTAAATATTTTGTAAAAGTTTCGGGTGTTATTTTTTTGGAAATCTTTTTCTATTTCATTAAGTTGATTGTTTTCATTTGTTTTTGTTTGTCTAATTAGCTTTGATGTTTCTTTTCTTACTTCCAAAAAGATGTTATAGTTTATTACTGTTTTTTGACTGTTCCAATCTTTGAATGCTTTGCTTCGGCTTAATACTGCTTGTTCGCAAACTTGATCCCACCATAGATGTTTTCTACGTTTTTGCAAAGGGACCAACTTTAAGTCTGTTTTGATAATTTTTTGTTTCAATTGTTGCTAGTTCTGTGCTGCTTGTTTATCAAGCTCTTCTGTTAGGGTTAGTTTTATTTTCGTAAGATCGAACTTTGGTATTAGCGGGTCTCTTTTATAAGTTTTCGAGGTTTTAAACTAAGTTTGTTTTGCCTATACTGGTATTCTTAACAGTTCTTCTTAACTGAGTTGTATTTCAAGAAACATTTTCTTTGTGCACATTTATATGTAATATAATATAAAAACTTTTTAAATAAACCTGACTTTTTCTCCTTAAATATGAAATTCATTAATAAAGAAACCAAAACAAAACAAGCAAAGAAAAGCTAACTGAATTACCAACTTTGTTTTCGAACACTCTTGAGGTAATAAATATTACGTGATAGGGCACACATATCAAAAATATTGTTATATTTACTTTTTGCTCTGAAAGCTGTCATAGAAAACTACAACTGATTTTTTTCTTGTGTAATCCAATTCAATTTAGTAAAATGATAAGTTTCTAAAACCAAAAAAAGGCATTTAGAAGCTACCGATATTTTTTCAAACCTCTTTTGTTTGAGAATGTTTTGTTTGCTTTAAATATATTGAGTTTTTACTGAAATATGTTATGATTAAAATTGTTTGTTGTTGATTCATGGTTAAAAGAAGTTCAACATGCCTGCTGAAAATACATGAAAATATTAGGTATTCAACTTAATTCTTTTCCGCAGTGTATTCCAGACATTCATATATTGTTTCCTTAAAATTTGCTATTAAGTCTAGGTTTAATTTTGCTAATTCGGCTAGTATCATTTATTTTAAAACATTCATCAAGAATTCTATCACTGAAGTCCCATATAGTTAATAGCCCAACATATATTTAGATAAGAATATGGCTTTTGGTTTTATATCTATGCTTACAATTGTAATACAAATGTGTTTTGCATCAGGAAAATTTGTATATTTTAATGTGATGCCATTGTATTATAGTTTAATTACCATGAATTGTAAGTGGTTGTGTTGATAACTGACAGTGTTATTTTACTGCAACTTTCAGTACAAGTTTATTTTATGGGAGTTGCTACATAACGATAAAATTGGGTTATAAGGAGAATTTTAGTTGCAATATGAAGTGTATTTATTATAAATTGTCGCATTGAATACCATCAAGTTGTTATGGGTGAAATAAATGTATTATTATTATTAAATAAAACATTCAGGCCATCATTGAAAATATACCACGCGATATATTTGAAAGATCAATCGAAAATTGGATCTCTAGAATGCATTCCACCAGACAAAACCAAAGAAGACTATACACTATTTTCAAAACACAATGCCATTATTTGCTCTTCAAGATAAAATATTTACGGATATTGTTATTTATCATTGTGCCTCAATTTAAATTTCTGACACTCTTATTGGATAACCTTTTACATGTATAACTTGCAAACAATAATACGCGTCAAATGACATTTCGCATGACACTTAAACAAAAATCCTGCAGGAACGAGAGAAATATTTGTCGATTTTAAAAAGGATTTATTGTTTTTATGAGACGCGAACGGGTCATTAACATGGCGTCTAGACACGGAACCATTCCGGATAACAAACGGGCGCTAAAAGCTAAAAATATGGCATGGCGCTTTCGCCGTTCTGTTGTCCACGCTGACAGGCGAGAACTTCTAAATTTGCTTTAATCATCAAAATAATTTATCGCTTCCCCTGCTTTGTTTCTAGGCCAACTAAATGCTTTTTAAAATGGAGGATATATAGGATTTTATTACCCGACCACTAAATAACTTTGGATCCGACTATTATACAATCCGTTTGGTGGAACGGGTTTTTCTCTTGTGTATGACGCAGAACGTTTAAATGATTTTGGACTATTTGTTGAAGTCGTTTTTGTTTTCTTATTCAACATTAATATTTGTTTGGTTTACTTTGTTTTTAATAAACAGGGTTGAATTATAGTTCTTTCAATTATGTACGATTGAAGCTTCTATATCATCGTCATCTATAGTCCTCCTTTACCCGTAGGTAGGGAACAACATTAATAATTTCAATACTCTGTAAATTTACGACACTATTCTAGTTTTCGTGGTCGATCTCGTTTTTTGCCACTATTTTCCTCTATTCTTCGAAATATCATCCATACAGCTATTCCACGTCTTCGATCTACATTCCATTAGGTTCCTTTCAATTATTGTTGTCTCGCACATCATTTTCACTTATCTGATCCACCTTTTTCAGTTTCTTTTCTTCTTTTTTGTGTTTTAATGATGATTTTATCAGTTGTCTTCCAATATCTTCATATGTTAGTCTCTCTATCCTCCTTACTCTCAAAACTTCTCTAAAATATTTAATTTCAGTAGCATGCAGTCTTTTTTGTTGTCTATCATTCAATACCCAATTTTCTACACCATACGTTAGTAGATAGCCCTAAGAGCGAACCGCATCACGTTGAACATCAGTTCTCGACAACTGAAGTTAAGCGACGTCGGGTGACAATGGTATAACCAACCTAATAACCGGCACTTACTGGTTTAAAAAATTCAAAAGTCAAGGGCCACCAGGGCCTGTAGTGATGTATGCAGAGTGTTTAGATACAAGCTGTAGAATTTAAAATGCGCCCCATTTTTTTTCTGAGAAACTATTTGATATTTATATGACATCTGACCCTTATTTCATAATTTTAATTCTGAAATTTTTGGAATTAAATAAAAAGAAGAAGAAGAATTAGATATAGGCCCACCAGACATCAAAGGTCATTTCGCGGGCAAGGCGTTGGTAACACCATAAGGGAGATGAAATTATCCAGTATAAAAATCTCTTGATATGTTCGATGAGGTGAAAGTGGGTAGGGCAGAATGGTACAATTAAGTTATATTGGACATGGAATAATAGAATAGAAGGAAATTGATAAAAATAATTATGTACAGGTTAAAATTCTAAGTGGATACGGCAAGGATAGTAAAATAAAAATGTATTGAACCTACAATATTAGCACAGAACAGAGAATACAAAACGACATTTATTTTCTATACTTTTTTATATTTAAAGTGTTGACTAGAATTATATTTTATGATATAGATTAAGCCTTTCTTTAGAAAGTCTAAAAGATGTTGGACATTATCAACTGGAAGGATTAGAGGCAGGTTTTGTTCCAGGTTGCGGGATGCTCTGAGAATGTTTAGTTCCTGACAGTGCTGTAGTTTGTGAAGGACCGTTAAAAGTGTATCATACCAGGGGTACGTAAGAGGGGCTCTACCCTCCAGGAGATAAATATGGAAGAAGTGGCAGTGTCCTGTTCTTAAGCGGTTCCACTTAACGCAATCTGATCTGTTTGAAAATGAGGGAAAGGGGTGTGTGAAGGATTATTTCTTAATTGCCCAGAGTTTGTTTGTTTCCAAGTTGCCCAATGTACATCCAGTCTATTTGAATTTTATTTATAATACCGAGTAGGAGTTCTCTGTGAAAATATTTTGGAGGAAACGCATTAAGGATATAAGTATTCATGGAACCGCCTCTATTTGATAATAGATCAGTCTATTTATTGTCTTCAATACCAATGTGTCTGGGGACCCACATAAAAACATATTTTATATGACGAGATGATAAGTTTTGCATCAAGCAAAGGCAATTAGCTACCAAAGGAAGATGTAAACGCTTATTCTCCAAACAATGAAGAGTATTTAAGGACTCACAGCAAATTAGCCAACGCATGTATGATCTTGTTGCTATGAATATGATAGCCTCCCTTACTGCTGCCAGTTCAGCAGTCAGAACGGAACAGCGGTGGAGCAATTTAAGAGAAACTTCAAGTTCATGGTGTGTTATACCACAGTATATATAGCCTCAAAGTTAGGATAATCTGAGAGTTTTTCTCGAAACACTGCTTTCAGCATAGCTTGCTCAGCAATGTTTATTGAATCTCAACATAAAGCTGTCAAGGGTGATAGGTTATATGTTGCTAAGGAGGGAATGGATGAAGTACCGTAATGGAGAGTTGCGGTATGTTAAAATTGTATTGTAATACGGAATAGTGGCATAGGCAAGTTAATTTGATCCAACCGTAGTTTAAATTTATCAGCAAGATGGCTACGATTTTCTAGTAGTAGAGAGGAGCCATATTTCAACAGTTTGAAATTGCGCCTTATTAAATTAAAACTTTCGACAGTATCCAAAAGGCATTGAAATTATTCGACGTAAGTTTCGCTAATCAAGTTAGTATCATCAGGAGATTATTAAATATAAAACCTAACTTTTGTTACATAGGACGGTATGAGATTGCCCTGTGTCTTCGTTTTCGACACTTTCCTACGCATCTAATAATCCCGTAGCTTTAACATCTCTAAGTCATTTTAAGTGGACATTATCGTTAGTTGCAGTGAATATGTTGGCAATCTGCGGATCTATCTGGTCTATTATATCTTAGTTGAGGTATATGTTTTATAAATCTTGTTGCTATTTCCATTATTGTGTGATCAATATATTTATGATTGCAACTATTATATTTTATTAATCACTACCTTTCATTTTTAGAATATTTTCTTTAGGATTGCCCAATATTTGTTGTTGTAATTTATTATATGATTTATATACTAACTTTATATCAATTTCTTTAAATATTTTATCAAGCTTATGTGTAAACGAATTGACTTCGTTAAAGAGATGAGGCAACAGCATATATGCATTTACATAGTAAATATATATATATTATTATTATTCACGTATGGGCCTTGGTGGACCACGCGAAGTACAATTAGAGGCGGTTGTTGTTGTTAGCCTTCCTTTGCGCCCATACTAATTTCATTCTTTCGCTATGAGCTTTTTTCTTTTCGTCAGAGCAAATTGTTCCAGTCTTCCTACATGGAAGGCCAGCCTTGCAAACGTCAACCTTGTGTCTGAAACAGCCTCTATCCTGAATTTCACTTTGTGTAATATTTGCTGATCTTAGGTGCTCTTTAATTGCAGCAACCCATTTAATTAATTCTACTTTAGCTCTACTCCTGTTTTCATAAAATTCGACTATTTGTCTAGTTAGCCTACTCGGATTCATCCGTTTTATGTGTCCTTAAAACTTATGTCTTCTTTTTCTCATATCGCTATGTATATCTGTGTATTGTTTGATTTCGTCGTTTTCTCGAAGTCGGTATGTTGTGCTATTTATTTGTTTGGGGCCTAAGATTTTTCTTAGGTTGTGCTATTTATTTGTTTGGGGCCTAAGATTTTTCTTATGATTTTTCTTTCCTTCTTTTCAATGTCCTCGGTGTCTCTCTTTCTATTCAAAATGAGCCTTTCTGCCCCATATAGACATTCTGGCTTAATAACTGTGTTGTGATGTCTCTTTTGTGTTTTTAGATAGGCATTTTTTGTTGTAAATATTTTGTGTAAGTCTCAATGCCGTTTCTATTTTTTGACATCTACCCTTATTGGCCGCTTTCTCCAATCAATTTTCCATGATTATTTCACCCAAATATTTGAATTGAGAGACTCCTCTGATGTTACCATATTTTGTTTTTAGAAATGGTGTTCTTAGTCTGGTGCAGGTCATGTATTGTGTCTTTTCAAAGGAAATTTGGCGTCCTACCTTTTCTGCTGTTTCTTTTAGGATTTCAATCTGTTTCTGTGCCGTTAATACATCTTGAACCAAAATTGATAGATCATTAGCAAGCACCAGACAATCAATTTTGATGTTGGTTCTCCCCAGTTTAATGGGCTGGTCAATATTTAGGGCCGACTTTTTTTCACGCCACTCCTGTATTACTTTTTCTAGAACACAGTTAAATAAGAGTGGTGAGAGTTCATCTCCCTGTCTCACTCCAGTTTTAATTTCGAAGGGATCTGAGATGTCATCCATGAATTTAACTTTTGACCTTGTGTTAGTTAATGTTGCTTTAATAATTGCCAGCCTTTTCATATCTAGTCCTTGTTCTTTTATGATTCGGAATAAAGATTCGCGGTCAATAGAATCATATGCTTTTTTGAAATCCACAAATATACAGACGAGATTTTTATTGTACAGTTTTTGATGTCTTAGGATCAACTTTAGATTCAAGATCTGTTCAGGGCAAGATCTGTTCTAACTGTCCCTGTGCTCTGTCTAACATTGAGATAGAATCTTGTAACAAACTGGGAGAAGAGATATCCCTCTATAGTTGTTTTCATCTGATCTATCTCCTTTCTTGTGTAGTGGATGGATTAGAGCATCTTTCCTATCTTCCGGAATCCGTTCGGTTCGCCAAACTTCTTGTAGAATTTTGGTTATTTCCTTGATTGTACCTGGACCAACGGAATAAGCTTTGTTATTTTTAAGCCGCTTGATTTGCCTAATTATTTGCATCTTCATTCGTAGTAATTAATCTGGAATTTTGTTTAAATGGTAATTTGGTAATTTGTTTAAAGACACAGGACAGTTTACTATTTGTTCAAAATATTTCGCAAGTTCTTTGCAATTATCTTGGTTATTTAAAGCTAATTGTCCATTTTCCTTTTAGAAGCAAAGACTTTGGGGTTGATAGCCTGTTAATTTAGTTTTAAATATTTTGTAGAAGTCTCGGGTGTTATTTTTTTGGAAATCTTTTTCTATTTCATTAAGTTGATTGTTTTCATATCTTCTTTTAGTTTGTCTAATTAGCTTCGATATTTCTTTTCTTTCTTCCAAAAAGATCTTATATTTGATTGCTGTTTTTTGGCTGTTCCAATCGTTGAATGCTTTACTTCGGCTTAATACTGCTTGCTCACAAACTTTATCCCACCACAGATGTTTTCTACGTTTTTGGAGAGGGATCAACTTTAAGTCTGTTTTAATAATTTTTTGTTTCAATTCTTGTCAGTTCTGTGCTGGTTGTTTATCATATTCTTCTGTTAGAGCTGGTTTTATTTTCGTTGGGTCAAACTTTGGTATTAGCAGTGTCTTTTGAATAAGTTTTCGAGGTTTTAAGCTAAGTTTGATTCTAGTCAAGTAGTGATCCGTGTCTATGTTAGCTCCTTTCCTGACTTGAACATTCAAAATCTCTTTATAATTGGAGTACGAAATGGTAACATGGTCAATTTGAAATTCACCCATGTACGTGTTTGTGCACCGTGTTTGTCCCTTCTTAAAATAGGTTGACATCATTTTTAGATTAAACTGCGAACATAGTTCAACCACTATTCTACCATTATGGTTAGTCCATTTATGAGCGGGAAAACTGCCGACTGTTTTCCTGTACTTTATTTCTTTCCCTAGTTGGGCATTGAAATCACCCAATAGGATTTTTACATGGCTACAGGGAGTTTTAGAGATAGTCTTTTCCAGAATTTCCCAGGAATTATTTACTTTTTCAGGATTAGATTTATTTTCTTCCTTAACTGGGAGGTGTACATTGATTAATGTATAGTTTTTGTTAGGTCACTTGAGGGATAGTGTCATAAATCGATTATTTACTGGCTGGACATTAGTTATAGAACCAAGAACGTTTCTTGAGATAGCGAAAGCAACACTAAGATGTAGTGTATTTTTGAGTATTCTTTTGTCCGTTTTACTTATATATATATATATATATATATATATATATATATATATATATATATATATATATATATATATATATATATATATATATATATATATATATATATATATATATATATATATATATATATATATATATACAGGTGGAGCGTTCGGTTGATGGGTGGGGATGAGACGGTAGGTGGTCGTTTGATTAGAAGGGTTTGTGATGGGCAATTTGGAAATAACAGGTTTCCATGTATTTCGAACTCTAAGACCGTTGTCCCTCTTGTTTAAGTAATCTGGGCGTTTCGATTTGAATTGCTTCACGCATTATGCGAGGTTTGTAGGAATATATAGGTGCGATTACTTTGGCCTTGTGGAAATCTATTTTCTAACTCGTTTGGATATGATGTTCTGCTAAAGTTGAGGAGTGATCCGATTTTCGGACGGCGAGAGAATGGCCGTATATACGATTTTATATACGTCTGTTGGTTTGGCCGATATATGATTGGAAGCAGCCAGAACAAGGAATCTCATAGACATCATGTGGCTCGGGTGTATTATATTTTACTGGTCTAAGAAAACTAGATATATTTCTTTCTGTAGTAAATATCGTTTCGATATTACGGGATCTGAATACGTATTTATCAGATTAAGAATATCGCAAAACTTTTTTGACATGTTGGAAGAACTGGTTAAACAGGTTTCCAGTTTTAGAAAGTTAGTGCTAGCAATTGCAATTATGATAATAAACGACATCAATGGGTCTGGTTTTTTTTTTGTAACAAACCAAACATAATTTATGCTGAAACTTATGCATGAATAACCAAAAAAATATTACATATTGTCTTAAAATAACACCTTAAGTTCCATCGACTGAAATAAAGGCAACGATGCGATGTTGCCAATTGTGAAGCAAATTATCAAAAAATTCTGACCTGTTTTCGGCAGAAGTGGTTATGTTTTGGGTGCATGTTTTAGGGAATATATTTGTTAGAAAACGCTGTAGAGAATCGTTGGTGATACTTTTCCTTACTTCCTGTATATTACCTAAAATATGGACTGTATATTTCTGACTCCATATTCTGGACTTTATATTTCTTCATAAGGAATAAATTTCAAATAAATACATTAATTGTTTAATCCAAATTTACTTGACACCCTCATGTCAAAGACTCTCCATTTTCTTTCTGTTTTGGTTTTCCGTTTCGTCATCATCCAATATTACATCAAATAAAAACGATTTAATGCACTAAGAGGCATTATTTTTACACTTTCCAATTTCCATCAGTTCCGTTGGCGAAATATTAGATGACGTTATTTTACGAGGAAATCCGAGAATTTTTCCACAAAATCTCCCCTCTCGACAACATCATTACGTTTTTCCTAAGAAGCAAACTCGGTTAAAAGCACTCAACAAAGATGAAATAATAGTGGATCTAATCTTCGTGTCACGCAATCTTTTTAAGATTTACGTTAGTTTGTAATGAAAATATACGAGCTCGGCTGCTATGGCCGAGTTAAACTTTATCCATCAGGGGTATTGGATAAAAATGAGTCAAGTGAGAGAAAAAAAGTGTAATATCTAGGATATTGCTTTTCTGAGTGGTTCTGGTGGGTGATGTAGATTGTTGTTAAGGACGGAATGAGATTATGGCAGTTAAAATGATTGCGAAAGTTTTTTTATGGATTGGTTATTAGATTACGGGCTTTCAATAAAGCTCAGAAGTAATTCATTCCAGTTTTGCATTAGACTTTTCTTTTTGTTATTATATCTTAGTATTTTTATGTCCCCTTCTTCAAAACTCAAAGAGATTTATCACTAAATACCAAAATTTCTTATTTTTTCTCGATTTCTAACCATGTTAGCATCATCAAAAGGTAATTCAATATTAACACCGATTATGTTCTATATATAGGACGATCGTACCCAATAAAGCGTCTAAAAAACATGAACAGCCAAGTGGCCTAACTTTACATTAATAAGTTAAAAACTTGAGTGTATGGAATAGGTCCTTTATTTCTCCATTAACGGTATTCTTACAATTTGCTATTGATATGCATCCAAAGGCCCACTATTATTCACACTTTTAAGTACTAAATGACGATAATGATCCAGTGCATCTTGGGCAACAAAAGATTTATTTTTCTCCTATATATAATATGGGCAAATTGTTCTTTATATCCTATTAATATGGATCTTGCTCAACATACATTTGACCACAATCTTGACAACTAATTACATATATCCCCTATTTTTAATGTTGGTCTACTTAATTCTATGGATTACCAAGGACTTTGTTCAATTACACTTATTACATGGTTTGTAGACTGCCGTAATGTCCAATTTTTCCAAAAGTATATCTATCCTCGTATTAGTTGAACATCAAATAATATTACCATGAATTTGTTTTTGCTTCGTTACTTATAAATAGTCGACGTTTATTTTAATAATTTCTTGAACTTCTGTTTTCTAATTAATATGTTTACAATATTCCTATTACGAGAGTTGCTATTTATGTATCAGGAATAATAAATAAGAACAAATATATATTATAGAAAATGGTTTTATTGTTTTTCAAAATATTCTCCGCGATGATCGATACCCTTTTGCCAACCGATTTTCATAGCACATTTTCCATTCCAATTGAGGTATTTCCAGAACATGCATTTTGAACGCATTAACCGCCTTTTCTGGCGTCGAAAATCGTTGACCACGTAGTTTATCGTTCGAACAAAAAGAAATTATTCCCAGAATTGATGGTTCTATGATTCTCTAGTGCCACTGTAGTCACTTGCCGATTTATCCCAAAAAATACAGGCGACAAGTTGCTTCTTGCCCGGACCGATACAGTCGAATGCTGTTTACTTTCGGGCACATACGCATATATCCAAGATTCGTCACCTGTGGAGATGTTATACACATGGCTTTTGACGCAGCATGATTGTCTTTTTTGAGCACTTATTTGCACCAATCGACACGAGCCTTTTTTCAACGATTGTCGATGCGGAACGTTGCGGAATCCAAGGGACACAAATCGTTTTCACGACTAAATGTTCATGTAAAATCTTCTGTATGTTTATCATACTAATGCCCAGGGATGCCTCAATCTCGCGTTATGTCACAGGACGATCATAATTTATCAGTTCGAGCACAGTATCGATGTTTTCTGGCACAACAACGGATTTTCGACGACCTTCTTTAAATTCGTCCGTGAGCGAACGATGGCCACGATTGAATCCACTAAACCAATGATATATAGTGGTTTGAGGCGGTGCTTTGTCGCCAAAAGTCAAAGTGAGTTAATCGAGGCACTGTTGTTGGGATAATCCACATTGAATATCGTAGTAAATCATCGCATGATAATTCCCACCGGTTTAAACCATTTTTTAAGTGAGATGAAATTTTCAAGTTACTAAACAACACAAATAACGTCCGTATGACAAAACGTTCTGAGTACGTATACGGTCAATAATATTAAACTTTACGATGTATATGTGAAATGACGCCTAGCAACATCATTGTTGCCAATTTCGGATACATAAATAGCAACCCTCGTATAACTACTTACTTCGGTTGCCTCACTAATCACTTTTATTTCTTTGTTATAACTACTTTTGTTTAGAAGAACGTTTATTAATTTATCTATTTTATCTACTTATGTACTTAATTTTTTAATCAAGGACTCAGTTCTGATTCATTTTTCCTTTTTTATCATTGGAGCTAATTGAAAACGGCGTGGGAAGAATACAAAGTACAAAAAAAAAGACAATTACGACAGATGTATACAGAGATATTTTAATGATAAGCTCATCAGTCAGATTGTTCACTACTTGAGCAGATGGGGGATATTATGAACAGACACTAGAATTTGCAAGACATGAAATACAAGATGCGTGGAATGTGAGGAGTAGTGTAACTGTTGTGTTTGCGTTGGATTAGTAAATTGTTGCGTGGAATGAGATACCAAATCAAATTGACCATCTCATTCGATCCATGCTTAAACAAGTTGATGAACAAATAACGAATCGAGCTAGACCTATACCTTATTAATCACTACTACCTAATACACTTGTTGAATTGTCTGAAATTTTAATGATTTCTAATGACCGGTTTCTGGCCTTAAGCTGTCATCAGCTGCGCTCAAGCTGAACGCTCGGAGAGCGGACGAAGGGAACGTCTAATGCCATGACCATATAAACCGGCCATGTCGAATGGTGGCTACAATCACATGCAGCCACCATTCGAACAGCTCTGCCATCCTGTGGTAAACATCCGCGACAGACAAACTGTGCAAGACTGTCCGTAGCCCGTCTATAACCTCGGGTAAGTACCAGGTCTGTTTCAAAAATTATAAAGTGGGCTTGTGGAGGAAGGTATTAAAAACAAAGAAAATACACTCGCGCTCTACATTGGTGTTTTGTCGTCCTCCGGGCTTCGTCCTTCATCCGCTCACCGGGCGATCAGCTTGAGCCCAGCTGATGACGGCTTAAGGCCGGAAACCTGTCCTGGGAGACATTTGCTGGCGCTTTGGATGGCGGAAGGGGGACGACAAAGTACCAACGTGGAGCACAGGTATATTTTCTTTCTTTATTAATGAATTTCATATTTCAGGACAAAAGGTCAGGGCTATTCATAAAGTTTTTATGGTATATTATATATGGACGTGGACAAAAAAAAATATAAATATATAAATATATGGGTCCTTATCTTGTTCGATTTCTTATGTAAATTTGATTTTCTGGTGTATGTTGTTAATGTAGGATAAGAAATTATTAAGGTCTTCTCGGTTGTGCGGCTATATTTTAAAGATGTCCACACATCGCATCCATAACTTGGGCTTTCGTTTTGCATGTGTTAGGGCTTCTTTTTCGAAATATGGCATGTAAAGTTTGGCTATAGCTGGTAAAAACGAGGAGCAAACAAACGACATCAGCGTTATTCCAACACCGCCAAAAAACAGGCCATAGATTCGATTTCGCGACCTCCAAACAAATAGCATCTATAAACCATTACAGAACACGCATACTTAGAGAAGCATTAGAAATAAAAAAGAACGGAAAATTAAATAGACGAGATGATACCAGCAGTAACACCAAACAACTTCGAACATCCCAATACCAACCAATGGACGGACGGGCTGAAAGCTGTCAAAAAAATACTTAACTGATTTTTGTTTACATGATGCAAGTAAGTTTAGCAAAATGTAATTTCTGAAAAAAAAATTAAGACTTTTGTAGCCGGTTTGAGAAAGCAACATATCCTGGTGCTTTAGATCAATTCGAGTTCCACAACTGAACTTAAGCGCAGTAGGTATTTGAATGGATGACTATTTGGGAACCTTGCGTGAAGTTATGAATAAAAAAGTATTTAAACAAGAAATGTTTTATCAATGACTAATTTATTAATGAAGAGAAATAGATGTTATAATAAAATATTACCCAAATAAGTATTAGAACATGACATAAACTAAAATAAATTGCACAGTTAATGACAAAAAAGCAAATTAACAAATGTTTAACATTTAGTATATCTACCACAGTTATCTATAATTGCTTAAATTATATATTATATATAATTGCTTATTTCCAGGATGCTAAATCCGGGGAATAAAATTTAAAAAAAAATTCTCTCTTTCGTCCATATTTTCATCCATTCTCTCCTCATCCATTTCATCCATTCTCTCCATCAGATCCAACAAATGCCACATATTATCTATAGGATTAACGTTAAGCGACTGAGGAAGAGTTTGAAACCTATTTTTTAACAATATACGGCAACCACACCTTTGTCTTCTTGGCCGGATGCTTTCGGTCATTGTCTTGTTGGAAATAAATATATTCTTCCAGTCAAAATTTTTAGCACTCTAGAACACATTATATAACAACACGTCCACATACTTTTATCTATTTATTATCCCCTCAATAATTTCTAAATTTCTTATCTTATACAGCCCTAAACGAATAGACTTCATCGACCGTGTCTTACAGTAGGGGCTGATGCTTTGAATCTAAATCGTTTTGGATTTCCACCAAACGAAACCCTTTCCATCTCATTCCACCTGAGAGTCCAGGTTTTTCTTCGATATGTCATAAAGCGTAGGATGCACTGATCAAAGACTTTTCTCTAGAAAAGTAGGAGTTAACTGCTAACTACATTAAACACACTGTTCCACCTCCCGGATGATATCACCCTCCATTGAAATCTCCTGCCCAAGGTCTATGTATTGATCCACAATATCCAAATCCCTCCTTAAACCAGAAATTCTTCTTTCATGGCATATTTATTGAACATGACCTGACTCTTTTTCAGGTTTATCCTCAAGCTAAATGGTGCTCTCGCCCTTTGAAGCTCTTCTATAGATGTTTCTGTACAGGAGAACGATGTCATCTTAAAATTCATACATTTCACGGACCGATATAACAATTTCTTTTTTAAGTTGGTATAACCGTCCTTAATCTTATATCATAACTTTTACTAAGTTAGGAATTATATCGTCTATTGTAATTTCGACGCGTGTAAGTATATTTATTCTTTTTAGAGTAATAAAAAAAAAATTTAGTACATAACGTGTCATATCGACACGTGTAATGTGCAATATTGAGACAGATATGTGTGTTACAAACAAACACATTTGGTGGTACGGCAAGATAATAACACGGTTATCACCAATACATAGGTAGGTGTGTTAAAACAACGCGTGTAGCATTATTGTACACTTTTAAGAGTGTCTTCAGAACTGAGAAATTTAAAATAACACTTGTTTATTTCAGCATAAATACTATTTGAAAAATACGTATGATTAATTTTTCTATTCCAATGATAAAAATAATAAATTTATTACATAACTAATATTAAAAACGAATAAAACAATTTTTTATTTTGTTATCTATCACTTTTATTTTTAAACAAAATTTGTGTGACTATAGTTTCGTAAAACGATTTTACTTTCTCAAACACTACTTTAAAACTAAGGTTTTACAGCTGTTTATCTATTCTATGTATCTAATTTTATAGAATAGATAAATAAACAAACAAAAAAAATTATAGAATAGAAAAACAACTGTAAAACTTTAGTTTTAAAGTAGTGTTTGAGAATGTAAAATCCTGTTACGAAACTATAGTCACACAAATTTTGTTTAAAAATAAAAGTGATACATAACAAAGTAAAAAATTGCTGTATTCCTTTTTAAAAAATGAACTATCACAAAGTAACGGACAAATCAATCAATAATTTAACTAATATTACATTTATTTACATTATATACGTTACAAATATAATATTTATTTTAACCTTAAAATTCTGTACGCAGGTGGTTAATTAATGGAACATACTGTGCTCTACCCATCGCATTATAAGAATATAAATTATGTGAGAAAATTATATTATTTAAATTAACCCCGATTCTTCTATTACTGAAATCTTGCGAAAAACGATAAGCATTTAATTTTTTACTACAATTTTCGGTGATAAGTTCAAAAAATAAAAATAATATTTTATCATTTAAAATTATTATTTTATCAATCTCTACGAACAGAGACATATCATCGTCATTACATTCCAATAAAATTATACTACCTCGTTCATATACAGTACGAAAACTAATAATCTTAGGAGATTTCATAATTTTAGATAAAGTCCACTTTGATTCATCATCAATAAATTGATGAAATAGATTCATGAATGGGTGATTGATTAATAAATTCAATAGTTGTACCAGGAGTTATGCAACTTTTATGATAAAAAAAATCTACTATGCCAGGGTAGAAATTAAGTTTAATAAACATACGTGCTTGATGCTGATAAGCCAAAGTGACTGCTACAGCTTTGAAACACCAAAAGTTGTCGAAATAACATAATATAGCATAATAAAAGGTCGAAATAACATAATATAGCGTGGAACATGTGTTAAATAATGAAACTTTGGTGTTAATGACTCAATAATAAATGACTCAGTCATTACTGTCAACATTGCAGTAGTAGCCTTATCTATTTTATATGCTGAACAGTCTTGTTTATCTAAAACTTGTAACTTGTCAATTTAAAACTTGTAACAATCTTGTATAATAGGATGAATGTAATTCTAACTAGTAAACCAGGAGATGCACCACGAGCTGTGGTTTATATTGATGAAAATAAAATTTCATGCGCTTATATAGTGAGTGGTTGATGAGGAAATCAGAATGGAGATCAAGAATCCAACAACTACAAAAATTACTTGTGGATTGATAGTCTCTTATTTCGTTTAGCACCGTGAATATTCAAATAATTATTCCAATACATTCCAGTATACTGCAAGCTACACGTAGTACATTATGAGAAACATTGTAACACGTGTTACGAATTTAACACGCCTTTTTATGTGTGTAAAATGATTGCAATAAAAAACACGTGTAAGTGTGTAAAATTAACACACTTCGATTTGCAGTGTAGAGCTAATAATTTCCATAAAATTTTGTCTAAAAAAAATTAAGAAAATATCTCTCTGAGTGATAGCACAAGCAACAATAATCTAACAACAATTTGGTTTTGACATTTTTAATACGAACACAACCCTATTGATTAAACTCGAAAATATTTACTATTAAACCCCAAATCATAAACTTGATAAACTTGATCAAATCATTTCATGATGGTGTTAACATGGTTAGCGAAAAGCGCATCGAAAAGTGGTAGTGGTAAATCTCATCGACTTTAGTGTTTCACATCGAAGATTCCAACAAAAGAATTGAACTCTATTGACCATTAGTCACACTATTCTCTATGTCGAGCAGTATATTTATGGCACACAAAGAAATCAAATAAGTGTAAAAAATTGATAACATCCCGATACAGTCCTCGGTGTATCTCATTCTCCCGCAGACGACCAAGAAAAAAGAAAGGATCAAGTTCAATATTAAAAGATTATTTTGTCGCCATAAATCTCCTCGTCGTCTTCGGTAAATCATTTCGAAAATATGAACCGTTCGTTCCGCATTTATGAATTTTGCATAATGTGTGCCAAACAATATATTTAGATGTCACGTGATATAAAATATCGCATACGAAAAAATTGTATATCTGGGCGAAGCCGAATCCCGAAAGTCAAGCGCTAGATTTATAGCCTATAGTTTTTCTGTGGGGCCGAAGAGTATTTTTCAAAACCCGAACACTGTTTATGGAAAAAAATTGATATTCTTTTGCTAACCGTCATGGCTTAAAGTCCATCAATTCCTGTTTGTATTCTGGATGTATTATTTATTATACATTTTTTCTCATTTTAAACTGGAATTTCGAATACGTTTATGTTTAAAGTTTACCCCGGTTTATAAAAGCCTAAGTTTTTGTTTCTTGGACTAAAATAGTTAGAAAAATCACCTCAGATAGTTCTTGTTATTTTCCAAGCAGAATTTTGGCGACCCCAAATCATATGCGCATAATTTCTTTTTATTTTCGGCGAGACTGAAATATTGGTAATAAGGCTTTATAATTTTCTTCTATTGGGTGCTTTTCTTCTTCCAGTTGTTTACAATATTCATGTTCTTCAAATATTTATGCATCACGACCCAAAGATGGGTGCTTTCTTTAATCTTCAAGAAATTGATTAAATTTATAAAAGCATATAGTTTTTCAACGGAGCCGAAGAGTATTTTTCAAAACCTGAACAATATGGGTAAACATTGATATGCTTTTACTCACTGTCATTGCTTAAAGTCCATCAATTCCTGTTTATATTCTAGATAGACACCAACAAAAAAGAGAATTAGGGTAACAAAATTTATTTCATAAGTAGTACAAAAAAGTAGAAAAATCATACAATTGTGGGGGGCTATACCTGTATACCCCCACGTGTTCGAATTGACCGATTCAGGTTCTGGATGGTGGCTTAGGGGATGTCACCCCATGCCTATTGTATGCCCTGTCAGTATTATCCTCCAACGTCGGTGGATGTGGATGACAAGTGAGTCGTCGACCAATCATATCTCGTACATATTTGATTAGTGACAACTCAGGTGAATGGGCAGACCAGGTGATATTGTTTGTAACAAACGAGTCAAGCACAATTCGTGCTACGCATGGCCTGGCGTTATCTTGATGGAATGTGCTTCCTGGCAACCTCCGAAGAAATGGTAGCACTTTGGCGTCTACAACTTCTGTCAGGTAACGTTGAACAGTAAATATGCTTTGAATGCGTATGAGAGTGCTTCCTGATTCATAACTTATAGCACCCCATACCATTACTCCACGTTCTGGTGCCGTGTGTCGAACAACGATACTCCTCTCCTTTTCCCCCTTTCACCCGGACGACGTCGGACGAATACCCGGCCATCACAGGTCAGGAGTGTGAGCCTAGACGTATCAGAAAAAACAATATTATTCCATTCCTGGTACCAATTTTATCTCATCTGACACTATTCCAGACAACGTGGGCGGTGGGTGGGAGCCACTGGCATCCTCAATAATGGGTGTCGGACCCAAAAGCCCTCCCGCAGTAAACGGTGTCGAACAACAGTGGCAGTAAGTGTTGCGCAACGACACATAATGTGGCTGTAGGGTCTGCAATGACAATCCGTCTTCCCGTTCACTTATACACAATTGAACACCAGACCCCGGACGACGGACTTGTGGTACCTTCTTCTAGCTATTGACACCATATACGGAGAATGGTACTGACCTGGCGATGTAACAGAGCAGCAATTTCCCTATATGACATACCTCCCTCTTACAGATTCACAATACGACTTCGTTCAAACTCGGACACTTGTTCGTATGGCAGTGGTTGTTGTCGACATTGCATCTTTTAGGACGACTAACACAATACTACCCACACCGTGCCTCTCAACTCAGCGGTTCGCTACCATCCCGGTACATAGGTGGAGGTAGCTACCCACTTCTATTACCCTTATCTTCGAACGTATTAGACTGTAATTATAATCATTTTATACTTGTTATATAATGAGCTTTTCCTCAAATTTTCATTTCATTATCTATCTGTTTTCTTGGTGTTGCACTCTCTATTCACAGTAGTATATTTTTTCTCGTTTTGAACTGGAATTTCGAATACGTTCATGTCTAAAACTTACTCCGTATATAAAGGCGGTCTAAGTTCTGATTTTTTTGGACGAATGTAGTTAGAAAAAGCACATCAGATAGTTCTTTTTATTATTTTCTAAACGGATTAATATTTTCGACGGGACTGAAATATTGGTAGTAGTTCTTTGGAACTTTCTTCTAATGGGTGATTTTCTTCTTCTAGTTCTTTACAACATTCGTGTTCTTCAAATATTTATGAACAATACTATCAAATAATGTTATAAACTTACTGTTCCAAAAACATTAGAATTTTGAACTCTGAATTAAGAAGATGTAGAAAATCGAAAACGATCCCTTATTATTCGATATTACAGATTATTGAACAGAGTAGCATTTGATTTCACAGCCTGATCTTAATGATTTAATTCGATATTTAAAGCTGTTAAAATTACAGTTAGAACTTGTACCATCCAGATCGAAAGGATCGAATATCCTAAAAGGTGACGTAGATATAACTTCTACTCAGACATTTCTGTAATGGAAATGTAGTACCAAGGTAATTGGAGTTCTATTTTACTTTGATTATTGCTGGAGATCAACAACAACATGAGTCAGGTTACAATTAATTATAATGTCTGAATGATTGTGGCGTGTTCATATATTTTTTCTCCTTTATTTGGGTTTTTCGCCAGTGTTTAAAACTCAAAAAACATCAAAAATACCTGTTCTTATTCATTGTTGTCAATGTAAATATCGTTGACATACAAAAAAATATATTTACTTTCACTCGATACTTTATATATTACAAATTAATATAATTTATTTTTTAGTTCAGTTTTGAAAACGGGGGGAGATTACCCTCCGAAACGTTAACGTTAAAAGTTTGTACATTTTTTATAACATTTTTATATCTTTAAAAATATTGTTCGTTAGGTAAATTTATTACAAAAAGGAATCACTGAGAAATTTGTCTCCGTTTGGTTTTTTGTTTTTACCCAGTGATTCTTTCTTTAAATAAGAACAGGTATTTTTGATATTTTTTGAGTTTTAGACACTGGCGAAAAACCCAATAAAGGAGAAAAAATATACAATTAATAATAATACGTCTATCGTTGTACAATATTTTATAATAAAAAAATAGGCATGATAGAAAAGTCTGAGGTAGTTTTCTGTTTTTCCGTCTGACTTTGCATAAAGTTGTTACATAAAAGTAAAGTTGTTACATACAGAAGTTACACATAATAAATTAATTTTCGTTTATCAGTGTAATCGGTGGAATGATTTGAGAGTGAAGCACTCTAGGTGAATTCGAATGAGAATTTTATCCCCATCAGTTTAAACACCGCAAAGCATCACATTTCTATAAACTGGTCTAATATTATTTTATAGGAATAGCTAACATAATAAATTAAAAGCAAATTATTAACATCATTGTTATGGAGGAAAATAATTATTCTTATTAGGCTAAAAAATCTTAAAATATTTATTGATTGTATTTATCTGAGATAACCGATACCGGATGGAAATTCATTTTAAATAAACAAACTAATATTTACATCCAAATATCCACTATATTCAATAATTATATCATAATTATTTTCACAGTGCCTTTTTCAATTTTTAGTTTACATACGAACATTAAAATTTCTCTTAATGGTAACTTTGGTTCTAAAGAACATTGGTTCATATTACGCATGTAAATATTTTGAAACTTGTAACTTATTTTGTCTCCACGATGACCTTAAAATGTATTAAAAACATTGTATTTTACATGATACTCGTTAAAATTAATTACAGACACTACAGGGCCTCATGGATTTGCAGGTCCCATCGGCAAGCAGCTGGAGAATTGTGAGAAATTAGAAGTGATTCAGTTCAAAGTTGTTAAAGACAATTTACCTACAATATAGAAAAATATTGTTAAGGAACTTAACACGGATCAGAAATACTTATTTGAAATATGTCAAGCAATTGCTAGAGGCCAGTGTAATCCAATTGTTTCAAATCGGAATCCAGGAAAACTTATACATTCAAGATGGGACGCAACTGCTAATTATCTTAAATTGTATGTTTCAAATAGTGATCCATTAATGAGTTTAACAATATTAACGGAATACATTATGAACGTATATGTTCCTATATGGTTTTCCATGAACCTATATGTAAACCTATATTTTCCGCTCCATTTAGTTGTCTCAGTATCTAGATAAAGAATTTCGAGATATTTTTGACGTTGTGATCTAAAGAAACGTATTCTTTGCCCACCATGAAACCATGCTTCTCAGTATGATATCCGATCTTAGAAAAGACATCTTCTAATAAGGTTGGAGTGTTCAAAATATCTCTCCTAAATATTGACGCAAATGAATATTTTAAACTAATTAACTGGCAAGAGTGTGAGCTAACAAAACCAACTCTCTCCATTTTCGACAGAAACTCTCTCGATTTTCCACTGAAGATATTCGAGTATTTATTAACAGCCTTGACTTTCAACCAGTTTCTTCTTTCAAAGTATCCGTATCGCACGCAGTGTGTAGAACGATGTGTTAAACTTGTCACTGAGGCTTTCGCAGCAGTTTGCGGAAGAGATGATAGTGATGAATTCATAAGAGCACGAGTTTATTCCTAGAAGACTATGCCTTATCTTAACAGTAAATCAAAATATGTCATCAGAAAGTTGTATATATTTTAACTTAACTTATGGGTATATAAAAATTTTTACTTGTTTGAATGTCCTTAATGCATAAAAAAGTTTCTTTTATTGATACAATATATAATTTTCAGATTAAATATCTAATTATTTTTTCTACTATACTTTAAAACCAAACAAAGAGAAGCATATTTAGAACTAGCTAATTGAGGTATGTATTATAATCTAGACGAAGAATTGTAGTTTTCGCTCCATTCTAATATATATATATATATATATATATATATATATATATATATATATATATATATATATATATATATATATATATATATATATATATATATATATATATATATATATATATATATATATATATATATATATATATATATATATATATATATATATATATATGTAGTGTTAGATTTCCTTGGACTGCGTCCAATGACTACACTACATATATATGCCATCCGACGGGAGGTCGGCGAAAAACATGGGTTGTTGGCTGGGGATAGGGTCTCCCTATTTTTGATGGTATGGTATATGTCGGCGCCCTGAAGAGTCTGAACCTCGAGAGATGGAACATATGTCATCCAGTTGAAGGGATAGGTGGGGCTTCTTCCCGGTCAATCAACCAACAAAAGTGTTCATATATATGTATATATATATATATATATATATATATATATATATATATATATATATATATATATATATACCAGGTGTCCCTTTAAGGATGGATCGCGGCCGTATCTTCAAAACTATTTATCCCACAGCTTTGGGGAAAAAAAAATTGTACTAAAAATGATCATGAGAAATTCACCAAAAATATTTTTAAGCTTCTAAAACGACCGCAAGAGGGCGTGACGAGCTAAACATTTTTAAAAATCATTTTTTTTGTGTATTTTCAAGTGTTAACCGAGTAAGAAAAATTCTCAGTTATAATTAGCAAACTGTCTCCTACAACATTGTTTTATGACATTTTGTCGTAATTTCACGAATAGAGGGGTGGGGGGAGTTTTACCTATTGAGATAAAAAGTCGTCTAATGTCCGTTTGCCTTAACCGATTTTCCTCAATTTAGATTCATTTAAAAGGCAATTGCTGGTACAATCAGATAATCTGGGAGATAAATTAGTTAGTTTATAAATGAAACCGCGAGGTGGCGTTACATTCAACAATAGTTTTTTGAAGTTTTGTTCAGTTTTTTCAAATGGAATGGTACAGCTTTTATTACATGGCTAGAAAGGTAACTTAACGAGGAATCATCCAGTACCCGAAATCAATATCTCTAACATGTCAAGAGATATTTCGATTTTTCTGAAAAAATCTCAGATAATCCAGCTTGGATCTACTTCCAAGCTGGATTATCTGAGCCCCTATATAACCTATACTTTTTCAACAATGGGTCAGAAAAACTAATAGCCATCAGCATCATCATCATAAATAACATAATAAAATTATTTTTACAAAATTAATATAATAAATCTTTTTATCCTTATTCATAGAAGATGGCAGCAAGAATATCTAATGCCAATAGATAACTATAACGGATAATTAAAAGCCAATCAAACAAATCGCAGTAAACAATGGATACAACTCAAATATAATAAATATAATATTGCTGCAATAAGATAATTATTTTAACATATCCTGCCAATAATATCAAAACTAACGCGTACAAAACAATTACATATACAGGAAAAGTTATCAAATTAGGTTTGCTTACTTTTCCTGTATATGCAACCAGTGATGTATTATAATAATGCTACTTTTAGTAAACATTTATTAAAAACAAATAACATGAACATTGTTTTCTAAAACAAATTTTAGTCTAAGAGATCTCATCAAAAACGATAAAAGTCAAACAACTTTATAAATCATATTAGACAAACTGGAAAGCCTTTTCCACTACATTCAATGAACATGAAAAAAGAAGAAAAGAAAAAGTAAAAAAGAACTAAATTCCCATTATGCTGACCACTTAATGTCAGAAAATCACATTTTCAACGAAAATTTTAAAATGTTAGATAGTGAAAATAAATCTAAAAAAACTAAATCTCTTAGCGAGCCAAGAAATTAATAAAAGGAAAAATTGGAAATTTTTTAAAATTACCAGGTAGACCTCAATGGGTCATCCTTATTAGATATATATTTTATTACTCATCTGGACATTGAGAAAATGGAATTCCCGACTATTAGTTTTTTTTTTCGACTAGTTTTCTTACTGCAATGTTTAATACACTTTGTGTATTTGAAAAAGACACTGTGTTTAAAAATAATTATAATAAATTTATAAATATAGTGGAAATTTAGATATAAATCTTAGTTGGTTTAGGTATTTATTATCATATATGGTCAAAAGCTTTTACATCATTATAAATAAACATTTTTGCCATTCTAAACCAGACCAATTAAAAATATTCCAGAATACTCTCACAAATGAGAGGCAGTTAACGAAGGTCCCAGTCTGAGGACTGACTTATTGAGGAATGTCAATGTTCCGACGTCGAACCTCAACAATGCCACCTAATGCAATTTAAGTTTTGCGGATGAGTGTCGGATGAGGACCAGTTTTCCAAATATTAATTTAAAGGAGCTGGCTTTAGTGGATCTAGAGAAAGGGGTGACATTTTGGGGTATGGGAGACAGTGATGGAACGAAGTCAATATTTGTTCATTGTCACTCAATGCTGAATATCTTGTTAAAACTTTGGAATATTAGTTTAATTGAAAGAGTGTGCACTAAAATACCAAGAATTTTCACTAACATAAAAAAAGTATTAATGACGTTTGAAACAATTTTATTTTTATTCATTACATTTTGGTGTAGCTTTGATGATCGATGATCAAGAAATTCCTATTATTGTATGTATAGCACCAATCCAACTTTTGTAATCAAAAAAATTACTTCCCAGTAAATGTTTCTTCAGCTTAGATGATAAAAAATTGTAATCGCAAGGCAGATCTGGAGAACAAGGAAGTTGTTAAACATTTTTAAAGCCAGTATTTCAGATGACGGCCATTGAAATGCAACGTTAATGATTTGGAGCGTCATTCCGATTACATTGCATGATTTCGGTCCATTGCATGTTTCAGTTTGTTTGTGTTGATGGCCCTTTATATTTTGATGATGTAAATAAGGAAGAGAAATAGATTTCACAGAAAAAAGAATTGTAGTTATGGTTTTGTTTATAAAAGTTATTTAAAATGTTCATGAAAACTCATCCCTTGAGCTGCAATTTCATACTTTGTGCTTTTAACTACAAATTAAAGTGATTGATTCAAGTTTAATTCATTTAAGAAACTTTTCTGGGACACATGTTTAGGAAATTTCTTGTATAAATATTAATAATAATAATTTAAATTTTTCACCCAGATGAATGTTTATCACGAAATCCCCATTGAACTACATAATTGTCCTTTTACTTTTGAAAGGAAAAATGATAATTAATTTCGCCGTCTTTGGGGATAACTTATTTCTAAAAACCGCTCTTTAAAACACTTATATTACATTATAAATCTTCTTTACCCGAATGTATATCAATGGTACTAAACTCGAAGAGGTTTACCACTAAACACCAAACCAATTTTTTCAACGCGCGTATCGCTAACTATGTTAATATTATCAGAAGATGATTTTATTTATTTTTAGTAGAATGTCTTTTCGAGTCTTTTCGAGTCTTTTCCAGTTTTCGAGTTTCACACCAAAGGTTCCAATAAAACAATTGGTCAATGGTACTGTCAAATGTTTGAGATATCTCCTGAATAGTTGCATCATAAAAATTAATAAAACTCTCTTTTAACTTTTCAGCACCTCTTTGGAAAACATATCCTCAAACGAATCGGATGTTTTGCCTCTTCCCACCAATTCGTAACTTTCACCACATTTTTTTACTTGTTTGTCTATTACGATTAATATAATATTGATAATATGCCAATTTTTCACTTTTAATCATCATTATAACCTTGTATCGTTTACTCTTAGCACTATCCAGTCAGTTTAGTTTCTTGTTAAGTCAGACTTTTTGTAAGCCACGCCCCTCTCCTATTGGGTAAACTTAATGGAATTTCTAATCGAATGTGTTACGTCAATAATAACAGTTTTTAAGGGTACCACAACATCAATTGTCGTCTCGTTTCTTATTTCAGTTCTCTTAAGTTTTTTTTTACCCGATACTTCAGTTAGGCTCATCAGGGTACCGACATATGCTCTCTCGCCAAGAATAGGGAGTCCCTCTCCACAATCAAACAACCCATGTTTTCGCCGACTTCTCATCGGATGTCTTATACATGGAGTTTTTTACTTCTATGGGCTGCGTCCAATGAGACAACAGTAGTCAGGAGTTATACAACCCCGACCGTTGGGTTCCACAATCTCATGTGGAACGCACAACAACCTGCATCTCCACCATAATGAGCATTGCTTAGTTGCTTGACCGGGAGGAAGCCCCACCCATCCCTTACATTGAAGGGCACATGTTTCGTCTATTGGTAGCTAGACTCATCAGGGTACCGACATATGCTCTCTCGCCAAGAATAGTAAGTCCCTCTCCACAATCAAATAACCCATATTTTCGCCGACTTCTTGTCGGATGGCTTATACATGGAGTTTTGTGACTTCTTTAGACTGCGTCCAATGGGAGAACAATAGTCCGGAGTTATACACCTTCGACCGTTGGGTTCTACAAACTCATGTGGAATGCACAACAACCTGGGTCTCCGCCATAATGAGCATTGGTTAGTTGCTTGACCGGGAGGAAACCCCACCCATCCCTTATATTGGGTTGCACATGTTTCGTCTGTTGGTGGTTAGACTCATCAGGGTACCGATATATGCTCTATCGCCAAAAATAGGGAGTCCCTCTTCTCAATCAAACAACCCATATTTTAGAAGCAAGCAAACCATCCGACGAGAAGTCAAAAAACTCCATATATATATATATATATATATATATATATATATATATATATATATATATATATATATATATATATATATATATATATATATATATATATGGGCCCTGGTGGACCACGCGAAGTACAGTTAGAGGCGTTTGTTGTTCTTACCCCACTTTGCGCCCATGCTGATTTCATTCTTTCAATATGATCTTTCTTTTTTGGCCAGATCAAGTTGTTCCGGTCTTCCTACATTCCTCTGGGCAACTTCTCAAATGTTAACCTTTTGTCTGAAACAGTTTCTATCCTGAATTTCACTTTGTGTAATATTTGCTGATCTTAGGTCCTCGTTAATTGCAGCAATCCATTTAATTGTTTCTATTTTAGCTATGCTCCTATTTTCATACAATTCAACTATTTGTCTAGTTAGCCTACTCGGATTCATCCGTTCTATGGGTCCGAAAAACTTAAGTCTTCTTTTTCTCATATCGCTATGTATATAGCTTTAATTTCAAAAGTCTCCGTTATGTCAACCATGAATTTAATTTTTGACCTTGTGTTAGTATTGCTATATAGTTAGTATGTAGCGTTTTCAGATCTTGTCCTTATTTTTTCAAGATTTGGAATAAAAATTCGCTGTTAATAGAATCATATGCTTTTTTAAAATCCACAAATGTACATACGAGAGTTTTATTGTATAGTTTTTGATGTCTTAGGATCAACTTTAGAGTCATGATCTGGTCCGGGCAGGTTCTGCCCGGTCGAAAACCTGCTTGATATTCACCAATTTTAAGTTCTAACTATCCCTGTGATCTGTCTAGTAGACATTGAGATAGAATCTTGTAACAAACTGGGAGAAGAGATATCCCTCTGTAGTTGTTTACATCCGTTCTATCTCCTTTCTTATGTAGTGGATGGATTAGAGCATCTTTCCAATCGTCCGAAATCAATTCGGTTCGCCAAACTTCTTCTAGAATTTTGGTTATTTCCTTAATTGTACCTGGACCAGCTGATTTTAAAAGTTCAGCAGTGATTCCATCTTCTCTTCACCAGAAGCCTTGTTATTTTTAAGTCCTTTGATTTGTCTAATTATTTCATCTTCATTCAGTGGTAATGAATCTGGGTTTGTTTGTTTAGGGTTTAGTGTTGGTAATTTGTTTAAGGACTATAAATGTTTTGTAAAAATTTTGATTAAAATTTTATTAATTCCATCGGATCACACATTACATAAATCAAACAATACAATTTTTGAAGATATAGTCTCTCGCTTTCTTTCCTCTTCTTAAACAAGTAGAGTTTATGCCATTTTAAAATACATAAGATGTACGAAAACATTATACAATGCTGACATCTGAGCTTTACGATATGTTGACCATATATAATTCTTTGTATTACTCAAACTTCTCTCTCTTTGAAATTTGCTTTGTTAATGGTAACTTGGATGCCTTCACATTTTTAGTAATTTAATTTCTTAGTTTACAACTGCGATTGTACCCTAAATTGACTAAAAGTAACGAAAAGAAACAGAAATTTTAGGAATCTATTAAAGATCGTCAAAAGAATAGGTCAGGATTTAAGTTTTGTTCCTGATATCTTCATATTTGTGTTATTACCTTTTAAATATTAAAACTATTTACATATGTTGCACATCACATTATCAAAGCATTAGAACTTTACCTGTAAATAAAATCCCTAAAGATTTTCCTCTATGTCCTTATCAGAGCTTTTATAAGCCAGCGCACTTTTTACCAACTAGCTCTGAAAGTGGGAGCTAAAAGCCAAATATGAGAGCCGGCTCTTCCTTTATAGCTAAAAGGGCGTTTGTTTGGAATAGCCCTGCACGAATACCGCGCTCATAAGTTACCTATTTATCGAGGGGTAAAAAAATACGACTCAAAAGCCGGTGGAAAAACGGGGTGTCAATATCGACCGGCGTTAAATTGGAGGACGTTTAAAGAAGGATATTAAAAGTATAAAACATTCCTGCTTTGTCGGCAATTTTAAATTAAATATCATTGAATTTTAATTACACAAAATATTTGCCAACGGTTATTTTTAAACTAAATGCTTGCTAACAATATTTATTGCTAAACATTTGCTAAAATTGTGTTTACGTCAATAAAATAATTAAAACATTCAAGGATTTTTTTTACGAAGTCCTTTGTTTACATTTAAAGGGTTGTAAAATTCAGCGCCGAACTTAAATTGGATTTTTTATCATATCTAAAAATATACCAATCTGTCCGTATAGGCAACAAGCTTACAATTTGACAGCGTATAAATGACATGTAGAGATCAATTTATAGTCCCACAGGTAGCGTTACATCATAACGAGTCATTTCATTCCGACTAAAAATCATAACAATAATAGTTTTCCACTAATACGTAAGAGATGCATCTGATCGTCAGTTACTCCAGTAATGGTGAAGTCTAAGGTAAAGTGCGTTTGAAGATATATCGTGGACCGATTGGCTTCAATAAACTCTTAACAACCTCTGCCGTGACGAAACCGGACAAAGTTGCAAGAAACGTAAACAAGGCCGGGCCTAATTAATCATATACCTGGTTTAGTAGTTTCAAAATATTTTAGTTTCGTTCGCATTCTTTTCTTAAGCAGTGCAGTTCTATAATTTCGATCGTAACTTTGTTATTCCAAACGTGCTAAAAATGTGACGTTCTTGGCAACATAATGATCATTGTGCCTCTGGTAGTGCTAATTTTAAAAGAAAACATCTATCGCGCGATGCTAAGCAAACTGTTAAAAATGTGTGTTTCTTTATTGAATAGGGGGCTTAATGGAAATTCAGCCGCAGCAGAAGAGTCTTCATTAGCGAAAATTCCGTTGTCTAAAGTTAAAGATATTGTGACAAAGCCAATTAAAGCCAAAAAATTCGTAATGATTCTCGTAAAAGCAAATGTGTTTGTGTTGACGAAAGCGACAAAGACTTAATTTGAAGTAAAATGTTTGCTATGTATAAAGAGCAAACTGTGCCTACATTGCATTTATTATAACAGCGACTAAAGAATGATGAAACCAATATTCTTTGCAGCAGAACTAGCTTCCGGAGAATGATATCTCAAATGGGTTTTGCATATCGGACCATTAATAAAAGCCAAATATTAATGGAATCACAACGACTGCGACGATGGTGGTTTGACTACTTAAACTCTATAAAAAAAAATACAGATTAGAAAATCGTCCCATTATCTACCTTGATGAAACATGGTTTGATACTCATGAAATGCAAAAGGATGGATAGATACATTAAGAAAATGCCAAACCAAAGCCCCATCAAACAAGATTTGATAATCATGAGACGCTAGCAAAAGCATGGATAGATAGATCAAAAAAATTATGCCAACATGGGAAAAATAATTATAATTGTTCATGCTGGTTCCGAGGATGGATGGGTTCCAACTGTTTGCGGTTGTCCTCCAAAACTTTTTGAAGATTGGTTTATAAATAGCCTTTTGCCCAATGTGCCTAAGGAAAACGCAATTGTAATGGACAATGCTAATTATCATAACCGCCAAAAAAATAAAGTTTCTAATGCAAATAACACTAAGTAGTTAATTCAGAACTATATGTTACAAAACGATATGTACTTCGGAAATACATATAAAAAATATAACCTAGAAATATTGAAGACATTTAATATTAAAAAGGAATATGTATGTGATACCTTTGCTGCCGATATGGGACATACGGTTATACTCCTTCTCGCGTATTACTGTATTTTTAGTCCAATTGAGCATATGTGGTATCAGGTAAAATCCAATGTTAGAGCAGAAAAAATTTCTCCGACTCTAAGTGCAAGCGCTGACACAATTAGGATGGTTGTAGATAGTATTCCCAAGGAAAGTTAGATAAATTCTATTAACCATGTTATTAAAATAGAATATTCCTATGTATCATTTACTAATAATACAAAACCACTTATTATTAATTTAGATCAAAGTGACAGTGACAGAGCGAAATCGAATTAAATGTATAATTATATTTAAATATAATTATATTAAATTTAACTTTTAATTTTGATTTTTATTGTACTAATAGATAAATGTATTTATTTATTTTTATTATACTAATAAATTCAAGATACACAAATCAATAAGCAATGTTTTAGTCATATATAATAATAATTTAATCATAATTTAACAATATTTTATATTTCCCAACATTATTCAGAAGCTAAACCGCTCCAGCTTTGGCGCCTTTTAAGAAACTAGGAATATTTTTATTAAGGTTTATTGGAGTAATTAACATTTTGTCGAAGGGCAACGAAATATCTTGAAACGGACTATAACAGCATGTGAATGTTGTGAAAAAATAATTATGCTACAAGTATTTTCATACTATGCCAAAATTTATAGAATGATTTTTGACATTATTTTCAGCCAAAAAATAATCATCAGCTATATTGAAGAGATAGAATTATACGTGAGTCATGTATAAGAACCATATTAAAAATATTCAAGTATAAAATCGTTTTATACTTTATGAACTTAATGCAGCTGAATTTTCATACTTTTCAAATAATAAAGAAAATAGTCAGCTGTATTTGTAACGGGGGTAAGACCGTCAGTCAGCGGCATAAACATGCTACGCGCTCAGTGCATCTGAGCGTTGCATAGTCACGTTGACAGATGAACTGACGATCTTTACACCCACAAACATTCAACTGGCGGTGATTTTCATTATTGTTAACAATAAAATTACTCTATATTTCAATTTCAATAAGTGTTATATTAATTTAACATAAGTTATACCCCTTTGCACTTGACCGTTACTTTACACTATCAATAAAATATCATGAATAATCTTTGAGAGACATAATAAATGGTCAAAATTGCCAATAAATTAAAAAATATATATTTTAAGGTGGCCTTAATTCAATTTATCTGCAAGGATTGGGGGAATAATTACATGGCTCACTTACAGGATAAAAAACAATTTATATTAATCATAACGTATGCTACAAATATAAAAAACAAATATGACGAAAAAATTCTGAGAACCGTAGAGCAGAATTTCAATTGCACAGTTGATGAAGAAGCCGATACAAATATAGTATTCCACGTTTGTCGAAAGCAAACCAAAATATTTCTGGTAAAGTTTTAATTCATGTCATGTGGGTGTAAGATCTATTCGTAGATCTGAACTCTGTTAAGGTGGTCTTGTGGCTATAAGGTTTGAACTCGTTGCACATGAAATGGGTACAGCTGATTTTTCCATCCAATGTAAAAACTTTTTGTTGACTCAGTTCAACTTGCCGCGGTATTTCTCTAGAACTTGCTGCTGACCCTTCCTAGATTTAACATTTGTTTCCTCAAATCACCGGTATCTCTGGCCTTTTGCACAACCCGAATAAATACTGAGATGCTGAATATAACTGAGATGCAGCATTGACATTTTAAAGACACTCTCCATAAATTAAGAGCATGTCAGCTAATTCATTTTTCTCATACATGTGGGGCATTTTATCTACCCAAAATCTTTCTACTGACCCTTCCTAGACATGATTTAACATTTGTTTCCTCAAATCACCGGTATCTCTGGCCTTTTGCACAACCCGAATAAATAATTTCGACAATGGATTCAGCGTATAACTGAGATGCAGTATTGACATTTTAAAGACACTCTCCATAAATTAAGAGCATGTCAGCTAATTCATTTTTCTCATACATGTAGGGCATTTTATCTAACCAAAATCAGGGTAGATATCCACGTTAAAATTGATAATAAAGTGCAAGATAAGAAACTAAAAGGAATGCATAATTCACAAAAAAAAAACGATAAATATTAGTTATGTCTTCTGTTCGTTTTGAATTTGCGGAAGATCGATTTAATTTATTTAAATTATTGAAAGGCCGAGGTTGATTATTTTTAATTCATTAAAGGCTGTAGCGGTATAATTTTAGAAATATTTAAAAAATGAAATTTGAAAAACATGTTTGTGTTGAGTAGTTCTACACCATGTTAAAAAAATCCAACTTAGGAATAACCCTGTATATTTTACTTTAACGATACTACAGGAGGAGATAATCTTCTAATTATAACTCTAAGAAACATAAATTACTTGCTAATATAAAAAGTATATTTATGTTATTGTTTCAACGGATAAATGTTTTCTCAGTGGAGTTGTTGATTAGAAAGCGACAAATAAAGAACTAAAACTGAAATAGCAGCTATTATCTGATCGATACTGTTTCTTGGAATTTTTATTGCAGATGCCATTTTTAATCTAAGATAAAGCAGAGACTTCTGCGCCAGCGAATAAATGATGGAGCTTTGCCTGTCACTTCTGTCTGACGCCTTTTTCTTGTTTCGGTATTTTCGCTATTTCCTCTCGCCTTCAAATAGTCTAATTAAGGGTTTTACATAAGCTTATTTAAATTCCCAAAATAAATGTTTTTTTGTCTCGGGGAGAATAAAAAAAGAATCCTCTTGTTAAGGAAACTACCCAATTATCGTAACAAATTTCAACGAAATGATAAACGACCATTATAACAGAATTCTTTCTACGTTTTATTTTTTTATCATCTGTATACACAGGTTGTCCAAAATGACTTAGATCTTATTTTCCTAAAATGCCAACGAAAAAATCCAAAATAAATGTTTTTATGTTATTAGTAGAAACCTGAGTTGTTATAAATAAATCGCCAAAATGTTTGTACCAGGTGTCCCATTAAGGATGGATCGCGGCCGTATCTTGAAAACTATTTATCCCACAGCTTTGGGGAAAAAAACTGTACTAAAAATGATCATGAGAAATTTACCAAAACTGTTTTTAAGCTTCTAAAACGACCGCAAGAGGGCGTGACGAGCTAAACATTTTTGAAAATCATTTTTTGTGTATTTTCAAGTGTTACCCGAGTAAGAAAAATTCTCAGTTATAATTAGCAAACTGTCTCCTACAACTTTGTTTTATGACATTTTGTCGTAACTTCGTGAATAAAGAAGTGGGGGGGGGGGGGGGGGGGAGTTTTACCTATTTAGATAAAAAGTCGTCTAATGTTCGTTTGCCTAAACCGATTTTCCTCAATTTGGATTCATTTAAAAGGCAATTGCTGGGACAATCAGATAATCTGGAAGATAAATTATTTAGTTTATAAATGAAACCGCGAGGTGGCGTTACATTCAACAATAGTTTTTTGAAGTTTTGTTCAGTTTTTTCAAATGGAATGGTACAGCTTTTATTACATGGCTAGAAAGGTAATTTAAAGAGGAATCATCCAGTGAAAACCCGAAATCGATATCTCTGACATGTCAAGAGATATTTCGATTTTTCTGAAAAAATCAGTTATTATTTCACTACTACCTGCATTAAGTTAAAAAAAGATTAACCTAATGTTTGCCTTCCTTCACACTTTACCCAGGCTTAGGACTGATCCAAATTCTTCGTGCCATATTAATTTGGAGCGTGTTTAAAGGCAAACGGGCCAACAACGAAGATAATAATAATAACAATCAAATAAAATTAACAGCACAACAGTTTAATAATTAACAGAATCTGAACTTTAACGCGTTTCTAAATGTTCAAAATGCCTTCCATCCTTAGAAATGCAAAGATTTATTTTTCGACTAGTACTAAAAACGGCAGCTTCATTTTCCGCTCTTGAAATGCTGGTTATTGAATTTTGAATTTTTTCAATCATGTTTTCTCGTGTGGTAAGACGAGTTTGAAAAACAAGGTCTTTTAGTCTTCCCCACAAGTAAAAATCGAGGACTGTCAAATCCGGTTAGCGCGCCGGCCACGAAAATAAACTACCCCGTCCTATCCAACGATTTGGAAACGAAGCATCCAAGAAGTTTCGAACCACCTGCGAGAAGTGGGCAGGGCATCCATCACGCTGGTACCACATTTGTCTTCTTGTTTCCAACGAAACATCTTACATTAGTTCTGGCAGTCCATTTTGTAAAAAATTTAAATATGTTTCACTATTCAAATGTCCATATAAACGGACCAATAATTTTGTCTCCCAAAACACCACACCATACGTTCACACTCCATCTATTTTGGTGGTTGATTTCTAACATCCAGTGTGGATTAGCAACTGCCCAGTAGTGCATATTATGTAAGTTAACGCTTCCATCACTGCTAAAAGTAGCTTTATCAGTCCATAGTATGCGTTTTAAGAATTGTTTATTTCCACTACACATATTTTTAAACCAGTAAAAATAGTCTAACCGTCTGTCGAAATCTTTATCCAAAAGGGCTTGGTGTAAGACAACATGATAGGGGTGCAGCTTTTTTAACTTAATATTACCAATTTTTAAACTTATGACTAACTGATTTTTTTCAGAAAAATCGAAATATCTCTTGACATGTCAGAGATATCGATTTCGGGTTTTCACTGGACGATTCCTCTTTAAATTACCTTTCTTGCCATGTAGTAAAAGCTGTACCATTCCATTTGAAAAAACTGAACAAAACTTCAAAAAATCTATTGTTGAATGTAACGCCACCTCGCGGTTTCATATATAAACTAAATAATTTATCTCCCAGATTATCTGATTGTCCCTGCAATTGCCTTTTAAATGAATCCAAATTGAGGAAAATCGGTTAAGGCAAACGGACATTAGAAGACTTTTTATCTCAATAGGTAAAACTCCCCCCCACTTCTTTATTCGCAAAGTTACGACAAAATGTCATAAAACAAAGTTGTAGGAGACAGTTTGCTAATTATAACTGAGAATTTTTCTTACTCGGTTAACACTTGAAAATACACAAAAAAAAAAGATTTTTAAAAATGTTTAGCTCGTCACGTCCTCTTGCGGTCGTTTTAGAAGCTTAAACATATTTTTGGTGAATTTCTCATGATCATTTTTAGTGCAATTTTTTTTCCCCAAAGCTGTGGGAGAAATAATTTTCAAGATACGGCCGCGATCCATCCTTAATGGGACACCTGGTACATCATGTTAGTTATTAATCAATATGTGTTTCGGTAAATAATGTCGATTTTTTCCCAAAATTTAAACGTTTATTCCCATAACCAAATAAATTACCTCAATAATCAAAGTATTGGCCATCATTAGCGATTACTTTTTCCCATCTTTCTGTTAAAGAATGGATTCCGTGCCAAAATAATTTTTGGTTTCAAAAGTTCCATTTCCATTTATCAAGCCAAACTTTGCTTGCTGCATCAATGTGCTGCATCAATCGAAATAAGTGTTTATCCGAAGGAGCTAAGTTTGGTGAGTACGGTGGGTGAGATACCATTTAAAGTTTTCCAAATATTTTTTTACCCATTTTGCAACATGGGTCTAAGCGTTGTTATGTTGAAAAATTATTTTATCGTCATTTTAGGCGTATTCTGGTCGTTTCTCGTTCAATGTTCAGTTTTATTTTATCAATTGTTATCCGTATCTATGGCCAGTAATCTTTTCACTAGGTTTTAGTTTGTAATATATATTTCCTCTATTATCCCACCAAATATACAGCAAATCCTTCTTTTCAGATATATTGCGCACTGGTTGTGATGTTGAAGGCTGGCCTGGGTCTACCCATGATTTTTCGCGCTTTGGGTTGTCATAGTACATCCAGTTTTTATTATCTATCACAACACGATGCAAAAAACCTTTTCTTATCTGTCTTGCTTCCATTTCACAAGTGGCTTTTCACCTTTCAATGTTTGTTTTCTTCAATTCATATGGAACCCATTTTTCTTCCTTCTCGATCTTTCCCAATACATATAGACATTCGAAAATGGCGAATTGGGAAATGTTCAAAGCAAAGTTTCAACGTATGATTTGAATCTTTATCCAATCAATTCAAACTTTTTCGGCTGCTCTGGACGCTCCTTGTCTTTTATATCAAAATAACCATTTTAAAAGCGTTTAAACCCTCGTTCACAATTTTTTTGGTTGGTTCACCATAACAATCAATAACTTTCAGCAGCCGTTTTCTTCAAATGAAAGAAGGTTATTAAACTTCCCCGCAAAACGTCTTTTCCTGGTACATAATTCGACATATTCAATGCCACGAAAAACTATGTTTTTTACATAGTGACAATTAATAACAGACTGATTTTTGATGGCGTATGTGTACCCTCCAAAACGCTATAGACGCCATTAGTATATACCAACAAATGTATTAGTAACGCCATCTCTTAGCAAAATCGAACAATATTAATCGCAACATCTATTATATTTTAATAATTTAATTACTTTTCATAATTACATTGGATTATTTCGTTTTATATTGTTGTATGATAAAAAATAACTGTAAGAAGTAAACACAATGACAAAGCTAAAGTTAGCGTTAATTGATTTTTCTATAAAACGAGTCAGTTGTGTAAGCCTGTAACTAAACATATTAGCATGACATAGTAAAATGTAGTAAATTTACGGTATATCATTTCAAAGAAAGAAAACCTTACAACAAGGATCTAAACCATAAGAGTTTCCGCGAAAAATAATTGAAGAGAAACCAAGGAAAAACATATGATAAAAAATTAAAATAAACAAATGATAAAAATTAAAACACATTTAGCAATTATTAATTGATTATTACTTAATGAATAAACTACAAATAAACTAATGAACATTGTTAAAACCTTTTTTTAAATTAATATTCATTCCCTACTTCAGTCAAGAATGATGTGGCAGGTTCGCACATTTCCACGACAAACGAAATGGCGATAAAAATGATTTAAATTGATCAGTGCGGCTATTTAAGTTCAATTTGTAACCAAAAATGTATTCCGTGCGCAAATATCACGATATGCTTCTTATTTACGAAAAAGTTGGTATTACAAAGAACGTATTTCTACTAGAGCCGACCAGATTAGACTCCCTTGACTTTTTCAACGGGTTCGGGAAAAAATTTTAAAACAGTGATTTGCTTGCGTAGACTCAAATGATAGAGGTTTTGAACATTTAATTTAATGAAACAATTAATCACGTGTTTTTTAAGGTGACGTGAATCGTATAAAATGTATTACGGTGTGGAAAATTAGTGGCTGTACTTTCAACTTTGACATTAAACCACATTAATGTGCAATTTCTCCTTTTTTTGTTTGTAAAAACTAAACCAAATGTATGCTGAAACATATAAAATAAATGGCTATAAAAATATCATATTTTATATTGAAATAATATTTTACATTAATATTTAATAATTAAAAAAAATGTAATTTTCTTGGCAATTGGCGACGTTGGTAAAAAATTAAAGTTTTGATATGTATAGTGCGGAAATGACTGTATTTTGGATACATGTTTTAAGAAAACTTTTTTGTTTAAAATAATTTAAAGAATTGTTGGTTAAATTTATAAAAGTTGTTTCCTTTACACACTGTATATAGTATTAACCTAATTATTGTATTAAATAATCTTATTATAATTATTATTATTATTATAGTTATAATTATCTTTACAATATAATTATAAATATCCCTATATAATATAATATATTTTTACAGAAATGTTTAATATGCATTAGTTATTTGCTATTATGTTAATCAAAATAAAAATATATTATAACCTGTCAGAAAGTTCAAATTTGATGAATTATGTTATCAAACAAACTTTACTTGACTGAAATTAATATGTGGACAAATTATGCAGTAAATGGAAACTTTAAGTTGACTTTAAGTTAAGTACTGCAGGATCAGTTAATATTAATGGTAATGATATAAAGTTTTCGGTTTATTTCTTCAATTTATATGGATCAGCTATGAAAGCAAAAAAAAGAAGGCTGTTTATTATATTGTAGATTATATTAGAGAGTGCATTTAGAAAGGTTGGAACACGCCCAATGCCTGCAAGTAATTGCCCTCATATCTGTCTATTGTACGGTAAATATATATATATATATATATATATATATATATATATATATATATATATATATATATATATATATATATATGTGTGTGTGTGTGTGTATAGGGTATCACAAAAAAATGTATACACACTTTATCTTCTGATAACTTATTCGGACTGTATTTTTTGACCTAATTTAAAAAAATGGCTGCTACTAGACTTACCTTTGAGCAACGGAAATTTATCCTGAAGTGTTACTGGAAATACGAAAATGCAGTAGAAGTCCAAAGACAGTTCAGGCGAGACTTTCATAGTTTTACGTTCAATTAATCACCACAACTGCACTTACACTTCATTTGCCAGGAGTCAGAGTGTGGTGTAGCTTATCTGTAAAAGGATTAATTAGATCTTTCTTTTTTGACGGTACTGTAACTGGTGTTGGTGCAGTCAGCCCACGCATTCGGGAAACTTTTGAAGGTGAAAACTTTTATTTTCAACAAGATGTGGCACTTTCACTACCGATCAGATGCATTGCATTGGACGAATAGGTTGGATTGAATACCCCGCACATTTATCTGACCTTACGCTGTTCGACTTATTGTATGGCGATACATTAAAGCCAAGGTTTATAAGACAAAACCGGCAACAGTCAATGAATTAAAAGTAGTGATTGAAAGAGAATGCGGACAAATAACAATGGAAATAATTCTCGATGTTTGGGATTCAAATGCTTGTGGTTATCAACAATGCCTGAACCGCGACAGTGGGCACTTTAAAAACTGGCGTTAGTCAAAATAAGGGCTGCTCCTTTAGCTTTTTTTGAAAAAATGTAAAAGTAAACTGTATGAAAATAAATACTAATTTTAGAACCAGTCAGAGTGTGTATGCATTTTTTTGGGGGGTACCCTGTATATATATATATATATATATATATATATATATATATATATATATATATATATATATATATGTATATATATATACAGATTGTAAGGAAAATAACTAGTAAGTTTGTTAAATCGCCAATAGAAAAGTTACGATAAGAATTATCATTTTATGCAAATATATGTAAAAGAATATTTGAAAAATAATAAATGGTTATTATTTAAAAAATAAACTGTAAATAAACTAATGCACATTGTAAAAACAATTTACTAAAAATTTTAAATCAGCCATTCATCAGCTAAAAAGTTGAGGTGGTAACGCAGTATCGTTGTGATTACCTCATGTCTGCGGACAATGGGTATAATATGGGTATAATGGGTATAATGGGTTAATATAATAAAAAATACTGCGAAATTACATGTCTCGGTCCAATTTCAGAACAAATAGCTTCCTCTTTGAGGACACATAATTTGCAAATAGTATTTAAAACCCCTCAGTCAACCAATAAATTACTTCTTAATGCCAATGATAAAGCATCACAAAATAAAAAAAACCTGGAAATTATATATTAAGTTGCAACGAGTGCAGTAGCTGCTATGTGCAACAAACTGGCCGAAATTTTTAGACCAGATTCAAAGAACACAAATCTACGTACCAAATAAAAAAACAGCATTCTAATTTTGACAACCATTTCATAGATACCAGACATAGCGCCAAGCATAGATACAAGCGCCAAAAAGCAAAATATTAAACACTTTAGAAGCAATTAAAATTTATAAATATAATAAAGACCCCTCTAGACAGTTCTTAAACGATCAGACAGATCTCCGAAATTCCCCACTATTTAAAATTTAAAAAAAATTACCCTAATAAAAGTGTAAAATTGGGTACATAAGATGAACCACTGTGATGCATTGGTTTTAAAGTAGTGTTAATGTAATGTTGTTTTCCGAAAAACGAAAAGAGCCGTAAACAAATCCTATTCAAAATAATTCTATGACCGTTTTGAAGGAAATAACAGAAGTGGAGTAAAAACTGTTTCGAAGACTGGAAAAAACGTTTAGATTAATATATGGCAGTGAGAAAGGATACTTGGAAGAAAACAAAACACATTTAGATGAATAAATAAATATTTTGTGCTAAACTTGAAGAAATTTACCACTAAATACCAAAACACTTTTTTGAACTGCTCGACGCACGTTTCACTAACCATGTTAGCATCATCAGAAGATGATTTAATCTTTAGGAAATTTAATCATCAGGAAAGATTAAATCATCTCCTGATGATGCTAACATGGTTAGCGAAACTTGCGTCGAGCAGTTCAAAAAAGTGTTTTGGTGTTTAGTGGTAAATCTCTTCAAGTTTAGTGCATCACACCAAAGGTTCCAATAGAAGAATTGAAATATTTTGTGATTTATTAGCATTACACTTAGAAAACAAACACTAAGAATCACGAGAAAAAAAATTATGTAAAACTTACCTTGTATTATCGAATGATAATTTTGAAATTTAAAATTTTACTGGCCAATTTGGTTACCACTTATGCCCGTTGGTGAAACACCAGTACCAATTAGGTCCCGCTTTCTTAAGTGAGTAACTAAATATTGCAAAGATGGCGGCACTAGTTAATTAGCAGATAAAAATATACAATATTACATTTATACAAATCTGCAAATTCAAAATAGGGTTTTTGTTTTCAATAAAGATAGAATTTTACCTCACTGTTTATACTAGCTTTATAAAACAGATATAATAATTTGTCTGTAAAGCTTTATATTCAAATAATAAATGTGAAAATGTCATCCGAAAAATAAATATCACTAAAAAAGTGAGCAGGTAACTTTTAGAAATAAGATGGAACATTTTCTGAAATACGACTGAAGATTAAGCGGTAATTTAAGAGCGAGCGCGGCCGACTTGTGTGAGTGAGTCTTAGACAATAATTGTCGCTGGGCGCCCTCTAGATTACCCCGGCGGAGACAGTCGAGGGAGAAATACGCGACCTGTCAGAGCAATAGATTGCCGCAGGGCGGAGAAGTCGAACGAGGTTAAAAATGTGTCTCGCAACAATTTTGAAGAGGCATTTCGGTTGAGTTGTTCTTAGAACAACGTTAGTCTTAGTTTGAATTGATATATAGGATTGAGTAAAATACATGCAGCGAGTTCTTATATATTTTTCGATTGTTTAGGGATCTATGTTTGTTCTCTTAAAGAAAGAAGTTATATTGGCCCGTTAAAATTTCATTTATTTAAAATAAAAACTATAATAAAATTATAATAAAATCATTTTTTAAAAATACTTACATTATTTGCGATGAGGAGTAAAACTTCAACTGCTTTAAACCAGTGTTAAAACAGATTATTTTATGAATGGCAAAGGTAATATACAAACAATATATCAGAAACCGTTCGTTAACCAGTATATTGGATGCATACAAAATATTTTGTCCATAAGAAATATCCATCCACCGCTGAGAAAAAAAAGCAAATAACTTGGGCCAAGTGAAATGGTATATTCCGAAATATCCAGGCTAATCCGAAATATCCAGACACCATAATGAGCATTGGTTAGTTGCTTGACCGGGAGGAAGCCCCACCCATCCCTTACATTTGACGGTACATGTTTCATCTGTTGGTGGTTAGACTCATCAGGGTACCGACATATGCTTTCTCGCCAAGAATAGGGACTCCCTCTCCATAATCAAACCACCCTTACTTTCGTCGACTTCTCGTCGGATGGCTTATACATGGAGTTTTTTTACTTCTTGGGACTTTGGAAGAAGGACTTTGGAGAAAAACAGTTCAGAGTGAGACTCTGAGGTGACCGGACGTGTCTCGGTCTGGTTAGATAACAGTGTCGGTTGGTAGTTTCGGTCGCCGAGGTCCGATCTGGCCTAGGGAGCGGACAACCCCGAAGTGCCGCTTGGGCATGAGTGGCACTTCAACCCTAACCAAGAGAATAAGTCTTAGCTCCGAAGTTGGTGAAGAACGAAGCACCGGGGCCGGCAGCAACACCAAATCCATCTCGCCCGAACTCATCAAACAAGAATAAACAGTGAACTATCTGTAAGCATGGGTGGACGTGTTGCGGTGGTCTGGCCGTTTTGCGAGTGCGCTGGCCATCGCGGTGGCATACGACCATGGCTGTTGACTGTTCCAGCAGCGGAGGTCCGATCTGGAATAGGGAGCGGGCACCCCCGAAGTCGTCTCGCAGAAGGCGCGGCGGCTTCAACATAACCAAGAGAATAGCCTCAGCCCCGACGACGGCGAAGATTCGATGCACTGGGATTGGCAACAACATCCAGTCCGTCCATACCGTGCTACCAATACACATGTATAAAAACAGCGTCAAGCAAGAATAACACCACTAGCATCCGGTATAACCACAAGAAAAGAAAAAATAATATGCCAGAAGACAGACAAGGAATAAGAACCGATTAGTTCATCAGCTCATTCAAATCAAACAGTGTCAACGACCAGTGAATTCAAACAACTTAATCTACGAATAAACTTCTACTGGAATAGATACTTGCGGGTCGATTCCGGAGCAGGTACCCTTTTTCCATTGCAGTCGATTAATCTCGACTAGTACCGTTCGGTACGGAACCGCGCCAAAAGGACGGCGCCTAAAAAACCCCACCGATTGCGACTGACGCGAAACAGACGCGATCAGATAACAAGTAAATAAAAGTAAGGGCCCTAGGGTCAACTTCCACCACAGGAAAGAAGTAGTAGTAAGAGAAAAACAGTTGGGAGAGATAATCGATACATATATATATATATATATATATATATATATATATATATATATATATATATATATATATATATATATATATATATATGCGTATTAGGCATCCGCCAAAATTAAGAAAAATAGTTACAATGCTGGATTATAAATAATAACTTCATAAACATATTACTTATTATCATTTATTTGTAACAAATTTAATATTATATTAATCCATCATGAGCTTTAATAACCGCTTTTAAGCGTTTCGGCATCTTCGACACCAACTTGTGACATAAATTGGGAGTAATAGATTGCCATTCCTCGAATATTTTCTATTGAAGTTGGTTTTTTCCGTGGCAGTGATACTTGGCCACATTTCTCTTTAAAATGTGCTAAAGATTTTCGATGAGCGATAGGTATGGGGACTGTGCAGGACATTCCAATACGCATACTCTATTATTGCATAACCACCGCATTTTTTTTTTGAACCCGAAGACAGGGCACGTTATCATGCTGATAATAATACTCGTCAAGATTTCATCGCAAAGTTGAAGTATGGGTTCCAAGACTTGTTCGAGCATTACGATATTCATGCATCCTTCGCACAAACAAATTTATCCCGCACCTACTGCTAATATGTACCCCCAAACCATGATGCTTCCACTCCCTTATTGGACGGTAGGTGTCAAACACTTCGTGAGAAATTCTTCGCCGTACCTTCTCCTGACCTACTGAGCCCCAAGCAAAAAACAGACTAAATGAAGTAGATGCTATTATGAGAACTCTTACACATAAAATGTTATGTTATATGTAAAATGATCAGTTATGAACACATAACTGTATTCAGTTATGTGTTCATAACTGTTGTGTACAAATATACAAATTTTGAAAGTTTGGTCCAAGTATATGAGAGAACGTGACGTGAAAGATGTAATAAAAATAGAAATGCTTGCATTTATTAGTGTTGTTATGTTAGTGTTATGTTAGTGTTAGTGTTGTTATGTTATTAATTGTTATTTCGATATAAGAAGCAAAATCATATCCATTTTTTGAAACTATGGACAACAGATGGTACAGGTTCTAAACTTTTTCGGGCACACATGAGCAGACATAGATTTCTATTTTTGCTTTCGGTAATTAGATTTGATGATAAGTACAGTAAACCAAAGAAAGGAGACATATAAGTTGGCTGTAATAAGATGGATCAAAATTGAATTTGTAAAGAATTGCAAAAACAACTACTCCGTGGGTGAATTCAAAACCATTAATGAAATGTTGATACCAGTGGTTTTGTACAATATATACCAAACAAACCTGCAAAGTATGGCTTGAAAGTTTCTGTAATGTGTGATGCGAAAACATTTTATGTATCGAATTTGGAAGTCTATTGCGAAAAACAACCATATGGGCCATACAGCCTGCCGAATACACCTACTGCGATTGTTCATCGCTTACACAAGGGAGTGAAAGATAGTAATAATATGAATAGGAAGGTAGTATAATCCATTCAAAAATAAAAGTAACACTTTTGAAAGGAAGAAAATCAAACCATTCATTTTCTAGACATTTCAATATTCATAGAAAATAATAAACTATAATTTAATATATTTAAAAACCCACATTCTCAGATATAATAATTACAAAACAATCAATCCACCCCATTACACATAATTATGCAGCATATAAGTCCACCGAGCTTTCACAATTCCGCAAAATAACGACTTCAATGAAGAAGAAATTAATTACTTAATAAATAAAAAACGGAAGCAATTAGTAATTCATGGAGTATATCCAATACTAAAACAAACAAATGATGAAAAATACTGTAAAATTACATGTCTCGGTCCAATTTCAGAACAAATACTCCCTCTTTGAGGAAACATAATTTGCACATTGTATTTAAAACCCCTTAGTCAACTAGTAAATTACTTCTTAATGCCAATGATAAAATATCACAAAATAAAAATCTAAGAAACTAATATATCAAATTATATTAAATTTATAATAATAAATTTAAGAAACAACATTCTAATTTTGCGAACCATTTCATAGATACCAGATATATATTTCCCAAGATTCCCAATTTAAAAGGAAGTGAAAGGTAGTAACAGAAATTTGACATACAATAACTGGTATTCAAGCTATCGGTTAACTAGAAAATAAAATTACAATGATTGGAACCATGAAAAAAGAATAAACGCGAAATACCGTCAGAATTTTTGCCCCATAAAAGCAGACCTATGTTCCTCAACAACAAAGACAAATTCTTCGTTATTTGGAGTTTAAAAAAATGTAACATTGTTCTCCTATGTACAAAAAAAATCCGTAATATTGATTCCAACAATGCACGAAGATGCCACTATAGATCCAATATAACGCCACCAAAGGCGGGGTTGACCCTGTCGACAAAATGTGTACCACCTGTTCTGTATCTAGAAGAACACGGAGATGACAATGGCTATATTCTTCCAACTGATATACATAGTGAGAATCAATAGTCAACTGCTTTATAATGCTTCTCATGTCGATGCACCTTACAAGCACAGAAGGCAATTTTTGAAAGTACTCTCTTTAGGTTTGATGAAGCCACATCTTTCTGAACAGGCCAGCATAAAGTCCTTACCAAGTGACATAAAATGTATCCTGAAAAAATTCAAGGGACCAGAAGAAGGGACTGAAGAAGAGACCTGACAAAAAACGAGCGAGATGTTTTATGTGCGGTAGAAAAAAAGAATCAAGTTACAACAATAATCTGCGGCAGTTGCAATAAATCAGTATGCCAATAACATAAAACCACTATTGTTACAAGCGATTTAAGCAAGAAAGGTGAATAATTAATTAAATTACTAAATTTCTCTTTGTTTATTTACATAAGCCAAAAGTTTTTTTTTCAAAAACTTTTAAGGTGTGATAAAAATGTGATAGAGATAAAAGTGATGAAAACCAAAAACCTAAATTGAAAACTGAATTAGGTGATAATCTTCATGTGTTAATGAACATATTTTTGAAACCGCACAGACCAAATGTTTATTTGAAAAACTTTTAAGGAAAAAATAAAAACCACACGTAAATAGAAAACTGAATTAGGTATTAACCTTCATTCAGACATATATAGGAGTCTTTTTCCTATATATGCTATTACAATTGATTATTTTTCTACCGCTGCCTCCTAAGAGTTTGTTTCTACGCTTTTAAAACCTTTGCTTTTAAATGCTTAAAAAAGCTCACAGGCTTTTCAATTTAAGCTTAAGTTAAATGTTTTGTTGTGTAAAATATTTTACAAAAAACGAATATAAATGGTTTCTAATGGTTCCGTGCTAGAAAAATAAGTTGTGTGATTTTATAAATACCATTTAGCCTTACTTTAAATATGGGTTAAGATTTTCGTTGAGAGAAAATTCACAACAAATGACTGAAGATGTTGAAGAATTTAGTGAAGATGTTCCACGAAACAACAACTCGCTTGTTCGCGTTATCTCGACACGTATTTCAGTAACTGAGTATAAATAGCAAATAATGAAATTTATTTTTGACACCAAAAAATCATCGACAATGCGCTTGAAATAGCATAGCTTCTGCAATAGCATCAGCAGAAAGGAGTTTCAAATCCTCAAAAATCTCTATTGATTTACGGAAGAAACGGCGGACAGGAACACAGGGAGTCTTTTTGGCAGAGTTGAGTACGTTGGGCTAAAAACTATAAGAAAACGTATCTGAGAGGAATCTCGTCGGTTCAACATGCCCTAGTGCAAAAAAACACTAGAAGAAAACAAAGGAATAATTAAGCTAAACACAACCTGATAAACAAAAGGACACAAATGTTTGCCTGCGTGAGGATGGCACAGTGTGCAGGAGCCGTATGGAAATGTTAAAAATTATCGGAAGATTTTATTCAAAGTTATATGAAGGTCAGAACCAGTCTAAGATATTAATCCAGTAGCAAATGTTACAGAAGCGATGAAGAATGGAAAGGCTCCAAGAAAGGACAATGTAACGGTTGAAATGTTAAAAGCTGGTGGTAGAACTTAAATAAATAAAATACTGGTACTCAAAATGCCTCAAAGAACAACAAATACCCACAATATGGAAACATGCTGAAGTGATTCTTCTTCATAAGAAAGGCGCACAGGAAGATTTAAAAAACTACCGCCCAATAAGCCTCCTATTAGTAATATACAAAGTTTTCACCAATATAATATCTAAAAGAATATTAAAAACACTGAATGACACACAACCAAGAGATCAAGCAGGATTCAGTTTGAGATCAAAGTTTTTGATCAAGTTGGAGATCAAGTTTGATTCTAGTCAAGTAGTGATCCGTCTCTATGTTAGACTTAAACATTCAAAATCTCTTTATAATTGAAATACGAAATGGCAACATGTCAATTTGAAATTCACCCATATACGTGTTTGGGCACCCCCAGGACTTTTTTTTGTTATTTTCTTCTTAAAATGGGTTGACATTATTTTTAGATTAACCTGCGAATATAATTCAACCAATCTTCTGCTATTATGGTTAGTCCATTTATGAGCAGGGAAACTGCCGACTGTTTTTCTGTACTTCCTGTCTTTCCCTAGGTGGGCGTTGACATCACCCAATAGGATTTTTACATGGTTAGAGAAAATTTTTGAAATAGTTTTCCCAGAAGTTCCCGGGACTTATTTACTTTTTCAGGATTATATTTATTTTCTTCGTTAACTGGTAGGTGTGCATTGATTAATATATGTATAATGTATCGTTTTTGTTACCACACTTCAGGGATAGTGTCATAAGTCGATTATTTACTGGCTGGTAATTAATTATAGAACCAAGAATGGTTTTTGAGATAGCGAAAGCAACACCGAGATGTAGTGTATTTTTGAGTATTCTTTTGTCCGTTTTACTTTTAAAAAGTCTGTAGTTGTCGAAGTCCATTCTCGATTTTTTGCTGATTCAATGGCCGCCCCAATTCGTGTAGTTTTCCTAGGCGCAGGGGAGAGTTGACATTTACCGTTTCAAAGAAAGTCTTTGTTTTCGGTTTCAGACGTTGGCCAGAGGTATCCGACTCCCTCTGAAAGATTTTGCGTTTAAGCCCGGACGCCCCAGAATCCGAAAGTCCGGTTGTACCAGCAAAGCTGGCAGAGGATTGTTTACCTCTTGGGGTAATTTTGTAATTACTAGAACGCTTCATCTTCTACTTTGAATTAAAGGTTTAAACCATGATGGTTCAAAGGTTAAGACTGGAGGGATTAGTTCCAGAATTAAAATCTCAACCGCACCACTGGTGAACAGACGCTGACCACTCAACTGCTTGACGCTAAGTGGATTTAGTTTTTTGCCTTGGTTCGGGGCTGCTTATTTTAAGATATTCGCAGCTGTCCATTAATATCTAATAGATCTTTCACTATCCATCACCCGTGACCGGTGCAGTACCTTAGGTGAGATATACTGGATATATATATATATATATATATATATATATATATATATATATATATATATATATATATATATATATATATATATATATCATCAACCCACTTCAATCCACTGCAGGATGAAAGCCTCTTCAGCATGCTTCCAACTCTCGTGGTCCTCAGCTCTCCTTTGCCATTCGGGTCTAATATACTTAATAATGTTATCAGTCCATCGTGTTTTCGGTCTTCTCCGTGAACGTTTGCGATCAAGCGGTATCCATTCCAGGACCGCCCTGGTCCATCTTTCGTCCCATCGCCTCGCTACATGGCCTGCCCACTTCCATTTCAATTGCTTTATTATTCCAATAATGTCACTCACTTTCGTTTGTTCTCTGATCGATGTGAAGGTCTTTCTATCCCATCTAGTAATGCCAAGCATACATTTTTCCATTCCCCTCTGTGTTACTCGAAGTTTTTGAACTGACTGTAATGTGTGTCCAGGTCTTACTTCCGTATGTCATAACGGGCAGGACACACTGATCAATAACTTTTATTTTCAGGTAAAGTCGTAGTTTGCTCTTAAACACCATGTTGAGCCTGCCAAATGCCTGCTAGCCACATTTAACGCGTTGTTCCACCTCCCGGACGGTATCCCCTTCCATTGAAACCCCTGCCCAAGATATATATATATATATATATATATATATATATATATATATATATATATATATATATAATGATCAACAACTTTCAAATCCGTTCTTAAAATAGAAAGCCTTTTGTTCTCAGCAAATTTATTGAACATGGCCTGACTCTTCTTCTGGTTTATTTTAAAGCCAAATGGTTCCCCAGCCCTTTGCAGCTCTTGCACGTGTCTTTGCAGCTCCTCTGGGTCTTGTGAAAGGAGAACGCTATCATCTGCGAATCTAAGATGATTTAAGTATGCACCATTAATCCTTAATCCATTCTGTTCCCAATCCAGATTACGGAACACTTCTTCCAGGCAGGTTGATAAAAGAAGAGGCGATATTGCGTCACCCTGCCGTACGCCCCGCTCTACATTTATTCCAACCTCAAGATCGTCAAAGTGAACTGTCACTGTAGCTTCATCATATATCGATCCTAGTAGATTTATATAGGCTTTCTCTAGACCTTAATTAAGCGGTGCATCCATTATGGCCCGCTTTGAGATTGAATCAAATGCTTTTTTATAATCGATAAAAGCCAAGCACAGGGGCATAGTGTATTCTTTGTACTGAATCAGTACATAGGATACAGTACATTGTACTGAATCCACTTCTAAATCCTGCAGCTTCCTTGGTTATCCTTTTTTGTTTGCCTTCTTTTTTTCCAGGGTCTTTTGCACAAGCTGCATGTTAAATCGGCGCGTTTCTTCTCGAATATGTTTTCTTATAGTTTTGTAAAGTTCAACGTACTCGACCCTGCCAAAAGAACTGTATGCATTTTTCATTGCCCGAGGTTTTTTCATTAAATTAATGGTGTCATTGGAAATTTTTAACTCTTTGAAACATTTATTTACATTATTACATTATTACAAACGTTTTAAGCACATTGTTTAAGTGTATATATGAAGTATGAAGAGTAATAATAATAATAAAATATATAAATATATATGAAGAAGAAAAACAACAAGATTTATGGATTCGGATTTATGTCAGAAAAAAACGTATTTTAAATTTTAATATAAAATCCCATTTTAAATATTTCTCGTGGAGACAAGACGTTGAACGTAAACCGTAATGACAAACATTAAGACAAAATTAATTAAAGACGTGAACTACATTCCATGCTTTCAGAGATTTCCTTTGAAAGGTTAGTTTTTGTTGAGTCGTACATGTAAAAACACACCCATTATTCCATTTTACTATGCCCTAAATGGCACAAAAAACCTTTGGATTGGGCTCGCCTTGCACGATAGCGTTGCATTTCCAGTTGTTCGGTGGTAATAGACGCAAAATTATTAATATTCGAGCTTGCTTTCCGTAATAAGCTTTAATGAATACGAATTGTTTTAGCTGATATCAACTGAGAAACTTTTGGCATTTCAGTGGATTTAGTGGTATTGTCTAAACATTTACACCAGTTATGTAATTTAATAAGATTTTTACGGTCATAATATATAAAATTATTATTTGTATTTATTATAACACGGAATGTTTATAATTTAAAAGCATTGATTGCTTTAATTTAGCACTAATTCATGTAAAATTAACAAAAAAACTATTTAAAATGGTTAATATGAATTCAATCTGGAATTGAAGTTTGGTACATTTTTTTGTCATAAATGGGAAGATCATATATAAGTTTTATAACAAAGCTATTTTTATTTTTTTCTTATAATTAAAAAGTTATATCAAATTGAAAATAAATTTTTAAACCTAGTATCGATGACGCGCCCACAGTTCCAGAAATAAACCCGAGCGCACATGACCTCACAATGGTAAGAAACGTAAACACGAACGCCAATATTGGATCGGCTCGGAACAATTCGGAAGTTACATAGAAATTTTCTTTGGCGCCCTTTCTGAAAGACGTTCGGAATAAATCGCAGTCCCAGGCAAATCAAACAATTTATCAATCTTTTTTTTTTCCTATATCTTTCACTGCATTTATTGGTTTGCTATCGATTTGAAAATATACTTGCTTATAATTGTTATTTAGGCTTTCGGTGCTATTTTCGACGTTATACTCATATATCTTTACATAAAAATAAGGAGGTTCAAGGTAAGTTTAGAATGAAATATTGAAATTAGATTAGGGTTTCTTTGTTTTTGCATTCGTTTTTTTAACTTTTATTTATATTATTTAATTCATGTATGAAAAACAAATTAACGTGCCAAATTTGTAGGAAGGAATATTCCTGCGTGTCCACAAAGAATCCACAAAGAGCAACACAATTGAGGATAGTAACAATGAGAAAGGCCTACGGAATCGTCTATCTTGTAGGATACAAATAATAATATTCAAGAAAGCGTGAATAGACAAGAATAAATTTCAACTGCCAATAGAAGGTAATCGCATATGAAAAGTCTGGTACATATGAAAGTTTTACAGGATAATCTAATTTGTAGATGGTCGAAGAGTACAAAAATTTGCGTCACTTTCTTTCGGCTCAAAAAGCTTTCCACTCAAAAAAAACAAAAATATATATATATATATATATATATATATATATATATATATATATATATATATATATATATATATATATATATATATATATAAATTATTAAACAAATTACAAAATATTAGAAATGTATTTACAAATTTTATTAAGAGTCTAATGTGATTAAGAGTCTAATGTAAGGCGAAAAATCGCTGTAGTTTTAAAAATGCTCAAAACCTTAATCAAAGCAATAATATATGTAGTATGGGTGGATTTTTTTTTGGAAATATTTTTAATAGAGTTTAGTGTGGTGGTTTGAAGAATCGATGTGGTTTTAAAACTATTGCAAAGTTCAATGAAAATAATACAACCATTATAAAAACAAATATGTATATAATTTTGGGTAGTGATTGTTTTTATTCTGAATTGATTATTAATGTAGTTTACATGTTATAATCTACTGTAATATATTATCCATATTATCAAATTATATAATTTTGTGATGTGTATTCAAAAACATTGTTTCACTTCTTGAGGATAAAATTATTATGAAATAAATTTATGAATATTCATTTAAAATGCAAAAACAAGTTATTACAATAAAAATATAATTTACTATTATAATTCTGTGATCATAAAAATATTCACAGTAGGTATATTTTCAGAATTAGCCTTTATGAACCCTTTGTCACACATTACTGAACTAAGTTAGTACCCAACAATATTTTATTTTGCACTTAACCAACAATAATTTCAACAATATATATACAGGCAGAAACCAATGACAATACTGACATAAAAACACTTTACCATAATGACGTCAAAAACATGGCAGCCAATCGCGGCGCGTTCGTAGGCACGTAATTTTTTTTTTAATTTTATAAATTTTAATACATTCATAATTAATTGCAAAACAAATTTTTAAAGTTTTTCGCATCGATTATCAATATTATTTATGATAAAACCCAATTGAGTACCCTCTAAATACCTCCAATGATAACTTAATACTTACACTTTTCTATTAAGTCCTCAACTTAATTATCGCCCCCTAAGTATTATCGACTGCAGAACTTGCACGGCTTATTAAAGTATTGCGCCGTGTCAATTGTGACTCACACCATTTTTTTTCCAATATATAAAGTAAGATAAGAGATTATTTAATTTAACTTGTCTCTCAATTGTGTTTTAATGCACACTTTATTCCTCATTACAGCGAAAATTAAGAATATTTTAATCAGTAGTACCGATTTTCAACTGTTTGTCAAGTAGTGTCAGTTTCAGTGACAGTGACAGAATTTAACGATGTAGATTTTACAAGAGAAAATTTAAATTATTTTTATTTATGGTGCTGAAGATAGATGTGCTCGCAGAACAGCCCACTTTTTAATGAAAGTCATCCGAACAAAAATATAGGACATCAATACGTAATAAAACTTACTGAGTCCGTGAGTGAGTTTGACAAAGTGAATAAGCAGCCGAATGTTCTTAATGATCCCTCACAGATTGACATTTTAGGCTATTGCGCTGGTGATGCAAATACCTTAATCCTAAAAGTCGCTAAGTTGACAAATATTTTCATTGGTTTAAAAGTACTCAAAGAATCATCAGGAATGATCTTGGCTTCAGTAAAATCTGTTCTCGGTGGGTTCCGAAGTAAGAGATTTCTGAATCGATTTCGGCGAGAAAACCTCTCTCATGGTTTTTAAAACGTATGGTAACATGTGATGAAACATGGATACATTATTACACTCCAGAATCAAAAATCGGAAAGAAAAGACGAAACTTGCTCTGTGAAGGCCCCAAAATATTCATCTTTTGGGCGGTAAGGTGCTCCAGACCGTTTTTTTTTTCGACGGGAAGGGAGTTTTCTTGATTGATTTTCTATCTGATTGACGTATGGTTAATGCTGCCTACTAGTGGCAAATTTGGAGGCAACAAAATCCGCTTACAGGAACAAACGTCACGGTATCCCCATCAGACACGTCCTCCATCTCATTGACAACGCCATGCCACACCCAGCAGTTTTGACGAAGGAAAAACTGGAGAATATGCATAGGGAAGTCCTTAGATACCTTCCATACAGCCCAGATTTATCACACTGTAATAATTTTTTGTTTGCACCTTTGAAAGTGGCACTTGGAGAGATATGATTCGACAACGATCAAGATGTTGAGGACTTCGTGCGCAATTGGCTGATATATTTTTACTACTTCTGGTAAAATATTGTTGAATTTTGTTTCATCAATATATTTTTTTCGACTCTTCAATATAACAAATATAAAAAAATAATCCAGAACAATTCGTTTTACATAAATTTTTGAAGTTAACATTGGCCGAAGGAAATTAAATTCTACCATATTTCTCACCACCTGTAAATGAACGTTTCGACATGCATGCTGCTCTTATTATGGAATGATAAAATCTCTTAAATGACCACTATTTTTATATTCTCCATCCACGATGGCCCATTCGAATACCTTCGGAGGTTTGCTTTTATAACAAAATCCGGTTGCATACTCTAGAAATTTAAAAAATCATTTATTTTATTAATTCTTTCTAGTGATAGTATGTTTTAACTTTGCGTTTGTGCGTTAAATTATGATATTTATAAGAAACATCATTTTGTCTTGCCTCTTCTGACTATTAAAACTTATCCAAATTTACACTATGTTAATTTATAATTCATTCTCGATTATATTTCTGTCTACATATTCAACTTTACCCATTAGAATTAATTGAAGAACTACATTCACGAGTTGTAAAGTTTTTATCTCCTTTTAGTTTTGGTTGTCTCGCACAGGGAAAACATTTTCACTATTCTATTTTACTTTATATTAATAGGGACAAAAAGTAACAGTCCTGGGTAGCGGTCGGATTGCATGATAGTGTTCTTTCAAGGGCTTTGTTCAAACAAAAAAAAAAAATTTCTTTCTATAAATAAGCTTTAAATCAATATAAGTTAGAAAATTTTCCCGTTTTCTTAGAATTAAAAATACAAGGTGATTAACGAACATCTAACGAAATATAATAAAACACTTTTATATTTATAGTAGAACGCTTTATCACCTCGATTTAATGTTCTCAAAATTATACATTAAGGTAACTTACAACCATTTTTTTGTAAATTGTTATGAATGTTCTAATCATTGTAAATTTGTAATGACTGTATGTTGGTATGAAGTTTTATGTTATTTCGTTTGTTAAGTTGGAAGTTATAACGTCTTTTATAATTGTTACAATTTTTTGTTGGTGATATTTTACAAACAATTTATGATTAAAAACGAAATTTTTTTTGTCGATGCTTTAAAAATGATATCAAATATAGGGACTTTATGGTAGATGTAGAGAAGCAATTGATGAAAAACCTCGTTCAGGAAGACATTTCACGTCAACCAATAAAGAAAACATCTGAGATTAACTGATTCAATTTTTAAGAATAATTTAGATCTGCATCTATAAATACTTAAATAAGCAAATATTAATATCTGAAATTTCTACTTTATTTAAAATTGTATGTATAACACTTTTCATTGCTGTTTTGCTTATGCTTTACTTATTTTCTTTAACTATTAACTATTTCAACGTTAACCTATTTTAAACAGTTTAAAATAGGGCAGACACTGTGTGTCCAAACAATTGTTGTGCATACAATTTTAAATATAGTAAAAATATTAGATAATAATTTTTGCTTACTTACATAAAATTAATTTCCATCAAGTATTGGCTACCTATAGATATATATATATATATATATATATATATATATATATATATATATATATATATATATATATATATATATATATATATATATATATATAGATGTATGCTTGGCATTACAAGACGAGACAGAAAGTCCTGTGCATGGATCAGGGAACAAACAAAAGTCTGTGGTCTGTGACATCATTGGAAGAGTAAAACAGTTGAAATAGAGATGGGCAGGCATATAGCGAGGCGATGGGACGACAGATGGACCAAGGCTATCGTGGAGTGGATACCGCTTGATCGCAAACGTCCGCGATGAAGACCGAAAGCACGATGGATTGATGACATCGTTAAGTATATTGGACCCGAGTGGCAGAGGAAAGCCCAGGACCGTGAAGATTGGAAGCATGCTGAAGAGGCCTTCATCCTGCAGTGGATCGATGCGGGCTGATGATGATGATGATGATGATATATATATATACATATATATATATATATATATATATATATATATATATATATATATATATATATATATATATATATATACATATATATATATATATATATATATATATATATATATATATATATATATATATATATATATATACATATATATATATATATATATATATATATATATATATATATATATATATATATATATATATATACATATATATATATATATATATATATATATATATATCTATATATATATATATATATATATATATATATATATATATATATATATATATATATATATATATATATATATATATATATTATTTATTATTATTATTCACGTTTGGGCCCTGGTGGACCACGCGAAGTACAATTAGAGGCGTTTGTTGTTGTTAGCCTTCCTTTGAGCCCACACTAATTTCATTCTTTCGCTATGAGCTTTTTTCCTTTCGTCAGACCAAGTTGTTCCAGTCTTCCTACATTTTTCTCTCTGGCCAACCTTCCAAACGTTAACCTTGTGTCTGAAACAGCCTCTATCCTGAATTTCACTTTGTGTAATATTTGCTGATCTTAGGTCCTCTTTAATTGCCGCAATCCATTTAATTATTTCTACTTTAGCTCTACTCCTATTTTCATAAAATTCGACTATTTGTCTAGTTAGCCTACTCGGATTCATCCGTTTGATGTGTCCGTAAAACTTAAGTCTTCTTTTTCTCATATCGCTATGTATATCTGTGTATTGTTTGATTTTTTGGTTTTCTCGAAGTCGGTATGTTGTACTATTTATTTGTTTGGGGCCTAGGATTTTTCTTATGATTTTTCTTTCGTTCTTTTCAATGTCCTCGATGTCCCTCTTTCTATTCAAAATGAGCGTTTCTGCAGCATATAGACATTCTGGCTTAATAACCGTGTTGTAATGTCTCAGTTTTGTGTTTTTAGATAGGCATTTTTTGTTGTAAATATTTTGTGTAAGTCTCAATGCCTTTTCCATTTTTTGACATCTACCCTTATTGACCGCTTTTTCCAACCCATTTTCCATGATTATTTCACCCATATATTTGAATTGAGAGACTCGTCTGATGTTACCATATTTTGTTTTTAGAAATGGTGTCCTTAGGCTGTTGCAGGTCATGTATTGTGTCTTTTCAAAGGAAATTTGGAGTCCTACCTTTTCTGCTGTTTCTTTTAGAATTTCAATCTGTTTCTGTGCCGTTAATACATCTTGAGCCAAAATTGCTAGATTATCAGCAAACGCCAGACAATCAATTTTGATGTTGGTTCTCCCCAGTTTAATGGGCTGGTCAATATTCAGGGCCGACTTTTTTTCACGCCACTCCTGTATTACTTTTTCTAGAACACAGTTAAATAAGAGTGGCGAGAGTCCATCGCCTTGTCTCACTCCAGTTTTAATTTCGAAGGGCTCTGAGATGTCACCCATGAATTTAACTTTTGACCTTGTGTTAGTTAATGTTGCTTTAATAATTGCCAGCGTTTTCAGATCTAGTCCTTGTTCTTTCAAGATTCGGAATAAAGATTCGCGGTCAATAGAATCATATGCTTTTTTGAAATCCACAAATGTACAGACGAGATTTTTATTGTACAGTTTTTGATGTCTTAGAATCAACTTTAGATTCAGGATCTGTTCAGGGCAGGATCTGCCCGGTCGAAAACCTGCTTGATATTCACCAATGTTCGGTTCTAACTGTCCCTGTGCTCTGTCTAGTAGACATTGAGATAGAATCTTGTAACAAACTGGGAGAAGAGATATTGCTCTATAGTTGTTTACATTCGTTCTATCTCCTTTCTTATGTAGTGGATGGATTAGAGCATCTTTCCAGTCTTCCGGAATCCATTCGGTTCGCCAAACTTCTTGTAGAATTTTGGTTATTTCCTTGATTGTACCTGGACCAGCGGATTTCAAAAGTTCAGCAGTGATTCCATCTTCACCAGAAGCTTTGTTATTTTTAAGCCGCTTGATTTGCCTAATTATTTGCATCCTAATTATTTGCATCTATATATATATATATATATATATATATATATATATATATATATATACAGTGTATTTTTTTTTAAACCTGAGATGAGTGTGAGAAGTGAGTATGAGCTGAGAAGTATCGTTGACATACACAAAAAATATATTTACTTTCACTCGTTACCTTATATATTACAAATTAATATAATTTATTTTTTAGTTTAGTTTTGACAACGGGGAGAGAGGACCCTCCGAAACGTTGACGTTAAAAGAATGTAAAATTTTTTATAACATTTTTATATCTTTAAAATTTTGTTCATTAGACAAATTTATTACAAAAAAGAATCACTGAGAAATATGTCTCCGTTTGGTTTTTTGTTTTTACCCAGTGATTCTTTCTTTACATAAGAACAGGTATTTTTGATATTTTTTGATTTTTAAATAGTGGCGAAAAACCCAAATAAAGGAAAAAAAATATATGAATACGCCACAATCATTCAGACATTACTTTTGAGTTATTCGCAAAAAAACTTTCTTTCCGCCAATACGAATATTCTATTAATTATATATCAAACCATGAACGTTTACAGGAGGTGTGAAAAATAAAGAGACTGGTGGTATAGTGTTCGATCTCACAGTACTGTTGGCTTGTCTCATCTGCGGAGAGGCAGGTCAAGATCTGATGCGTTTTTAGTACAATTTGAGCTTCCTAGAGTCACTTCCTAGAGTTGATGGTTCGTAGCAATTCTTTTTTTGAACATATTATTCTAGTTGTTCATTGTAGAATTCATTATGCAGCAAATTATTAACATGTTTTCGATCCTTGGTTTTCTCATTCTAACTTTTTTTTTGGTCTTGGTAAAGTTGGAGTGTACTATTTCTGGCTCTGGCGATTTATTTTCGTATTCAGAAATCCATGACTTGCAATCAGTAATGATACGTTCCAGAAAATGAGGTTTCTTTTTAATCCACCGCAAAATGCAAAGACATGTTTTCCTCCAATCTAAACCATCCCTGGTCTTCTAACCGCCAACCGACGGTCTAAATCTAAATTTTCATCACTTTCTGCAACTGAAAGCCTTCCACTGCGAGGTTCACTTTCAATCGAGTCTCGGTCTGGTGAGAAATCTTAAATCACCTGAGAACCTAAGCCTTTAAAAAAAACATTGTTTCCATAAACCTTTCACTCGCACTGCACTCAAGTCAAAAACGAGACTTGATAAAGCATCGTTCTTCGAAATTGTTGTCACTTATTTTCAGAACGCACTAGAAAATTCCGGTTCACGAAAATATATCCTACAGACCACCAAGTGACTCCCATCGGACGATGTTGGCCTGGTACCGCTCCAAAGAGGAAGTGTTGCTAAATCAAAATGTGTTGCTAGATCGAACTCTACGCCATTAGTCTCATTACTTTATTGGCACACCTAATATATCGAAAGGTAAAATATTGAAATAAAATTTGAAACAGAAAACCTTGAGGAGAGAAAAAATTGAGAATGAAGAATATCGCATAATTTCGATGCTTTGATAGAAAGATTAATGTTAGATACCTTAGTGATCTAATTCTTGATTTATCTTTTACCTTCATCATTAAGATTTTCAAATCTTTCAAGCGGGAAATATACTGAGGACGTATGACACATTATCGAAAGACGACATACAATCAGCCAGTTCATCCAATCCAAATTATACTAAATGTTAATAAAATCAAATGGTTAATTAACGCTGTTCGCATTTCTATATTCGTTCAATATGACGATTTTCTTGAACAATTAGTATCTGGATGAAACTCGAATTCACGAACTATATTCGCGATTTTAAAATGTTTGTTCTGAAAACTTAGTTCACGTTGCCGCGCACAGAGAAAGATACACCCTTTATTTCACTTTACTATGCACTAAATGGCACAAAAACAACTTTAGGTCGCGATCAGCTTGCGTGATAACGTTGCATTTCTAACGGTTCGATGATAACAGGCGCAAAATTATTGACATTCGAGCCGCCAGTTTACTTTATATAATGAACTTAGATTAATGCTAATTGTTTCAGTAAGTCTCAACGTAGAAACTTTTGTCACTTCAACGAAATTAAAGTTATGTTTTCACCGAAGTTAAAATACCCTGCATTATTGGCATTATTAATACAAAAGAACAGTAAAATAAAATTAACATGTCAAAATCGTTTTTTTGTTTATTTTATTTTATTTATTCCTAAGTCTATCTACTTCCACGTGTTCTTCAATCCCATTAATACACATTTTTCTCGGCCTTCTTCTATAATTTTTCCTAATTTCTCTCGTTTTGTACACTGTCTTCGTGAGCGCGTTATATGGCATTCAACCATACCTAACTTGTCCCTCAACCAATCTTTCTGTTATTGACTCTATTTATAAGTTCGGTCTGTATATTTCCTTTCTTATACTATCCCTTTTTATTTAATTCTCGATCTTACGTAAGAATAGCATTCACATAGCATTAATTTGTGTGTTATGTTTTTTTTTATATCGTTTTATAATATCGTTGGTATTATTATTTTTACTACTTCTGTTTTTATATTCTTTGGTATTTCTCTCGTTTAAAAATGTGTTCTTTATCATATTGAAAATTTCATCTTTTTTCCCCATTCTCTCAGCTGTTTCTTTTTCTAATCTATTTTTTTTTGCATCACGATCGTAATCTTATCGTAATCGTAAACTTTATGTTTGATAAAAAGGTTGTACATTTTTGTAATTTAATTAATAGTCAGTTATGACCAAGTAAGTTTATATATGTTTTAATAAACTTTTCAATAATGCACATGGATGAATGCACATGGATAATGCACATGAATAAAATGGATGAAGACTCACAAATATAATTGACAGTCAAAAGGAAAAACGACAAGCGTAGCCTGAAAAGTCAGTCTAACACAGTCTAACACAGAAACAAATATTTTTTATCAAATTCAGTTATATTTCTCAACATAGTCTCCTTATAATTCTATACACTTTTTCCAGTGAGCCTCCCATTCTTTAATCTGTCCAAATTGTAGTTGATATCTTTTTCTGCAAAATAGTCCTTTAGGAATGTAATTGTCTCGTCATTCGATGAACTGTTCTCGAGCGAAAATTTGAGCTTAAGAAATAGAAAAAAATTGCTGGGAGCCAGATCTGGTTAATGCGGTGATCAAGCAATTCGAATCCTAATCCGTGAATTTTTGCTTTAGCGACCATTAAAGTGTGAGATGGTTCGTTGTCTTGGTGGAACAAAACTTTCTTTTTCTTCAAATGAAGCCGTTTTTCGGCAATGTCTGCCTTTAGTTTGCCAAGTAATGATGTGTAGTATGCCCCTGTTATTGTTTTTCTCCTAATTATGTTTCCGCTTTTCCCAAGAAAACAATTACTATCACTTTCCCGGTCGACGGAACAGTCTTTATCTTTTTCGGGGTCGATTCACTCTATCGTGGGTATCGCGTATATCGTGGTCCACTGTTTAGACTGTGCCTTGGTTTCAGAAGTGTAGTGGTGTATCCATGCTTCATCTACACTTATTAATCGACGCTAAAACTCCTTCACTTAAACTTATTTCTTCTATTCACCTAAAACTTATCTCACTTAAATTGCTTCAACAAGATTTCGAAAATGTTCATTCGCATGCGTTTTTGGTCCTGAGTGAGCAATCGCGACACTCAACACGGTGTTAGCTTCAGTCATTAAATGACAAACACGTTTTTTTCAAATGCCCACAGCCTCTGCTGTTTCTTAATTCGACGGTCGTCTAGCAACATTTGGTGAACTTTTTCAGTGTTATGAGAATTGGTTGCTGTTTTTGGCTCTCTCGAACGTGCATCGTCAACCAAACTGGCACAACTACGGTTAAATTTAACTGCCAAAAATTTCACATTGGCAAATGATGGCGTAGAATCCCCGTAAACAGCATCCATATCGGCTTTAATTTGCGTAGGCCTATTGACTTCCAAATGCAAAAATTTCATGACGGCTTGATGTTCAATTTTTTTCATCTTTACACAAACACATGCATCGATTGATATAAGTGACTGTTAAATAACTACTGGGCATCTAATTTGGCTGAAATTTCCAAGGTTATCTTTCAACACATGCACAATTATATTACCAGAACATTTTTGACGAGTAATAACATTTTCATGTTGAGGCTGGAAACTTTTCAGACTTCCCTCGTATATCAAATGGTATTGTTTTATTGGTAATCTCAATTAAAACAAATTAATGAAATAAATAATAAAGATTTTCTTCCCGTATACTAATATGATCAAAAAATAAGATGACTAAGAAAAATTCGTGCTCTTACGATACAACCATTTATTTTTTAAGTTGGTATAAAAATTTGTAGGCAATTTTATAAAATGGATAAATTTATCGAACCAAGATTTTTTATTAAATTTGGTCTAAGAAACAGTATTTCATATGCTGCATCAAAAATGTTAAAAAAGTTGTTACGACGTTAAAGCTATGTCAAACAATGTTTACAAGTGGTATAAGGAATTTAGTGCTGGTAAAAAGAAGAAGTTGACGATGACCCTCGTGCAGGAAGATCTTTCATATCAACCAGTAAACGAAAAATTACCAAAATCAAAAGTGTTCTCCTTATTAATGGGCGATCAAATATTGGCAACAAGATATTTTTTCCATATTTGTCACAAAACAATTCATGCTTTCTCCGTCACGATAAGGGATCATCGCAAACCGCAATTATAGTTCGTCAATTTTTCACTAAAAATCAAATACCATTCCACAAGCACTATATTCGCCAGATATAACATCATGTGACTTTTTCTGTTGCTTCGATATAAGAAACCATTTCGTGGACGCCATTTTGAGGCCATAGAAACCATTCAAGAAAGTATAGTACACTGGCCATTCTGAAGGAAATACGGCGAATCGAGTATAGAAATTTTATCGAGATTGGAAAAAAAAGTTGGAATAAGTATATTGCAGTGAGAGGGAATTACTTTGAAGGATACACAAAAAATTTGGTTGAATATTTAAATTTTAAAATTTAAAGTGACCTTAATTTTTTAATCTTAGTTTTGGTTTTTACTCTAAACAGATAACGTTTTATAAAAACAGAAAACTTGAAACCCTTTAAAACTTTTTATTGTAATTTAGTTTAATTAGTACTTACTTGCAGGGCTATTTTATGTTATTGCGATCTTATATATACGATATCAACAATGTAGGGTGCTTTAGCTGTAGCGTAAACGTCTCGACAATAACACTAAATCTGTTGAAATGGCAAAAGTTTCTAAGTTGAGCCCGACTGAAACAATTCGTATTCATTAAACCTCATTATAGAAAGTAAACTGGCAGCTCGAATATCATTATTTTGCGTCTGTTATCACCGAACAGCTAGGAATGCAACCCTATCATGCAATCCGACCGCTGCCTAAATATATTTTTTCGTACCATTTAGTATAAAGTAAAATACATTTTTGGATTATTTCTTGAGATATACCGCCTAAATTCATTTTTGTCTTTAATTAATTTTAGGTCAATGTATTGATTTTCATAGTTGGTATTGAACGTTTTATCTCAATACTGATTGTTCAAGAATACATGTTAGTTTTGTTCTGTAAATGAAATGTAAATGTTACTCATCAGACTGCTATGTACAGTAATTATGTCAATTTATCGTGAAATGTACTTGATTCAACAGCGTGTAGAAAATATTCGTACTTTCGTTTATTTTGGGGAACAAATATTATTATAGGGGCTTATTGTAGATAGTCCAAAAGTTGTGTTACCCTTCAGATAAACATATTTCTGTGGCAAAAACGCGCGCCGAAATTAAACTTCAAGCCATACTGGATAAAACTACTGAACGTGCACTTTTCACTAATCATCATTCTTCTCAAATCCAAGCAGTAGCGAACACCTTCATTTTCAGATCCTTCCGACTGACACTACCAGATACACGAAGCAAGGAACTGCCAAAAATGTCCACAGACCTTAGACAAAATCGACATTCAGAAAATTGTATCATGAAGGCCATTTACCATCAGGAAACCCAAACAGGAAGAACAATAGAGGATCCAAATGCACTAAAGGTCCTGCTACCGTACTTAAAAGGAACCACAGATAGGATAGGCAGACTATTAGTGAAACATCAGATCAGAACAGCCTACAAGCCGCACAAAACTGTCGCAAAATCATAAAAAAGCTCCAAGGACAAAGTTAGACTGGAAAATCATGGGATATATAGCATATATTGTTCCCACTGCAACAGAACATACATTGGACAAACAATCAGACGAATCTCGGTCAAAATACAAGAACAAAAAAACAACGTAAAAAACAAACAAACCACTTCCGCTCTGTTCCAGCACCATCTTCAAACAGGACATAATATAAATTTTGAAGGAGCCAAAGGAATAACGTGTATTGAAAACTACAAAGTCCGAACAATCAGAGAAGCCCTTGAAATAGAAGAAAGGGGTGAGCTGAATACCCGAAACGACGCTCGCAACTTTCCAAAAATATAGAAATCCCTTCTGAAAAAAGAAGGAAGGCGACAACGTGGCGGCGAGGAAGAAAAATCTATAAACGAACGCCTGACAGCGTTGTCGAGCACCGCGAATAGTCCCGAACTACCCCAATACAATCTGCGCAGTCGCCGGCCGGCTATAAGACGGAGCGCAACGGCCTGTGCACGTCAGTTGGAGTCTTCAGCCGAACACTTTAAAATGCCTGATGAGATTTTGGCGAAACATATATATATATATATATATATATATATATATATATATATATATATATATATATATATATATATATAGAGATAGGTTTTCGGGTAGAACTGCGATTAACATTTGAAAAATCTGGACTTTTTGGCTTCCGCTTTGACGCGGCAATTAAGAGATTCTAGTTACTTTGCTCAGTATACATCCCCAGGTCTAGTTTACAATGAAGATTGCAAACATTTCTTTCTCTTTTCTTGACGTTCTAATATCAAAAAGACAAAACCAAAGCATTTCCTCTTCAGTCTATCGTAAACCTAGCCACACAAACTGTGATCTAAATGCGAATTCACATCATCATCCATAGCAATTAAATTCGGTGAGCCAAGACTTTAGTCACAAGATCTTTAAGATTCTCGGACATGTATCATAGGCAAACAGAACTTAATATCCTAGAAACGACACTCAAACGACTAAAGTCCAGACAACAAGTCATATTCACCATTCCACTAAAGAATTGTCCCAAAACCCCAAAGTTTTTTTGCCGTACAACAAGGGAGTTACCCACAAAAATTTACCTTGTATTCGTGCCGTAATATCGAAACGACATTAGAAGTTTCCTTAGGCCAGTATATATATATATATATATATATATATATATATATATATATATATATATATATATATATATATATATATATATATATATCTACTGAAGTGCAAAATGAAGTTCTAAAAAATGTACCTTGTAATTCGTTATTCACGTTAATTAGTTAATGGAAATGTAATGGGAGCTCTGATCACAGCACTTATAAACAGATATTTGAGAACTTCGAGCTACTGATGAGTTTCTGTTTATATTTGCATTTGTTACATTGAGGTTGAGTGACGGCCAAAATATTATTTGGCAAAATCCGCGGCCATCATTCACACTCTATTGCGGACCAATTAAGTTTATTTTTTCAAAGGAAACAAATAAATTTACTATAACGGAAACTAACAAAATTTTGGAAGAAGTATCTCAACTTCTTCCAATACCTTCTAGTGTTGGCAAATCTCAAATTACTCTGAAACACGAGTTTTTACTAACAATGACAGACGGAAAAGTATGTAATGCTTTAACTGACCCACGTTCTCCTCAAAAGTGCTACATCTGTTGTGCTACTCCCAAAATGATGAATGGCAAATTAAAAGATGTAGTTGTTAAAAAAGACCATTACAGTTTCAATTTGGCTACTTTTCATACGCGGATTCGTTCTTTTCAGTGCTTATCACACATTAGTTATCGTTTAGATATAAAAAATTGCAAGCCAGAGGTGATGGCGATAAATCTAGTGTGTAACAGCGTTCGGAAGAAATCGTTTAAAAATAACATGGGGCTCATTGTAGATAAACCAACACCTGGTTAGGGGAACATAAATGATGAGAACATAGCTTGTAGGTTTTTTATAAATCCGGAATTGAGTGGAGATATTACATGATTAAATGATAATCTAATTAAAAGTTTAATATTTTATTAAGAAAATTATCTTCCGGCTATGAAATTAATTTTATCAAATTTGAAAAGCTTTCTTCTGAAACCAGATCCCTTTATCTTAATCTGTATTCGTGATACTACATGCCTGTTACTGTGCACAAAATTTTGGTACATATTCCCGAGGTTATTAAAACATGAACTCTTCCCATAGGGCAGCTCTCTGAAGAACGTTAAGAGGCCCGAAATAAAGATTGTCGTATATTCCACGAGCACTATACGAGGAAACAGTTATATTTCCATGAATATAGATTTGCTGATAACATCCGATCCTGCAATCAACTCACTCAGAGAATTGCCTAGAAAGAGAACCGAGAAATTACCGGTGGAGATTCTGACTTTAAATTGTCCCGCCTTCAATATGAACACATCAGATAGCAAGTTACGTTCATACGCGTGACGGTGAAGATTACTTAGTACCTGATTCGTCTGATTGTGAGATGATGATGCCATGTGACGATTATTATTAATATTCAGTATAATTTAGTAATTTAATTTTATGTTGTTTATTTCTATAATCTAAATTATAAGTAGTATGAGTAAATTTTATTGTATAATGTATGCTTTTTTTAAATTATGTTCATAATTTTCTTGTTATGACAATACCGATTTTTTTAAATACATTTTTGATTCCGCATTTAAGCTTCTTAATTATCAAAAATGCATAATTGTTCAATAAAACAACCAAATATTATTCATCATAACCAGAACAATCAAATCGAAGAACTTTGAAGTCTAGATCATGGAGTTTTGAACCCGAGACGTGATAAAAAAATACTTGTTTACTGGCCAGGTATGAACTGTTATCATGAATTGTACACTTCAACTATTCCAATGCCCTGCCTTTTGCCAGGTGGTCTGTGAACTAAACATCACGAAAACTGCAGAAAACCATAGCCATGATTTTTCCTACAGTTGATACTGTACCACTGTTTGACCTGGAACTGTCCACTGGGTGGACTGCTTCTTTATCTCTGGAATCCCAAGCGTTCACCGTTTTCAGTGTATGTGCGAGCACGTTTAAATTCAAAAACTCGCTTTTTTTTACTGTTAAAAATGAAGCGAAACAATCCTTCAAAACTGGAATCTATCTATTTGTCTAATTCATACCCTTTAAAAGAAATTACTTCTTAACTTAATTTTTTTTCACTTTTCTATAAACGTCAACACTTATTTCGCCACAAATAAGCAACTAGGCTATTTGGGAGATATTCGCAAAGAACTTTTTGAAAAAAACAGGTGCATATGAGCACAAAAAGCAAACTCATTTTAAAATAAAATAAAATGCCAATCGTTTCCTCTCGACTTTTCAATAAGTCCGTAGAAAAAGATAGAAAAACGAGTTATTTTAAGTAATATTTTTTTTATTTTTTAATATAATCTCCTTTTAGCTCTGTACACTTTTCCAGGTGTTTCTCCAACTTTTTTAAACCGTCTAAAAAGTAAGATTTCGGAAGACACTTAAAATAGGCATCTGTTTGGACGATGACCTCTTCGTTCGATGTGAACCATTGTCCGCTGAGCATTTTGTTAAGTTCGGAATGTTTAATTCCATGATTCCAAGTTTAATTCCATGATTTTGATTATTGAAACTGTACAGGTGTACTCCCGTGCAAACAAAAGTTTTTTGCTCTAATCGACAGTAAAAATGAAACTATGTGATGAAATAACTCAGACTTTGACAGCTATTTGGTGAATAATGATGCTTAATAACAACAAATCATTTCCTATTTTACGAGCGCCATCTGTTGGATTTTCTTAGGACTTATTGAACGACTCTCGTATCAAAAACAAATTGACGAAAAATTACTGTGTTTGAGCGCGTAACAGTAATCATAACAGTAATCATAACAGTAATCATCTTTTGTAAAAAAAAACTTCACCCGATTCGCTGTTTTTAAATTCGAATCGCTATCTCAAACAATTTAGAGATATTTCTATAAAACTGTTGGCGAGAACCGATGACATTCTAACCATCAATACATCAAACGAATTTCTTTTTAAGGGATTACGTCGAATAACAAAATTGTATCAATCCTCTCTTTGATGTTGCGTTCTACGTTAGGTACAATCATTTGTAATATTTGGTCATATTCAGTGCAGCAGCCATCTCTAGCAATAATTAGGATGATTTTTTCTCTACTATATGCTTGTACCTAGTTGAAAAGTCCAGAACGAGATTTAGCAAACTATTGTTAGCATATATAATATAAGCAGCTTATTTCCTAATGAACTACCGCAGATCAATAGCTTTTCCTTTTTGAAAGAAAGTAAGAAAAATAAATGTCTAAAGTACACCAGGCAAAAGACAGCTCATCCATGCATTCTTGTTCACCAAATCTCACAAAGTAGCTGATATTTTTATTTCAGATTATACCTTTTCGTTGCAGGCATATTTTTTGTTTCATAACCAAAAAAGTCTTTCTCATCTATATACAATAATTAACTGTCTTATTAAGTAGACGAACTATGTCTGGTTCTATTACTAGGAGAAAAAAAAATATATGCATATCCTAAGACCGCTTTCGTTTTTTAAGAACTCATCAGTTAAACAGCTCGGATGTTTTTTTCTCCAAGTAATAGTCAATAAACCCAGTCATTTTTAATTCCAAAAATCGGATAATTTAAGTGAACGTTTACGGTAACGCCACCTGGCGGTGGGCGTGCTACTATCATATTTCGACGACTAACTTGTGACAAGTCTTATTGTTATTGTGACAGTACTTTTCGGGTATCTCAGAATGTTTTCGTTTTTGTTTTGATTATAGCCTGCCAAACCCAAATAGCGGGGTGAGCGGAGTGATGACAAACGTTTAACGGGCTTTTTAAGTTTAGTAGCGATGGATCGTTTTACGGGTACACACCGCGCATTTTGCGTGCGAGTGTACACTATTGTTCGACGTCTGTACAGGACACATTGTAATTTAGGGACCATAAAAATGTACCAAGTTCGAATTTAGTCAAGCATTTGGTGAGCAAGTTTGAAGAGCTTGGAAACACAATGTCGGATAAATCAACTGGTCATAAAAGGACATCAAGAACAAGCATGAATGTTGTCTGCGGTGGCCAGTCTGTTAGAGAAGATCTACGACAGTCTTTACGACTCCGCTCAGCTTTTCTACATTTGCACAAATCCATGACTCACCGCATTATTCGCAAAGATTTACATTTCCACCCGCTGAAATTGCACTACTACACTCCACCTAAGGTTGTCGTTTGGGCTGCCATATCACTGCTATTTTTTTGAGGATAACAGTGGTCGCGCTCAGACTGTTAATTTCGATCGTTATTGCCATATGATCCGGACTTTTTTGATACATCATTTACAATAATTAACTGTATTATTAAATGCAAATAGTACAACCAGATGAACTATGTCTGGTTCGATTGCTATAAGAAAAAAATGCATCCACATCTTAAGACCGGTTTCTTAAGAACCTTCCTTTCTTACTTACTTAATCATCTGCCTTTATACCGTTAAGTGGCAGGCGTGTGGAATTGAAGTTGTCTTCAATACATCTCTCTCCATTTCTTCCTATGATGTTTCTTAATTTCATCCCATATTATGCCTCTTTTTCCAGCTTCCTCTATAATCCCATCGTTCCATGCTCTTATTAGCCTTGTTTTCTTCTCTTTGTGATTATGTTTTCCGACATGCGACACACATGTCCGAACCACCTTTGTTGTCCTGCTATTTTATTATTTATGGGTTGTCTGAAGGTTTGCTCTAATTATTTGATTTCTGATTCGGTTTATTTTTGTTTTGTTCTTTATTTTCCTCAGAAACCTTATCTTCATTGCATTTATACGTGTCTTATCTTTTTTTCTCAGAGTCCACGTCTCGCTGCTGTACATTATTGTTGATCGCATTACCTTTTTAATTATTGCTGTTTTTATCTTATTCGGTATTTTTCTTCTTCCAAAGAAAGTTGTCTTCATCATCTGAAACATTTTTCCGGTTTTTCCCAGCCCATTTGTCAATCCCTGGTATTTGTAGCTTTTCACTTATTCTGTTAGCAGCTGGTCGCGTTAGTGCGGACGGTAAGAGTAGCGACCTGCCGCTGCTGTGCCGAAACCGCATTGGAGCGGTAGCTAAATGTCTGTGATTGTTTCTAGGCAAGAGTGTAAAATTAACAACGAATTACCCCTCAGTCCCGCTAGTAGGCTGGGTAAGGCTGAATAAGGCTGAGAGGCTGGGTAAGGCTGAATAACTTCTGAGAAGTGTTCTACGTTGGTCACTAGCGCCTGCGGAACCCACGTTAAGCTGTAGGTCCAGTTGCTAAATAGCCTTGTAGTTGCTGATGCATCTCTAACCGTAAATCCTTTCCTTTCCTTTCCTTTCCTTTATTCCGTTAACTTTCCATTTAATTGTATGCCATGTTCCTTCTTTTCTTTGGATATGATCATACTCTTTGTCGGATATATATTAATTTCCTGATTATTTTCGTCAATTCTTTGTTTTGTCAATTTCTAAGTTGTGTTGAAGGTTCTTTGCTGTATCCGATACTAGGGCCATATCATCTGCAAGCATCAATTCAGTCAGTTCAATCTGTTCCAATTTCCAGAGTCCCAATTTCAATGTTTTTACCCTTTTTTGCGTCTTTTAACGCTTCGTCTACTTCAATCGAGAATAACAATGGACTCAGCACACATTTTTGTTTTACTCCGACAGTTATTGTAAACTCTTTCGATTCCTCATTGTTTGTCCTCACGATGTTCTTGTTGTCCCTGTACATAGCCTTTATTATTTCTACTATCCTATATATTTCTCGTTTCTATAGCGTTTTCCATATGTCCGCTATTTTAATTCAACAACTTTCTCTAGATCTATGAAACAGATATGTATTTATCTGTTTTTTTTATTAGTTTTTCGCTTGTTCGCCTTATCATGAACAGTAGATCTTGCGTACTAAGAAATGCGTTCTTGCGTTCCTAAAAAATGAAACCGGTCTTAAGATGTGAATGAATCTTTTCCACCTAGTAATCGAACCAGACATAGTCCGTCTAATCGTACTATCTGTATTTAATAATAGAGTTAACTGTTGTATATTGATAATTAGTACGATCAGGTAGATATAAATTTCCTTCTCATTCCTTTCTCATCTATTTGGAGGCCTATATTTGTTTAAAACTTGTCTATCATAATTGATGGTCCCAGTTTACTTGGGTTATCTGGCATTCCTAAACGTTCTTTTTCTTGCAATGTTTTTCTTCAATTTGATCAATTACCCCCTCTTTCCCATTTATAGAACCTCTTACTTCTTTATTTCTCTTTCTATCCAGTGTAAAAAATACTGACGCTTCTCCTTAGATAGTCCATTTCAGCTGCTGTAATTCATCGCTTCAAAAAGAAATATTTGGATCGCTCCAAAATAAGTTTAAACCGCTTAACACTTTTTTGCTGTTTAGCCATTCTTTTTTCCTGAATAGGCTCGTAAGTATTTAAATCTTTTGACCTACTTTATTTCAACATCATCGTTAAACAATAGTTGGATTGAGACCAAAATTGCATCAATGCACCATTGTTCATTTCAAGGTATTCCATTTCTTGCTGACCTGAATACAGTACTTTTTGTATTTTTTATATAACTTCTTCGTCATTAATTCTAAGTCGAAAGAATCTTGATTGAGTACAACCTAATCGTGCGCAAAATTTAATAAAAACATTGTATTTTCCTCAATAATATTAATATACCTTCAGTATATTCCTTCCACTTTCTTAGTGTTGTTTTAACATACAACTTAAATAAGACTGGAATTTATTACATTCCAGTTTCAGATCATTACTGCTCTATATAAGAACTAGTAATTGCTTACTCTAATTAAAATATCTATAATAATGTCCAACTCCAATATCTGTTAAATATCTAATAGATCCAATATCTGTTAAAACTTATTAGCATTACTAATCATTTCTATTATATTCCTTTCGATAATAAAATAATTAGTTATTCTAAAAGAATAATGGCCAAGGCAACATACTCAAAGGTAACCTCAAAAAACAAAATTTTACATAAAATTGATAAATGGGAGCGAAAAATATATTTGTGGTTTTAAACGTTTTCCTCTGAATTTAAATCCATCGCACAAGGAAAAACACAATCATTATTCACTGCACTGAAAATGGTACGAAAAAACAATTTGGGTCGCGGTCGGATTGCATGATAGCGTTGCATATTAGAATAGGTAGATTATTTTAGTTGTTTTTGTTAATTGTTCTAAAACGGCTACTCAAATAAAGAAATGTGACAACATTTTTTATTTCGAATTTTAAGATTTGTTAAATTATGTTAAAAAAATACGATGTTGCCATTTAAAAGATATAGGCAACACCGGAAATAATTGTTTATAAATTTTTCTTAGTTATTTCCTACAACTTTGCATTTGGAACTATTAGTCTATTACCTCAAATAAAAAGTTAGCCTATGACAGGTTTTAAAAAAATTACACTGTATATACTTATGTATGTATATCATCATCAGCATGTGTTGATCCACTGCAGGATGAAGGCCTCTTCAGCATGCTTCAAACTTTCACGGTCCTGGTCTTTCATCTGCCACTCGGGTCAAATATATTTAACGATGTCATCAGTCCATCGTGTTTTCGGTTTTCTTCGTGGACGTTTGCGATTAAAGGGTATCCATATATATATATATATATATATATATATATATATATATATATATATATATATATATATATATATATATATATATATAGAGAGAGAGAGAGAGAGAGAGAGAGAGAGAGAGAGATTCAGTTTGCGAAAGAACGATATAATTTTTCACTAAGTTTATTGTCTATCATCAAATTCATGGAATGAAGAAATATTGGAATTTGTTTCGTATTCACCAGATTTATTGTATTTTGGGTGCTTTCCTGCGCTTTTCTTTTAACATTCCGAAAACCCACTTCGAAAAAGAGATGGAAGGCAAAGTGGGCAATCGTTTGCTCTCCAGCGCAGCACATATCGCATTTCGGGCTCTTCGCGGCTCTTTATTGGGCCAGGTTCTGGTTGCAGATTGCGCGATCTGTTCGGATCTTGTTTAGGTTGTCCTACAGTCTTCTAGGGAGTGTGAACCCTGGCGGCTTAGTTGTTGGGTACTGTAGCAGATGGGAGTTTGTGCTGTCTCGTTATCTCCATTGTGATACTCAGTGTGCATTGCAGTAAAAGTCTATCAGCTTTACGGTATTAAATAATGGCTCTGTACTTTCGACGTTTATAGGGTATATTAAACAACTCTAAAAGACTCCGCACTTTCACTCATCGATCAAGCAATAAACGGTGAGTTTTTTGTATAAGATCTACAATAGTTCAAAGTCATCAGCAGAGTAAAACATTCCATATCGATTTCTATTCTTATTCGCGTTAAAGATTTTTCAGTCATTTTCTACCCTCTGAATCGGCAACTTCTCAAAAATATCTTCTTATACATTATTTGTTATAATATGAAATTTTTTTGTTATACAGAGTCTACGACAATATAAATAGACATATTTAAAGAATCAATCTCAATGCAATATACTCAAAGGTTTTCACAAATAGCAAACTTTTACAAAAAATTCATTTGAGGTTTTAAACGTTTTCCACTAAATGAATACTTCGAATGCATTACACAAGGGAAAACGGACCCATTATTCCATTTTCCTTTACACTGCAATGAAAACGGCATAAAAAAGAACAAACTTGGGTCTCGGTCGGATTACATGACATGTTTGCATTTATAACAGTTCAACAATGAAGACCTACATTCTTGATATTCGGTTTGTTGAACTTTATAAAAATTAAAATACCCTACATAGTTAATTTAAAATTAGTAAAATAGCAATAACAAAAATTGAAATATATTGAAAATTTTCAACGACTTTAAGTAGGAATATAAAGAGTGCGGCAACTTTTAGTTCGTTTCAAAAATGCATATTAAATAAAAATGCAACAAATATTTTTAAATGATTTATACTTTATGTTCGAAAATACACTCACCAATTAGGAATGGAATACAATTTCATTTAAATGACTGCCTCGGCTGGATTTGTAGTAGCCCATTCTATCCACCTAATTTTTCAGTACAGTTTCAGTCGTTTGAGCTTCTAATTCACCCTGAACCACTTTAATTGCGTCTGTTAAATTCTCAATCGTCTCTGGATGATTGACATAACATCTGTCATTGATGGATCCCCACAAATAATAATCCAACGGAGTTAAGTCGCAGCTCCTAGACGGCCAGTTGACATCGCTATTTCGGCTGATAATATGATTTTCGAAGATAGGGACTAAAATGTCTATTGTAACGTTGGCTGTTTGGGCAGTGGCGCCATCCTGTTGAAACCAAATATCGACCCAGTCTTCCTCTTCAATCCTAGGGAATAAAATGTCAGTTAGCATGGCACAATAATGGTAGCCATTAACTGTTAGTTCGGCTCCATTTCATCCTCCTGCTCAATTTTAAAGAAAAATGGCCCTATGATGCCTGGCCATATTGCAGACCATAAAGTCCCTCGTTTTGAGTGTATTGGCTTCTCAATTGTCACCTGTGGATTTTTTGTGCCCCAAATATGGCAATTTTGCTTGTTCACATAACCTCCGAGGTAAAAAAGAGCTTCGTCGGAAAAGATGAATTTTTGGTAAAAATCCTCATCTTTTTCTAACCCATAATTGGCCCATTCAGCAAAGCGAAAACGCAATAGATGGTCAACCGCCTTCAATTTTTGAACCAGTTGGACTTTGTAGGCCTTCATACCGAGGGCTTTGTGTAAAATTCTTCGTACGCTCCTATCGCTGATGTACAATTCTTGTGAACGATGGCGGGTGGAGTTGCTCCGATGTTGACGTATACTTTCAGCTACAGCAGCAATATTTTCCATCGAACGAGCTGGACGTCGATGGGGAACATGTGTATTGTCTGTTAACATGCCATTCGAATGAACTTTTTTTCACAAATTTCTTTACTCCGTCCTCATTTGACGCTTCATTTCTATTGAATTTTGTACGCAATTTTCGGCAAGTTTCAGCAACTGACTCACTACTTTGAAAATAAGCTGTCAATATTTCCCAGCATATATCGACTCATTTTGTACACTGGGAATATAGTATTGAATTTCTGTCACTTCACAGATGACAATAGAGGCTATGAGCGGCACAATAACCGCTAGTTCAAAAACGAACCTCAAAATGCTGCACCCTTTGGATATTTTGTCAATAATTTTTAAGTGACAAAGTATATTATTAATTTCAGTTTTATTTTCTGGATGTTTTTGATTACACGGGTCGACATGATTTTTGTAACATTGATGAGGTTTCATTTAGGTATTTATTAAAACACCTTTTTACAGAAACGTCCCATTTTTAACTATCTGCTTCTCCTTTGTATCATGGGACCATTGAAAATATTTGTAATGGACTTTGGACTGGACAATGTAGGATTTACCACAAGACCGTAGAGGGGGTATTTTTCGGAGCCAACAAAAGAATATTACAGTAAGAAGCATTAGCCTCATAAAGCTTCTTTTGATCCTAGTACTTCAAACCTAACTTATGCCCCCCTTGTTATCCTAAAAAAGGTGCTTCTTCCGTCTCTCCATATTAAGCTTAGACCGATGAAAAACGTTGTTAAAGCCACGGACAAAGAAGGTAATGATTTCAAGTACCTAAAAGAAATATTTCTTCAATTAAGTGATGCAAAACTAAAAAAACCCATATTTATTGGACCTCAAATAAGGAAGTTTCCAGGTGATTTCCGTTTTCAAGAAAAATTAAATGAAAATGAACTGGCAGCTAGGAAGTGTTTTATAAGTAGTGAAAGAATTTCTGGGCAAAACCAAAGATGAAAACCATAAAAATCTCATAAGTGAACTCTTGAAAGCCTATTAAATATTAGGGTGTTGCATGTCTTTAAAAATGCATTTTTTACGCTCCCAAATGGATTTTTTTCCGTACAATTTGGATGCAGTAAACGACGAACAAGGAGAGGATATCAGAACGATCGAAGCAAGATACCAGGGGCGCTACAAAACACAAGAGGGAAAAGTGAAAGTTTTTGCACCGATTTAACACGTTTTACATGTATGTTATACATACAATTTTAAATATAGTAGAAATTTTTAGATATCAATCTTTGCTTATTTACTTCATATACACCTATTTTCATCGATGTTACCTCAAAAAAGCTTAAATTTTTTGATAGAAGATGTACATGATGAACTTCAATCTACTTTAAGTAGTCCATGAAGTCTGTTGAAATGTTTTGAAGTTCTGAAAAACATTGCCAGTTGTCAGCGAACTCTCCTGATGGCTTCTATGGGCTTAAAATGGCTTTCACGCAGTAATTTTTTCAGTCGAGGCAACAGGAAGAAGTCACATGGTGCTAAGACTACTGAATATGGTGCTTTTGGATCTATATTATATTTATTTCTAGTGAAAAAATTATGAGATTCAATGCTGCGTTGTCATCATGCAATAATCATGAATTGCTTTGCCCCAAATCTGGACTTTTTCTTCAAATGAACTTTAATAACTAATCAGGACAAGATTCTTGATTTCACTTCACTGATTGACGTGGAAGGCCTTCTTAAACGAAGTTTATTTTCAACTGCTTCTATATTATAAAACCTTGTACCACTTGGTAACATTTTTTTTTGTTGATATAGCTACGTGGCCGTAAAACATTTTTGAAGTATCAGCTCAAGACATTTGGTATTTTTGAACACAATTAATGCAAATTCATTTTATCATCACCAACAAAATTCTGTAGCAATTACAAAAGGCACTATCATTTCTACACAAGAAACGCTATAATAAGTTAGCAAGGGAACCGATAGAAAAGTTGTGGCAAATACCAAGGAGAGTCATACCAATTTAAAAAAAAATGTTACTTCTTGATCACAATAGTATATAGGATACGTCAACATGACTGTTTTTTAATATTACAAATAAAAAATATTTACTTTAAAAATGAGATGGAAATGAAATGAGATTACTTCAACAATGAGATTTTTTTACATTATTTTTAATTTAAAACAGATTTTTTACTTTATTTTTAAATAATAGAAGGAATTAAACAATTATTTTTTTTATTTAATTCGACAGCAGAGTAGTCAGTCATTAGATAGGAAAATATTCTTTAACGATAAGCTTGTTGCAACCTCATCTTGAACCACCGAACACTAATTGTTTGAGAGTGTATTCAGTTTCTCATTTACCTTTTTTTTCTTCTTCTTCCTGTAGTACTACAGCCTCTTAATAAGCTTTGACCTCCTTCAAGCTTCGCCTCCAGCCGGATCGATATATTGAATCAATCCAATGCTGAGTATGAAGCGTGCAAACAAAATAGTGAAATTGGTGGCATAGCATTCGATCTGGCAACATTGTTGACTTTCTCTTCGGATGGGTGACAGGTCAACTTGTGATGCGCCTTCAATATGAGTTTAAAGTCAACAGAGTTACGTGCCACTGTCAATGCGACAGTCACTTGGTGGTTCGTCGCAATTCTTTTTGTAAACCGGATTTTTCTTGTGCGTTCTGAAAATAAGTGAGTAACAATTTCGAGCGCTATCAAGTTTTATTTCAGATTTAGGCATGGTTCAAAGGTCATTTTTACAAAATTTTAACGGGCCTATGGAAAGAGGGTTTTGTTAAGGGTCAAGGTTTTCTGGTGGACTCAAATGAAGATGAACCTCGCAGCGGATATTGAGAATATTGTACGTTTTGATCGTCGGTCAATGGTCAGAATGATCAGGGAAGAGTTGAATTTGACACACACAACCGATTTCACACAATACATTGATTACATCACATGATTACATTCATCTGATTTTGATCAACGAATTGGATATGAAGGAACAGGAGGAAAAGATGTCTTAATTTTTTGGGGCAAAAATTACCTTCATTTTCTAGAACCAACTAATGATATGTGTATTTTTTTAAAAACGACCTGAAAACAAAGCACCAGGAACGGCACACTCCATCCTTACCATGGCCAGAAAAAACCAGATCAAAATATTACAGATTTGCTGTTTTGATAGCCAGAGGATCATCCATAAGGAATTTATTCCGCAATGACAAACAGTAAATCCAAATTTTCACCGAAAGGTTCTTCAGAGACTTCGAAAAAGGTCATTCAAACTGAACATCAAAGACTCCTTGGTTTTGCATCAAGACAATGCGACTTGCTACACGGCGATTTCAATTAAAGTGTTTTTTGCACATAAAAACATCACTGTGGCTCTGCAGTCCCCTTATTCATTAGATTTGAGTCTTAGTGACTCTTTCCTTTTTTACAATATTGAAAATTCACTCTATTTTGGGACATTGCAGAACATTGAAAAGGCGGTAACCGACCAGTTGAAGGCGATTCTTCAGCACTGTGTAGACTTCTAAGGCAACTACTTTAAAGAAGACAATGTGGAATTGTACTTTCAATAGAATAAAAAAAAATCAGTCCCATTACTCTATTTACACACCTCACATCAGGTTTCGTAGCAATTATTTTTAATGTCGGATTACTAGGCCTTCGCCCAATTGTCATGTAGATTCACTATTTAAAAAAATACAACTATTAACGAAGTACGAGAAAGTTTGTAGAAAAGACGAGTTTCCAAGTCTAAAACTTGATATTCGGTAATTATAACAAGGGATATGTAATTAAACTATTCTCAATATTTTAAAATTATTCACCGTCAAGTTTTTTAGAAAAATTATATTTTCAAACTATTCTTATACACAGTCTCTTATGGTACAATGATTTCCGCCACGGATTTTTCTATTTTTTCACTATTAGTCTTCCCACTTTATAGAATAAAAAACATCACATGAAAAAGTTTAATATTTGCAGATTGTTATTAAATATGAATAATATAGGGTTACCCACATGATTATTTAAATAATTGAAGTCAAACTTTTTTCCAACTTTCGATTACTTATAACGAAATACTCGACCAAAGATCTGATAACATCGCGCAATCCGCTGAGAAAAAAAAAAAAGATAGAGTTATAGCTCCATAAAGAGAGATTACAATGTATAACATTTGTGTATGTTATTATTTATCTATGTATGTATGTATTTGTGTATTTGTGAGGTTAAAAAAATTATTTTTCTTAGAGAATTTACCTTTGTATCTAAAACTTATATATATATATATATATATATATATATATATATATATATATATATATATATATATATATATGCATTCTAGATACAATACATTACAAAGCGGTTCGTGGGTTTCTAAAGTTGATATGTTGTGCTATTTATTTGTTTGGGGCCTAAGATTTTTCTCATGATTTTTCTTTCTTTCTTTTCAATCTCCTCGATGTCCTTCTTTCTATTTAAAATGAGCGTTTATGCGCCATAGATATTCTGGCTTAATAACTGTGTTGTAATGTCTCAGTTTTGTGTAATTAGATATGAATATTTTGTTGTAAATATTTTGTGTTGGTTTCAATGAAGTTTCCATTTTTTGCGTCTACAGTTATTGGCCACTTTTTCCATGATTATTTCACCCAAATATTTGAATTAAGAGACTAGTCTGATGTTAAGAGACTAGTCTGTTGCAGGTCATGTATTGTGTCTTTTCAAAGGAAATTTGGAGTCCTACCTTTGCTGCTGTTTTGTTTTAGGATTTTAATCTGTTCTCGTGCCGTTAATATATCTTGAGCTAAAATTTCTAGATCATCAGCAAACGCCAGACAATCTATTTTGATGTTGGTTCTCAACAGTTTAACGGTCTGGTCAATATGCAAAACCGATTTTTTTACACGCCACTCCTGTATTACTTTTTCTAGAACACAGTTCAATAAGAGTGGCGGGGGTCCATCCCCTTATCTTACTCCAGTTTTAATTTCAAAGGGCTCTGAGATATCACCCATGAATTTAATTTTTGAACTTGTTTTAGTTAGTGTTACTTTAATAATTGCCAGCGTTTTCAGATCTAGTCCTTGTTCTTTCAAGATTTGGAATAAAGATTCGCGGTCAATAGAATGATATGCTTTTTTGAAATCCACAAATGTACAGACGAGATTTATATTGTACAGTTTTTGATATCTTAGTATCAACTTTAGATTCAGGACCTGTTCCGGGCAGAATCTGCCCGGTCGAAAACTTGACTTGATACTTGATATTCACTAATTTTAGGTACTAACTGTCCCTGTGCTCTGTCTAGTAGACATTGAGATATAATTTTGTAACAAATTGGAAAAAGATATATCTCTCTGTAGTTGTTTGCATCCGTTCTATCTCATTTCGTAAGTAGTGAATGGATTAGAGCATCTTTCCAATCTTCCGCAACCCGTTCGGTTCGCCACACTTCTTGTAGAATTTTGGTTATTTCCTTAATTGAACCTCTGTAATTTATTTATGCGCTTTTGGTACATCTTTTTTGTCGAATCGCGTGGATTAATAATAACGGAGTCAATTTGTTACTTTTTATATTTTTTTATTAATTAATTCCTTAATTTTAATTTCCTTAAATTTATTTTAGTATTATAAATAAAAATTGAGAATTCCTGTTCAACTATTTTATGCAAAACAGAAAAATTCATCACCATTTTGACTCATAAGTATTGCTCGTACTTCCTGAAGCGGGGCCACACCAACAAAAATTTGCGTTGTGCGGACTGTATGTGTTGTTTGTGGTGTGCATGCGTTGCAATGTAGACGATTTAACACACAAAGTCACACATAAATATTTTCGCCGCACAGCACGCACACGAACCATCTGTTCTCGGTTTTCTGGCGAACCTCAAAGGAATTTGTGACGTATAGGATTTGTATGTGAACGTGTTGTTAAAGTGAAATTAATGTTTTTGTTTCAAATAGTTACCTACGTGACGTAGCTATATTGAGATTTATTATTTAATGATTTATTATTTATTGAGTGACTGATTGTAGCCTAAGTATGTCCCAGCATCAGTGGCGGCCCGTGAGGGAGGAGGTTGGGGCACCGCCCCACCAGCATTTATCACAGTAAACAATTTTTCAGAGCAATATACCATATTTTATTTCCGTTCAATTTCTTTCTTTTAACTCATTTTAAGATATTATTAAAAATTAAAATCTCCAAATGTAGAAAAACTTCTGTTGACCCATCACACCAAATAATGTGAATAAAAATTCCATCCTTTCGCCACAATTTTTACATTGTTGATAGGACGTGTACCTCTAGCAACAGTACGCCACCGTCATCTTATCTCGTCGTTGGCGTTACATGTTTTGTTAGTTGCAAGAATTCAGAGGTTTAACTAGTTTTTAAAACATGCGATTTGGACGTAGATTCGGGCGACCCAGCGTATCGGTAATTAGTTTTAAACGCTGATTTGACGGGTAGGGAACGTTTGATATGTCTCGCGTCGCGTATTTCATTTGCCTGGCGAATACTTGTTTTGATTTGGGATTTGCTACGTGTGTACACACTGACTAGTACTTTATAAACAAAAATAATCAACTTTTAATAGTAACATGTAGTAATATAGTAACCATGAATTAAATTAACATTTAAAACAGTTAATAATGACTAACTTAAGTTAAGTTTGGAGGAGAAACTAACGGTCATCCTAAGCCCGTGTTGAATTTGAGTCAAGTTCTAAAAGAATGTAGAAATAGAACAAAAAATCTTCAACAGCACTAAATTCTTCTACGTCTTCCCACTTTAAAAACCCACAAGCCGCCACTGCTCATCATACCTATGTTAAAGAAGAAGTGTGTTACATTTGAAATAATAAACAGTTTAATCAAGAAAAAGGAAAAAAAAAATATTGCAAGAAACAGCGAATTGGATGAATCATGTGCACAAAACAGAAAAATATACACTACAGAAAATAAGAAAATAAATTTAAACAACTTTATTTTTGATGCTTGTTAGAATAACCTAATCAAACATAAGCTAGCAACATGTCACTGCAGACTCACACAGACGGTGTGGGGTGTCCAGAGCGCACATCACAATTATGTATTGATTATGTGTGGTTTTGCGTCGTAAATATTTTCACCGCCCAGTAAATTCAACACACACGCAAATTTTTATTTGAGTGTACTCAGCTTTAAACGCAAAAAAACCTCCTCGAATGCCAAAGAAACTGCATATCTTCGATATGACCCTGTTTAAATTTTAATGTAGTATTATAACACAATATGAAGTGGGAAGAAAAATTCCGTTTTTTTTAATATCCAGCATCGCCTCGTATACTGCAAGTCAAACATATTGCATAATGCATCTGGGCAATTGGGAATTCGCCAGATTGAGAGACCGCTTAACAAACAGTTTCGATCTCATCGCCGTATGTCTTTTTAGTTCGTAATGTTTTTTTTTCTGTTCACTTTTCCTCGGTTTAGATTTTCGCCTGCTGTATGATACGATATATTTTCGCGAGTGCTTTTTTATGTATAAATTTTTCACTTTACCGAGAAACAAATGAACGCTATTTATTCCCTTCAACCTTCGCGCATTTCGCCGAAAATTTATGACTTCTTCATTGTTTGTTATTATTTTATTTTGGTTTTATTTCTGGTTATAATAATTCATTTTTCAATTTACTTTCATTTGTTTTCGGGCATGTTGTTTATCATTCATCTCTCCATATGCGACTTATAAAAAAATATTTTTTTATAAAAATAAAAAAATAGTGTGTTGTGAAAAAATAGTGTATAAAAAATATTTTTTTATAAAAATTTGACTACCAGTAGTAATAGATAACATCTTAGGATAGTTGAAATAAACAAAAGTCTAACTTTCCATTAATATATACCTAGCTCGCATTCCACGCTAAGGTCAAAATTCGTTGGATATCCATAATCGCGATGAAACATTCATTTTCAGTTTCAAATTTCAAGATAACTACAAATTACATGACACGGATCTAAATCAGGTGATTAAGGAGAATGGTCGAGAACCACAATACTTTCATTTAATTAAGAAATCTTGCTCTTGCATGTCGATACATTGTCGTTTCCCAATTTTTCCTTTAAAATGATTCGAACAGGGATTCTGTTAGAATCAGAAGATATGTACTGTGTATATAAAACGACTTTTTAAATAAAACACAGAATATTTATTTATTCCTCCAGATTTAATTTCTCCTTCAGAGTAATTAATTCACATTGCAATACACTAACTCTGTTTCTCCAGTTTTTAATAAAATTTTTATAATTGACTTCTGGTACTTTCTTCAAAGCGACCAGTGAACTCTTTGAATTGGCTTTTCTGGATGCAAAACGGCATCCATAAAATGCTTTCTTCAATCAGGGCATCAGGAAAAATTAACATTGTATCTGGTAAATATGGTGCTTGTGGAACTGTTTTTGTTTAATTATTGATAATTATTGCGGTGTTTGATGGTACGCTATCGTTTTACAAAAACCATAAATTGTTTTGCCAGAAATCCGGACTTTTTTTTCGAATAGCTTACGATTGAATAATATTTGAGTGAATATTTTTTCATTGGTTGTCGTGGAAGGTCTTCTTGAACGAGATTCACCTTCAAATGCTTATGAGTGTTATTTTTTACATAACTTCATCCTCGCAATACTCGCGCGAATTCTTTAAACAAAATTTTGATTTTATGATGATAACCTGGCGCATTCGCCGTTTTAGTTTAAAATAATTTGTATTTGGACAATTTTAAATTTATACTTAAATTACATAATTAAACAGCAGTTTTAGTATTTCGAATGATCATAAGTCACATGAAGCTAAACCAAGTAAATAAGACGGATGGTCGAACACCAAGATACTTTATTAGTCAAGAAGTCACATATTTGCCAGGAAATCGCCTGCACCGTGTGTAAGACTGCTATTCGATGAGGCGACTGAGCCATTCGATGAGGCTGACAGACATACATAGATCACTTCGAAGAACTCTAGCCACTTTATGGGCTTTTTCTTGAATTCGGGCATTTGTTGATGGATATGGCGGTGAACCGTTTTGAAAACTATTTAACACATAAGTCAATAAGTCCCGGTCTGAAAGATAGATGGCGTCACTTACGAGAAATCCTTTTCAGAAGTCTATTTTGTCAACCTTCGAACATCATGTGTCAAAATTCCACGACACTCTGTGTACTAATTTCTGAGCTGTTGTGCTTTAACTGATGAAAAAGAAAATTTGTTGATAAAAAAAATAGTTGTGTTGATTAAGCATGATAAATATTATCCGGACTCTACCCTAAGAAAATCAACCGCAATTGATTAGTATGTTGAATTCAAACGTGGCCGTACAAGCACTGATTTTGCTGAACGCTTTGAACGTCCAAATGAGGTGGTTACACCAAACAACATCAAAAATATTCACAAAACTATTTCACAAAACCGTAAAGTAAAGCTGCATTAGATAGCTGATATCATGAAAATATCGAAAGGAAGTGTTTACACCATATTGCATGAACATTTGGGAATGCGCAAATTGCTATCGAAATCGGTACAGCATTTGCTTACAACAGACCAAAAACAACAAAATATTGAAGATCTTGAGCAATGTTTCAAGATCTTTAATTGAAATAAAAGTATTTTTTTCATGCGGTATGAGACCATGGATGAAACATGGCTCTATCACTACATTCCTTAATCAAATCGGCCGTCAGCTGGACAACAGTCAATGAAAGCCGCCCAAAGTAATCAAAAACAGAACCATCGTCAGGCCAGGTTATGGCCTCTGGATTTCGGGATGAGCATGGGATATTGTTAATCGATTATCTCGAATTAATGTAAACCCATTAATAGCGAATATTACATAGTGTTATTGGTGTGTTTGAAGGACGAAATCGCAAGGAAAGGCTCCAAATAAACAAACAAAATCTGTTTCACCAAGACAATGCACCGTGTCACAAATTGTTGGCAACGCTGGCTAAATTACATGAATTGCACTTCGAATTGCTTTCTCATCCACCATATTCTCCATATATAGCCGCCAGCGACTTTTTACTGTTCTCAGACCTCAAAAAATTCTCACTGGAAAGAATTGTCGCTCCAATGAAGAAGTAATTACATAAACTGAAGGATATTTTAAAGGCAAAAAGAAATCCTTCTATAAAACAGGTGTAGAAATGTTAGAAAAATATTGGAATTATTGTATTGCTCTTCATGGAAAATATATTGCTGAATAAAGTTATAATTTGTAAGAAAAAGTATGATTTATTTGCCAGACCGGGGACTTATGAACCGATGAATCAAAAGCAACCTATCCTCAAGAGGTACTAACACTTTTTGTATTTTTGCGTCTCAACAAGAGGAGTTAGTTGTTATGTCTTGAAGTGATACGATGGAAAAGCTTAAATTAGCATAGTTGGTATTTGAGAACTCTGGTAATATCCCTCGTAAAATGTTACTGGTCGCAACAATATTATGGGAAGCAATCTTGATGTGACAATTTCTTTATTCTCTCTAATTTCGTTATTTCATGAATTTTGTTAAATTCATTTTGCTTACTCATTTCAACTAGAATGCTTATTAGGCTTCTTTTAACTTCCTTTTTTGCTTAATGACTGCCACCAATAGTAATTTTCTGTAAACCATCTAGTGTTAGTGATTCTGATAACACTTTCTATATTAATAGTATTATCTTTCAAGGACGCAGTGTGTAAATAAAGTAATGAACTTGTGACATAATGTTCGATCTGGCAACACCATTGGTTTTTCCTCTGAATGGAAATCAGACCAACATCTGATGCGAATTCAGTACGAGTTTGAACTCCCCAGGGTCACTTGTTGATCCGTAGAAGTTCTTCTCGTGAACGGGATTTTTCTAATGCATGTTCAAAATAAGTAATAACAATTTTGGACAACGGTGTGCTATCAAGTTTTGTTTCAAACTTGGGTACAGTGCAACAGAAACTTTTGCAAAACTGGGCAAAATACAATGATCCAATAGAAACAATATTTTGTCAAAGGCCCTGGTTTTCAGACGGTTTAAATCATTCTCAGAAGGCAGAGGCTCGATTGAAAATGGCCTCTCCTCCAAAGCAGAAGTCAACACTGTTGGCAGATGTATGCTGCGCTACCAGTCCCATTATTTTATTTTCACACCTCGAATGTCAACTTAAAAGTTATAAAAAATCGCAACAGGATAGTCATCTTATTTCATTGTAGTGATAGAGTGCAACTGCTGCTGGAGAATTTTTTATATATGATACTTTCAACTTTTTTATTGGACCCTTTGGTGTAAAACAGTAAACTCGAAGAGACCTACACACCAAATCACCTTTTTAAACTTCTTCACGCGCGTTTCGCTAACTATGTTAGCATCATCAAGATGATTTGATCTTCATATTTAATATGATAATTTAATGGTTTACCTCAATAGTTTCAACACCACCTTCGTAGATTCATCCAATTAAAACAAAAGTAGATTTATATAAAAATTCTTTATTTTTTTAAAATCTAAATTACAAAATAGATTCCTTATGTTCTTAAATTACAACACGTTTATTTACAGAACATTTACCTAATAATATAGAACCTATTATTTAGTATTTTACAGATTTTCTTCTAATAGAATTGAGCAATAATTCTTATCAAACCTTTTCTGTTAATAATTTTTTATTTAAATAATTTAAAATAATACGTTTTATTAAGTAGCAATTTTAAAGGTTTGGATCAGCATGAACATGTATTAATGAAATCATCTTAACAGTGTTATGTGATTGATTACTTCTACTTCAGTTGTAAAACTAAAATAACAGCTTTGTATTCGTTTTGAGATCAACAAAAAAGTATCTCCTGAATACAAAAGAACCATTTAAAGCTATGTCATCATTAATATATCGAACAATAAATCCTTTTCGCACAGTTATATAACCTTCACTTCTTTACATTTATTCTGATACTTTTAGGTGCTAAATATTATTTAAATATCTCGTAACGATGTACAGACACTTTATTTACATGAGTACAGAACTAGAAAAGAGAATGTAGAAGTTTCTCATGATGTACCACCAGAATCTGATGTATTTCCACCGTTACCAGTTGATATTTCTGGACTGTTACCGGAATTGTGACAGTGGGTACAATGTAAACATACACTGCACGAACCCAGTTTTCTGGCGAGGATTGATCGTAACTTCAAGGCAGGACCTAACTTCATACCTATGGTGTTTGTGAGATGTTCTTCGGTGAGAAGGGGAAGACCACTACCGTCGATGCGTTGATCACGAAAATTCTGGAAAAGAGAAAGACATTTTTAATATTGAATTTATATTTTTTAATACGCTTAAATTCAGTTAAATTGACGTAATTTTTGTGTAATTTCTTAATCCTACAAGACAACTATCAGTTCATTCATTTATCAGTCTGTTCTTGACAGTTTATTCACAAGAAAAGGTGATTAAATTCGAAAATGAACAAGATATAATAGCGTTTTTTTTTCTAGTTCAATTCTGAAAATAGCTAAAAATCCCATGAAGACAAATCGGACACATATGAGAGATGATAAGCACAACGATATTTTTTTCAACAGATAAATCCCTTTAAAACTAAAGTACTTAAGTTCGGCCTACACGTAATCATTTCAACGTGGTTCAACCACTTTTCGATAAATTTTCTGTATCGTATGAATATGAATTTTTGAAATGAAACTTTTTAGGGACGATTCGATAATTGATAATTGAACGAGAATTAAAAGTGAAATTTCAAGGATGCGTCACGTTTAGGCACATTTCGTTACATGACAGAGAAGAAAGATATAATGTAGAGGGAAAGAAAAAGAGAGCTATACTTTTTTCCCACTTATTTTGCTAGCCTTCGTCATTTTGTCAACATAAATTAATAATTAATTTTTTTTCGAGTTGTCTTCAAATGAAAGTTGAATAATTATTTTTGGTTTTATTAAAAAAAAATATTTAGGCAAACGCAAATATTTGTATTGTTGTATTTCTTTTGAGATGCTCTCTCTCTCTCTCTCTCTCTCTCTCTCTCTCTCTCTCTCTCTCTCTCTCTGCCTCTCACACTAAATCTCTGTTATTCTTTATTTTTTGAGAAGTTTCACTTCTATCACGTGTACGGTGCTGCACGCGCAAAGTTTTTTTGTGAATTGTATTAAGTGACTTCTGCACCACCAGACATTTTTGGCAATCATTTAAAAATATTCTGACGGTTTATTACTTTACTACTATAAACAATTTTAGTTATTTCAAAGGTTTCTGTAATATTTTTGTCTTAATTAAAAAAATACATTCAAAATATTTTATATATTATGTTATATATACATGTTTTATGACATAATGAATGAACAGTTCAGTATGTAAAAAATTTATATAATATTATATAATGCCTGTATTTCTACAAAGATAGCGCTACTGGTCACACGAAGATTCAGGCAGTTAACTATTTCATTCGATGGGGTATATTTTACATAGTTTTCAATAGATGGCAGGATAGTTTCATTAAGATCAATATCTTATGTATTTATATAAATAATAACAGATGGAGGCACCTTTAATTTTTCTTGATTATATCAATTTATCCCTTTAGTGTACTGTTCGGTAGTATTATGCTACGATAATTATAGGGCACCGTTTTCGTCCCTTTATAAGTAGAGATAGGGTTGTACTTCTTTCCTACTGGTTTGATATCGGTTGATCTTTTCGACTAAATACGAGGGTCGTAACAAAAGTTCTCTGCTTGATATAGAGATTGCGCGAGCATGATTAAATAACTATGATATTTGTTAAATGTGATTCTTTAGATGGCATGCTGCGAAGTTTTAGAAGCCTGTTGGTTGTTTATGGTATCCCGGTAAAGCAAACATGTTTTGAGATTTTCTGAAAAATTGGTACAATTCGGAGTGTTTTAAACTACATTGTTTTTAGGGGCTTAATCACGACAGAGATGCAAAAGGAGTTAGATTTTTTAACTTTAAATAATTCTTCCCATCATTTTCCACGGTAAAATAGAGGGCTGGTGAGTTTAAATATGATCGTATATCCATTGAAGGTGGTCAATGTTATGGGATGCTTAAAAACCGCTGTGATTGATAAAATCGTCACAAAAGGTAATAAAAAGTTGGTTTATGGATGTAAGTTTTCAGGCAGTTTAAAGCATTCTCAGAAAGCCGAGACGCGATTGAAGATGAATCTCGCAATAGAAAGCCTTCAACTGCAAGAAATGATGAAAATGGCCACGGAATCCGAGATTTTGTTCAGTCTGATCATTTGTTGACGGTCAGACGGATGAGAGAGGAAGAGTTGAATTTGGCTCAGGCAACCGTTCCTCAGATTTTGATCAATGAATTGGGGATGAAGAAAATCTGCACGAAAATGATTCCGAATAACCTTTTACAGCATCAATAGAACTACAGCAGAGCAACTTGTCTTGATATTTTGGGATGGACTGAAATTACCTTCATTTTCTGAAGCATGTCCTTACTCGTGAAGAGTCTTGGATTTTTGAATACGACCCAAAACAAGAGGTCAAGCCAGGAATTGTACACTCCAACATCACTGCGGTCAAAAAATTAAAATAAATAAATGAATAATCAAAAACACGGTAATTTGCCTTTCTGATAGCCAAGGGATCATCCATAAAGAATTTGTGCCAAACGGTAAACCAGAATTTTTACCGAAAATATCTTGAAAAACTTCGAAAAGGAGTTATTCGTATCAGACCGAACATCAAGAACAGAACACCTGCGGTGCTGCATTACAATAATACGCCTAGCCAAACAGCGATTTCAATTAACGAATTTTTGGACCTAAGGACCTGAGTCCATATGATTTTTTCCTTTTCCCAAGATTGAAAATTCAACCTAAAGAACACCATTTTGAGACATTGAAGAAGATTCAAGTATATGAGTTTCAGCACTGCTCTGAAGAGTGGACAAATCGTCGTCAGCGTTACGTGGCTCCCGAGGCAACTACTTTGAAGTAAAATTGTAATTATATTTTAATATGTTAATTTGTTAAATTGTAATTGGAATTGAATACAAAAATTATAAAAAAAACAGTTTTAATACTTTATTTATGCACCTTGTATATGGACGGATCGAAAAATAAATGTAACTTTGAAAATTGAAATCTATTTTTTAGCCAAAAATCTCTTTCTTAGGCCTTGTATCGCTGTATTTAGCAATTGTTAATATCAAATAATAGGACTAAGACATGTCTAAATGTCCACTATACCAGGTGTGGCGGTTACTAAATCTTATTTTTTTCAAGAGATAGTGATGGAAATAAGGGTCGTTTCACAGTCTAATCTCTTATGTCATTTTGTTGCTACGACAGTACCTTTCAAAACGCCATCAATGTTTAAACGATTTCGAGTTAGCATGATAGTGATTTTGACAGACAGTGACAGTGATTTTACAGGACTACAATGCCCTATCACAAAAAGCGCAAGCGGTGAGAGACACAATTTCTGCACTTGGCTTGGAATACTTGCCCCACCTGCTCTACTCACCAGATTTGGCTCCTTCCGACTACCACTTATTTTAATCGATATTTCACACTACAGTTTTTCCATTTTCACCTTTCTCCAAATTAAACGTGTTTTTTTTTAAGAAAAAATTAGAATTATTAACCGCCACGCCATATATTTGAGTTGTCTGCTGTCAAATCCTCTTAAATCCATTTTTTTATAATTTTGAGATGACCACGAAAAACTTTTTTAAATGATTTTGACGTTATTTAATTGAAACTAAATTGTTTATTGCTATACGGACTAATCACGTTTCAAAAATTCAACAACCATGTCCTTTGAAATAAATATAAAATCACAATTTGGATTTAAAAATGACGCGTTTGCTACCAAACTGTGGATCAAGTGTAATTTGAAACCAAACAAAATAGATTTGGCATGATTTGAAGATGAACGTAACAGAAGTTAATCAAATTTCACTGAATAAAAAAAGGAAACTTTATTGAAAAAATTACTTTATTAATAAAAGTTTTTTTCTTAGAAATGGCACGTAAAAATATCTTAAACTCTCAAATCGGGTATATCTTCGGTTTGTTCGCAAAAACAATGATCTTCGTCTTCACTGGGAATATTATTATCGTGCAATTTTTCCAACACATGTTTATAATATTCCAGACTTTTCACTTTTCTCCACTTCTTTCCATAGTGGTTGCTTAATTGGTTGTTTACGCCCCTCATCTTCAGATCTTTCGGATTCGCTCAGGTAGGATTTCCCTTTGGCTAGATATGGAAAGCAGTATGATTTTTCTTAAAAACTACTTTGAATACTCCTGTGTCTGAACAGTAAGATAACTCACCTCGAATGATAATGGCGTTATTGTTGCCGCGTCGTATAATGAACCTTGTGCATTGGTTGAATTTTAAATGCCATTGTGATACTGGTTTAAGGATTTGTTGACCAGTACCTTTCCAGTCACTATTGGGGAGATCTTTGCCAAGTTTTAAAATCTTATCATGTTTTTAAAAATATTTATGTATTCTTCTAGCGTTACAATTTCTTCTTTCTTTCTTATTTATTTTTCAATTGTAGCAAATACTCTATCAAGGGGAATGAATGTATCAGTGTCCAATCACAGGAAATACTAACTCGGTTGTTTTAATAGGTCTGATTTGACTACTTAACCATTTCAAATACATAGACAGCAAAATAGTGTTATTATTTTGGCCGTACTGTATCCACTCCCTCTAAGTTGCTTTTATTTAATGTGAAAAATACTCAGCTCGCGATTTCATTGAACCATTCGAATGTTCATCTTCCATCTATGTAAAAATTTTAACTTTGAGAGAGGACCATGTGAGTGTCCAGTCACAGTAGTAAAGTTGCGAATATATTTAGTCTGCTGTAATAGGTGCTTTGATCGGGTATCTTGGATAGTGCCAAATTTTGTTGACAACCAAAAGAAATTGTCAGGAATTCGTCCCGTTTCTCTTTGTTTTTGGAAAAATGTTTTAGCTCTGAGCTTATGTATACGATACTCAGTTGTTAGTGTTGTTTTAGTAGAAACATATTTTATTCTTGATTTTTTCGTAAATTCGAAGGACTTAGAGACAACATCGGTGCGAGGCGATCCTAAGTCGATATTGAAGCACTCATTGAAAATAAAACGAAACTAACTCTGTTTTATATTTTCCTCGCAAGTGTCTTCTTCATTGCAAGTGTCTGAAACACATTTTTTATATATTTAAACTGGCCAGATAGCAGTGACAAGCAATTGTCACTCTGCAATAATGGGACTCCAATGGCTTAAACTTCTCAATGAATTGAATAATATCTTCTCTTCTCTTCAGAAATTCATTTGTCTTTATAACCCTACCCTAACTTTAAAAGTATCGATGTAGGACTCCTTTTATTCTGTCTCCACTAATACACAACATTCCGACGAACGTTTTCTTAAACATTTCTTAAACATAAAACTCTATTCAGTTCGAGATGGACCACCTCTTTTTTTTTCTTGAAGGTTTTGGCTTTTGTATATTGGTGACGTTTATTATGAAATTATCCTGCCGAATTTTGTTATTTTGAGAATAGAGCAAAACATCTTTTTTCAAGATGCTATATTTTGTGCAGTGATTGCATTTTGGATATTAACAGCCGAGTACCTTGAAAATATCAATAAAAAGTTGTAATAATGTTAAAGTGGAAATACGTTTTTATTTTACCAACACTTCATTTCCAACCTTCCTGATTTCGCGATCGTTTTCTTTCTAGGCTGGAAATCACTTCTTTTATCTCCGAAGTAGTCATTTTACCTATTTTTTAAAAAATATTCTGGCAAGAAACAGTAATATTAACCGTGCAAGTCCAATTTGAATACTAACTTTGCACATGTCGGCCCGTGAAACGTGTTAGAACATATTAGTGTGAAATGTACCAAAACCTATGCTTGTGAATAGTTGGATCATTAGAAGGGGATTTTACTTTCATGCGAGTTTTTCTGTAGTATTTTATATAGCATTAGAGCGCTTTTTGACCCAACTATTGAATAGTTTGACAGAAAACAGATTTTTCTGCCAGTTAGCGTATATAACTCATTTAAGCCCAAGCCCAAATATAAGCCATAAAAAATCTGGAATTAGCTTCAAATGGTATATACCAGAGAGATGGGAAAAATGAGTCTGGGGAAAATGAATTTTGAACAAACAATTTATTATCTTTCTCCCAAATTAAACGTTTTTTACTTTTAATTAATAATTATTAATCGCCGCACTTACTTGAAAATAGCATGACAATTGTTTGGTCACACAGTCTCCTCTTCCCATATGAAAATACAATGTTGTATTTTCGTATCTGAAGAAGGCACTGTGTGTCGAAACAATTTTCATACAATTTTCTAAAATAGTGGACATTTAGATATAAGTCTTAAATCGTTTATTTAAAATAAATTTCCATCAAATATTGGTTACTTCAGTTCAATATATTATTGATAATTTTTAACTATAAGTACTTATATATAGTGTAAATAGTCGGTCAAGTATTATATTATTCTTATATTATTAAAGTTGCAAAGTATCAATAACCAAAGCTCTAGCTTAGGTGTTTGGTAACACCGTTACAAATTGTTCACATCAAACTATTAATGTCTTCCACACAATAACACCCACCTTCACCGATACGCCCTTGGCTAGGTCGAGCACAACTAAAATTCGTTCACCTGGTTCTAAACAGAATATTTATTCTAATTAAATGGATATAGACATGCGCGATCTATTCATTCAAAGATTGTTCGCTTTCTTAAAAGCTCATTTAAATTAACAGCAATAACAATGAATCGAGAAGAAAAAAAATATATTCTGTAAACAAACCTTTGTAGGACGTCTCTGGTATGTGAACGTGGGATATAAAAAACGAATTTAGTTTGCATTTTCAATGCCGTACAATGATCGGACTGATATAAATCTGGTTAAGGTGGAGGTTTGACATATTAAGTATATTATTTTGTTAAAGATGACAATGATTTATATAATGATTGTCACATAAAATTAGATGATTTTCATGATAGTAATAATCACACTGTTATGATTTTTCATAATTTTCAATGCAAAGAAGTAGGTTTTGCAAACCATATAAACTTTTTAAAACAATCATGGAAAACTTGGACTTATATAGATTAAATGAACGTGCAGTTAAACAGCATCGGATGGTATTCTTTTTAGGCTCCATAAGGGTATAAGTTCGTGCTTTTTTAAGTAAAATTGGACTCAAAGAGATAAATTAAAAAACAAAGAAAGTTCACCCGAGATCCACATTGGTGCTTGCCATTCCTTCATCCGCCATCCAAAGCGCCAGCAAGTGGCTTTCAAGACCGGTGTCTGGCCTTGAGCCGTCATCAGTTGGGCTCAAGCTGAACGCCTAGAGAGCGGATGAAGGAACGACTAAAGCCCTGACCATATAAATCGGCAATGTCGAATGGTAGCTACAATCACATTCAGCTATTCCATCCTGCGGTAAATGGTCGCAACAGTCAGAATGTGCGAGATCGTTAATAGCCTGGCCTTGGCCATATCAAGAAAATGTCATTTTTTTTATTTTAATCAATAATTGATTCAATAGCCTGACCTGACATCGTTTTGGCATTGAGTCAGTTAAATTATGAAGCACTGAAGAATATATTAATTCCCAAATTTTTTTCAAAGCATCACACAGATTGTTCAAATTTGTGTACATCTGGGTCCTCAATTTGTCGTCCAGGGTTTTCCAAAAATTTTCTATCGGATTTAAATCCGGGGATTAAGCTGACCACCTCAATAATTCAATGTTACGCTGTTTCGACCAACGTTTCGCATGTTTTTATCGTGCTGGTAAACTCACTTTAGAGCCATATTCCACTGGGCAAAGGATAGCGTAACTAAAATTTTCTAAAATATCGGCATGAACAAATCTATCCATAATGCGGATGATTCTATGGATTGGGCCAATACCTCCATATGAGAAGCAACCCCATACTTTGACGTAGCCTCCACCATGCTTCACAGACTTCACGACGTATTTAGATTGAAGTATTTTATTATCTGGACATCGAACATGTTTGATTCCGTCGTTACTGAATAATGAAAACTTCGACTCGTCACTAAATAAAATGTTCCTCCACTGCTTCTTGTTCCAATGTACATGTTACATAGCGAACTCCAATCAGGCATTTCTATTCTTTTTAGATAATAGTGGCTTTTTGGCTGATCTTCGTCCAAATAACCCCCTTCACATAATCTTCGTTGAGTCGTTCCTATTGAAACATTCATGCCATCCAAATATGCTTTTATACACGCAACGCTCTTAAAGGGATCAGCGTAACTTATAGTAAGGATTTTTTTCTATCTACTCATGAAGTAGTCTTTCTCGCTCTACCCGGTTTCGTCAGGTCGATCCCACAACAAAAAAAAAATGTTAATAGTTTGCGAAATTACCGACTTAGAGAGCATTGGAAATGGAAGATTGCTTCTCACCACTTTTATAAGCTTGTACCACTTGATTTTTGAGATCCACGGATAAATCAGATCAACAAGCCATCTTGCAGCTTGTAATTACAACTAATAAGAGATTTTAGAATGCGTCGATAAAAGTTACTGGACAGTTTTTTAGGAATTTTTTGTCATTCTCTTTTGTAGTATTATTCAGAGAAAAAATAAAATTAATAAATGTAAAAAAAAATAACCTGTATTTTAGAAGTTGTTTTTAATTATAGAATTCAATAAGGTACGTTCATGTGTATTTAGGGTTAATAGAGGGGGTTGTTCTTCTACAAATCAACGAATATCATTTGTCGCTCCACTTATATCCGATACTGTATTTTTCTTTCGGTGTCCATTTGTTCGTTTAACGAATTTTCACATTTTTGACGACGTACTTGGTAGAAAGCTTCGAAGCTGTCTACCAAGAGAGCAAATACTTGAAAATGCCAGATGAGATTTTGGATTATTCCATCAGTGAACGTATATATATATATATATATATATATATATATATATATATATATATATATATATATATATATATATATATATATATATATATATATATATATATATATATATATATATTATTACTATTCACGTATGGGCCTTGGTGGACCACGCGAAGTATATTTAGAGGCGTTTGTTGTTGTTAGCCTTCCTTTTCATTCTATCGCTATGAGCTTTTTTTCCTTTCGTCAAAGTTTTTCCAGTCTTCCTACATTTCTCTCTCTCTCTGGCCAACCATCCAAACGTTAACCTTGTGTCTGAAACAGCCTCTATCCTGAATTTAACTTTGTGTAATATTTGCTGATCTTAGGTCCTCTTTAATTGCAGAAATCCCTTTATTTATTTCTACTTTAGCTCTATACCTATTTTCATAAAATTCGACTATTTGCCTAGTTAGCCTACTCGGATTCATCCATATGTGTCAGTAAAACTTAAGTCTTCTTTTTCTCATATCGCTATTTATATCTGCGTATTGTTTGATTTCTTGGTTTTCTCGAAGTCAATATGTTATGCTATTTATTTGTTTGTGGCCTAAGATTTTTCTTATGATCTTTTTTTCCTTCTTTTTAATGTCCTCGATGTGTCTCTTTCTATTCAAAATGAACGTTTCCGCCCCATATAGACATTCTGGTTTAATAACTCTGTTGTAATGTCTCATTTTTATGTTTTTGGATATAAAATTTATAATATTTGTTGTAAATATTTTGTGTAAGTCGCCGTTGCCGTTCCCATTCTTTGACATCTACCCTTATTGGCCGCTTTTTCCAACCCATTTTCCCTGATTATGTCACCCAAATATTTGAATTGAGAGACTTTTAGAAATGGTGTTCTTAGTCTGTTGCAAGTCATGTATTGTGTCTTTTCAAAGAAAATTTGAAGTCCTACCTAAAGTAGTAATATATATATATATATATATATATATATATATATATATATATATATATATATATATATATATATATATATATATATATATATATATATATATATATATATATAACCAAAGGGGTAGTCACACTGCATCGAACATGAGTTCTCGATAACTGATAAGATGATGTTAGCTGCTATCTCCTGTTGATGCCAACATGGTTAGTGAAACACGCCTCGAGATAAAAAAATAAGTGATTTGGTGCTTGGAAGTATATCTCTTTGAGTTTAGTTGGGTCTTATTATTAAGAATCAGTCCAGATTGAATCATCTCCTGATGATGATTAGTGAAACGTTAGAGAAATTATAAACATGTGATTTGGTTCAATTCAATTCTTCCATTGGAACCTTTGGTGTAAAACACTAAACTTGAAGAGATTTACCACTAAACACCAAATCATTGCACCAATGTTGGTGCAATTTTCAAAGGAATACGTTCACAGCAGTAAATAGTAAATTTATTAAAAAAATTTAATTTTTAAATATAAAATTTAAATAACTCAAAATTGAGCAGTCCAAAGAACATATTCCAGAAGATAGCATCAATATAGTAGAAAATCTTTCAACAAAGGCTTTCGACAATCCATAACTAGATCTTTTAAATAAAGGCCTCAATTCTACTCTGCCGGCAGCCCGCAGTGCATTGGAGGATATGGTAATCGGTATTGAAACTGGTATTAAACACTTACTTCGAAAACTTTCGTCAGAGACTCATGTAAAAGCAAAATTGCAAAACAAAGATTTCGAATAAAGTCAAAATATGCCAAATATTTCTAAGATTGTCAAGCGTCTGCGAGAGAAGGGTTGTTTTTATTTAAAGCTGTTAAGGGAAATAAGGTTGTAGTAATGGATAAATCTGATTACTTTGAACGCGTTGAAAAATTAATTCAAGGCGGTCCATATAAACGATTACCTAGGAATCCATTGTCAAAAAAGATTAACGAAGTTAGAGATACATTGAAATCTTGTAACAGTCTTATTTCTCCTTCTCTGAAAAGCAAATTACATCTTTCTCATTCAAAAGTGCCCAGATTGTATGCTCCACCAAAAATTCATAAACCAGGAAAATCAATGAGACCTTTTGAATCAGCCATTGATTCTCCAACATATAACTTAGCAAAGTGGTTAACAAAGCAATTCGAAAATCTACCAAACCAACTACCTTCCTGTTCTGTGATAAACTCAACCAAATTCATAGAAAAAGTCAAAAACACACATCTACAGGAAAATGAGGCTTTGGTTTCCTTTGACATTTCAACGTTGTTTTAGAGTGTCTCGATTCCCCATACCTGAGGAATTTACTCGAGTTAAACGGTTCTAATAACAATATTGTTTCTGAGTACATCTCCTTAACAAGATTATGTATGAAACAAAATTGTTTTCAGCTTAATAATAGGTTTTACTGACAACAAGAAGGAACGACAATGGGCAATCCTCTGTCATCGTTCTTAGCCAACTTATTCATGAGTAAATTTGAAACCGAGGCAAAAGATGAATTCAGTTACGAAGGTATTGTTAAGATATGTGGATGACATTTTTGCCATTTTCGATTCGAAAAATGGAAAATTAGATGATTTTATTAAGAACTTAAATAGTAAATCCCAAAATATAATATTCACACATGAACTCGAAAACAACGATAGTTTACCATTTCTAGACGTATTAGTTAGTAGAAACAATAAAAATAGGTAAGATTTTGCTATTTTTAGAAAAAACACAACCACTTCGAGATACATTTCTAACGATTCAAATCATAGCTTTCAAAATAAGATGGTTAGTTTAAATTTTATAGTAAATAGATTAATTAATCTTCCTTTAAATAAAGATAATTATAACAAAGAATTAAAATTAATTAGGGAGGTATCTAAAGTGAACGGTTATAATAAGAATATTGTGAATAAATCACTTGAATCATTGAACATTAGACTAAATCATCTCCTGATGATGATAACATGGTTAGCGAAACGTGCGTCGAGAACTTCAAAAAAAAGTGATTTGGTGTTTAGTGGTAAATCTATTCAAATTTAAGAGCATTGTAGATAAATTAATTAGAAAACATAAGTTCAGAAAATTATTGTAAGAATCTTCTTTTCAAAAGGATCAGAACACAAATAAATTCATGGTAATACCATTTGATGCCTAATTAACAAGAAAGCTAGACAAAATTTTGAGAAAAGTGGACATTAAGGTTGTGTACAAACCCTATAATAAATTATGAGAAGTTCTGGTTAATCCAAAGGATAAAGTAGATCAATATGAAAAGTTGAGGATTTACGAAATTAGTTGTCAAGACTGTAATCGAAGCTACATTGGGCAAACAAAAAGATTCATATTGACAAAATATATAGAACCTATTGCTTACATTAGATATGGGAGAAATGCAATTTTGTGTTGCCCAACATGCAATCGAACATGACCACAGTATAGATATTTGTAATTTAAGACCAATTAAAAGTGTTTTGGGCTTTGGATGCATATAAAAGCATTCAAATAGAAAAATGTAAGAAAATCATGAACCGATATAAAGGATCTATTACGTTCAGTCAACTTTTTCACTTATTAATGTAAGGCATAGTAAACTTCACGATTCATGATTTTTACACGCTTCATTAGGTAGATTAAATCATCTCCTGATGATGCTAACATGGTTAGCGAAACGTGCGTCGAGAAGTTTTAAAAAGTTATTTGGTATTTGGTGGTAAATCTCTTCAAGTTTATGTGATTTGGTGTCTAGTAGTAAATCTCTCTCAGTTTAGTGTTTCACACCAATGGTTCCAATAGAATAACTGAAAAACTTGTATCGTTAATTTTAACAAAAACTATAATACTTATCAAGAATGAGGAAGAAAAATTTTAAATATTGACAACTGGTTTAAAGAGAATAAGTACAAATAAGTACAGGTCGTCAATGAATTGCGAAACAGAAGAGAGACTAGGAAAAGAAAATATTGTTAGAAGCATTAAATCAATTAGGATTAAGCGGTACGTACACATATATAGAAGATAAGAGAAAACAGCACTGAGCTGAACCATAGCTGAATGAAACTCAATGTGTAAAATACCTAGAGGAAAAGACAAGGCGTATTTTTGAGATCCACGGATATATCAACGCTACGAGCCATCTTGCAGTTTGTAATTGCAACTAATAAGATATTTACGAATGCGTTAATAAATGTTACTGGATAGGTAGAAGAAGCCGTCATCGAACTGGGGGTAGAACAGTAGATGAGAAAAATAACATACCGAAAAAAGAAGAAAAATAATATACCAAACAGATTTTTTCTATATATTTTTTTAAGTAAGATAGTTAAAAGTTTCGAACCAATAGACTATAATTGTTTTTTTTTTCGACTTTTGTTTATATTTTTAGGATTTACTTTTCATGAAATTATTTCCATTTACGGAGTGTAGAGACGTGAAGCAGTTTACCCTTTTAAATTTATAATTATTCACTGTAAACCCTTTTAACAGTTATTTTTATTGATGCTAGTTAGTTTTACACTCTTTGTCTCTTTTTCTAGCTTGTTAAAAGTTTTTTTCAGTGCATTTTCGTTGCAACATATAAAGTCAATATTATCCCATTAAAGTAGCAATCTGCTCACTTTTAGATCTAACATTTTTTTCTACTGGGCATTTTCCTAATTTGGTTATTGTTGATCTGAAAACATTCTGTTTTTGTATTCTCGATTACCATTGGAGTCTTAATTTTGTTGGGAGTATTCACAGAATCGTAACAGATTTTGTCAAAGGGATACACTTATCGAGAAAAGAATATATATATATATATATATATATATATATATATATATATATATATATATATATATATATGTGTGTGTGTGTGTGTGTGTTTTGACGAATGTTTTCACGGGTGTGAAATGTAATGATAGTTTCTCGGGTATCCCGTGTTAGCTGAATGTCCACTGGTGGACGGTTTTGCTCACGTTTCCATGGAATCTCATCCATCATTTTCAAAGCGTTTATACAACTTTTAGCGATATATAGTCGTTAGCGAAAAGCATTTGTCGTCGAAACACCGTCAAGTAAACGCTTTGAAAATGATGGATGAGATTCCATCGAAACGTCAGCGAAACCGTCCACCAGTGGACATTCAGCTAACACGGGATACCCGAGAAACTATCATTACATATATATATATATATATATATATATATATATATATATATATATATATATATATATATATATATACATTATCGTTTGGATCATTATATTTCTAAACTAAATTGTTAAATAAAATTTAATTACATATTTTTTCTGTTTATTATGGAAATCCGACTACTTAACACGCTAGTGAGGAAACAAACAATAAAACTTTTAATCATTTATAACAGATTTATAACACGGCTATGCATGTAAATATATTCTTAACATCATTCTAACACGTAGAGTGTTATTAGCTGGTTGAATTTCGCTCATTAAGTAGCCGACGAAATGTAATTAAATTAAAAAGCACCTAAGCAAAACATTAAGAAAACCGGAAGGCTTAATACAATGCCCCTATTATTGTTCTACAGCGCTCGCGTGCTTTTATGGCACGCATCCTCGTACAGACTACGCTCTGCACACGCCAAACACAAGCCGTTGCGCTCCATTTACATGCATTAACATTAGCTTTTCTATTAACCGTTCCAACAAAACTCAGTTTCTTTCTCTTGCTGCTGCTTGATGCCCTCTAATTTCTTATTGTCTACGAAATTGTCCATCATTTCAGAAAATAACTGTAAAAATACTATATAACTTTTAATGGAATTTTTAGATATACTAGAACACATTATTCTTCAAAATAAAAAAAAATCTAGCAGGACTATTAATGTTATTACACTTTTCAAAATTTGAAAAAATCTCACGACTGCTTACGTCAAAATCACCTTACTTTTTGATCATAGTAGTAGATCATCTAATTCGATATTTGCTTCACGGAATTACACAATATTATACCAGGTATAGCGGTTAATAATTCTTAATTTATTAAGAGATGGCGCTGCCTAATCTCTTATGCCATTTTATTGCTACGACAGTACCTTTCAAAACGCCGTACCTTTCAAAAACGATTTCGAGTTAGCGTCATATTTTGTTCGTGTGTTAATGAGTCGAGTTTCGAGCCAAATATAAAGCATTTCCGGCACGTACTGCTTTTCTTGTTCAGTCAAAAGAAAGCCGTCGTATACTTGTGGAAACTTACGGTGACAATGTCCAAAGGCAAGACGTGGGCGTTGGTGTAGACGATTCAAAAGTGGTGATTTCGATTTGAAAGATAAAGAACGCCCACCAGCTCAACCGAAAAAAAGTGAAGATGCCGAATTGCAAGCATTGTTGGAAGAAGACGATATGCAAACTTAAAAACAAATGGTACAAAGATTAAATATTGGTCACCGAACCATTTGTGATCGTTTGCATTTCATGAAGAAGATCTAGAAGGCAAAAAAATGGGTACCACGTCAGCTGAACGCCACACAGATGGAAAAGCGAAAAACGGCGTGCGAAGTTTTGCTTTCTCAGCATGAAAGAAAGACTTCTTTGTATCGGATTACGAGTGGAGACGAAAAACCCAAACGCAAAAAATGATGGGTTGACTCAATCATGAACATCGATCGCACACCGAATCACTTCGAAAAGCTTCATAAGCTTCTGAAACCGAGTCAAGAAGTACAGCATTCGCTATCGTCAACAAATGATCAATTTGAACCATGCATTGACCGAAAAGAGACCGGAGTAGGCTACAAGATACGGAAAAGTGACTTTGCAACACGACAATGCCCCATTACACACAGCGAATGCGGTAGAGACACCATTTTTGCATTTGGCTGTGAACTCTAGTCCCACCCGCCGTATTCATCAGATATGGCCCCTTCCGACTACCACTTGTTTTCATCGATGTCCCACGCACTTCCCATGAAACACTTCAACAATTACCACTCAAAAGATGTATGGTTTTTGTGAAAGAGCATCTACAAATCGCCAGAGAAATGGGAGAATGTGCAGCTAGCGATGGATAACTGTATACGGACAAACGATTGGATTAAAGTAAATGATAAACAATTTTTACCTGTCTCTTTTTAAGAAAACATTAAGAATCATTAACCGTCACATCTAGTAACAACTGTGATGAACCGTGGTGACCGTGGTGATACACCTAGTAATAACCGTGTTGATTTGAGTTACTATTAATTATTTTGTATCAAATGAAAACAAGATTTCTTTGAGTTTTTGTCATTATAAATTAGTGTTCTGGTATGCACAAAAACTGCAACATTAATTCACTAAAATATATTTACCACGGTGTTAGTTTTTACAATTTTATCAAATAAATTATAAGTTTTATGTACCGTGCGTACAAGTATTACTCCAACTCCGATAAAACCTTTCAGTATTATTATAAAAGAAAATTATTCGACCTTATAATTCTCCATTCTATTCGAAAAATACATTTTAAAAATTAAATTTAATAGCCTATTTATTGTTGTTTGTCGTTTCATATAATATTTTTTCTAAATATTGATAATTGCAGACCGCGTGCCCCATAAACAATAATAATTACTCCACAGGTTAGGTGTAAAATTCTCCATCGATCATTTACTAAACAAAATTACGGCATCGAAACGTAAAAATTACACCGACCCGTTCTAATTAAGCGAACAGGATAATTTTATTCCCCATAAAATCAAATCCCATAAAGAGTTTTTTGACTTTTCCTCCGACACATTTGAGCTCGTATAATAACCATTCCTAATATCTAAAACTGAATATCAGAAATTGAAATAACGGCAACCGATTTGCATAAAATTCTCGATAGATCGAGTTTACTGGAGGCTAAAGTATTATAAACTAGATCACTGCCATTAATGTTTACTGGTAGGGAGAAGTAGCAGATGGATTTATTTTTCAATTATGATATTTAAGTACTGTTAGCTGTATAAATTACATTTTGACATTGCGGTTGGATTGTTTCAGAAGTCTTCAACGTTTTTAACGCTAAAAATAGTATACAGATTAACCACAACGAGACACGCCACCTTTGAATGAACGGACGCGTTATATTAGGTCCTCAAAACATTAATACAAACTCAAACACTTTGAATAATTTCTTTCGCCATCTTTAAGAAGTGATATGATAAAGTCCTTAAATTTTTAAGGATTTTTTCGACTTGCTGAAAAAATATGAAGCGACTTTTCGGGTTCTGCAGTTGACAAGTAAAGGCCGAGATTTATGTTGAGAATATGTTATAATATATATATATATATATATATATATATATATATATATATATATATATATATATATATATATATATATATATATATATATATATATATATATATATGTATATATATATATATATATATATATATATATATATATATATATATATATATATATATATATATATATATATATATATATATATCCGTATATCTATCCGTAATATCCGTATTTTTCACCGTAAGACGCAATTTTTTTCACAAATTTATTTTTATTTTTCAACGTAGTCTCCTTTTGCGTCTATACACTTTTCCAAGCGTTTCTCCAACTCTCTTGCTTTAAGCTGTTTTTTTTCCTGCAAGCCATGTTTTCAAGTTAGGGAACAGAAAAAAGTCGCTGAGTGCCAGATCGGGCGAATAAGGTGGGTGCGGAAGTTCGTAGGGCAGTGCGTGCAATTTGGCCGAGACAATTAAATATGAATGTACCGGTGTAGTAATGTTCTTGATAATATCACCTTACCAATGTCCGCCTTTTTATTTACAACATGTGGCGGTATCCCTTGTTTAAATGTTTATGGAAGTTTCCTTTAAGTACTGAAAAAGTATTAAAGTTTTTATAAGGTTTCGACGAGATCGCACACATCATTTTCAAGTAGTCGAGTTGTAGATTCAAAAGAGACTGAGTCTAGAACACTTAAATACAAACCTGAATACTTGAAAATATTAAGACTGAGTCTAGAACACTTAAATACTAACCTGAATACTTGAAAATATTAAGTGCAATCTCTTCGAAACGTCCTCAAAACTCTGGTACTTTTTCAATATTTGAAGTAATCTATGGATATTTGTACATCCCAAGTAGAATTTCTTAGGTTACGAAGTTTATTAATAGCAGAAAAAATCATATACTGCACCAAGGAAGAATCAAGCAGGAACAATTTAAAGAAACAACTGAAGCAAAAGCGTAGGAGAAGGCCCAAACTCAGAACAGAGAAAGAATAGAAGACCATAGAATATATCGTAATAACGACCGCATATGAGATGACACTGGGCCGGAAAGGAAACAAGAAAATCAACGAGTGGTTTGACGAGGCCTGTAAAAAGCTGATGAAAAAGAGAGGAGGAGCTTGAAGGGCATAGATCAAATCGGGAGCAGAAGAAAATTAAATAGTATACAGAGAAAAGAGATGCGAATGTACGAAAACCTTAAAACTTAAAAAAGATAAATTGATTAGCCGAACAATGGAAGATATAGAACATGATAGTAAAGAGAACAGGAAGCTATTTAACCTGGTGAAGAAACAAACCACGGACAAGCAAACAACGCCAAACATTGAGAAAGAACAATGGTAGGAACATTTCAAAGGACTACTAACCATAATTGAGACAAGAGAAAAAGACGTCACAAGTAAACAAAGTACAGATAAACACTTCGAAACCGAGGAAAGGTACCTTCCATTATGTCAAGAATACAAGAAAGCAATAAAAAAAACTTAAAGCAAATAAAACTCCACGACCAGATAAAATATGTAATGATTTAATCATTTAATCAAGTACGGGGGAGAAGAGTTACAAGATAGAGTGTTTCAATAAATTATAGAAAAATGGGCCAAGAAAATGATGCCAGAAAAATGAAAAGAGGGGTTTCTGGTAGCGATACTGAAAAAGGAAAACCCTTGGATATGTAAGAATTATAGAGGAATAATACTGCTAAACTCAGTTTATAAGGTACTAACTATACTATTAAATGACCCTCTAACGAAAATAGTAGAAGACAATATAGGGGATTACCAAAAAGGGTTCAGAAGAGGACAGTGTACCACGATACATATCTTAACCCAAACGACAGAAAATTGCCATAAATACGACTACAACATACACATTCCTTTCGTAAAATTTAAAGACGCTTTCGACAGCCTGAGAAGAGATATGCTACTGAAAGGCGCAGAAAATATGAAAATATTAGCAAAAATTATAAGACTAACAATTATGACGAACGAAAAATCACAAGCAGCAGTGATAACCAAGGAAGGGAAATCGAAAAATATTAAAATCAACAGATGAGTAAGACCAGGAGAGGCTTGCAACAACACTTTTCAATATAGCATCAGAATCAATATATTTTTCAATATATCACTCAGAGGAATAAAGAGAGAAGCCCAAAGTAGAGGTTTACATATAAACAAGGAAAATATTAATTACATGAAATGTAACAGATCGATATCAAACAAGAATGAACATAAAACAACAGGAGAAGTTTGAGGAGGTGCGCAATATCTGGGTGTAATAGTAAATAGGAACAACGACAGGAGTATGGAAATAGCTCACAAAATCCAAACAGGTAATAGAGCTTAGTACGGATACAAAATGTTATTAAAAAACAGAAAGATTTGATTCGGCATAAATAGTGTAATCTATAAAGCAATCATAAGACCCATTGTAACGTACGCTGTAGAAACGATGACCCTCGCAGTAAGGGAGGAAGAAAAACCAAGAGTCTTCAAGAGGAGGATAATAAGGGCAATGTATAGCCGCAAGAAGGAAGGAGAAGGGTACCGAGGACTAATGAATTACGAAATCCGAGAGTTACTCTATGAAGAAGATATAGTACTTTACATAGAGACACAGATAATTAGATGGTATGGACACATAGAAAACAACAACAAAGTACCATACTGGCAATCACCAACTGGTGACGGGGGCGAAATAAGATGAGGGTAAGACCGCGAAAAAGATGGAGTGACCAAGTTGAGACGGACAGAAGGCGAATTGAACCGCCAGGGTGGACGTAGAAAATGAAGGACAGGAGGGACAATAATTGCGGACAAGGCCAGGACACACAACACATTATAGAGGCAACGGGAAGTAAACACGGAGTGATCTATCCAACAAATAGATCAGAAGAACCTCCAACGGTGGCTCCAATTCCAGAGGAGTGCAGAACAGGTGATGATGATCATCAGTACCGCATCCGCTACATTTCGGTCTTGTTGTTCCCATTTCAAGCGTGGTAGCCTACATATATTTTTCGTGGCCTACTATATATTTTTCTTCTGTTCATGACTCATTTTTAATTAGTATATTCCATCACATTTTTACCCCAATGACTTTATTTTTATTTCTGTCTTTCACCATCCATGACTCATTGCCATAGTCTAAGAGAGTCTTTCTACCTTCATCCTTAAATTTTTCGCCAATGAAATGCCCCTTACTTTCTACCTTCGCTCTTACTTATTATTATACTTATTTCTTTATTTTAATTTTTTTTTATTACTGCAGCCAAGTAGTCTGTTAATCTGTTTTAATGTTTTGCCATCTGGTTTTAACAATTTTACGTTTTATGGTTTAGTGGATTTCAATAGTCTTCTGTATTTTTCCTTCCTATTAATGGTATTTTATCCGGAATTACGTAATTTACTTCTATATATAAGATATATAGAAGATATCTCTATATATAAGATATATATATATATATATATATATATATATATATATATATATATATATATATATATATATATATATATATATTATGTATTACGGTAACTAAGTATACTTATATAACTATATGAGTATCTACAAAATAATAAGACTTAAACACAACCTTAATCCACATATTTGCGGCAACTCTCTAACATAAGAAACGCGTTTAATAGTTTTATTTCTACCGATCAGTTCTCTGTTGGAAGCCTCTGGGCTCCGTAATTATCTTATACGGTCAGTTGCTGCCCCTGACAACCTCGATCTCACATATTTCTCTCGATATGACATTTTCAATACCAGATTAAATCATCTATAGTTTGTTCCTTGTAAAAGTGCGAGCGACTCGGTGCGACCAATGACATTTCACGACAACCTTTTTTCACCTTTTCATCTTGGCTGGTGGAATATAAAAATATTTATGTTTCCTACATCATTTAATTTTATCATTAATTTATACAGATACAGGCAAAAGCAAATGCGTTAAGTAAGTATGCAAAGAAGTTAAGACTAAATAAATGCAAGTAAAAATAAACTTCTTGATTATGTGATAGATTAGAAGATAAACAAATTCAATTGGAAGGGAGAGAGACATATTTTTCCCATCTTAGTATAGACCGCAGATTTTCCAACATTTCTACATTTCGCTGAAACATGGACCATGAAAAAACAAGACCTCTAGCTCATTGATTCTTTTGAACTTTGGTGCTGGAGAGGGATCCTTCGGATTCCGTCGACTGCCAGACGGACAAACGCATCCGTTATTCAAGATGTTAATAAATCCACAAGGCTATCCCAAATTATTCATAAACCTATACTAAGATTCTTTCGCCACATTTAAAAGACTGGTGGTACAGGGACGGATCAAAGGTATTAGATCACGCGGCAGCCCTACAAAAGCATGGATAGATCAAATTAAAAACTTAACATGTAATTCTCTCTTATAGGCAACCAAGAAAACCAGAAATGCAGAATACAGCCGACAAGGAATCTGAAAACTACGCGAACGTAATGAGTTTCCATAGGTCACGGCTCTTCTGTAAAGAGGAATACGAAGAAGAAGAAGAAAATATACTAGTTATTAACACTTGAAACACTTATAACACTTCAGATGGCACTGAATAGGTCTAGTCAAAACGTCGTTTAACATATTACAAAAAGTTTGGACATTAGTTATTATCAGAAGAGAAAATTAAGACTATTTCAAAACATGTCATAAGTGTACTGCTGTATGATTCAAAAATAAAGCGAGGGGCTTAAAATCTTTAGCAAAAATTGCAAACATTTATAAATAAATATTCCAACCTGCAAAAGGCTAGTGAAAAATGACAGATAACAATATTATAAAACGCAAAAACTGGAAATGGATTGGGTATGCTAGGGGAGAATACATCTGAACTTTACACTAACAATAACAGGGAGAGAAAGAAAAGATAGGGCAGTGAATAAATAAAAAGGAACTATGGAGAGAGACTTAAAATACATGGACTTAACTTGAAATGAAGCAAAAAGGTGCTTGGAATGATAGAGAGTAGAAACAGAATAGAAGGGAACTCAAATGTCGGCAGTGCGCATGATTAGAAACAACGACTATTACGACTAAAACACTAAAAAGGTACACATCGATTTATAGAGTGATAGCTGTCTGTACACTTCATTAACTTCCAGCTTTCACTTCATTAACTTCCTAACTTTCCACGCTCAAAATGATCATCTGAACAAAACTGAGAAACACAAAATTAAAGCAAATGGAGTTCCATCCCAGAAGCTATTAAATTCTAGCCTGATCCCAATTTAAGCCACCCGTATTGTAACATACCGTGTTAGAGTAAAAATAAATTAACAATCATCCTCGAAACAGTCCTCCATATAAGTGTAATAACGCATCATATACTTTTAGAATATTTTCATTTGATTTCCTGCAGCAAAAAGTCTAAGATATCATTCATCATGTTTTTGAATACTTCCAAAATAACTAAAACCTTAAACTTGCACTTACACTAATCCTCAACTTCTTAACCATGTGCTTTTAACGGTTGAAGCCAAGGCCAATATTAACTTGACTGCTTCTTTGCTGCTTCTTTCATGTTACTATGGATAATTACCTGAAACGATATGGTGAACAAACAGGAGCCCTATTGGCCCTCCTAACAGAACCACAAGAATACTACTTAGATTAATAAGGTTCGAAAAATATCTCACAACATTTTTCACATAAACAACATTTTTTGTTTAATAATGTGGATTTTGCTAAGAGGTGGCGTTAGTAATGCATTTGTTGGTATAGACGTCTATGGCGTTTTGGATGGTAAATATACGCCATCAAAAATCAGTTTGTTATTGATTGTCATTGTGCAAAAAACATAGTTTTTCATAGCTTTGAATATGTCGAATTATGTACCAGAAAAAGGCATTTTGCGGAGAAGTTTAATAACCTCCTTTTATTTGAAGAAAACGGCTGCTGAAAGTTATTAGTTGTTGGTTGAAGCTTATGGTAAACATGCTCTAACCCAAAGCAAATTTGTGAACGATGGTTTAAACACTTTAAAAGTGTTAAAAAATAATTGGAAATCGTTAAATGGGACGTCCTATCCCACCCGCCGTATTCGCCGGACTAGCTCCTTCGAACTGGTATTTATTTCGGTTGACGCAGCAGTGAATTTCATAACAACTCTTACGTTCTTATGAAGCAGTGAATTTTTTTTTTAATGAATGATTAGCCTACAAAAATGATGCATATACTTTGATAATAATGATGCCTATACTTTGATTATTAAGGGAATTTATTTTGTTATAGAAATAAACGCTCAAATTTTGCGTAAAAATCGACATTATTAATCGAAACACCTCCTACATAACCCTTTAATTTTGAATATTTTTGTATATACACAGGATCCACTTTACATTTATTATAATCTAGTTAAAATATCAAAATGTATCTAAACGTCACGTTACACAACACACCCAACTTCTTACAAATGTGTGGATGCCGTAAGCATTTCCGTCATCTCATCCGTATAGCACTGCTTATGGAATAGATTGCATTCGAGATATAGCTTCCGATTTGTCTACGTCACCACACAGGACATTTCGACAAGATTAACCTCTAGAAATGCCAATGGGCGAGTCCTCTTTATGGTCACTGCGGCACTGTCCGCTGATGGCGAGTCGATCGAGAAAAAAGTCGAGCATGGCAAAGGTTGAAGAAGGGAGCAGCAGGCTAGAGCGTTTTCTAAACGAGAGCCTCACGTAAGCTAAAGGTTGGAATTAGCACTTCAGAAGTTAAGGCTGATTTATATGAATCTTGTTAATTAGGAGTTTCTCAGTTTAAGAAATCATGTTTATAAAAAAGTCTATTTTTCAATATTATTTTCCCCAAGCTACATTTATTTGACATTTTTCTGTTAGATGATATAATTCTATATCTATTCTATCTATAGAAAGACTTGTAGTAAGAGACGAATGGAGAGTTACAAAAAGACGGATAGGCCAAATTAAGGACTTAACTGGTGATCTCTGCAATAAGCAACCAATGAAGTCAAAAATAGAGAACGCTGGTGAGAACTAGCCCTGAAAGTACGCGAACTCGTACGCGTAACACGTACGAATGACTCTTCTATAAAGTATACGAAGAAAAATATGTCATATCTTGAACCGATAAACTGATACATTTGTTGCTTATTTACTTTTGATTTCTGTATGCCATCACAAAACATGTGACATCAAATTGTTTAAGGAATGTATTTTTATCAAGTTGTAATTTATTTTTCTCTTGCTACTAAGCTAATGAGTATTGCTGTGCCTTAGTTAAGGCAGTTTAGCTAATTAGTGGAATTTGAAACGGCATTAAACTTATTGCTGTATGAAATCGACCTAAAAATGTCAATGGACATCATGTTTTTGTTGTTGCTTTAAATAGCACTGTTTCTAGGATGATTGATAATCGCTATTTACTTGCAATGGGAATGTGTGCGTATCATATTTATTAGGTGTTTTTTTCTTACAGCTACCACAACACACATAGTTAGAATGGTACCAAGCTAATATTGAATGAACTCTAGATGGAACTCTATTTCCTTTAGTAATGGGTTTATGTTTTATTTAGACAATCGCAAAGGACGTTGAAGGTATGGGGTTATATGATTCTGAAGCAGGCCACCCTCAGTAACCATTACAGAAATTTGGAGCCAACCAGCTATATAATCAAAATATTTCAGTCCAGGTTGTATCTGCAAGATCATTCAAATCTCATCTTTCGCCAACATAATGCCAGATATATTGTCATCAAATAGTGCAAGTATATAGTGATAATCGACTGAACGGCAGAAGTCCCACATTTATAACTGTTAAAATAAGTATGTGACAGTACAAACAAACCTAAAGCATGTGTACAATCTTGTATTGCCACAAGAAAAGTTATATCATCTAATTTAGTCTATACTTCGGACAGATAGAGTGTTATAATAACTGTAATAGATATAACACTTTTTTGTATTAAATTAAGCGGAATTTATTTATTTTTTGCGTTACATAATACCATCAGAGTGGACAACATTCATCAATTTATTATATTACTTAATTTTTTTCATATTTATATTTATTATTCAGTTCTTTTATTATTTTTATTATATTTATTATATTATATAAACTATTATTAGTTCTTTTATTATATACAGTTCTTTTATTATATTTAAATACGCTTAGGAATTTCCAATTTCTATTGCTTTATTGTGCTAATTTTATTAAAAATATGGCATTTTCCGATTATTTAAGTCTAATTACTTTTTTTGTATAAACTTGTATTAATATTGTTTAGTTAAACCATATATTATTTACATTAAAACTTGGCAATCTTCAGCATATACTAACTAATTATAACATCAACCGGCTTTTAGACCTGCTCCCACATGATTCTTTCAAAGTTTTCGTCTTATTTCTTAATAGATTTTTCATCTATCATCATCATTAGCCCGTGTCCATCCACTCTCGAGCTCCTTAGCTTTTCTCTGTCATTCGGTTCCAATATACTTAATGATGTCATCAGTTCATCGTGCTTTCTGTTTTCTTGCTGAACGTTTACGATCAAGCGGTATCCACTCCAGAATTGTTTTGGTCCACCTGTCGTCTCATCACCTAGCTATATGACCTGCCTATCTCCATTCACTTTCTTTACTCTTCCAATGTTGTCACATACTTTCGTTGATATTATGATATATGTGCAGGGCTTTATATCCCGTCTTGTAATACTTCTATTCATTTCCCTTTGGGTTACCTGAAGTTTTGGCACTGATTGCCATGTGAGTGTCCAGGTTCCATTTTCATATGGCATAGTGAGCAGGACGCACTAATCAAAGATTTTTCTGTTCAGCTAAAGTGGAAGTTTGTTCTTAAACATTATGTTGAGCTTACCAAATGCCTGCCGGTAATATTTAATATAATCCATTCAAATCATCTGCCAAAGATATATGTGGTGGTCCACAACCACTACATATATCAATCCTTCCTCAGCTTCCTAAGGAACATAACTCTTTTTCCGGTTTATTTTCAAGCCAAATTATTCTCCAACCTTTTGCAGCACTTGTATGTGTCCTTGCAGCTCCTTTGGGTCTTGTGAAAGGAGAATTGATCTTTATTCCATCTTGTTCCCAATCCAGATTATGCATTACTTCTTTAAGGAATGCTGAGAAAAGAGAGTGTGTCATTTAGTTTTCTTAAGATTATTTTAGATGTTATCTTGGTGAAAACCTTGCATTGTTCTTATTGGACGGTAGTTCTTTAAATCATCCTGTGCTCCTTTTTTATGTAAAAAAATTACTTTTTCCATACATTACATTTCCATACACGCCCTGCACATTGTTCTATCATCACGTATTAAAGCAAAAAGCTTAGCTTCTATTTGGCTTTGTTAATTCTACTGTTTTCTGCTAGAGTTTTTTGCTCTAGCTGTGTGTAGAACCTGCATATATATATATATATATATATATATATATATATATATATATATATATATATATATATATATATATATATATATATATATATAAATTGTGTTTATTCATTATTTCCTTACTCGACCATATTCCATTTGGTCTTCGTATAGCTTCTGTTCCGTATTCCATTCTCTATCGAATTTCTTCTACATATTCTTGATCCCATATATTGATAGTTCAAACCATCATGCTATTCCCAAAAAACACTCTTTATCTTCGATAGTCTATTTTAGCCCTTATTTATATATCAGAGAGTAGATTCCGCTAGAAGAAGCTACCGTATTTTCGAAACATTCATAATATTGATAAAAGTATAAATGCAGTGAAATTCGGTAAAATATATCATTATAGTTTAATTATACCATATGTCCAAACGAAAATGCAAAAGAAAGTAAAATAAAATATTATATACTACACGTTATATATTTTTAAATAGCACTATTTTTAAATATATATTCGTTAAACTTGAAGAGATTTACTACTAAACACCAAAACAGTTTTTTTGAACTACTAACTTTTAGAACTAGGAGATTAAATCATCTCCTGATGATGCTAACATGGTTAGCGAAACGTGCGTCTAGCAGTTCAAAAAAGTGTTTTGGTGTTTAGTGGTAAATCTCTTCCAGTTTAGTGTTTCACACCAAAGGTTCCAATAGAAGAATTGATATATTCGTTATTCAATCTTATAGTTAATTCTGATAATTTTTGGGAATCACTTCCGAAGTTGAGGTCAACACCTGCTTGATACTCGAAATCACATCGAAATATTTTCCTGTTATAGCCAGATTCAGTTTTGAAAATGGGCAAAACTTTCATGAGGTTAATTCAGGTCCATCGGGGATGCTCCAATAAAATATCATCATTAAGCTAACAGTTAGTGAATAATATTGCCTTTGCGCGATGAAACTCAGTGAGCTTCCCAATAAGGGTGGGAAGCATTCAACCATTATTTCAAACAACTGGAATATTTCTTGACCGATTTCCTTCACACAAATTATTATTGATGGACAAAAGTTGGATCATTGGTCTTCAGCAAGTTTTGTAATAGTTTCAAAAGTTTGTGTAACATTCTACGTCATTTCGAATAAACAAGAGGTACCAGTACACCATGACAGCCATCTACCTTAATTTATTGATGACTCTGCTGATTTCACAAAGATTCAACCAGCCAACTTTTCCCATTAGGCAGACTCTGTATATTTTAGATCTTAATGAAACAAAAACTATCCTATATGAAATAATGTATTTAATATTATTGCAAAAGTTAAGTGCGAATAGTGTAGTACATTACATTATGTTTTATAATAAACATAGCTGTTCAAAATTACCACTAACGATCCAAGTATTGGCCGTTAGCTGATTGTGAACACAGCCTTAGTGTAGCATATTTAACCATCATTGCGGACCAGTTCTGCCATGAGTGGACGTCGAATGGCCGCAAGAAGTCCGTCGTAAATCCGCTTTCCTTTTTATGATCACTTAACAAACTGACCTCCTGATAAATGTCAATCGAACAAAAAGCGTATCTTCGTTAGCATTTGCTGAAAGGTTTATGGTCATGGGAAGGTAACTCGTTGCTTTTTGTGACGACTATTAGGAGTTTATTGCGAAAATGTGACATAATTAAGTTTACAACGAAGAAGTGTTAATTAAAAGGAATATCACCTCAGGAATTACTAATTCGTCGGATATGTAAAAGTATATCATTTTTTTATATTTTTATTATTTTATATTTTTATTTTTAATATGAATGTGCGGCTGTAGTTACAGCGGCGGCAGCCATTCGCCGGAGTTATTTGGGTCGTAAATCACGGATAGATTGCTCAGACACGTCAATAGGTCGCCACCTAGTTCTTCAGAATTACTAAAGATAAAAATAAATCCTGAAACTTGGAAAAGGTATATTTATGTCAAAAAAATTCAATAAATGTACTAGATATTTAATAAGCACAAACACAATTTCAGAGAACAACATACAGATCAAGAAAACTTAAAAAAACAAACAGTTATAACACAAAAAAGGAGTCGAGCTGTGGTGTCCACGACTACCGTATTAAACTTGCCAGGTAAAGAGATTGGTTCGATCTTAACAGATATTCTTATCATATAAGAGCTCTTGTCTAACTTACAAAATAAATCAAATTAGATTTGAATTAAATTGGATCTTTGAAAATATTAAAAATTTTCTCGTTCGTTCTTCTCATATTCAAGCCATCGACTTTCTTTCCTCCTGCTACCCTTCTGAATATTTTACGTTTCTATCTTAATAATTTCGCTTCTTTCTTGTTTAGTTCCCACGTTCAGCTTTTTATACTAATTTTGTTTATGGCTTCGATGTAATTAAAACGTCTTCCACGAAGTGGTAATTGTAACTTATTAAATTAAAATAAAATCAAAAAGTTACACGGGATCATATCTGTCAAATACAGTGCTTGGTCGATGACATTCGATATATTTTTAGCTATAAATCCGTATACTATTAGTAGTGTGTGAACGATCCATTATCGTTCTGCAAAACAAAACATTTTTTTGCTACTAGAGAATTGCTTCTCTGAAAGGAACTCCAGCACATTCAGAAGATATTTCAGGTGGATGGTGTTTCGATTACCTCAATAGCATCAATATCACTGATATCTTAAACTATCTTCTAAACTATTCTAAAGATCCAATCGACTCAAGGACTAAAACTGAACTTTCACCAGCACCATCAATTTTTCATGCTCTTAACATTGATGGTTATATAAATAAACAAAATTTTGAGGGTTAGAAAACAGAAGACCCAAGAGAAGCCAGTCTTCTCGAAATGGACAATTAATGTAGATTTTGGATAGAAATAATCATCGGTCTATACATTTTAAAATGTTCATGATCTCTGTGCATGATCTGTTCATACATGATGATAGAAAGTTAGTTCCAGTCAACTGAGTACACTACAAAGATATGACAACATACTTCTTGTAACCTGAGATATAACTTGTGTAACTTCTAACTTAAAATCGAAAAAATCATGGAAAAAGATAGATAGAGACAATCATTTGGATGATATATTAACCTCTACATTAGGGTGTCTATTATTTACCAAGTTGATTTTTTTAACAGCGTCCCCTAAAATTTTAGTTGCTGCCCTAAAAATTAAAAATGTCATTAAAAAAAGTCCTTGATATTAATATTAAACCCAGCCAAAAACTGATACATTTCCCATTTCAATAACATGGAATTTCTTTGCTTTTTACATTTAATTTTTTTTCTGGAACAAATAAATATGCAGCAATATCCAATACTCATTTTTTATGGGAAGTTGACGCTCTACAATCAATCAATAATTATAACTTGCCGATATTTGCTCTATTTTTCTAAAAACATAAAGCTTACTTCATTAGGTCTAAATTTGTGTACTATCAAGTATTTCAGCAAAACGCTGCGGATATATAAATTTAGATGATTTCATATGGTGTCAAACTAAAAACATTGATTACTTTATTAATTTTAAGTCAGTATCAATAACTATTTTCTACAGATTGATGCTAAGTGGTCGGACAGTCAAGATTATCTAAGGGGATTGAGAATTGTTGAAAATTTAAAAATAGTCAATGATGCCACGAAATAGATGTAAAATTGACCGAAGAATATATTAATATTCTTGCTAAATACGAAGATGAAAAACAATATGTAATTCAAGTTGTAAACGAGTATAAGAAAAACAATTAAATCTAACTAAAAAAAGTTTAATAAAATAAATGATATAAATAAATATGTTAAGACCTTTTTTTAGACTGATATATCTTTTTTAGGACATAAGTTAAGAATTCAGGGAGCTTTGTTGATAAAAAATCAACTTTGTTAATAACGGACACCTTATTGATGAAAATTATTTTTCTTTTAACCAATAATTTCGTAGCGAAAATAAAAAAATCATTAATTTGGCCATGACTTCAACTTTAATGAATAACTTTTAAAAAAGTAATTTATCGTAAATTGATAAGTGAGAGTTTTTTTGTAAAGCGTTCAATTCACTATAAAATATGTATTAGATATTGCTGTATATTTGCTTGTTCAAGAGATCAAAAATTAAATGTAAAAAGGTAAAAGATCCCTTGTTATTTAAATGAGAAATTTATCGTGTGTTCGATAAGGTTTAATATTAATATTAAGAACTTTTTTCGGTTTGATATATTTTTTTAGGGCATAAACTGAAAATTGTGGAGCGCTGTGAAAAAAAAATGAATTTGGTAAATAACGGACACCCTACTAAAAATACGTATATGTTTTCACATTAAAAACTAATAAAGATTCTAAATTAGTTGTTTTTTTAATTTAATAAAAGTACTGCAGTTTTTTGGGAAAACACCCAACCACCCAAGACAGACGACGAGCAGGAAAAAATGAAAATAAACAAAAACATAAAATGAATCTAAAGAGAAGAAGAAAAAAGAGAATATTTACATTTCCTTATGTTTGATTTCTAGAATGTTGCTTTTATGCTGAGAATAATTAATTATAGGAGAAATAGTAATTGAAATTGTGAAGGATTCTTAAGATGTAGCTAACGATTTATATCTAGTCTTTCATATCTCGTTAATTAAACGAGTTAGAAATTAGTTTAAAAACTTAATGATACTAACAAATGTAAAAAGTGGAGTTTACGGTATATCCAGTCGGGATAAAATCTGAGCTATTCGATGTAAATTACGAGTTTTTTGTTTTATAATGGCGCTATTACGTCAATTATGCATCGTGCAGATAATCCTCACGTCTCGTTTATTACTTATTTATAATACCTAGTGCTGATATGTTACCGTGATAGTTAATTAAACAGTAATCTTTATTTTCTATTGAAAACTGATTTGTTAAAATCAAAACATTCTGAGGCAAGTTGATTTATGTAGAATAATCTTTTGCTACTATAAATTAGCCGAACTATTGTCAACATTTATTAGACATTTTTCTTTAATATGAAATATACAGTCTGTATATCTCTGATATACAGATACAGACTTGATTATCAGTATATCATCATCCCTCGGCCATTATTCATTTACTGCAGGATGAATGCCTCTTGAGCATGCTTCCAACTCCACGCGGTTCTGAGCTCTCATCTATCATTCGTGTCCATGGATCATATCATATGGATCATCATGTGATGATCCATCATGTTTTCTGACTTCTTTGTGGACATTCTAAACATTCGTTTAGTTTTTAAATTTTATTTCTTTTAATTAAAAATTTTATGAAAAAAAATTATTTAAAAAACAGTTTTTAAATTTTCCTGTGTATCTTTCTTATATAAAAGGTATACAACTTTGTTCCCAGCATTTTTTCTTCAAAATTCAAGGCTTTATTGTACAAAACTGGTTATAAATTTATGTATTCAAAGTATTATCCATCGTTGACCACTACTTTCTCCCATCTTGCAGGCAGCATTCGAATTCCGCGTTGAAATAACTGGTCATCTTTTGAAACGATCCACGAATCGATCCAATTTTTGACTTCTTCATAAGACCGGAAGTGCTGGTCAGATAGGCCGTGTGCCATCGATAGAAGCAGGTAATAGTCAGAGGCAGCAATGTCTAGAGAATACAGTGTGTTGGGTAGGACTTCCCATTTCAACGTTTCCAAGTATGTTTTGACCACTTTCGCAACATGGGATAGAGCACTGTCATGCTGAACTGATCATGAATCACTTTATCGTTTCTTTCGATGTATTGCCGTCGTTTGTATTTCAATGCTCGGCTCAAACGCATTAATTGCGTTCAATGACGATCCTCTGTAATTGTTTCAGACGGTTTTAACAGCTTATAACTGACTACACAGAGCTGGTCCTACCAAATACAGAGCATGACCTTGGAGCCGTGAATATTCAATACAACTCTTGGAATTATCGTAATAAATCCATTTTTCGTCCCCAGTCACAATGCGATGCGATGTAGAAATCCCTTCCGTTTTTGTCTTTGAATCAACTGTTCACAATCAATCAAACAGCATTCTACTTCTCTCAGTTTCAATTCCAATATCCCAATATGGATATGGCACCAATATTCTTGCTTCTGGGTCATTTCCAGGTCATTGAGGCGTTCGGAAATTGCTTGTTGAGTCACTCCTAATGATCTTAACAAATTTTCCTCACTTTGACACGAGTCTTCATTAAGAAATGCCTCTAATTCTTCATCTTCAAAAACTTTCGCTCTTCCTCCATTATGCCGGTCTTCGACATTAAAATCACCGATCTTGAAGCGTTGAAACCACTCATGACTCGTTCTTTAACTCATAGCGCCATCACCATAAGTGTCTAAGAACATTCAGTGAGCCAGATTTCTTCATATTAAAGAAATAAATTAACACCTCCCGTAAATGACGAGAATTTGGCTCATAAACTGACATTTTAATCGCGAATAACTTTATGATGTAAACACAAACCGAGTTCTTGTACTCGGAGATTATGTTTACAAGATGCCCAACTGCTAACCCCATCTATAGAAAAACGACGGGAGCAAAGTGGTATAGCTTTTAGAAGAACCACTTCAACATTTTTCCATAAATTCAGTATGTTTTACGCTTTGAAGCATTTTGAGTACAATTTTGCCAATATTTTATGTATAGATTGACCACCAGCTTTTAGCACTTCAACCGTTATACTAGCTTTTCCTGAAACCTTACAATTTTTCATCGATTTTATAGCATTTGCTACTTCATCCGCAATAATTTTTACAATTTGCTCTTCCGGAGGCATTTCGAATATAATCTTGTGATGACCTATAACTTTCCGTATGCGGCCTGTACGTGTCCTAACGAATTAAGACAAAAATTTGTGTCCTTTTATTTCTCAGGTTGTGTTTAGCTTTGTTTATTCCACTGTCTTCTAGTGTTTTTAGACTAGTTGCATGTTAAACCATTGCGTTCTCCACCCGAATACATTATGAAAGTTGTTATAGTTTTGCAAAGATCAACGTACTCGACCCTACCAAGAAGATCAATTCTTCTATTGAAACCTTCGGTGTGAAACACTAAACTCGAAGAGCTTTACCACTAAACACCAAATCACTTTTTTGAACCTCTCGACGCACGTGTCGCTAACCATGTTGGCATCATCAGGAGATTATTTAATCTTTTTTTTGTTTAGCCTTCTTGTTAATTGGGCATCAAACGGTATTACCATGAATTTATCTTTGTTGTGATCCTTTTGAAAAGTCGAAGATTCTTTCAATAATTTTCTAAACTTGTATTTTCTAATTAATATATCTACAATGTCACTTCGAATATTTCCCTAATTAATTTTAATTCTTTGTTATAATTAGCTTTATTTAAGGGAAAATTAATTAACCTATTTACCATAAAATTTAAACTAGCCATCTTATTTTCGAAGCTATGATTTGAATTGTTAGGAATGTATCTCATGGTGGTGTTTTTTCTAAAAATATCATAATCTAATCTATTTTTATTATTTCTATTGACTAAAATATCCAAAAATGGTAAACTATCGTTATTTTTGAGTTCATACGTGAATACTATGGTTTGAGATTTACTATTTAAGTTCTTAATAAAATCATCTAAGTTTTAATTTTTTGAATCGAAAATGACAAAAACATCATCCACATATATTAACCATCCCTTCGGAAAGTAACTGAATATCTTTCGCCTCTGTTTTAAATTTACTCATGAATAAGTTGGCTAAGAACGGTAACAAAGGATTGCCCATTGCCGTTCATTCTTGTTGTTCGTAAAACCTATTATTAAGCTGAAAACAATTTTACTTCATACATAATCTTGTTAAGGAAATGTACTCAGAAACAATCTTGTTATTAAAATCCTTTAACTCGAGTAACTCCCTCAGGTGTTTCAAAGTATGTAGAATCCGAACACTCGGAAACAACGATGATACGTCAAAGGAAACCAAAACTTCACCTTCTTGTAGATGTGTTTTTAACTTTTTCTATGAATGTTGTTGAATTTATCACAGAACAAGAAGGTAGTTGGTTTGGTTCAAATTCCTTTGTTAACCATTTTGCCAAGTTGTATGTTGGAGAATCAATGGCTGATACAATTGGTCTCACAGACTTCCCTGGTTTATGAATTTTTGGTGGAGCATACAAGCTTGGCATTTTGAAATTAGAAATATGCAGTTTGCTTTTCAGAGAAAGCGAAATAAGATTGTTACAAGATTTCAATGTATCTCTGACTTCGTTAATCATTTTTGACAATGGATTTCTAGGTAATCGTTTATATGGACCGTCTTAAATTAATTTTTCAACGCGTTCAAAGTAATCAGATTTGTCCATTAGTACAACCTTATTTCCCTTATCAGATTTTAAATAAAAACAATCCTTCTCTCGCAGACGCTTGACAATCTTAGAAATATTTGGCATACGTTGACTTTTATTTGAAATGTTTTTTGCAATTTTGCGTTTACATGACTCTCAGATGAAAGAAAGACTTCGGTAAGTGTTTAATACCAGTTTCAATACCGGCTACCATATCTTCCAAAATACTACGGGATGCCGGTAAAGCAAAATTGAGGCCTTTATTTAAGAAATCTAGCTCAGGATTGTCGAACGTCTGTGTTACAGATTTTCTATGTTGATGCTCTTTTCTGGAATATGTTCTTTCGACTGCTCAATTTTTCAGCTGATTTTTTTTTATTTTGGATTTGAATTATCATCAGGAAATTCTAACATTAGCGAAACGTGCGTCGAGAAGTTCAAAAAAGTGATTTGGTGTTTAGTGGTAAATCTCTTCGAGTTTAGCCTACCAAAAAAACTTCCTGATTCCTCACTGTCCGCCGATTTTTCATTAAATCAATGGTATCATTAAGCTTTTTTAACTGTTTGAAACATTTTTCTGCTGATGCCGTTGAAACAGCCGTTTTAAACACATTGTTGATGATGTCTTCATACTGATCAATTATTTATATCTCCTTTGGGCCTTGCAATATAGCAAAACAGCTAGACAAAGCAATCTCAAAATCACTACCCCACTGAAGCAGCTTTCTAGAATCCACTTTGTCCTCCTTAGACCTTACCATTATTATTGAATAAAGTAGATATTAAAATCAAAAAACACTGAAGCAATAAAAATAGCACCAGGAGTTAGGCAGAGAGATGAGATATTACCGAACCTACTCAATCGGACACTTGAAGACTAAAATATAACAAATGGGGAAGTAATATAAATGGTCAATATCTGAACTACTTGAAATACGTAGATAATAGAAAAAAGACGATTGAAAGTAAAAATGTATATATATATATATATATATATATATATATATATATATATATATATATATATATATATATATATATATATATATATATACATATATATTTTGATAGAATTTATTCTTATAGCACCCTCCAATAATAGTAAATAGTAAAGTAACTGATGCCCGTTTAGACATTAATTATCAACAGTATTGCAAGCATATATATAAAATTGATTTTGTTTTTGATAAATGTTTGCAATAATTATATACAAATATAATTGAAGGCGGAAACAATCCAAAATTAGTGTCTGTTAAATTAATTAGGGAATTTAATTATAGATTATTCCGTTTCTTCTCAGATATTATTGGAAACGATTTCACTAACCAGTATCGCGTAAACTGACAATTTCCCATTACGCGCACTACTTATTAAAAAGGCGAACTGCTTTAAAAGGGGACGCACCGCCTTGTCGACAGTAACAGGGCGCGGCACAGTATCACGTGACCTCTGCTCCCCCCAAAACCGCTCCCCTCCTTCCTCACCCCGCCCCTTCCAGGTCAGTTTAAATTGAGAGTGACCAAACAGTGAACCAGATCACATGCCGGTACTGCGAAGCTGGTCGCAGTCATTTGTACGTTATTCTGGTATTTAGTAATGGTACCGTCCGTTGTAATGATAGGTAGTCTGGTAGATAATAGATCGAAAATGTATTTCTTCTATTATGCATTAGTATATATTTATTGGAGAAGATAGAAAAACGGAATTTTCTGGGAGAAATAGTCTTGTTTTACGTTACCAATCCTACAATAAACAAATTTGTATTTCAAGCTCCTGGAACTTTTTTATAAGATCTCGTATTGAGATAATATTTAAATATTTTATATACAATGTGGTTGTAGAGGTTCACTATTAAGTTTCTCTGCGCATCTATTATGTCTTTAACTTAATTCTCGACACTTACATTTAATCGACTGCAGAATCTATTTGAATCAGATTTTTTCTCCGGTCATATAGCGCCCTCTTTCAGCTTTAAAATGGCGTATAACATATGCGGCTACTGTGAATATAACCTAAAAAATCAGTTGTACGTCGTTCAAAGAGCAACATTTGAGACACTGCTTTCTTTTCACCTTCCAATTGGAATAAAAATGCTGGGGAAGCTCAAGACTTGATTTTTGAGGCTTCGGGATATAATGCTGTTTCCATACTGTACTTCTTAGAAGTAGTACCAGTGATTTCAAACTGGGAATTTGGAATTAAATTATGCAGAATGCCCGGAATAGCCAAAAAATTGAAAGAATTGGAAGCATTGTTGGAAAAAAACTTTGTCCTAAATGTCTAGAGCTCGAACAGGAGCTGAAAAGTTTTACAAAAGCTAAGAATAATTAAAAAGGAGAGCTTAAACATGAGAATAACAATAGATGATTTGATGTAGTTGTGTCATTGCTCTCGATGACTTAAATCACCAAGTTTTCTTTGATATGGGATTTGATAGTTGTCTAAAAGGTGGCGAAAGTGTATCGAACGTGAGTCAGATTAGTTTGAAAATTAAGTTTGTATTATTTTTTCATAAATAAAATCAAAGGCGGTAAAAAAAGTAAAGAATTAACTTGCAGATCAAATATATTAAAAATTATTAAAGATTGGATACCCTGAATGTCATCATCATCATCAGCCAGCCCTTTGCGTCCACTAGTGGACATAGCCCAAAGCTCCCTCTATTCTGAGCTACTTGTAACCAGTTTTCGCTATCCTTTTAACATCATCGGATTACTGTATTCGTGGGTATCTTAGTGTCCATCTTATGTCCCGCAGTCTGACGATATATGATTCTCATGCTGTTTCTGTATCCGGAATTGGCAACATTGGTGTTGTTAGACGTCTTTGGCCATATACATCGTAAAGTTTGACATTGTTTACTGTATACGTACTCAGAAAGTTTTGTCATACGGGTACTATTTGTATTTGTGTTGATTAGTGAATTGAACATTTCATCTCAGTCCAAAAATGGAATTAAGTCATGGAAATTTTCGTGCGATGATTTTCTACGACTTTCGACGTGGATTATCTCAACAACAGTCCATCGATCAATTCACTTCGATGGCGATGGCAATTCTTTTGGCGATGAAGCATCATCTAAAATCACTGTATATTTCTGGTTTAGTGAATTGAACCCTAGACCTCATTGGCTCATGAACGAATTTAAAGAAGGTCGTAGAAAATCGGTTGTTGTGCCAGAAAATATCGATACTGTGCGCGAACTGATAAAGTAAGATCGTTATGTCCTGAGATTGAGGCATCCCTGCGCATTAGTATGACAAGCATACACAAGATTTTACATTTAGCCAAGAAAAAGATTTATGCACGTTGAATAATGCGTAATTTGACAAATTAGTGGAAAGAAATGCTTAAAAAGTACAATCGTGGTGCGTCAAAAGCAATGTATAACATATACACAGGTGACGAATCTTCCATCTATGCGTATGAGCCCAAAAGTAAACAGCAGTCTACTGTATAGGTCTTTCAAAATGAGCCAAATCCAATAAAAGTTGTTGGCGCTAGAAGCATTTCGAAGCAAATGGTCGCCTGTTTTTTTGGAATAAATGAGCATGTGACTACAATGCCCCTAGAAAATCATGTAATGGTCAATTCTGAATGGTACATAACCATTTGTTTGCCACAAGTCTTTCAAGAAATAAGAAAAATAACTAGCGACGCATGGTCATTTTTCACAATGACAACGCGAGCTTTCACACAACAGATCCAACAATTCAATATTTGATCGGTCAAAAACAATTAAACCATTTTCACTGATAAATATTTGTTTTTATTTATTATTCCGGATACACAAATTGCAACCCTCGTACTGGTACATTGGCGCATTTCTTTATTACGTATTTTGTTTACATTAACCTTTTCATACGTTTTCGCGCAACCCTGAAATTGGTGCTGATCAAATGAGTTTTGAGTTTAGACTTTAGAGTCCAGATATTCATTCCATAAGTGAAAACGAAGGGTACGTATTGAATGAATGTCTTTCTTTTCATACTGCGAATGATTACTTTTTAATACATCTCTTAAGATTCCGAATGCTGCCCAGGCGTGACTTATCCTTCTGCTAATTTCAGATACTGAATCTTCACCTTTGATTTTTTATTCCGTGGCCCACGTGTGTATATTGATGTTCATTATATAATGTGTATTGACATTCAAGAACAGTTATAAAAGTTTTGGACCCTAAAAGGAGTTGGCTAAATTATGTTCTGCAATTTTGAATGTTAGCTTTATCAGGATTAATAGATTACTCCATTGTTTCATGTATCTTATATATGAATAGAAAAATATTTGTGCTTTCTGGAATACATTTAATTGCACCATATACTTGATAGGAAATGTTGTGATCTACTTAAGAAGAGTATTGTAAGTAAGGGCGCACAGGCACTAACAAATCACCGCAAACAAGTCTCTAAGGTAGGATTGTATCTAAGGAAGTCATGATTTCTATATGGTCAAATGAAAAGAGTGTTAAATTAAAATTAATTGACATAGAACAACTTGAGAGATCGCGGAAATTTTTGGAATCAACAAGTCAATAAAGTCAAGGCCATTAAGCAATCCAACCATCAATAACCATCAAGCAAGGTTAGCAATCCCGATGTACGAGTGCTGCAAATGTTTACGAGGAAAAATTTTACAGGCCAAATTTCTGCTTATGATTCTCTGTTTAAGTACATTTTATGGTTACTAGTGACGAAAAATTGATTGATGTAATAATATTGAGCATAAGAGATCATTATTTATGCGCGAAGGTATCCTTTTAACCAGCGCAAAAGTCAGTTTACATTCGAAGAAGATTATGTTAAGGTTAGGCTATCTATGAACTATTATCTGAAAACTAGACCATTAATTTGCAGAAATACTATTCACAACTAAGTGAACTAAAGCTGGTAATCGATCCTAAGCGGTCAAAATTAGCTAAGAGAAAATCCATTGTGTTCCATCGTGACAATGCCAGACCACACGTGTCTTTGGTCATGCGACACAAACTTTTACTAGGCTAATTGAAAAGTTCGCAGAGCCGAAATAATAAAACAAGTTTACAGTTGAAAAAATAACTTTAATCGTCCATGTATTCTTACATTTTCTAATACATTTTTCCAGCGGTTTTCCAATTCATTTATTCCACCTCTGAAGTGATCTTGTACAAAATAGCCATCTACGGCTCCTATAATTTCATCGTTTTATAAAAAACGCCACGTAGGCATTTTTTGAGATTTAGGAGCAGATAGTGAGAGGGGACCAGATCTGGTGAATATGGTGGATGCTCCAACAATTCGAAATGTAACTCCTTCAATTTGGCCATTGCAAGAATACCTCGGTGAGCTGGTGGATTGTCTTGATGAAAAATGATTTTTTCTTCGCTAAACCAGGTTTTTTCTCACAAATCCTTGCCTCCAATTGATCCAAAGGGTCTGAGTAATATTATCATATTATTGCTTTACTGCTTTAAAGGTAATCAATTAACAAAATGCCTTTTGCATTCCAAAAAAATAATGCCAGAACGTTTTTAGTCGATTTTGACCACTTTGTTTGCGAACCTTCGGAGCTGAACAATCGGGTCCACTTTGCGGTTTGTTGTCGCAGTTTAGGGTCGTAGTGGTAAACCCAAGTGTAATCCATAGTTGCAAAATCACGTTTAAAATCTATTTTGTTCTTTCGAAAAATATCCAAAAGTTGGTTAGAACGTGTTACTCGACGTGGTTTTCGATATGAATTTAATAAATGCGGCACCCATCTTGCACACTGCTTTCTCAAGCCCAATTCCTTTTTCAAAATATGAAACACCCATTCAGTTGAGATGTCCATGGCCTTAGTAATTTCACTCAAAGTCAATTTTCTGTCATTCATAACCATAACATGTATAGAATTAATTATGTCTTCAGTGGTTGCGCTTATTGGACGTCCAGAACGAGGATCATTATTGAGACTTGTAGGACTACATTGAAACTCACCTACCCACTTGCAAACCATTGTTTTTGAAAGAACAGATTCCCCTAATACATTTACCATTTCACTTTGAACTTGCATTGCCTTTAACCCTTTTGTTACAATTTTCAATATTTACCATTTTAAAAAATAACACTGATACGTTTACATTAAGATGCTGTTTTTGTACGAAAGAATTGGCAGATCGATTGGAAACTTCACATATGTTCATATGCAGGATTTAACTTCAAAAAGTAGTAGAATATATAGTTCTTTTACTGCTCTATAGGTGTCGCTCCGCGAACTTTCCATTTAGCCTGGTACAACTTAATTGGGCTATTTTGGCCCATCCTCCGTACCTTCCAGACCTTGCTCACTACCTCCCGTACTACCTACCAATTATATCATTTCAAATCAACTTAGATGATCATAGAGATGGAGAAAGCTCGTCTAATATAAGAACATATATTAATTAAATGTAACTTTTAGTAAATCTGAATCTTCAATTTTACTAAAAAAAATGTGACGAATTTTTACTTTAACCCAATATTACTAAGAGATAATATTACTATATATTATTTCTTAATATTATTAAGAAGTAATAGGATTTATTTCATAATCTTCTTTATCGTTAGAGTTAGACAATATCCTGGGGAGATAACTGAGTAGATTTTTTTGCAATTAATAACAATTACGTTAAGGCGGTAATGGGACAATAAAAAACCTCTACGTAACAGACGTTGGATGTATATTTTTGATACGCGAAGAACGCCGATTCTGTCCATCGGAACAAGTCGGGTCAGCGTGACCGCGGGGCAGTTCGAAGAATGGTCGGTGGGTCAAAGGTCGAGGGCGTAGTACCCAGGTAGCAGGCACGCGCCCTGGGGGCTCTAATTATGCCCCTGCCTGACCATCGCGTGCACGCTGATGGCCACTACGGCAGCCCACGCCATAGTTAAGGAATTCCGCTCGCGGTCGTAAAAAACCGATCGGGAATTAAAAAAAACACGATGGAAGGAGAAGAAAAAAAAAGACTGAAAACGGTTCGGTTTTACTTTTACTTCGGCATTCTCCAACAGAAAAACGAAAATAAAGTATACAGTAAATCTTCTAACATGTAATAATGTCTTAATTTTCAGAAGGCGTATTTGATTTTTTTTTCGTAATAAAATTTATTTTACGTTTTCTTGTTCCTTAACACTTCAACATTGGTTAATAATGATAAAAAATTATAAATTGTAGGTAAAGTGAGATAACAGTAGATAGATAGAGAAGAGAGGGAAACACCAGAAAAACAATAAATGATGAAAAAGTTGAAAATGAGAAAGAGCAGAAAAAGAAAATAATAAAAAGGATGTTAATGGACGGGATTGAAGCATTATAAAGGCTGGACAATAAATAATTGCATTGAATGAATTATGTTCTTCATGCACTTGCTTGCATTTTGTCAAGTGGTCATTTAATTAATAATCAATATAATCAATAAACAATCAACATAATAACAAGAATAGGTAGATTACTTCACTATTAAGGCATAATAAATCATTATAAGGGTTGCTATTTATGTATCCGTCATTGGCAACAATGGTGTTGCTAGGCACCATCTGATATATACATCGTAAAGTTTGACATTGTTGACTGTATACATACTCAGAACGTTCATACGAATGCTATTTGTGTTGTTTAGTGATTTGAATATTTCATCTCAGCCAAAAAATGGAATTAACTTGTGAGAATTTTCGTGCGAAGATTTACTACGAATTTCGACGTGGATTATCTCAACAACAGCGAATCGATCAACTCTCTTCGGCTTTTGGCGATGAAGCACCATCTAAAACCACTGTATATCATTGGTTTAGTGAATTCAATCGTGGCCGTCGTCCGCTTATGGACCAATTTAAAGAAGATCGTCCAAAGGGAGGTTGTTGTGCCAGAAAACATCGATGCTGTGCGCGAACTGATAAAGCAAGATATTCATGTAATATTCAAGATAATATAACAAGCATGCACAAGATTTCACATAAACCTTTAGCCGTGAAAAAGATTTATGCGCGTTGGATTCCGCATAATTTGACAATCGCTCACAACAAGACTTGTGTGGATTGGTGCAAACAAATGTTCAAGAAATACAATCGTAATGCATCAAAGGCCGTGTATAACATCTACACAGGTAACGAATCTTGAGTATATGCGTATGAGCCCGAAAGTAAACTGCAGTCGACTGAATGGGTGGTTCAAAATGAGCTAAATCCAACAAAAGTTGTTCGCGCAAGAAGCACAAGTGTAATCATAATGGCTGATGCGTTCAAAATGCATGTATTGGAGATACCTCAATCGAAATGGAAAAAGTGATATAAAATTGCTTCAAACTTATGCAAAAGTGTAACGATCATCGCCGAAAATGTTTTGAAAAACAATGAAACCATTTTCAATGATAAATATTTGTTTTTATTTATTATTTCGGATACAGAAATAGCAACCCTCGGGTTAGTATTAATGCTTACGAATTTCATTATCTCGAAAATAAATTGTGTGAAAACATATCAACGATAACTGAACAGTTTGAGAATATCAGGTGTGATGGTTAATAATGCTTAATTTAAAAAAAAATACGTTTAATTTGAGGGAGAGGTAACAAATGGGTTATTCAAAGTATGATCCATCGCTAGCTGAACATTTTTCTCCCTCTCTGGCAATTTGTGGATGCCTTTCAAGAAAGACCGTACATCTTTTGAGGTGGTCCAGTAATCAAGCCATTGTTCGACATCTCAGTAAACGATGAAGTCTTTCATAGAAAGTGCGTGAGATATCGACGAAAAAAAGTGGTAGTCGAAAGGGACCAAGTCTAGTGAGTACGGCGGGTGGAACAGAGTTCAAATGCAGAAATGGTGTTTCTGACCGCTTTCGCTTCGTGAGATGGGGTATTTTCGTGCTGCAAAATCATTTTTCCGTGTCTTGCAGCTCATTTTGGTCACTTTTCGATCAATGCATAGTACAAAATGATCATTTATTGACGGTAGCGAAAGGTATTTACTGTTTCATCTGGTTTCAGAAGCTCATGGTACACGACACCCTTCTGATTGTGACATTACACCCTCGATTTGGTCTTAGGGTCGATGTTCATCATTGTCCTCGGTCAAATCATGATTTTCCGCATTTTGGGTTCTCAAAGCATATCCATTTTTTTTTCTCCAGTTACGATCCGATGTAAAAAGCCTTTCTTTTATGCCGAGAAAGAAAAGCTTCACACACCGTTTTTCGCTTTTCCATCTGTCTGTCGTTGAGTTGATGCCTTGCTGGGGGCAAGGTTGCGTTGCGCCTTGCGTTGGGACATTATCGCCGCAAATTTCGACAAATAGCTATCGTATATTTGTCGAAATTTGCAAAATGTAAAAATGCAAATTTGCAAATTGTAAAAGCTATCGTATTTTACTCGCGTTTTTCTTTTGATTGAACAAGAAAAGCATTGCCATAATGCTCTTTATTTGGCTCGAAAATCGACATTATAAAATATAACGCTATTTCGAAATCGTTTAAACATCCATAATGTTTTGAAAGGTACTGCCGTAGCTACAAAATAACATAAGAGATTAGACTATGAACTGATCCTTGTTTACAGTACCATCTGTAAAAAAAAAAAAAAAAAAAATTACTAACCGCCACACCTGGTAATACGGAGAGACAAGAAATATCGCCTGGAACAGGAACTTTTGTTACTCTCATTGAATAAGGATAAATGTATTAGGTTCACAACTCAATTTTGGCCTTTTTTTTGACTATCTTCGAAAAAAAGATATGAAGCAGTTGTAAACCACGGGATGTTGCAGGGATCAGAAGAGATGGAATTCCGAAGGAGTCAACTGTGGAGAATAAGCCGGGGAGATAAAATCTCCCAGTCCATCTGGATGATAGTTCCCAGAGTCCTTTCCCTGTATGAAGCTGTGCATTGTCGTGAAAAAAATAACTCCCCCTTTTTCCTTGTCAATGTAAGATTTTATTTCCTCCAGAGCGTCACTAATATTAATCAATTGCTGCTGATAATGATCAGCAATGACCATTTGGCAATACCTTTTCAGCATGGATTTCGGCTGATGGTTGAGGTACGACCTGGTGCTTTAATATGATTCAAAACTTTTTGATACCTCAGTTGGAAAAGCAAGGGCTGGAGAATATGTGATTGCAGCAAGATGGTGCCACAGCACACACCTCGTTTAAAACAATCAATATTTTGAAGATTATTTTTCCTAGTCGTTTAATTTATCAAAATGGAAGGAAACTTATTGTGACCACCTAAATCTCCTGATTTAACGGGTCCGGATGATTTTCATGGAGATTTTTGAAGCAAAAGTTGCATTCGGAAATTGCATAGTGAAATCGGTGCATTAACACGAGATATATTGAGGAAAATTACGGAAAATATGTTAAAAAGGGCACAAAGTTGCAGTGTTGTTAATGGCTCATATTTGATAGATATAATTTTCCAAAATTAATTAACTCGAAGTTTAAATCAATTCTTCTATTGGAACCTTCGGTATGAAACACTAAACTCGAGGAGAATTACCATTAAACACCAAATCACATTTTCAAATTTTTCGACGTGCATTTTGCTAACCATGTAAGTATCATCAAGAGATGATATAATCTGATCAATTTGATTAAATCTGATTAAAGAAGATTAAATTAACTCCTGATAATGCTAACATGATTAGCGAACCGCGCGTAAAAAAGTTTAGAAAGTGTAAGTATTCCTAAATTCACTGTACGACTTATTTTTACTGGTAATGTGATCTTGGTTCGATTTTTTTGATCACAAAATTTATGGGTTATATTGAAATCGTAAACAGGGACTTTGTTTTCAATAAAAAAAAACCAAAACTCTAAATAATGTGTTGTCGGTATTCCTCCACAGTCACTTTTCCTTTGAATTGATTGCGTATAAACGCAAATAAATGGATAACACCTATTGAAACTGTACAAGTAGTTGAAGTTTAAAATAAAGCGGATATTATCATGTAGAATAAGACCGACGTTGAACACAGAAAGTCCAATTTTACGGTTGCATTGAGTCATGTACGCAAAACCCGTCGGAAAAGAAAACAAATTTTAAAATTAATCCATAAGGAAATTTGATCAATTTCATGCTCTAAAATTACTTGAAATTGATCACGATTATGATTTACTTTAAACGAAATTTACGTGCGCTCAATCCTCTTTTGTTCTGGCGTTTTCTACGAGGGATTCGAGAAAATCGTCTTGTTTCTTTAATATTAACTATTTTCTGAGTCTTTATAATAACCCTTGACCTGTGAAAAATCAATATTACAACACTATATAAAATAAAATTAATTTCAATATAAAATTATTCAACATTCGTAAATTTAGCCAATTATTCACATTATTTGAAAGAAAAAATCCTTATAACAAGAATCAAAAATCGCGAAACCAAGTTTAAGTTATTAAATCACAAATCGAATAGATATAATAAGAATTATCATCTTAAGAAATATATATGTAAAGTCATATTTGGCAAATAATAATCGGATATTATTCAACAAATAAACTTATGAACATTATTAAAACCATAACCAAAATGGAATTGACAAGGTCGCACTGACTAATTGAGACGATCCCCACGACAAAAGGTGTTGGCGATAAATATTATATCAGTGTTTCAGTGTGTGTATTTAAATTCAATTTAAAAACAAAATTGTATTCTGTACATCAATATCATGATATGCTTCTTATTTACAATGGTAGACATTTGAAACATTTAATTTAATAAAACAATTAATCAATTATTTCTTAATGTGACGTGAATGGTAAAACATGTAATGGTGAAAAAAAATTAGTGTTAGTAATTTCATATTAAACACTTTACATTACACACTTTGGCGTTAAACGGCATTAATGTGTAAGTTTCTTTTTTTGTGAACAAGTATGGAATAAATGATAATAGAAATATTTAATTTTATATTCAAATAATACCTTAAGTTTAAAAACTTATATGAAATTAATTTTGTTTTTAATTAAAGTTCCGACCTGTTTTTCGCCGAAATGGTTACTTTTTGGAGATATGTTTAAACGAAACTTTTTATTCAAAATATTGTCAAGAATCATCGGTTAATTTACGAAAATTATTTGCCTTACACCCTGTATATTAGAAAATATAGCTTCAAAAAATGCTGTTTCTTTAACGGTGCAGTTAGTGTGAACGATTCTTCACATTATTTGAAAGAAAAAAATCATTATAACAACGATCAAAAAACGTGAAACCGGGTTTAAGTTATTAAATCACCAATCGAATAGATATAATAAGAATCTGATCATGATCATCTGATATAATGATCATCTTAAGAAAATATATATGTAAAATCATATTTGGCAAATAATAATTCGATATTATTCAACAAATAAACTTATAAACATTGTTAAAACTTTTTTTTATTAAAAAATCACACCATATATTAATCAAAATGGAATCGACAAGGTCACACTGATTAATTGAGACGATACCCACGACAAAGCGTGTTGACGACAAATATTATATTAGGGTATCAGTGGGTGTATTAAAGTTCCATTAAAAAAAAATTGTATTCTGTACACGAATATCATGATATGCTTCTTATTTACGGAAAAGCTGCTCGCAACTGAATTAGAAATATACCAGAACTTACTAGGTTAAAAGGGCTACGGCGCAGGGTTAATATAGACTCTAACGGTAGACATTTTAAACATATAATTTCATAAAACAATTAATCATTTATTTCTTAATGTGATGTGAATGGTTAAACATGTGACGGTGAAAAAAAATGTGTGCTAGTTATTTTATATTAAACACTTTACATTACACACTTTAGCATTAAACGGCATTAATGTGTAAGTTTTCTTTTTTTGTGAACAAGTATGGAATAAATGATAATAGAAATATTTAATTTTATATTCAAATAATACCTTAAGTTTAAAAACTTATATGAACTTAATTTTGTTTTTAATTAAAATTCCGACCTGTTTTTCGCCGAAATGGTTACTTTTTGGAGATATGTTTAAACAAAACTTTTTATTCAAAATATTGTCAAGAATCATTCGTTAATTTACGAAAATTATTTGCCTTACACTCTGTATATTAGAAAATATAGCTTCAAAAAATGCTGTTTCTTTAACGGTGCAGTTAATGTGAACGATTCTTCACATTATTTGAAAGAAAAAAATCATTATAACAACGATCAAAAAACGTGAAACCGGGTTTAAGTTATTAAATCACCAATCGAATAGATATAATAAGAATGATTATCTTAAGAAAATATATATGTAAAATCATATTTGGCAAATAATTCGATATTATTCAACAAATAAACTTATAAACATTGTTAAAACCATTTTTTATTAAAAAATCACACCATATATTAATCAAAATGGAGTCGACAAGGTCACACTGATTAATTGAGACGATACCCACGACAAAGCGTGTTGACGACAAATATTATATTAGGGTATCAGTGGGTGTATTAAAGTTCCATTAAAAAAAATTGTATTCTGTACACGAATATCATGATATGCTTCTTATTTACGGAAAAGCTACTCTCAACTGAATTAGAAATATACCAGAACTTACTAGGTTAAAAGGGCTACGGCGCAGGGTTAATATAGACTCTAATGGTAGACATTTTAAACATTTAATTTCATAAAACAATTAATCATTTATTTCTTAATGTGATGTGAATGGTTAAACATGTGACGGTGAAAAAAAATGTGTGCTAGTTATTTTATATTAAACACTTTACATTACACGCTTTAGCATTAAACGGCATTAATGTGTAAGTTTTCTTTTTTTGTGAACAAGTATGGAATAAATGATAATAGAAATATTTAATTTTATATTCAAATAATACCTTAAGTTTAAAAACTTATATGAACTTAATTTTGTTTTTAATTAAAGTTCCGACCTGTTTTTCGCCGAAATGGTTACTTTTTGGAGATATGTTTAAACAAAACCTTTTATTCAAAATATTGTCAAGAATCATGGGTTAATTTACGAAAGTTATTTCCCTTACACCCTGTATATTAGAAAATATAGCTTCAAAAAATGATGTTTCTTCAACGGTGCAGTTAATGTGAACGATTCTTCACATTATTTGAAAGAAAAAATCATTATAACAACGATCAAAAAACGTGAAACCGGGTTTAAGTTATTAAATCACCAATTGAATAGATATAATAAGAATAATCATCTTAAGAAAATATATATATAAAATCATATTTGGCAAATAATAATTGGATATTATTCAACAAATAAACTTATAAACATTGCTAAAACCTTTTTTTATTAAAAATCACACCATCTATTAATTAAAATGGAATCGACAAGGTCACACTGATTAATTGAGACGATACCCACGACAAAGCGTGTTGACGACAAATATTATATTAGGGTATCAGTGGGTGTATTTAAGTTCCATTTAAAAACAAAATTGTATTCTGTACACGAATATCATGATATGCTTCTTATTTACGGAAAAGCTGCTCTCAACTGAATTAGAAATATACCAGAACTTACTAGGTTAAAAGGGCTACGGCGCAGGGTTAATATAGACTCTAATGGTAGACATTTTAAACATTTTATTTCATAAAACAATTAATCATTTATTTCTTAATGTGATGTGAATGGTTAAACATGTGACGGTGAAAAAAAAATGTGTGCTAGTTATTTTATATTAAACACTTTACATTACACACTTTAGCATTAAACGGCATTAATGTGTAAGTTTTCCTTTTTTGTGAACAAGTATGGAATAAATGATTATAGAAATATTTAATTTAAAAACTTATATGATATTAATTTTGTTTTTAATTAAAGTTCCGACCTGTTTTTCGCTGAAATGGTTACTTTTTGGAGATATGTTTAAACGAAACTTTTTATTCAAAATAATGTCAAGAATCATCGGTTAATTTACGATAGTTATTTCCCTTACACCCTGTATATAAGAAAATTTAGCTTCAAAAAATGCGGTTCCTTGATCGCAATGTATTTTGCTAGACATTGTAGATGTAACGGACATATTATTGATGATAAAACATCTCAAGGATTGAACAAATCTAGACAATATTTTGGCAATAAAATATAAAAAGCAATGTACAAACCGTTAGACATAGGAAAAAATAAAAAAGAATTATACTGAGAAAGAGTGGATTATATAATCACGATAACATATTATATTTATTATATTCCTATGTCTATCTATTTTCTAGTATAAGGTTTTTGTTTAAACTGATTATGCTACCAAATATTTTTTTCTCTGCCCCTTCCTATCCTATCTAATCTGCTTAATACCTTCCCAATCTATTCCTCTACTTTTCACACCTTCGTCAATCCCTTCAATTCAACCTTTTTCTTCGCCTTTCTCTATAATTTTTCCCGGTTGCTTTCGTTTCCTACACTGTCTTCGTGAACCTGTTATCTGACATGCTGCTGCACATGGGTACGATCCATCTAAACCGTTGTTTATTGGCTTTATTTATAAATTGTATGTGTATTTTAGGATTTATTCCGTCTGATCTTACGCAAGAATCATATTTCCTCTGCGTTGATTTGTGTTTTGTTCTTCAGTTACTCACCATATCTTACTACTATATAATATATTTGGTTTACTTCGATTTTTATGTTTTTTAGTATTTCTCTGTTGTTTAAAAATGTATTCTTCATCACACTGAATATGTTCAATATATTAGTAGGATCAAAAAATTTTACGATTTACTACGATTTTTTAAAATTGATCGAGTAAAGAATTAGAATTAAATGTTGTCTAAAAAACGATCTTCATTGTGCAAACGTGCTAAAGATGTTAAGAAAGTGTCTAGGAAGGCCTTCCACTTTAACTGTTAAAGACAATGTTACCAGACCAATTAAATATAATACAAAGAAATGGTTAGCAATCAAGCTTATATACAAGAATCTAAATAAAGTTCTTATCAGCAATCTATCCGAAACAAACGCCAAAGGCCAAAAAGAGTATGGTTTCGGTGCGAATTCTTAAAGAACTACAAGTGAGGTACTGGCGAACAACTGCGCAGCACAGATGAAAATAGAAAATATTTCAATAGGAAACAAAAAATTGAACTGAATAAACAAAAAATGGATGAAAGGGAGAATAAGATAATGCAAAAATATTCACAAATAAAAGTGAGTAAGAAGTCTTCTTTAAAATGGTAACTCTAGTTATTCATTTTAGTGTGTGGGGGGAGAAAGGAATAAGAACCTATAATAGAGAAGAAGAAAATAAAGAAAATTGGAAAAGCGTAGAAACAATCATGTTAAAATCACAACACATTTTAAAATCAGTAATCTATAGTAATAAACAGTTCAAAATGATGAATGCTCCATAAATTAGTGAAAGAAAACGACATGGACTTTGAATAATGAAACCAAATAAAAAACCAACAGTTTCCCATTAAGTTTAAGTGAATGATTTATTTTCTATAATAATCAAAGCTAATTACATAATATGCTGATGAAATAGTGATTCTTCACACCATATGGTCAATAACCCAAATACAAATAATATTAATACATGGTGCTTTTACCTCGTAGTACAAAGTAATCGTTTAGCGATCTACATGTACCTTTTTGACCAGCTAAGCCTAGAAGATTACACGAAGAGAACTAAGTTTAAAGCATGCGTAAATGTTGAGAGCACAATCCTACACGTTTTTGCTGCTCTACATTTCTTTCTTCGACTTGTATTATTACCGATTTAACGGTTATTTGAGGCAATTATTATTAAATAATCTACCATGTCTAATATAAATTCAAGAAAAGATTGTAGCAGAAATAATTGTGGTACAAAAAGAAATATAAAATAGATTTCTTATATGTCTCAGAACTGAAACAAATGAAGATATTTAGATTATAGTCCATACTTAAGGTGCAATAGCAATACGAGGGATGATTGATAAATATTCGGTTGTTCCGTAAGTTCCCGCATTTTTTTATTAAAAGGATTTACTGAAAAAAAACAACAAATTTAACAAGAAATTATTTACTAATCTATTCTCCGTCATTGTTCACGACCTTTCTCATTGCTCCTGCATTGCTCCCACCGCTCGACCAATTTATTGATGCCGTTTCGCCAGAAATTACCCGGCCTGAACTCGAAAAAGTTCTTAAGTCAGGTTTGAAGTCATTTGATTCGACAGCAATTGGAAGATGTGATAATCGATTGGCACGGAGATCTGGAGAGTACGGCGGATGAGGAAGAACCTCTCATTCGAGGTCATTCAGGGACTCTTTGGCGATATTTGCTGTGACAGGATCAAGATGAATTGGCTTTGTCGATTTAGTCGTTGCAGTTAAATTACCTCATTTACGTGATGCAGCTGGACGAGGTAGCGTTCCTTGTCGACCGTTTTGTTCTTCTTCAGCATTTTCCAGTACACGAGACCCGTTGATCGTACCAAACACAGATCATGGTCTTCTTGGTATTGAGATCTTGCTTAACTCTCGAATTTGACGCATCTCCTGTGGATACTCAGTACTTCCTTTGCTTCATATTGAAGTAGGAATACCATTTCTCATATCCTATGACAATTCTGTACAAGAATGCCGCATGTTGCTTGGTGTCGGCCAAAATTTTGAGCAGCTTTAGTGAGTTGATTTTCCTTATTGTTGGCGGTTAGCTCGTGTGACACCTAAACTCCGAGTTTTTAAATAAATACCAGTGGCGGTTCGTGAGAGAGGGGATTTTATTTTAAAAATTAAAATCTCCAAATGTAGAACGTCTGTCGACCCATCACACCAAATCATGCAGATAAACATTCCATCCTCTCGTCCCAATTTTTTCATCATTGGTCGGACATTTATCTCCAGCGAGCATACGCCACATAATCTTTTCTCGTCGTTGGTGTTACGTGTTTTTTGGTTGCCAGAATTCGGAAATTTAACTGCTTTCTAAAACATGCGATTTGGACGTAGATTCCCTGGGACCGAGTGTATCGGTAATTAGTTTTAAACGCTGATTTGACGGGTACGGAGGGAGCGTTTGATATGTCTCGCGTGGCGTATTTCGTTCGCCTCGTGAATGCTAATATTGATTTGAGATTTGCTATGTGTGTACACAATGAGTAGTACTTTTTAAATCAAAATAATTAACTTTCAATTGCAAACATGAAGGGATTTGATTTAAAACAGTTAATAATAACTAATTTAAGTTTGGATGAAAAAGTTGAATTAAAAACTAATGGTTGTCCCACGCCCGTGTTGAATTTGAGTCAAGTTCAAAAAGAATGTAAAAATAGGACAAGTTACAATAAAATGTTTGAATGGTTTACTCTTCGGTAAACGGTAACTACCTACTTATTCATTCCTTTATCTGTGCAACAAGCAACAACCGATCCTCCAATGTCCTTGTAAGTAGTAACAATACAAAATTTTAATGTTTTCCTGGTTCACCTCCTGTATAGGGTTTCAATAGCACGAAAAGTAAAAAGAAGGAGAAAGCAAAAAATTCTGCAGAAACACTATTTTTGTTCTACGCCTTCCCACTTTAAAAACCCACAAGCCTCTAGTGGTAAATACCATGAATTGAAGTCAACCTTCTCAGTCAATTCTCGGCATCTTTGACGGCCGTCCTCTTCAAAAGCGCTTTAAGATTGCACTCGTCGAAGTCGGAAGGTTAACCAGAGCGGAGCATGTCATCCAGGTCGAAGTTGTTATATTTGAAATTAGCAAATGAATCTAGACCCGTCCGATCGGCTATAGCGTCCTTTTGATATAAGGCAGAAATGTCTCGAACTACTTCTAAGGTATTTTGATAACGAGAAAAGGCGAAATATAATTCGAAAGTGTCGAAAATTAAGTTTTGCCTCTTGGAATTTCCATTCAAAACCCTGAAAGAAAAGGGCTTTCGAATGCTAATATACACTTGGCCAAACAAAATACAAATAAAGGAAAAGCAAACAAATCATAAAAACGGGGGAAACTTACGAAACAAACAATTATTTAATTTTGTTATTTTCCAACCAAATACAACCGCAATCTTCTATTTTGGTTTTACCTTCATCTAACTGAAATACAATTCTTAAAAAAATCTATTTTCTACTTCTTCACAAAGTAATTCTTTTTACTCAAAAAAACTATTTCTAGAACGGAACGTTCTCTTATTATTTACAGTTAATTTTAATGACCAGATCATCCGGTATCGATTAAATAAAGAAAGAAGAGAAAAAAAGTTTCATTCGTCGTCGGACGAGAAGCCATGAACTTAGACGAGGCTGTGGTAAGTTTTTTTCCTGCTGACATTTTGCGGTTAAGTACTGCTATCGAGAATCGTGCGAACAACACTCTTATGTTGGAAATGAATCAGGTTCATCCTGCGTTTCTAATAACATTTCTACAGTCGCCGGACTTTGGACTGATAAGACTCGTTTCGGTTTATAGCGAATCTAATCAGTGAAGTATTTAATTACTTCTTGGAAAATGGAATGAAAAAGTCTTTAAAACATTCAATTATCTACGAGGGTCAATCTATATGACAAATATTTTACATAATTTGACTTATTTCTTGACTTCTTTCTTTCTGTTCCGCTTTGTAGTGCCAAGCATATACCTTTCCATTCTCCCCTGTGCTACCCGAAGTCCATGTACTTCCATATGTCCAAACAGGCAGCACACACTGATCCAAAACTTTTCTCGTCAGATAAAGTGGGAGTTTGTTCTTAAACACTATGTTGAGCCCGCCAAATACCTGCCATCCACACTTAACACGCCGTTCCACTTCCCGGGCAGTATCACCATCCATTGAAATCCTTTGCCCAATATATATGTAATGGTCCAGAACCTCTAAATCGCTTTCTAAAATAGATATTCTTCTATTTTCAGCAAATTTGTTGAACATAACCTGACTCTTTTTTAGGTGTATTTTCAAGCCATATGGTTCGCCCGCCCTTTGCAGCTCTTGTATGTGTTTTTGTAGTTCATCTGGGTCTTGTGACAAGAGAACAATATCATCTGCAAATCTAAAGTGCTTTAAGTATGCACCATTGATTTTTATTCCATCCTGTTCCCAATCCAGATTACAGAATACCTCTTCAAGACAGGATGAGTAAAGAACAGGCGATATTGAGTCACCCTGACGTACACCCCGTTCTATATTGATTTTAACATCAAGATCATCTATGTGAACTCTCGCTGATGTATGATGAAGCTCATCATACATCGAACTCAGTAGGTTCACATAAGCTCTGTCTATCCCTTGGTTAAGCAATGCATTTATCACAGCTTGCTATGATATTGAGTCAAATGTCATTTCATAGTTAATAAAAGGCAAGCACAGGTCTGCTGGACAACTTTGATATGGTCCATTATATTAAATCCATTTCAGAATGCTCTTGCTCTCTTGAGATATGCCAGTTTCGATGGTTGCAGGTGGAATAATTTAGTGTTTAAAAAAGATTTTTAATTCCTGTTTGGGGCCGTATCGTTCAAGAATATTATTTATATGCATACGTTTTAGACCATAGACATTATTTGTAAGTGTATATAATTATTTTTCTGTAATTTTATATTTTAACATATTTTTGTCCTATATTATTTATATTATATTATTAAAATTTTAGTGTCAACCGATGAAATCATCATAAAAATGACGAAATATTGAGACGAATAAACACTTTGTTTTCCTGCTGACCGCTAGCCCGAAACCAACCACTTTCCCCTAAATAACTATAATTTACACGGTTGAGAAACATATCAAATAATATATATATATATATATATATATATATATATATATATATATATATATATATATATATATATATATATATATATATATATATATATATATATATGAACATTTTTGTTGGTTGCTTGACTGGGAAGGAGCTACACCTATCCCTTCAACTGGATGACATATGTTTCGTCTCTCGAGGTGCAGACTCATCAGGGCGCCGACATATACCATACCATCAAGAATAGGGAGACCCTATCCACAGCCAACAACAAATGTTTTCGCCGACTTCCCGTCGGATGGCGTATATAAGTAGTGTTAGATTTTTCTTGGACTGCGTCCAATGAGGCAGCAGCAGCTGAGTGTCATCACACACCCAATCGTTGGGATCCCCAATCTCATGTGGAACACACAACAACCTGCGTCTCCGCCTAAATGAACATTTTTGTTGGCTGCTTGACCGGGAAGGAGCCAACAGGAGCTCTCAAGGTTCAGACTCATCAGGGCACCGACATATACCATACCATCAAGAATAGGGAGACCCTATCCACAGCCTACAGTCCATGTTTTCGCCGACTTCCCGTCAGATGCCGTATATATGTAGTGTTAGATTTTTCTTGGACTGCGTATATATATATATATATATATATATATATATATATATATATATATATATATATATATATATATATATATATATATATATATATATGTATATATACATACATATATATATATATATATATATATATATATATATATATATATATGCAGAACATATTTGCAACAGTAAACAAACATAATTTTAATTTCAATTTTAATAAGCTTTTTTGAGTAATTTTTTCTTAATCTGAACTGGCAAAACCAGAATCACAAAATAACAAGAATAAAGGTTGACGTCGAAAATTTGATCGTCGCACAAAAAGCCACATTTTGGGTCAAGTACGGGAATTTCAATCGAAAAATCTAACGATGAAAAGAGCGCGAAGCAGAAAAAAAAGCCGAAGTGTTCAGCACCTAATAATACCAATAATCATTTTTGATCGGGCAACCGTCATGGCCTACTGGTCGCGGACTGTCGACCAAACAATTGAATATCGACCGCAAAGGCGTTCCGGTCAACGCTGTTCGATCCGATTCTGAGATATCTACGGGATTTTTTTTCCTTCTTCTTCTTCTTCTTCAGCCGTTGGACAGCGTTGTTGAATCGCCGCTTCTTTATAGTTCGTTCGAGTTCTGAATATGGATTGAATATACGTTCTATTGATAAAATTCCGCAATAATAAGTGACCTCATTTAAAAATTGAGTCTAGATCAAAAATTTTTTGGTCGCAGTATTCTAGATCTAGACATTTTTTCAAAATTAACTCTTATAAATATTCTTTTTTTACTTTTTTTTGATTATTTTTAAAGTATCTTATTCTATTTTAAAAGCAGAAACAACGATTTTGATATCAATAAAACTTCTCGCTTTTTAGTAATTTTTTAAAGTAAAATGTTACTGGTTAAAAATTCTTAGAAAACACCCTATAGAGCAGTGGTTTCTAGAGTTTATGTTACTACGCTCTCTTTAAAAATAATCTAATCTTATAATTTTCCAATAGACTTTATTATTTAAAAATGGTATGTTTCTATCTTGTTCAATTTCTAATGTGAATTTGATCTTCTAGTATATGTTGTTAATGTCGTGTCTAGTATATGTTGTTAAGATTTTCTCGATTGTGCGGCCATATTATAATAATATCGTCCTCATACAACTGCCATAGTTTGGGTTTTCAAAATATGTCATATGTCTTCTTTAACGAAATATGTCATGTAGAGTCTTGCTATAGCTAGTGAAAGCAAGAAATAAACTCGAAGAGATTGACCACTAAACACCAAATCACTTTTTGAAACTTCTCGACGCACGTTTCGCTAATCATGTTAGCATCATCAGGAGATGACTTAATCTATTATTAAATCATTTCCATCGTGCGTCGAGAAGATTCTCAAAGTGATTTGGTGTTTAGTGGTAAATCTCTTCGAGTTTAGTGTTTCACACCGACGGTTCCAATATAAGAATTGAAGGTCAAGAATGGAAAATTCTTTCAAATTCTAAATTATTATCATCAGGCGGTGTCCATCCACTGTAAATATATATATGATAGTTTAAGTTTATGAAAGTTGTTGTTGAAAGTATTGTTGTTGGCTGCATAATTTAAAATTAATTTTATTTATACAGGGTGTCTCATAAAACAGTGGCGGCGTATAGTTTTGTTTTTTCTTATTGAACACCCTATATGCTCATCCATTTTTGCATTCTACTAATGATTCTAAACATATTTTGTGAACCATGTCCTATACCTAAACCCAATGGTTTTACCTATATCGACCATTTTGTAAAAAATAACGCAGCCTCTATTTTGCTGTGTCATATATCATTTATTTTTTGATGTAGGATTATCATTATTGGTAGGAATATTAATAAAACTATGACTTACATTTTAATGCAAACAAAACTTGTCCCCGTTATACAGGGTGTTCAGGATAACTGAGATAAATAAAAAAAATAAGACATCATATCTCAGTTTTTTTAAAGGAAGTTTGTGTCATTTTGCAATATTCCTAAGATAAAATACTTCTATTCTTTTTAAACATGTCCTATACCTATGTGTCATAATATCCGACATTTTAACATTTTTGTTTTTAATATTTCGTTTTTAATAGAATTCAAATTAGACGTTTTAGTAAAAACGTCACAAAATTTAATTCACATGGCAAATATTGTTCTAGTATAGCTTTTAAACAGTTTTTATATGATATAGAAAAAAAAGGGTACTTCTTTCATAATTAAATAGGAAAACATATTTTTATAGTCTATTATTTGGATATCGAAAAGAAATGTGAATATCCATTTACAACTTAAAGTACGCAGATGGTCTATATACCGTAGACAATCATAGCGTAGAAACAAATGAACCGAACTGTCAGTTATCTGTGAACTGTCAAATTGTGTAGTAGGATGTTTATTAGAACAGAAAGTAGAACGAAAACGAATTTTTCTAGAGAGGAATTGATAAACATGATCTACGTTTTAAGCGGTAAAAAAGATTCCCTAATGCCGAACGTCATTTTAATGCATTTGCGTTTATACGACTGAAAGAGCGATTTGAAAGAACTGAATGTGTTGATTACGAAAAAAACTTGCAAAGGCAGAAAATATCTGTGAGTGAAGAAAACGAATATTCAGTTTTTCAAGCTGTAATTAAAAATCCGTATATTTCATGCAGGTAGATAGAAAACGAGATAGACGTAAAAGGTAAACGGTAAAAAATCTATAACAAGCAGAATAACTAGGAAATATAGATTTTATCTGTATCATATAGAATTGGTTCAAGAACTAAATCAAAATGATTTCGAACGAAGGCTTGAATTTCGTAACTGAGCAATAGAAAAAAATAGAAAAGAACGTAACTTTTTCAAAAATATTTTAGTCACGGATGAGGCAACTGCCCAATAACGGTACGTCAACGTCAGTTTGGGTAGGTACGACATAACTTCCACTATTACAGCAGTGAAAATCCAAGATTCATTGTTCCTTTAGATCATCAGCATAGATGGTTTCTTTATGTATGGGCTGGTATTATCGGAGATCCCCTCCTAGGGCCATAGTTTTTTGAAAATGTGAGTGGATTGAAGAATTGCCTTTAACTGTAGTGAGACGAATGTGTTTACAACTAGACAGTGCTCCTCCACTTTTTAGTAGGCAGGTGAGACAATATTTGAACACGAATTATCTAAATAAATAGATTGGTAGGGGAGGTCCTGTACCGTGGCTAGCCAGATCCCCGAATTTAAAAAAACTAGATTTTTTCTTATGGGGTTTCGTTAAAGAATAAGTTTATCAAATGCCACTCACCATAATAGAGGACACGCAAATTAGAATAAAAAATGTGTTTATGAATATTAATGAGGCAATGCTCATTACAGTCAATAGTTCTTTTGAACATAGACTTAGAGTTTGTATTGCACAAAATGGTAGATCTATTGAACATTTAATTAAATGATTGTAGTGACTTCTTCTTTATAAATGTTTGTACTTAAACTGCCTTACTAAAACCTAAATATTACTTTTATATATTAAATATTGTAACTCTATTATAATTGCGTTCTAATCAAATATTAAAATGTATAATGACCTAAATTCTTAATATATCATGACTTATGATGAATGTATTCATTAATTTAATAATAACATAAAGCCTAAGATGAATTCCATTAAAAACGAAATATTAAAAACAAATATGTAAAAATATCGGCAATTATCACATATATGTGTAAGACATCTTTAACAGAAATAGAAATATTTTGTCTAAGGAATAGTGTAAAATGAAAAATATTAGACATTTTAAAAAATTGAGATATAATGTTTGGAATTTTTTTCATTTATCTCACTTATCCTGGACACCCTGTATAATATAGACAAATTTTGTTTGCATTAAAAGTTAAATCATAGTTTCACTAATATTCGTACCAAAAATGATAATCAAACATTAAAAAAAAATTATATATGACACTGCAAAATACAGTCTGCAACTCCAATATTTTTTACAAAATGGCGGATATCGGTAAAACCATTAGGTTTAGGTATAGGACATGCTGCAGAATGCAAAAATGGATGAACATATAGGATGTTCCATAAGAAAAAGCAAAACTATATCCCATCATGGATTTTTGAGACATACTGTATAAATACAATTTTATTTTAAAATATCCAGCCTATTTAGTTGTACAACTCTTATACTTATCCTTTTTCTTTTTCTCTATCTTCAGCCATTATCTAGATATCAATCGATATCGCACTATTGGGATAACCTGTATATATATATATATATATATATATATATATATATATATATATATATATATATATATATATATATATATATATAGGAAAGGATAGTGTAACTGTCGAAATGCTAAATGCTGGTGGTCGGACGTTACATAGAACACTGGCAAAATTATACTCAAAAAGCTTCAAAGAACAAAAAGTATATAAATTACATAAAAATTACATAAAAAAGGAGCACAGGAAGATTTAAAGCACTACCGTCCAATAAGCCTCCAATCAGCAATTTACAAAGTTTTCACTAAGATAATGTCTAAAAGAATATTAAAATAACTGAATGACGCATAACCAAGAGAACAAACAGGATTCAGAAGTGGATTCAGTACAATGGATCACATCCAGGTTGTACAGCAGGTCATAGAAAGGCACAACGAATACACCATGACACTGTGCTTGGCTTTTATCGACTACGAAAAAGCATTTGACTCCATCTCAAAGCATGCCATAATGGATTCATTGCTTAGCCAAGGGACAGATAAAGCATATGTAAACTATTAGGATCGATATATGATGGAGTTACAGCCACAATTCACGTTGATGATTTTGAAGTGGGAATTAACGTAGAAAGAGGTGTACGGCAGGGTGACGCAATATCGCCTATTCTTTTCTCGGCTGGCCTTGAAGAAATATTCCGTAAACTGGATTGGGAACAGGATAGTGTAAAGATCAATGGTGCAAACTTAAACCATCTTAGATTTGCAGATGATATCGTTCTCCTTTCACAAGACCCAGAGGATGTGCAAAGACACATACAAGAACTGCAAAGGGCCGGCGAACCATTTGGCTTGAAAATATACATGAAAAAGAGTCAGGTTATGTTTAATAACTTCGCTCCGAACAGAAGAATTTCAGTTTCAGGAAGGGATTTGGAGATTGTGAATAGCTTTATATATCTTGGACAGAGGATTTCAAAGTAGGGGAATACCGCCCGGGAGGTGGAACGGCGTGTTAAATATGGCTGGCAGGTATTTGGCAGGCTCAACGTAGTGTTTAAGAGCAGACTCCCACTTTGCCTGAAAAGAAAAGTCTTCGATCAGTGCGTTCTACCCGTTGTGATTTACGGAAGTGAAACCTGGATACTCACATCGCAATCATTTCAAAAACTTCGGGTAGCACAGAGGGGAATGGAAACATATATGCTTGGCATTACAAGACGAGACAGAAATTCTTGCGTACGGATCAGGGAACAAACGAAAATCTGTGGCATCATTAGAAGAGTAAAGCAATTGAAATGAAGATGGACAGGATATATAGCGAGGCGATGGGACGGCAGATGGACAAAGGCAATCATGGAGTGGATTGCTTGATAGCAAACGTCCGCGATGAAGACCGAAAGCACGATGGGTTGATGACATCGTTAAGTGTATTAGACCCGAGTGGCAGAGAAAAGCCCAGGACCGTGATAGTTGGAAGCATGCTGAGGAGGCGTTCATCCTGCAGTGGATCGACACTGGCTGGTGATGATATATATATAGATATATATATATATATATATATATATATATATATATATATATATATATATATATATATATATATATATATATTATAATCGCTTCATTTCTCTTGTGTTGAAGGTATATACAAAGTGAGGCTGAAGATTAAGTCTATATTACTTTTTTCATAATATTGTTAAAGGTTTTTTAATAGACCTCGTATTTATTTATGCCTAATTATCTAGAAGAATCCTAATTCTAATGTTTTTTCTGACTGTTTTTTTAAGAATGATGTTATGAATAACAGTGTTACTGTAATATTCAGAAAAGACTGATATCCGTGAGTAAGAAACATTGAGTTAAAAAAATGTATGTCGATAAAACCATAAATACAATGGTCACATAAGCTTAGTACAGAGTACGATATGCTTTAACGTCAATAAATAAACGACCGGTCTCCGATAACTCCTCTTCTATCGCCTCTTTGTCGGAGGCAGAAAGACAATAGGCAAAGTTGTAACAGCCATTCATTCAAAAGGCCGAACGGCGATCACGATTCCGCTGAAGTTTACGCGCCAAAAGACTAACGACAACCGCGAAAACATGCTCATTTATAAGGTTTTTGTCATATGTATAAGCGAGCAAGTGAGTGATTTAGTGCGAGGCTCACACCGACGCCTAACATTGAGATCGATCTCGATCTAAAGCATATCTAATCAGTAACTAATCCAAAAATAACAAGAAAAAGTATTGATATAAGTTTATTTTGAAATTACAGTTTGTCGGCTGAGGAAGTTGACTGGTCGAATTTTTGCGCAACATTAATGTCATTCGAAGGTTGATGGAAAAGTTCTCAGCCTGACAAAGAAAATGCAATAATTTGAAATATTCAAAAACAAAGAAAATGCATCCATGTTCCATGCAATAATTGGTTATTTGTTCACAACCGCCCCCAAACGTCAGCAAGACCGGTTTCTCCTGAGACCGGCTTCTTAAGCCGTCATCAGTCGGGATCGAGCTGAACGTTTAGAAAACAGTCGAAGAAATGATCAGGGTACGACCAAATTTATCGACCTTGTTGGATATAGGCTGCAATACAATGCAGCTAGCGCCATCCTATGGTCAACGTCTGCAACAGTCTGCGCGATTTTCCTTGTTTTTAAATAATTTTAATATTCTCCATCGGCTCACTATGCAACTTTTTATTCAATAATTAGATATTGTTTATTTTTCAACGTTCAATACAAATACGATACGATTTGTACAATTTTAGTAAGTAATTTATTTTCTCAGCTTTCACCTCATCATTTGACTCTTCCTGCAGTAATCTATCACATTTGGGAAGAGAAAAAAATAGCTGCAAATCAATTCCCGCAAATATGGCACTTGTAGAAGTACTTCTAAATGTAGGTTGTTGAGTTTTGCAGACGCAATATCTTAGTGAGAAGGCATTATCTTTTTGGTTATAAGTCGACGCTATCTTGAATAACACCCTGAAATTGATCCAGGTACTAAAGCGTAATATTCCCGGGTAATAATCCTCCCTTTTGCCACATAGTCTATGATCATCATTCTACGAATATTCTAGAAAATGGTAGCGACACATTTCCATCACTTGTTTGGACTGCTGCTGTTTAAGTTTAAACATTGAGCGGTTTTTTTAATTCTTGAAAAAACACAGATGGCGTTGTGAATCTGCCTGGATCTAGTCTCATTTTAAAAGTGTAATATACGACATTTATAAAAATGAAGTCGTTAATGTCAACGTGTTAAAATTGTTGAATTATTTTATGAAATTCGACGTTCAATGAAATTTGTTTTTAGACAATGACGTGATATTGAAACACCAAAACATCTGAAAACACTGCTATCGAATTGTTCAAAAATTTCAAAAAACCGGTTCAGTGGAAGATAAAAGGGGAGCGATATATAGCCGTAGTGGTCGTTCACAAGAGCATATTGATTTGGTGCGTAAAAGTATTACTGAAGATCGAGAAATTTCCATTAGTCGACGTTAACAACAATTTGGACTCAGTGAATCCACAACCTGGAGTATTTTACGAATGGATTTAGCTCTGAAGGCATATAAGGTTCACATAATATTGAAACTAAAGCCACTGGATAATTCCAAACGTCGTGCATTTGTCAAATGGATCAAAGAATTAACGGATTGCATAGTTTGAAATTGGTGACTATGTTAATAAACAAAATTGTCGCATATGGGGCGAGGAAAATGCACAATTGATTTATGAGAAACTTTAACACATTCTAAACGATTCGGTATTTGGTGTGCATTATGGTCAGGAGGTGTAATTGGGCCGTATTTCTTTTAGAATGCTGCTGGTGAAACTGTAATTGTGAATGATGTTTAATATTGTGGGATGATAACTAGATTTTTGTGGGATCAATTGAATAATGTTGATCTAGAGGATAAGTGGTTCCAACAGAATGGCGCTACCCCTAACTTTGCTAATGAAATAATTGTTTCATTGAGAGAAACATTTCCTGGACGGGTTATTACAAGAAACGGTGATGTTTATTGGCCAGCAAGATGATATGATTTGACACCGTTAGACTATTTTATTTCGGGTTACGCGAAAAAGGTCTTTAAGAACAATTCACAATCGATTCCTGAACTAAAGGATAATATTATTCGAGTTATTGGTGAGATAGAGCCACAGTTATGCCAAAATCTCATCCAAAATTTTGATAAAAGAGTGGACGTCTATGGGGCAGTAAGAGGCGGTCATTAAGCATATATTTTCTTTCGTGTTTAAATGTCATAAACTATGCTTCAATTATCAATAACATTTTTTTTAATCAACGCAAATTCTGTGTTTTATTCAAGAATTTAAAAAGCCACTCAATTTGAAAGACCCTATACCTGGTATGTAATGGATGGTGAATGTAATTTTTATTTACTGTTATAGAATATCGAAAAAACTCAATACAATAGCGTTTATTTCAATGCATTTTCGGTTGACATTTTCGGCAGGGCACCCATTGAATGGAAACCCTTTTCATAATTAAATGTCGTGTAAAATGTAGTAGACATAGTTTATTTACTCACTCACTATATGGTTCACGGGAGATTTGCAAGGAAGCTTCAGCTATCATTTAATAAGACATGTACATTTGTACATTTTTATCACGATTTGGCCGCGTGTTGTGGTTTTTGGGCGTCCCAGCATTCATTGTCATTTTATTTATCACTTTTTATGGTCAAAAATGTGAAAGAATATTTTAGTAATGCGAACTGTAAGTATTACTGAACAATAATTCATCTCTAAAAATGATCTAAAACGTTATACGGTGTTACTATAGCTGTTTCAAAACATTTATATCCTAGGAGCAGGATACAGAAAGAAGAAAAGCGGCTGCCATCCTAGGTTAAAAATGTAATATTGAACAACTTCCTTGTTTGCTTTGAGAACCTGATATATTGGCGAATGAAACGACAACACTATGAAAAATAGATTGCATTGGATTAATTTTGTAATTTTGGTATACACATCAATTATATATGATGTAATAAAAAAATAAGTAGATCCAACATGGATACTATGACACTCTTTAACTCTCCTGGGTATAGACTGAATTAGACGATCCATGTCTTCTTGTAACAAGGTATACATACCAAGCGCGATAAAACACATTTCAAATTCGGTTAAAGTTGCTGTCGATCTGGGTAATCACTTAAGAGTTCAACTAATGCTATCCCCTACATGTTCTATCGCTGATCTACCTGGGGATTTATATTACACGACGAAAGTTATTTACATCCATTACTAAAGCAAATAAAGTTCCATTCCAGATCCTTTTCAACGTTATTAGCACCACTTTAGAAGAGATATCTAATAAAGTCAATAATACATCGCAATCGCAAATTATTGTCACTTAACAGTCATCTGACATTCAAGACAAGTCACAAGCGCTCAATATTAATTTTCTATTTGATAATAATTTAATTGAAAGGTCGAGTGTTTACATATCTAAAACGCGGTTCTACCGTATGGGCTCGAGTCTAACGGCAGGAAACAGCTGAATAGAAACGATCAGAGCCAGGTCAAGTCAGTTGAGGATGGCTGTGAGACCAGAAACCGGTCCTGGGAGATACTTATCTCGACGCGTTGGAGACGGTTGATTTGAAACGAGTAGATGGACGTGGAGTACGAGTGAAAGATTTTTGTTATTTTAATATATCTCTCCACGGCCCCACTACGCTATCTCCTGAGCATACCTGATACTTACATCCAGGGTTGTGGAAAGAATACATCGTACATTCACCGTAGGATGGTGTGAGTTAAATTGAGATTGCGACCCATCATAAATATGCCTACTAGACTTGGCCTGGCTCTGATCGTTTCTATTCAGCTATCACTTTGCGTTAGACTCGAGCCCATCTGACGACGGCTGTGAGGCCTGGAGTTCCTGGCAGATACTTGTCTCGACGCGATGGCTACGGCTAATTTGAAACCAATATATGGATGTGGAAACGATGGATAGATTTCTATTATTTTATTATATAAATATTTAGTTGAACTAACATAGGGAACCTTGCAAGAATGGAAGAGCAAAGTGTGGATTAAATTTGAGACTTTATATTACTTTCTTACTTTCGAAAGCATAACAACACCAGTAATATCAGAAATCCCATTAATGTTGTTTATCCTGGTGTTTTGGATAGCACTGGATGCGCGACCCACTTTACGATACGAACCCTTAAAACTCAGGTTCAACCACTTCATCCGAGATATCTCTAGAAAACGGGCGTTAGCACCAGAAACAAGTAAAGGACAGTTCGCGCCGATTCATCCAATGATGATAAGGGAATTTATATAACATGGGTACCATGGAGGAGGGGAGGAGCAATGTCTTCTTCATGATGTAGGCCTCGTGGGAGCAGTGGCCAGACTCAAAAGACAAATGGGAGGCAGTGGCCAGACGATCCTATCTTGGATAACAGAAACATGTCAGCGTGCGTTTAAAAAATTTGAAAAACTGTGACTTCAATTTTTTCAACGGTATAAGATCTGGAAGATTTCTGAGTTCGATAAGGATTTGTTTGTGGATAAAATTGAAGCTGATACCTAACAATCCATCTACAAGATAGCCCTAAAACTTGAAACTTCATGGTCCACAATACAATGGTACTTAAAACGACTGAATAAAGTGCAAAACAAAGGATTGTGGGTGCCACAGATCATTTTCCTTAATAAATTCTTATTGGAGATGAAAAGTGGATTATGTACAGCAATCCACATAAGAAAAACAACGGTTAACACTAAGATAAACACCTTTGCTTACTTCAAAACTCAGGTTTTCACACTATAAAAATGTTGCTGTCAGTATGGTGAGATTTTACCAGCATTTTGTATTATAAGGTTCGCCATCCTAATGAAACCCTAAAACCCTAATTGCTGAATATTATTGTGTTCAGTTTGATAAATTAAATTTGGCTTTGATTCAAAAACATCCAAAACTAATTAATTGAAAAGGTGTTATTCTGCAGCATGACAGTGCAAGATATAGTGCCGGAATCACTCAAGAAAAAATCAAAAAGTTAGGCTGCGAACTGCACCGTCAGATTACCATCTTTTTAGATCTACGGAACATTTTCTTCGTGGAAAAAATCCTACTACGAAAACTATCAAACCTGCACTCGACGAAAATTTTGTCAAAATCACATAGCTTTTACAACAAGGGAATAGAAAGTTTACCAGAGAGATTGACAAAGCTTGTCAATGATGTTGGTGATTATATTGTAGATTAAAACTGTATTATATTTTTAAAATAAAAACTTGAACAGTATGAAAAAACAATAATACTTACGGTACACCTATTATATGTTTAATGTGACTATCGTTCCATCTGGACATTTTCCTGTTTCAACTAGTGTTAACGGCATTGCAACCCGTATATAAAAAAGAACTTTTCGAATTCTAACATAAATCTAATTAGTTAGGGTCACCGAACGTTCACGAAAGAACGGTTGGTGTCATATAAATAAAAGTTGAATTTTGCACACATGTTACTGGCAATTCTAGCAGACACTGTGGAGTTAGTTATGGTTCAATATATACATAACAATGTTACTGTAATTATTTTTCCATTGATATTTATGGTCTAGATTTTCTTAGATATCATAAACTTTAATTTAAATTATGTAAAAATTATGGTTTAATATAAAAACTGGTCGAGCAATGCGTAATTACAGTGCTAGTATCAGGTGGCATTCAAGTCATTATTTCGCTACTTATTCCTATTATGCAGATTTTAGAATGATCGTATATCGTCTGTTGCCTTGTAATATTGACCTCCGATCATCTAATTAAGAATAAGGGCAATAATATTTTTAGTAGGATGTAGATGATTTTCTCTAAGCCCCAGATAAGACATGGTTTCTCATATATTATTAGTGCGTGAGATTATTCACACTTCTTCATATTCTATACATATAGTATGCTTCATATACTTTGTCATATTCAAAGATATTTACTTACTACTAATAGTTAAGTTGCCTTAGTTAAGTTGCCTTAATAGCATCCTCAAACTCTTTTTGGAATATCTATGGGAAAAGCTGTATTTTTTTGTTATTACTATTTTATAGTTCTTAGCATTTTAATATTTTCATTTACGTGAATAGAATAAAAAAATGAATATTTTCCGACATATGTTGGTGTGATTGTATAGGTGATTGCATTTCTGGAAAGTAGCTTAATTCCTAGTAATGCTCTTTGCTTTTGAAGCCGATACAACGCTTTCTTTACTCAGCGATTTGTGACTGTCGAGTAAATATGAAATGAACACTATACAACAGAAACGAAGAAATAGACATAATAATGATTTTGCTGGGCGAACGTGAAGCAAAGACACTTCCATCAGTCGGAGAGGTCATTACACTGTTTCCTGGGATTCATACGGCATTATCTTCAACGAATATTCTGATACGGGAAAGATGATCACAAATTTGGAATGTTTTTGGGCGGCAGAGACTACGTTGAAAAATAAATCAATTTTCTATCAAAAATATTTCATTTAAAAATTATCTGACTTTTCTGTCTACCCTCGTAGAACTCTGCGCTCCTAACGTAGACTATTAACAATAATAATATAATCGAAGTGAATCAATTGTTCTGTTAGAACCTTTGGTGGGAAATACTAAACTGAAAGAGGTCTATCACTAAACATCATAGCATCATCAGATACTGAATCATCCCCTGATGATGCTAACTTGGTCAGTGAAACGCGCGCCGAGAAATTAAAAATGAGTGATTTGATGTTTAGTGGCAAACTAATTTCTGTGAGTTTATAAACTATGCGATTAAAAATTCGTAAAATAAACAACTTTTCTTACGTTTTGAATATGTTCAAAATTTATTTAGAAATGACATATACAAGGACAGTCTGGAAAGTTTCCAACCTAATATAGAATCCTATGTCTTTAATCCGTCAAAATAGTAGTTGACATCTTGTTCTACAAAAGAGTTATTTACGAATGTAATGGCTTCCTCATTCGATGAAAATGTCTGCCCTTCGAGCGAAATTTTGAGCCTAGGAAAGAGAAAAAAGTCGCTGGGATCAGATCTGGTAAATACGGTGGGTGGTTAATCAATTGATTGAAGTGAGACGGTGCGGTGGTTTGGTCTTCAAATAAGACCGTTTCTGCGTAATTTCTGCCTTCAGCTTGTAAAGTAATGATGCGTAGTATGTCCCTGTTATTGTTTTCCCCTTTTCAAAATAGTCGATTAACACAACTTCACATCATTATCCCAAAAAACAATCGCCATCTCATTTCCGGTATATGGAACAGTCTTAGCCTTTTTATGAGTCGATTCGCCCTTCGTAGACCACTGTTTTGGCTGTGCCTTGATTTTAAGATTGTCGTAGTATATCCAAGCTTCATCTACAGATATTAATCGACGCCAAAACTCCGACTTATTTCACTTACACTGTTTCAATGTTTCAACTGTGGAAATGTTTATTCGAATGCGGTTTTCGTCCTGAGTGAGCAATGGCGAACGAAAGTTAGTTTTTTTATGTCCAAATTTTTTTATGTGACAAACACGTTCTTCCGAGATGCTCACAGCCTCTGATATCTCTCTAACCTTAGTTCGATGGTGCTAGATGTTAGATGATGGTTCGTATATAGTTGACTGAGTTTTTATGTGGTTGAATAAGCACGATTAACGCTCCGCGCGCAGGAAAAAATCCAGGAACAAAATTCATGATTTCGTGTTTGCCGATGAATGGTGGAGAGATACTTGATATGATAATCATCTCAGGCAAATGTGTACAAAACATCCTAAATGAACATTTTGAACGAAAAATCGTGGCATCTTTATCAACTATTTGGAAAAGAGAAAGTCGATTACAGGAAAGTCCTATACTAAATTATATTTTACAAAAATTTTGCAAAAAAAAGAAAAAAGCACATGGTGTCATATCTGATTAATATGATGCTTATGAAACGCTATTTGTTTGATTTTTAGCAAAAAATTGACGAGTATTTATTTCTGTGTACGATGATGTGATATTCAAGTACGATGACTAGTTTTGCCACGGATCTAGACTTTTTTCTTCGAATAAACTCACACAAATGATGCATAACGTATATTCCTTATACATTTTTAACCAGTTGAAAAGAACTTTTTTTGAACAATACCACGGTAATCGAAGAAGATAGTTAATTTGACTTTGATTTTTGGTCAGCTTTGACATTTTCTTTTCGGCTTTGGTTGATCTTTAGCAGGACACTCGCTTGATTGTTGAACTATTCCTGGGTGTTAAGCATAGATAAATGTATCTTCACCATTAATAATGTATTTCAGAATGCTATCATTCAAAAAAAGCTTCTTTTTCAATGTTATTGGTTGTGGTTGCAGTTTTTGGCCATCCTGAACCTTCGTCGTCTACCAAGCTGGTACGACCACGGTTAAATTCACCTGCCCAACAATTCACAGTGCCAAATGATGAAGTCTCTGTAAACATCATCCATCTTGGCTTTAATTTACGTAGGCGTGTTGCCTTTCAAATTCAAGAATTTAATGACGGTTCAATATTCGATTTTTTCCATCTTTACAGAACTACTAACATCGACTGATATAAATGACTGTTAAACAACAACTCAGCATCTAATATAGCTGAAGTTTTCGAGGTTATCTTTCAACAGATATGCAAATATTAGAATATTTTATATCAGTAACGCCACTTCCATGTTGAGGCTGGACAGTTTTCAGACGGCCCTTGCATACTCTTTTCTATGTGATACATTTTTTTTTCACAAATATATATCTTTTACTGAAGATTAATTACACATTGAAAATTAATATTTAAAATACTTAACTTACTTTAATAAATCGAAGACCACTATGAAGCGAAATAATGTCTTGACCTTTCGGAAAGCGATTAAATATACGCGGCTACCTGTTGACATTTCTCATTATTTATGAGAATATGGTCAGGATTTTTTTTTCTTCTGGGTGGACTAATTTAAAGGTCAAATGTGGACTTGTGCGAGGCGTAGATAGCAAGACGGAGTGTGAGATTCGAAAAAAAAAGAGAAAGATGTTTGGGCGAATTCTGGCCGTTGTAAGGACAGCCGGTTGCTATGATCTAGTTTAGATTAAAAACGGTCGGAATGTTAATTGGAATGGTTTGTGACAAATATACGCGTTCAAAAAGGTTAAAGTTAACGACCAACTGAATATTTAGGTTTCTTTTATTAATCAATAACGTATTAACATGAACTTAACATTTTAATATATGTATATATATATATATATATATATATATATATATATATATATATATGAGAATTTTTGTTGGTTGATGACTGGAGACGAGCCCCACCCATCCCTTCAACTGGAGGGCATATGTTTCGTCTCTTGATGTTTAGACTCTTCAGGGTACCTACACATGCTCCCCCATCAACCCATCAAGAATAGGGAGACCCTATCCATAGCCAACAACCAATGTTTTCGCCGACTTCCCGTCGGATGGCGTATAAATGCAATGTCAGATTTCTTTGGACTGCGTCCAATGAGACGCCTGAATGAGACGCAGGTTGTTGTATGTTCCTCATGAGATTATGGAACCCAACGGTTGCAACGGTGCATGATGACACTCAGCCACTATTGTCTCATTGGACGCAGTCCAAATAAATCTGACATTTCATATATATATACATATATATATATATATATATATATATATATATATATATATATATATATATATATATATATATATATATATATATATATTAGCATAGTATATATATATACTAGTATATATATATATATATATATATATATATATATATATATATATATATATATATATATATAATTAGCTATTTCTAGTGGCGCCATCTTCTGACGTCAAGCGTTGGCAAACTGCATCCTTCACTAGCGTTCTGACAAAATTTTATGACATTCTGGTCATTACAAGTTATCGCGCTTAAAATGTCATTGTGTTTATACCATCGGTCGAGAAATGAACATCGAACAAAGGTTGAATATTAATTTTTGTCTTAAACTTGATTAAACATCCACCGAAACGATTCAATTATTGAAACAAGTGTATGGTGGGGATTGTTTATCCCGTTGCAAAGTCCACGAGTGGCTTAAATGATTCAAAGAAGATCGTAAGGACATCAAGGACGACGAACATCCTGGTCCAAAAAATTCCATTGTTACTCAAAGTAACATTGAAATGGTGCGTGAATTTATAAAAAATCAGCCACAATCTTTCTTAGTTCATCGGATTTTGACCGATCATTTGGGACTTCGGAAGGTTTGTGCAAGCTTTATTCCACACAAATTGACTGACGACCAAACGTTGCTTCAAATCCAATATTGCAAGGACTTAATTAAAGAGTCGATAAAGGACGAAAACTTCAGTACAGCGTATAATGAGTACAGCATTGTTACTGGTGATGAGACGTAATGTTTTCAATATGATCCAGAAATCAAACATCAAAGTATCGAATGAAAACACTCGAGTGAGCCAAATCCGAAAAAAGCCATCCCAAGAAGTCAAAAATCAAAAAATGTTGATTTGTTTCTACAATTTAGAGGGAATTATACAGAAGGGGTTCGTTCCACCTGATCAAACGATCAATGCTGTGTTTTATCTTGGTGAATAAAGCGTCTGTTGTCGCGTATTGGTCATGTGCGGCCACAATACCATCAACACGGCAGTTGGCGCTTGTTGCACGATAATGATTCATCACTACATCTGTAAACCAAAAATGACATTTTAACCAACAATCATTCACCATACTCGCTTATTTTTGCTTCCTTTTATTTCTACCTCTTCGAAAAACTTCATTTGCCGATGAAACGACAGCGTTGTGCCGACATTGAAGCCATGTTGAAAGACATATCTTTGGCCGAGCTCAAAAATTCATTTTTCAATCTAATTGACTATGCAGAACGTTGTATTGACGCGCAAGGAGACTATTTTGAATAAAAATAAACATTTTTGGCCAAAATATAAATATTTGTATTTTTTTTTTGAAAAAGTCCTGTTTTCTGTGAGACGCACATATGTTTATAAATAGAGGAGCCCTGTATATTTTCAAGAAACGTTTGATATATTAGTAAACAAGATGTAATTAAAACACAGTTTTAACAGTTTTCATATGCTTCTTTGCCTCTTCGAATGTTTTAAAATAGTGAAGCCTAGAAAACATTATGTGCACGTTCGTATCAAAGTATTTAAATTACATCACAAAGGATTGATCTATCGTAAAATAGATGATAAATTAGGAATTAGTTTTAGTTCGTTTAGGAACATATTATAAAAATTTAAACAAAATTTGTTTTGAGCTAAACAAACGACGAATCCATTAATTAGTTGAAAAAAATACCATTTCGACTTTTAACATGGAAGAAGAAATGGCTTTAACATCCGATCTGCATTCAATCTTCAAACTGAAATAAATGTTATACATGATTTCAATTATTATCAATACACTTTTGGAAAAATGTTAAATTTTCAGATGAGTATAAATGTAATATTTTTGATTCGGATAGAAAGAGGCTTATATGGAGAAAACTATATACTGAATTTCAATTGATGGGCATTAATGGTTTTGCATTGATGGTTTATTTCATTTTATGTAAGAAATATTAGGTGTACCAATACTTTTTTGACCCGCAGAACATGATCTGCAAGCCACTCTTAAAGAAGAAAAATGCCACAGTATTCCGCTGCAGGAAGCATTCTAAGAAAAGCAGTGACTGTTCTAGGAATAGCCTTTAAAATGTTTGCAAAATTAGTAAAAATAAGTTTGTTCAAATGTGAAGAATTTGAAGATTTATCAATGTGGGACAAAGACAACTGAAGTCATCAGTATTCACATTAGTCAAGTATCCACATTAAAACAAACATTATCGAAGAGTTATAACATAGTATGTCGATTCATGCAGTATTCATGGATTTTAAATGTGCGTTCGACGGACTAAATAGACAAAAAATAACACATGGGCTGAAAAGTCCCGGGCCTAACACATAGATGGCGCTAGTTTTATTGCACTCACCTTTTTTTCAGTTAATACTAACCTTCAAAAGACAGCTGTTAAAATTTCATGATATTCTATTGATTAGTTTGTAAGTTATTGTGCTAAGAGTGACGCTACTTTTGTTATTTTCAAAACAATGGATCAAAAACAATTTCGTGTTTTAATTTTACACTGCTTCTTGATGGGAAAAATACCGTTCAAGCGAAGCAATGGCTTGAAAAGTGTTATGGGGACTCCGCTCCATCAGAAACAACAATGAAACGTTGGTTTGCTGACTTCAAACGTGGTCGTAGAGACACCGATGATGCAGAACGCAGTGGACGTCCAAATGAGGCGGTAACACCAGAAAACATAAAAAAAATCCACAAAATCGTTTTGAATAATCGAAAAGTGAAGTTGCGTGAGTTAGCTGACATCGTAAAGATATCAAAAGAACGTGTTGGCTTTATATTGCATACGCATTTGACTATGAGAAAGCTCTGTTCAAAGTGGGTGCCGCGTTTGTTCACTGTTGACCAAAAACGAGAACGTGTTGATGATTCTGAGCAGTGTTTGGCCATGTTTAAACGTAACAAACCGGAATTTTTGCATCGATATGTGACAATGGATGAAACATGGATCCATCACTTCACTCCCGAATCAAAACGATCGTCATCTGAGTGGACAGCAACTGGTGAACCTCGTCCAAAGCGCCCGAAAGCACAACAATCGACTGGAAAGGTTATGGCCTCGGTATTTTGGGATGTGCGTGGTGTAATATTCATCGACTATCTTGAGAAAGGAAATACCATTAACAGTGAATATTATATAGCGTTATTGGAGCGTTTGAAGGCCGAAATTGCAAAGAAACGACCGCATATGGCAAAGAAAAAAATTTTGTTTCATCAAGACAATGCACCGTGTCACAAGTCAATCAAAACAATGGCAAAACTACATGAATTGAACTTCGAATTGCTTCCACATCCACCGTATTCGCCAGATTTGGCTCCCAGCGACTACTGGCTGTTCGCAGACCTGAAAAAAATGCTCGCCGGTAAGAAATTTCGCACGAATGAAGAGGTTATCGCTGAAACTGAGGCCTATTTTGAGGCAAAAGATAAATCATTCTACACAAGTGGTATTGAAATGTTAGAGCGACGCTGGAATGATTGCGTTGCTCTTGATGGAGATTACGTTGATGAATAAAGTTAATTTTGAACCAAAAAAACTGTGTTTTCTTTGTTAGGCCCGGGACTTTTCAGCCCATGTGTTATATTCCAGCGCAGAAAAATTGGAAGTCTTTGCAAAGTTAATAAGACTTATGAAATTTGTATAATGACAAAAATGCAAATAACAGAGTTTAGAGTTATAATAACTAGATGGAGATTGGAAAACTCTATAAACAAAAAAAATATTCCTGTAAGGTGATCTTTTCATTCCTTGACCCCTTAAAACTTATACTAAAAATAATTCTGAAAGAAAGTTTTATCCATAAACAAGAAACAAATCAATCTCATACTAGAAATTATTCTGAGAGACATTAGTGTCAACACAAATTCAAAAGGAGAGTTTTCAGGTCTCCTATGAACTCAAAGCAGATAATAAGAGCAGACGCTTTGATATTGTGTCATTGCTGTTCTCTAGGCTCAAGAAACGGAACTTTCTGCAAAGAGAATGAAATCTGTGACCAAAAGTGTAGCTTCTACGATAATGTAAAGAGGTTAGAATCGTGGGCATGATAAGCCATCAACTAGTACCGCAAAACCAAATATCAAGTCCAAAAACGTGTTTCTGTGTATTTGGTTTGATCAGCTAGACGTCGTTTATTATGAGTTGCTCCAATTTGGTCAATCGGTGACTTCTGAACATTATCAGCCGCAACAAATCCGTGTTAGTGACGCTCTGGAGAAAAAGGCCTTATCCTGGCAAAGGAAGATGGAAAGAAATTATGTTTCTGGGTACGCACGGTCGCCGAGTTGGGCTAGGAGATTTTATCGCATACGGCATATTATCCAGACTTACTTCTTTTTTTTTTTGGCTTTGATTCAGTTCGATCTGGCATTCAAGCGTGATCTGCAAGATGCAAAGGCGAGAGAGATTACTTGAAAGATTAGGTTTATTTACTTTTTCATAAATACGAATCAAAGGTATTCAAAAAAGGTCGAGAATTTAGTTGAGAGTCTAATTAGAGTTTAGAATGCAAAAAATTGTCCCTGTAGAATGCATAGATATGCAGAACATATTACTTAAAACTTAGAACAGATTATATGAAGAGAATGATGAGGGTATCAAACTTTAAGTAACAGCAGGAAGACGAACGTTCTTTGTTTAAGATACAGACGATCCGTAAGCGATCAATAAAATAACTAACAAAGTCAAACAACTCTGGTTATATTCAATTTTAAACCAGCTACCATTAATTTGTTTATTGATTTCATGCTGTGTTTTAAGACAAAAATGAAGTGCTATTTCATAATAACAAAATATCGAAAGGTATCCGAACAAAGGCCTTGATCTTAGGACCTCAATTAACTCTCACAAATATTCAACCCACGCGTGCATATTATTCTAATTTATTACGAATACAACTTTGTTTCGGTTACCTAAGTTGTCCAAGCCTACCTGTCGCTGTCAATGGTTGGATCACTCATTTCATCTACCAGGATTTATCACTAAAACTAATTTGCATGATGTTATGTTGGTTTGTGGTTTGTTACTGAAGCTCATTTAAATCTGTTATAAATTTTGAATGGTTTTAAACTTGCAACTATTAGTTAATATGTTATAATCTTATTCTAATAGTTTACCATAAAACATCAATACAAAAAACTCTCATTTTCTAGTCCAGAGTGCTTAAAATTTTTGGTGCTTCACAAAGAATTTAATTTTTTGATTACAAGAATCTATATAAAGTGAAAGTTTGCTATGTAAGTGACTTAATACAAAGAGAGGCCGTTTAAATCTATTCGAAACACAATTAACTGAAAGATTCCAGGCAATGTCATTAAAAAGTTAAAATGATTTGTCTATATATTTTTTTATTATTACTTTAACAAACGTATTAGATCTCTCATTATAATTATTACGATGTGGGGATTCGTTATGCATAGGATATCATTAGAACGTCTCATAACCATCCAAAAATTCTAGAAAACGTTATTAAAAGGGATGAGACGTGATACTTCAATATCAAAATAACATCGCTTTAACAAATATTATATTAAGATAATCCTCCATTGTTCCTACATGAATCGGAAACAAGGGACTTCTTACAAATAGTTAATATTTCACTTAAAATGTATATAGGGTTATTGACTAAATGGAGTATCGTACCCAAGAAAGCTGGACGTTGCTGAATGATAATTTGTTTTCGTATAAGAGCAAAATCGCTGATTTTTGTCTGCAAAAGCTGTCTAACATCATACATATAAAATAACATGGTCTTATGGTTATATCCTGTTTCTAACATTTAAAATTCTTATAAAGGATATATATATTCTTCTTTTTTTATTCGTTATATTAAGATTCACCAAAGTGAGGCCGAAACAAGTACCGAAAAGGTTATTTGATATACTTGTACCTCGTTTAGGACATTTCATTGCTTGTTTTCAACTGATTCACAGTTGTAGAGGGAACTCATTTCGATGGTAATACAAATATTTCTTATTTTTTTTTTATCATTTATTACCAATTGGAATAAATTTTTTGTTCTAAGAGAAAATTTGATGTCTTTAGAGCTACATGCCCTGCAGTATCGCGTTGGGAGTTCCCCGCCAGTGATAGGATCGCCGAATTTTATGTAAAGTACATACATAAACTACTTTAAAATAAAATTACAGTTTTATTCAATTTTTATTGAATTTTACTAATATGACATGTTGCGCTAACACAGTGGCTTGCTTAGATGTTAATTATAAACTTGAAGAAGCCACTAGGTTGGCGAAACATTTCATATTAATACAATTCAGTAAAAATGGAATAAAACTAGAATTTAATTTAAAGTAATTTATGATGGATTTTCGTTAAGCAAAAGTTGAAACTGTAAATTACACGCATAAACATCTATATTTGAAATAAGATTTGAACCCAGTCTTCTCGATTGTTCGACAAGTGACTAGCCCAAATATTTAATACTATAATAATTATTATATATAATATTTAATGTAATTATAAAATATAAAATAATATAATTAAATTAATTTATAAATAATAATATTTATAAATTATAAAATATAAAATAAAAGTATTTTTCTAGAAGAAAAATTCCAGTAATTTGGTTAATTTTATTTATAAACCGTGAGCATATATATATATATATATATATATTAACCCGTGTCCATCTACTGCAGGATGAAAGCCTCTTCAGCATGCTTCCAACATTAGCGGTCCTGAGCTTTCCTCTACTACTCCGGTCCAATATACTTATCGATGGATTGCCTTGGCTCATCTGTCGCCCCATCGCCTCGCCATTTTAATTCCTTTATTCTTCCAATAATGCCACATACTTTCGTTTGATCCCCGACCCATGTGCAGATCTTTCTGCCCCATCTTGTAATGCCGAGCATACATATTTCCATTTGTTTCTGTGCAACCCAAAGTTTTTGAATTGATTGCGATGTGAGTGTCCAGGTTTCACTTCCGTATGTCAGAACAGGCAAGACGTACGGTTCGAAGAATTTTCTTTTCAGGTAAAGTGCGAGTTTGCTCTTAAATACAACGTTGAGCCTGCCAGCCACATTTAACACGCCATTCCACCTCCTAGACGGTATCCCCCTCCATTAAAATCCTCTGCCTAAGATATATAAAGTGACCCACAACCTCCAAATCCCTTTCTAAAATTAAAGTTCTTATGTCCATGTCCAAACTGTCCAAATATAACCCGATTCTTTTTCAGATTTATTTTTAACCTCACTAATTTCCAGTCCTTTGCAACTCTTGTTTGCGTTTTTGCAGCTCCTCTAGGTGTTGTGAAAGCAGAACGATATCTGCGAATCTAGATGGTTTAAGTATCCAGCATTGATCTTTATACCATCCCGTTCTTAATTCAGATTACGGAGTACATCTTCAAGACAGGCGTAGAAAAAAAGATATATATATATATATATACATATATATATATATATATATATATATATATATATATATATATATATATATATATATATATATATATATATATATATATATATATATATATATATGTATATATATAGGGTGTTTTCAAAGTTGAGTAGAACTCGCATAGATGTTACAAATTGTTCAAAATTGTCACCATTTGTTCGATTATCACAAAATCCTGCTCGGCGTACCCATGCGTCACTACACGCGTCAAAAATAAAATTCCGATGTCCACAAATAACATCACAAGCGTTTTTGATGCGCTGTTGTAGTTCTTCCACATTATTTACTTCTCCATAGTGATAAACTAACTTTTTTAAATAGGCCCACAGAAAGAAATCGAAGGGCGTTAAATAAGGGTAGCGTGCAGGCCAAGAAATGGGTCCATTGCGCCCTGCTCATGTGAGGAAATTCATTATTTAAATGTTCGTGAACTATCGTCTAAAATGGGGTGGAGCTCCATCATGTAAAAACCACATATTATGTCTAACATTTAAAGGGACATCTTGTAATAATTGGGGCAGATTGTTTTGAAGAAAATCTAATTACCTGTCAGTCGGCCTGGAAGAAAGAAGCATGCTAGTTACTACGCCAGCCCAAACAGTTACTGACAATCTATGCTGAAAATGACTTGTTTTCACCGCATGCGGATTTTCTACTGCCCAAACATGGTTGTTGTGAAAATTATTTACTCCATTTGTTCTAAATGTGACCTCGTCAGTAGTCAAAATAAATTTGGTAACATTTTCATTTCTGTTGTACTGATGTAAAAGCTACTCAAACAAACTCAAGTCAAAACGCGACAAAACTCAACTTTTCTAAGATAATCTTCGGATTGTAACGCTTGCACCCGTTAATGAGAGGGATAAAAGTATTCTTGTATAACTTTCCACATTTTACTATGACCAACTTCAACTTGACCTGCTATAGACCTAGTACTCGTTTTCGACAATTTCTAAAATTTCTTCCTCAATCTCTACCATTTCGCGTGGAGGTCCGCCAGCATGACCTCCTCATTGTGCCTCTAAGTACCCTGTGACGCGAAGTTTTAATTATATTAACACCCGCGGAGCCGGATGATTTCTTAAAGTAAACCTTTCGGCGTACAAACGGCATGCTGCGGCTGCATTTTGTTGGCACTCCCCGTAAGTTAATATTATGTCCACTAGTTAATATTGTCCATTGTTTTCATAAATGTGTGGCATTTTAATCGCAGGAAGTACCCAAAAATTTAACACGCACTATTAAGAAATTATTTACCACTGGTCAAATCGAATATCGCACTCAATAGAAATATAGTACAAGAATTAAAAAAAATAGTCATACCCAGTATCAGCAGTAAACAAATACTTTATGTGTTTACAACGCAGTGATGGAGAATATCAAAAAGTCAGGTCTGTTTTCAAATTTTGTAACTGCTAATAACTTCTTTATTTTGCAGCTTCTTATATGAATGATTTTTGGTAAAATTACTTATTTTTACCAGTTCTACAACCTGCTAAAATAAATGACTCAACTTTGAAAACCCCCTATATATTTATGGATGAATAGCACTTCACACAGATGGAGTTGGTGTACATCAATTAATACATTTCTTTTTGTGAAAATATTCTTTTTAAGTACTGAGAAATACTTAGATTTTCACGACGTTTCGTTCGTGTTCAAGACCCCTGACCGAAGAAACTAATGATCAGGGTACTTGAACACTTGAAAATGACCAGTGCGATCTTGTCAAAAGCTCGTGAGAACTTAAGTACTTCTCACTACTTAAGAATTCCTTATTAGTAAAGAAACTTTTCCATATTAGTAAAGCTCGCGAATATAGTATTTTTGAACTCCACAAGCAACCGCTCACTCTACAAACATAACTGTTTAGTGTGCAGATGCTCACTTTGATAAGATCGGCACGTACTTTTTTAAGAAACGTGATGTAATTGTAACTGTGATCTTTGTACGTCACAAACTGAATAATATGAATATAGAGCGTGTGTAATTTGTAGAATAGAGCCACAGCTCATGAAGCAGAGCATGGAGGGAAATGTTCTCCCAGGCGTTTCACTCTCTAAGAGGAAACGTTAGCTAGCCGACACGGCATACATCGGTGTTAACCATATGTAATTTATTCTTTTGAGTGCTCCTAAGGGAATAAATTTTCAAACATCGTCCTGAGATTCTTGAGGACTTGAATAAAAACCTACTACGAAATCGATTTAAGATATGATCAAGGAAAAACGGTAAAAATATCGACACTATGCTAACATTAATGATGATACACGGTAGAATATTGAAACAAATCTTATTCAGATAAAATAAAGGCCAAACGTAACCTATTCGGTATTCTAATAGGTTTAAACTATAAATGTCATTCAGAATTTAGTTCATATCTACCTAATATCCCAATACAATGAATGTTACTTGTCATATTGTGATTAATCGTTTATACCGAACGTTGCAAATAATATACCATTCAAATTTTTCTATTATTCCATTTATTTATCTATTTTTCAATTGGAATAGGCGAACACGTACCTTGAACAAATTTAATAATGGGTTTCTTAACCAGATCTAGATACAAATCAGATGAATATAAAATGAATATTTATTTTAAGGATTTGGTTTTGTGAAAATGATAATCTAGTTTTTATTTGGACAGTTCTGAAAAAGATACAATTTTTTTTAAAGGTTAACTAGTCGTAGGATGGTGAAAACATATGATTCTTGATTCCAATGACCACATTCGATAGATACAATGTGTTCAAGTCATTTATTGATTATAATTTTATTTAATCAATTAAAATATTTTCGAAAAATATTTTACTTGAGATTCCAGTCCGGAAGTTGGAGGAACGTGGATTCTCTCAAATTTCGCATCGAGGACTTAGACGGTCTTCTAATATTTCTTCTCCTTTGATTTTCTCCTTCATGATTAGTTGCAAGTATGTCAGCGCGATGATTTTTGAGCGACTTTGATGTGGCTTTTTGAGTTTCGGCTCGTTTTCGAAGCGCTTTTCCGAAAACTGTTGGCTTGTTTGGATGTCGTACTTGAAAATCTATGTTTCTTCGCTCGTTATGTTTAGTTTCTTGAAGGCCAGGTCCGTAGGAGCTCACACACCAGTCCGAAAGAGCTCACCTTCACCCCTTGAATCAATTACCTAAGACACTTTTCGAATACCAGTTTCTTGATCAGCGGATGTTTTCGTTCATAGATGTTGAAAGTGTGCCAGAGCGAAGCAAATAAACTACAATTTCTCAACCTTGTATGAACTCTTCATACCATTTATATGTCCAAATTTGTAATTTTCATTTTTCAATATTTGTTACTTTATTTAGCGATGGAATTTTAACTATCCTTCTATATGTCCACATCTCAAATACCTCTAATTTCTTGATATTAGCCTTATTCAGAGTCCATGTCTCCATTCCCTAAAGCAGTATAGAGAAAACAATATCTAACCAATCGCATTTTATTATTCAGATGTCGTGGCTACCAAAAATATTTTTCAATTTTACCAGTGTCGTTTGTGATTTTCCAATCCTCGTTCTAATTTCTTCGATATTATCGTTATTGTTGACAATTGTTTCTAAATAATTATATTCATGCACTCTTTCAGTGCCATTGCCATGGATACACATACTCACATATATGACTCTTGTTTGTTTTCTCCATTACTGCTTTTGTAAATGCTTTTTATATGTTGTCCAGTAGTTGTGTTATACCACGATAACTATTTGGTACCGTTCTGCATTAATAATTTTTTATAATAATATTAACGAATCTATTAAATATCAATTAATAGTTGGCGTAGAATTTTATAAGAATTTAATAAGAATCAACGCATAACTTTTCTAAAAGGTTTTGCAATAAAATACAAAATGTTTAATGGAAACATCAAAGACCTGATGTCTGAGACCAGCATCAAATTCATTCATCATCGTAATTAGGTGTCAAATTACAAGAAGCAGATGGTAATCAGTGCTTACCTGAGAGTATTCTGCGCAGATATCAATTCCGCTCACGAAATTTGCAACGTCATCTACGGACCAGCTGCTGATATCCTCGTGAAGTTTCGGGCTCTCGCTCTCGGGTCTTTTGGGCATGTTTGGCGGAGTTCCTCTGTTTGTATTGCACGGGCTGCCGATAGAGGGCGTTTTGATTCGTGGTCGTTTCGTTGGTGGTGCCGCCGAAGAGAGGTCCAATGGGGAAGAACTGTCTTGACGTTTGACGTTTTTAAGCAATCCCTAAGTAAACGACACATTCAGTATACAAAAATACTTAGTACTAGTGCGATATTATGACTGCTAGCGTAATTTTATCACGCATCAAATTTCTACCTACGAAAAATAAACAGTTACAGGGTGGCATAAAAAAAGATTCCTCATTTCAAATTAATATATTTTATTCTCAGGAGTTTTGAAAATGGAGCGGTACTCGCTTGCAGAATAAACCCAAAACTTACAATTTAATTCTGAAAATAGAGGGAGGGTTAATATCGACGAATGTTTATGGTTGGAGATGCATCTTCCAAGTGCATAATGAAGAAATTCTAGGCTTTATAAACGCATATTCCAACATACAATTAAAGATAAACTAAACCCAAAGATGCGTACGATTTATCACTGGACAAATCTTGAAGAAATTACCCCGTAAAGAAATAATTATGCTTCCGTATCTATTTAATTCTAGACCACAATGGGAAGTTCCTAGAGAGCAATAAGCCGGGGTAAAACTCTCTGAAGTTATGAAAAAATTAATTGCAAAGCGACTCTCTAATATCATATATGTAAAGTAACTAATACCCGAACGTCAGTTTGGTTTTAGAAAAATCCACTCCACAGTTGAATAGTACACCATGTTGAGTTAATAGAGGAAAGCCTACAAGGAAAAAATACTGCTCAACAACATTTCTTGACGTACAAGCATTCGATAAAATGCGGCACTAAGCATCAGGCCTGACCCCAAACACCAATCATCACAATTTCTACAAGTTCTACAGGCCCTGACAGCCTAGGACATAATTTTCACAATATAGTAGTTTACATATCGCTAGTTATAATATTGCATATGTGGTTCCCTAATTAAATTCATCTTCACCAGTTCCTCTGCTGAGACTTTGCTCTATAAACTATAAAAAGAATACTTTCGAGTAAGATACGAAGATGAAATTAAGGATCTACACACTATAACATCGGAAGTTCCTCAAAGCAGCGCCCTTGGCCCAATGTTGTTTTTAATCTTCACTCAAGATATGCCCATAGACAACAATACATATAAGGTCACTTTCGCAGACGACACGGCTATCCTCTCACCAAAAAGTGGAAAACTTAATGAAAGCATGTTATTACACATTATATTTACAAAATGCCACAATCAATCTTCGCCCATTACTATCAATAACATCGTTCTTCCTAGCGTAGATAGTATTAAATATTTAGGAATTCATCTCGATAAACGCCTGATATGGGAGCGCATGTTTCAGTTGCAATATAATCACAAATAAGCTGTTCGCATATAACTCTATAATATAACCAGTATGGATATACGCTACCAAGACTAACCTCGCAATTTTGGAAAGATTTCAGTCTGAACTCTTACGCACTATTGTTGACGCTCCTTAGTTCATAAGTAATGCCGACATCCGCCACGACTTGGGAGTACCACATAAATGATGTGATAAAAAACACAATCAGAAATTATATCGGATTCCTAGAAAGCCACCCAAATGCTCTGGCAATAAATTTGCTTGGCAACAATCAGAAAGCCCAAAGATTGAAACAGAAAATGCCACATGATTTACTGTGGTAAAACTGTAGTGTGCTAAAACGTTTCACAACAAAGTGAAAGACTATAAGGTATTAGTCAAATAGAGAACATCTAATGAAATGTTTTTCTCCTAAGCTAGTCTCCTATGCTGGTATTCAGTACCTCAAATGTACTTATTGTTTTTGTTGTGTAAACACATAGTACAATAAACTGAGTTTGTGGATAATGCTGGAGAGTAAAGTAGACCACCAACAGCAGGATCAGCTAAAAACATCCATGATGTAAAACAAAGTGTTCAGGAAACTCCAGGAACGTCAACCTGATGATGCTTTGCTCAAGTGTGAATAAAACGACGGCCTCTACAGCGTATTTTAAAACAAGAAACAGAAAATTGACAAAATTGATAAAAAGGCCTCTCCATAGTGAGGAAGTCGCAGTGATATACAGTTTCCAAAAAATAAAAACAAAGAATTATTGGACCTTTCTTTCTTAAAAATGAAGAAAAATGAGCAGAAATCATAAATCCAAGTGTTATGCTTGAAAAAATTTGCTTGCCTATTGATTTCAGTTGAATACCATGGTCCATACTGCAAAGGATTTAACTTTTTACATTTGCACCACCCTGTTTTTGATATACAAATAATTGGGTTCTTAAATGTATTTCATTTACATATTTAGACTCCTTTTTAGAAAATCACTTTAGTACTTTTTTCAGATACATGTTTAAAGAAACAAATTATATTTAAATTTATTGCAATGAAGCGATGATAGTCTTCAGATAAATTATCATAAACCTTTACAATATGTTGGTTATTAACAGGGAAAAGACAGAAAGAAGAATTTTACCTGTAACTCCGCTTCTTTAGCTGTTCTCACCATCGCCAGTAATGTTTGCGTCGTTGACATGTCTATTAAAGGTGGAAACATTGCAGCTGCAGCCCCAGCAAACGGACTCAAAACCGAAGCAAAATCAGGTTTCTTTCCTGTTAAATCTGATTCTTTTGGCGTAGGGGTTGATGTCAGTCCTGGCAGCAACGTCGTTGGAAAAGTAACAGAAGGCACTGCTGACTTGAATCGGGGATCCAGTGGCGGAGGAAAACCATTTCTTGCAGCGTTGAAGTAACTGTGGAAAATATAATGCATTCATTAATAATGAAGATGTTCTGATGATAGAGCAACAACTTACTCATTGGGATTGGCATGGTTATATTTGGCAGCAAGACTCCTCATAAAATCACTATAATTTCTTCCTGTAACTGGGCCTAGTAAAGGATTTTCTACAGCTGGAGGTGTTTCAGAGTGAGTTGCTGAGCTGGGAGTAACACTGCGAGATCGAGAAGATGTATCAGGAGTGCTTGGACTCAGTCTAAAAGAAAACATGTTTAAACCATCAATTCTTGTATGAGAACTTTCGATGTGAAACACTAATCCCGAAGACATTTACCACTAAAACTCCGAATTATTTTATTCAACTTCTCGACGGGCGTTTCGCTAACCATGTTAGCATTACCAAGATATGATTCAACCACATCAAGTTGAATGATTCAATCATCATCAAGACATGATTCAATCTGACGAGATTGTTTCAGGTCCTGATGAAGCGAACATGGTTAGTGAAACGCGCATCAAGAAGTTAAATAAAATGGTTTGTAAAAATAAAGTTTAACTCTCACTCTCACTAAACAGCAAATCGCTTTATCTAACTTCTTGACGCGCATTTTCCTATCCATATTTGCATCATCAGGAGATGATTTAATCTGATGTAACTGAATCATGTCCTGATGATGGCTGATTGAATATAAATAAAGTGATTAGGTGGTTAATGGTAAATCTCTGCGAGTTTATTGTTTAAACCAGTTAATGAAATATACATTAGGTTGCATAATCAGAAAATGAAGAAGGAAGCCCATTATAAGTTTTTTAGAGAGAAATAAATAGACGGATGTGTCTGAAAAAAAGTAGTAAAAAAAAATGAAAATATATTTATTGATTGATTTGTCTGTTACTTTGTGATAGTTCATTTTTAAATCGAGTAAAACAATTGTTTATTTTGTTATCTATCACTTTTATTTCTTAACTTTGAGTGACTATAGTTTCGTAAAACAATGTTACATTATCAAACACTACTTTAAAACTAAGGTATTACAGCTGTTTATCTTATGTGCCTAATTTTACAATTTTATTGGGATTAATTTTTTACAATATTTTAAATAGTGGGGAATTTCGGAGATCTGTCTGATCGTTTAATAAGTGTCTAGACCGGTCTTTATTATATTTATAAATTTCAATCGCTTCTAAAAAGTTGAATTGTTTGCTGTATGTAAAATTTTTAAAATTTGTAACCTCGGGAAATATATGTCCGGTATCTATGAAATGGTTCGCAAAATTAGAATTTTGTTTCTTTAATAGGTACGCAAATTTGTGTTCTTTGAATATAGTCTGAAAATTTCGGCTCGTTTGTCCCACGTAGCAGTTATTGCACTCGTTTCAACTTATAACATATAAACTCCATCTTTATTATTTTGTAATGTTTTATCGTTGGCATTATAAAGTAATTTACTGGTTGACTGGTGGGTTTTAAACATTATTTGCAAATTATGTTTCCTTAAATAGTGAACTATTTCTTCTGAAATTGGACCGATATATGTAATCTTACAGTATTTTTTATTATTTGTTTGTCTAACTTTTAGATCTATTTGATGAATTAATCATTGTTTTCATTTTTTGTTTATTAATTCATTTTTTATTAAGTAACGAATGTATTTTTAGTAGTTTGTGTTGTTCGATTTTTCGATTATTTTCATATAATGGAATTGTGAAAGCTCGGTGGATCATAGACTTATATGCTGCATATTTATGTGTAATGAGGTAGATAGATTATTTTGTAGTTATATCTGAGTATGTGGGTTTTCTATAGATATTAAATTCTAGTTTATTATTATGTTTGGATATTGAAAGGCCCAGAAAATTTATGGTTTGATTTTGTTCTTTTTCAAGTGTAGATTTTATTTTTTGGATTCATTATATTTAAATACTTATATGTTTCTTCTATTTGTCTGACGTTTCCAGTACAATAAATCAAAACGTCGTCTACATATCTAAACCAAAACAATATATATTTTACTTTATCCGTTTTTAAAAAATGATTTTCCAAGTTTGACTTAAACAGTTCTGATAATAAAGGGCTTAGTGGGGAACCCATTGCTAGACCATCCTTTTGTTTGTAAATGCATTATTAAATTGAAAATAATTTTTCATTAATTCATAAGTAAAATAGTTCTAAAATATCGTGCTTAATAACTGGATTGATGCTATTTTTCATGACTAAATTATTTATTAATTGTAAGCAATCCTTATTCGGAATATTCGGGAACATGCTGCTAACGTCAAAGGATGCTAGAAAGCCGTTTTTTGGTAAATATAGTTTGCTAAGCCTTTTTGTAAAGTCCACCGAGTTTTTTATTGAATTTTTTGGCGAGAAAGTCGTTAAATTTTTGAAAATATTATTTAAGTAAAATGCTAGGTTTGTTAAAGGGCTATTTGTGTACGAAGCTACCGGTTTTATTGGAAAATTTTCTTTTTGAATTTTAATTAAACCGTACAGTTTTGGAAGAGTAGGAGTCATATTGACTATTTTGTATTTATCTTCGTTAGACAAAATTGTGTTCAATTTTTTTATTGACGATTACACGTTTTATTTTGACGAGGTCTTCATTATCTAGAAAGTTTTTAATTTTTATTTCGTAAGTTTCTTTTTCTAGAATAACAAGTAAATTAGCGTTATCTACTTTAGTCATAACTACATTATTATCTTTGATTTTTTAGAATAAATGGATTTGATAATATGGTCTCCAGTTTTGTTGTAGTATTCTCGATTCATTTCTAGTCTTTTAATTTTTTTTCTAAAATTAGAATTAGGAATGTTTTCAAGGGATAGTTCAACTTCAGATATTATATATTCAACCGTATTTGATAAGTTATTGGATCTTTTGTAGATTGTAGTGTAGTATAGATGTAAAAATTAAACATTTTAGAGGTGATTCAAATTTATAAATATAATATACTGATCTATAATTTCTAAAATAGTCGCGGGCCGGATTGGTGATATTGGCGAGCCGGATTTGGCACGCGCCGCCTTTGGTCTAGACAGGTAGTTTAAACGATCAGACAGATTTCCGAAAATCTCCACTATTTGAAATATTGTAACAAATTAACCCCATTAAAAGTGTAAAATTGTGTACATAGGATAAATAGCTGCGATACCTTAGTTTTAAAGTAGTGTTTGATAATGTAACATTGTTTTACGAAACTATTGTCACACAAAGTTAAAAAAAAATAAAAGTGATAGATAACAAAGTAAAAAATTGTTTTTTTCCGGTAAAATATATTTTCTTTAAAGTGCGATATTTTTACCTTTCATTTTTTACGTTGTTATTGTTATTGTGGAGAGCATAATCACCACCCGTTATTGAAGTTGCTATCATTCCGTTATTGTTTGATGATGTTCGATCCATTCGTTTCTTCCTCAGCGATTTCGAAACACCCAGTGGGTTCTCCAATGTCTCCGTTGTACTGGTAGTTTCCCCTAAAACAAAAAGCAATACATTTATATACAATAATTAAAAAAAAAACATGATCATTATGGCAATCTTTCAACCTTGAGAATATTTACTCAATCAGTATATGAGACTGTACAAACTTTAATTTGAATTAAAAGTTAATTCAGTTATAATCAGTAATATAATCTTTATCTCTTAATATTTCAATCATAATTACAATATCTCTTTATATTTCAATTGGCTCTTTAATTACAATATAATATTTAAGTCTTTATATCTTAATCTTTCCTTTTATATCGTCTTTATTAATATTCTTCGCCCATCTCTCTGGCAAACTTTTTGTTACCTTTTTGTAAAATGAAGGTGATTTTGAAGTAATAAATTCTTCGAGTGTAGTTGATGATAGCTGTTTTAGTAGGAAACTTTTCTCCACGAGGAAAATGTTGAGTCCAACTTAACTTCCCAGTCTAACTGATTTTTTTCTTGGGTGATTCTGGCACAACGGGGTCTTGCATTATCATGCTGCAGAATAACACCTGTCGACGAATTAGTTTTGAATGGTTCTGAATTAAGTTCATGTTTAGTCTATCAAGCTGAGCATGGTAATATTTAGTACTTATGGTTTTATTAAGATTCAGAAACTCATAATGAATAATTCCTATAAAATTCCAAGATACTGATAGTAACACTTTTCAAGAGTAAAGACCTGGATTTGGGGTGGGTAAAGCTGGTTGTACTGGTGTTAACAATCTTTTTCTCATGTGGATTACTGTATAGTACGAGAGTCATTCAATAAGTCTTTAGAAAAAGATGGAAAAAAAATTATTTTAAGTAGTTTTTTTATTTTTCAAGATAATCTCCTTTTAGCTCTATATACTTTTTTAAGCGTCTCTGCAGCTTATTAAGCCGTCTAAAAAGTAAAATTTCAGAAGGTTCATTCAGATTTCGGATTAAGCATTTATTTGAGCGATAATCTCCTCGTTCGATATGAACCGTTGTCCGCTGAGATATTTTTTTAAGTTCGGAAATAAAAAAAGGTATTGGGGGCCAAATCCGGTGAATGCGGTGGATGTTGTAATAATTCTAACTTTAATTCCATGATTTTAACCATTAAAACTGTACAGGTCTGCACCCGGGCATTGTCTTGATGGAAAAGGATCTTTTTCTTTTTCAAACGAGGACGATTTTTCTTGATTTCTTCGCTCAACCGGTGTAATAACGACGCATAATATTATCCAGTTATTGTTTTTTTCCAAGTAATCGGTGTAGATGACTCCGCGTGCATCCCAAAAAACTGTGGCCATAACCTTGCCGGCTGATTTCAAAGCCATCGCATTCTTCGGAGCCCGTTCGCCTTCAAAAACCCACTGTTTTGGTTGTTTCTTTGTCTCTGAAGTAGTGTATCCATGTGTCGTCCACGATTATGTATCGTCGCAGAAACTCATCAGGATTGCGACGAAAAAGGGCCAAAACAGCTTCAGAGTCGACCACACGATTGCGTTTAGTCTCCTGAAAACAAACGCGGCACCCATCTTTCCGAAATGTTTTTCACACCGAATTTTTCGTGCAAAACTGAAAACACTGTACCATGCGAAAGCCTGTGGCCTCAACTATTTCGCGCACTTTGATTCGTCGATCACTTAAAACCATGTAGTGGGTTTTCTCAATCATTTCGGGAGTAATCACTTCCACTGGACGCCCCGAACGATGTTAATATTTTGCGGATGTACGACCACGTTTAAACTAATTTACACAATTATAAACATTTGCAAACACAGGAGCAGACGTTCTCGTCAGCTTTGAGCTCTTTCGGTGTTACGCCTTTTAAATATAAGTGTTTAATCACCACTCGAAACTCACTTTTTTCCATTTTCCTAAATAAACAAAAGTTCCTTGCTTCAATCGGCAATAAAAATGAAATCATGTGATGAATATAATTGAGACTTTGGCATCTATCCGGTGAATAATGATGTTTACTAACAAGAAATCATTTTCGATGCTACGAGCACCATCTCTTCGATTTTCTAAGGACTTACTGACTGACCCTCGTATCTACTTTTCATATCCAGCAACAATTTGTGGAAGAAAATAATCTCAGCCTGACTTAGAAAAAGTGTACTGCAGATGCTTACACGTTGAAGTTACATGTTTAGTTGTTTTAAACTCATATACATTGCAAATCATGAAATTTTAAGCCTTGGGGCTAATTACTGGATGATTTCTTTGGGTCAGCTTCAATTTCAGCCGACCTTAGATCTCTGTCAAACTCAATAGGTTTTGCAGATTTTTACTGACAAAAGATTGAAATCACCGTTCGTATTTTTTTAAACCAATACTGACATACTCTGCGATCCAAGACACCAGTATAAATAGTATTAATATCATTGTCATGATTTCGAAACTCATATAGCATCAGTTGTCTAGTATGACACTAATCTACACCATTTGTATGGGGTTCACCTATTTTTTTTTTTTAAATTAAACAATAATCAGACAAAATATCAATATATTTCACTAAAATATAGGTTTGGTTTGGTAACATAACGTATATTATGTTAAATTATTACCAATAGATGGCAATGTTTATAAAATTTGAAAAAAACATCAACTTGTTTATTTACATTAACTGTACATTTAAAATACGACTAACGACATCTGTAGACAAAATGACGAAAGACTCAACATTGTTTCTAACAATGTGTTCGAAATCATTGCCGCATTGTCCATTTTAAGCGAGTGTCCGCGTAGTAGGCGTATAAAGCAAAGCAAAAAAAAAAGAAAATCGAATAATCGCAGCCCAAACACCTGTGGTCGTCGTCGCCGAACGTAATGAATGGTGATTGGCTACCGTGGCTTTTATCATTTCCGGGGCTGCCGCTCGTCTTTTGTTATTCCGCCGTTCTGTTGTTTCTTGCTAATTCTTTTGTCTTTTGGTGCTTTTGTGTTCCAAAAGTGGTGCCTATTATTGGCTAAATTTACCAGTGGGGATATAGAAATAAACATGTAATGTGACATGCGTTTCAAAAAGCAATAAAATTGTTATATAATGAGAACACGGCAGAATGCAATAATTACCAATTATATAATGTTTATTTGTAAACTGGGAAATATATTTAATCAGCTGTACATACCAGTTTGATAGATAATCTATTTCCAATTTTTTGGTAGCTGAAAGCATTTTCTTTCACACAATTCTTGGACTTATAGTCATTGTGCACGATATTTAGCTCTAGTATATTTCAATCAATTCTTCTATTGGAACCTTTGGTGTGAAACACTAAATCCAAATAGATTTACTACTAAACATCAAATCACTTGTTTTGTATTACTTGATGTGCGTTTATCTATGTTAGCTTCATCAGTAGATGGCTAATCTCAGACTGATTCATATCCTGATGATGCTAAGAAGAAATGAATAGGAGCCGTCGGGAAAAATAAAAAAAAAACATAAAAACTGATTAGTGGAAATTCCTTTTGAGTTTATTAAACATTAGCTGACTTGAAATTAATGTATTATATTAGTTTAGACTCTGTAGAGTTATTTTAATACTATTTTAATTTTAGAATTACATTGAATCATCTCCTGATGATGCTACCACGCTTAGCGAAACGCGCAATGAAAGTGATTTGGTGTTTGGTGTCTATTTGAGTTTATTCTAGTAAATTTGTACTACAAAAGTTCCACAAAGTTCGAAATAAGTAATAATATGGTGGTGTAAAGTCTGGGCTATATAGTGGATGCATTAAAACATTCTGAAGTCGAAGTCGAAGTTATAACATTAGTCAAAAGTACTCAAAAAAAGGTTTGGTTTGGTAGCATGACAACTACACGCCTTCGGTTGCTATGTTTTCTTCTTGCAATTTGCTTCTTTTAGTTAAATTAATTTCAAGCAGCTGTTAATGAAGTGACTAGTTCGGGTTAGCAGCTGCTTACAGTAAAAAATACAATTATCTTCTCACCAGAGAGATAACATAAAATTTTAGGGAGCTTTTGCGATCGTCTGCGTAGTTTCATCTTGCTTTGACAGTCATATTTTTACGATGTTTTTACTCTTTCTATCGCCAATGATGAGTTATTTGGAGAAAGTTTTAATTTTTATTAATTAGTTGGTTTTGAACCAAGGATCGAACTTCGAACAGTCTAAATATTTACAAATTTTTCGAAACAGATCACCTAATAATTTTAAAGAAGGTAAAGGTAAAGGAATTTGAATTAGAGGCGCATCAGCATCAAACATGATATTTAGCGACTGGACCTACAGCTTAACGTGCGTTCGCAACAACGATCATCAGCCACAGACAACCCTAGCCAGCACCCCGTCAGGCTATCAATTTCAATAAAAATATTCCCAGTTTCTTCAAAGGCGCCAGGGGAAAAAATCAAATATTGTTAAATTAATATTATTATTATCATTATCTATGACTAGAACATTGTTTATTGGTTTGTGTATTTTGAATTTATTAATATAATAAAATAAAAAAATAGATACATTTATCAATTAGTACAATAAAAATTATAAGTTAAATTTAATTGTATGGTTTATTTCGGTTTCACTCTCACTATCACTCTGATCTACATTTATAATAAGTGGCTATATATTATTAGTAAATGATACATAGGAATCTTCTATTTTAATAACAGGGTTAATGGAATTTATCCAACTTTCTTTGGGAATACTAACTACAACCTTCCTAATTAATGTTGCAGCACTTGCACTTAGAGTCGGATAAATGTTTTCTGGTCTAATATTGGATTTTACCTGATGCCACATATGCTCAATTGTTGAATTGTTAATTGCTCAATTAAATATCTTTCATATTTCTACAAGATCACCTTTTTTATATGTATTTTCGAAGTATATATCCTTTTTTAACATATAGTTCTGAATTTCCAGTTTAGTGTTATTTGCGTTAGGAACTTTATTTTTTTGGCGGTTATAACTAGCATTGTCCATTACAATTACGCTTTCCTTAGCCACAATGGGCAAAAGTTCTCCTGTGGTGTCGTCATGATAGTCCAAAGATAAATGATTAATACTTTTGGAGGACAACTGTAAACAATTTGGAACCCATCCATCCTCGGAACCAGCATGTAAAATTGTATTTATTTTTCCCTTGTTTGCTGGGGCTTTGGTTTGGCATTTTCTTGATGTATCTTACCCATCCTTTTGCTGGCGTCTCATGTGTATCGAACCATGTCTCATCAAGGTAGATAATGGGACGATTTTTTAATCTGTATTTTTTTTTATAGAGTTTAAGGAGTCAAACCACCATCGTCGTAACCCTTGTGATTCCATTAATATTTGTTTTTTATTAATGGTCCGTATGTAAAACCCATTAGTGATAATATTCTCCGGAGGCTAGTTCTGCTGCAACGAATGTTAGTTTCATCTTTCCTTGGTCGCTGTTGCAATAAATGCAATGCAGGTACAGTTCATCAGGCATCAGAATCACTACGAACTTTTTTGGCTTTAATTTGCTTCATCACAATATCTTTAACTGTAGACAACGGCGTTTTGGTTTTGTGCTGCGGCTGCATTTATATTAAGGCACCTATTCAATGAAGAAACAAACACATTTTTAACAATGTGGTTAGTGTCGGATGATAAATGTTTTGAACGAACTCGATTAATTTTATCTTTTTACCTGTTATTTTATTAGGCCCGGCCCTGTTTACTTTTTTTGGAATTTTGCCGGGTATCGTTACGATAGGGCTTGTTAACAGTTTATTGCAGCTATTCTATACCTATAAGTCTATGAGGAAGCCTACCGACTGGCGAGTGACCAACGTAGAACACCTATCAGAAGGCATTCGGTCTTACACAGCCTTTAACTGGCGTGACTGAGAGCTAATTCGTTGCCGGATTTTACATCTTCTGATTGCAATTTTCTTGCGATTTCTGATTGCAATTTTCAACAACCAAATCGATTCGCTTTTAAAACAGATGGTTACAGTTCATGGAAAATAGATTGTGTATAATAATGATAAGCGTAAGAGATCATGATGTGAACGCGGAAAAGGCAGCGCAAAAGCTCTTTTACATCCGAAAAAGGATAAACTTTGATTTTGATGAAACTGGAAAGGAATCGTTTATTATGAGCTGTTACCTGAAAACTAGACCATTAATGTGGATATATGCTGTTCACGACTAAGTCCATTAAAACGAGCAATTGATCAGAAGTGGCATCAATTAGCCAACAGAAACGGCACTGCGTTCCCTTGAGACAATGCTAGGTCACATGTGCCTTTGGTCACCCAACACAAACTTTTCCAAGTTGACAGTGATGTTTTTATCCATCCAACGAACTCTCCCGATGTTGAGCCCTCCGACTACAGTTTATTTAGATTACTTCAAAATGGCTTAGATGGTAAAAACTTTACTTCATTGAGATACTTGAAAAATCACTTGGATCTGTTCTTTAGTCAGAAACCTCAGGATTATGCAGCTACAGGAGAAATGGTAGAAGGCTATCTAACAGAACTGCGCGTACTATATTGATTAAATTTAATTGTTAGAAAATAAATTATTTCGTCAATTCAAAAATCTAAAAAAAGTTTTTATCATATTATTTTGATGTTTCTTGCCCAACAAATTGTAAAACTAATCCAAAAATAAAAACACAGTAAGAGAGATACAGAGATGGTTAAATTAGAAAAAAAGTTGCACCTCAATGAATTCTGTACCGTCATGTTTTCTCATTTTAAAAATTCCGAAGATATGTGGGAAAACTCGAATTTTCGCGATTTGGATTTTATTCGTTTTTGATTCTATTTGAAGAGATATGTCAAAATAAATTTGACATTTTCATGGCTCCTCTATAAGGTGGTGTAATTAGATTTTTGATACGACGTTTCGGCTTTTCTCGACTATTTCATGTTCATTAAATTCTATTTTTATTCTGAATCAAATGGCATGTCACACTTAATATTTATTACACGTTTCCGACTAAGGTATGACAATAATAATAAATAGGCAGAGGGCGAAGCATCCGTTTGGTGAATGGCGCCACCACCTTCCCGAACTGAGAGGAGTAAACCTCTAAAAAAGAATCCCCAAGCTCAAAATGGAAATCCATCGTGCCGAGGAGCTGAATGGCACAGGGTTAAAGTGTCTTTAACGATGTTCAGACACCTAGCGCCCTCCGGTAGTAAATACCTTTCCCATGGTAAATCGGGGCTCTGCCTTGGGTTGTTCCCTTGAACCAAAAAATATTTATGGAGAATAAGATGGCAGAACAACACTCACGGACTGCGTTCGAGAATGAAAAGGACAAATATTACATGAAAGGTTTCCTAAGTCACTCGAAGATGACACCATTGACGAACAATTGTCTCTAAAGTGGCTGAGTGATGGACTATTGTACCCAGAAATAGAAGGTTTCGCGATATCAATTCAAGATAGGGTAATAAGAACAAGGAACTATGAAATGCATATACTGCACTTGGACGTAGTAGATAAGTGCAGGAAATGCGGTACTTTGGGGGAAACAATTGAGCACCTTATTGGTAGTTGTCCGGCCCTTGCTCCTAATGCTTATTTAGAACGGCATAATCAGCTGGCAAAAATCATACATCAGCAAATTGCACTAAAATACTCGCTATTAGAAAGCGCACCTCCTCCATATTATAAGTACTCGCCTTCTCCTGTACTTGAATCATCCGATACTATTCTTTACCGGGACAGACCAATCACTACTGATCGAATGGTTGATTATAACAGGCCAGATATTGTTCTGATCAACAAAAAGGAGAAAAGAGCTTTTATAATTGACATCACAGTGCCGCTCTCTCACAACATTAGAAAAACTGAGATGGAAAAATCCACAAAGTATGAAAATCTGGCATACGACTTGAAGAACCAATGGAAACTGAGTAAGGTAGATGTAGTGTCCTTCGTTATATCCGCCGAAGGCCTGATAAGTAAGAGATTTTCAAAGAACCTCGAGAGCCTGGGTATCTCGAAATCGATTGCCATAGTCGGACAACGTGCCGTGCTGTTGCAGACATGTCACATTGTTCGTGAAATACTATGTTAAGGTGAGAGGAGCTGAATTGTTTTTTCATCTTGGCATTGGAATATCGACCAGCATGAGCTGAGTTTCTACAGCAAGAATGAGCAGAATAATAATAATTTCTGACTAAGGAATGACATTTGCATTATTTTCTAATTCTTTCAATAATTTGTTTAGGTGACATTTGACAATGTGTCAGAATTAAATACGTTAATTATTATACTTAAAATAATGTCATAAGAATTATAGGCAGGCAGAGATGTAATATTTTCAAAAATATCCTGAACGGCATCAACCCAATCAAGCCGTTTTTCAAAGATTAGTTAGAAATTTAAGGGAACATGATGCGTTTAACAAACCAGTGTTACATCGCAAAAAAAATCACCCTGAACAGGTAATGACCGTTTTGCTATCTGTAGAAGAAGATTATACTATAGGACTTCATAGTATTGAAAAGAAACATGCTGTTCCTAAATCAGTCGCACAAAGAATACTTAGTCAAGAACGATACCGTCTTTATAAATTCCAAATCTGTTGAACTTTGCTTTCTAGTGATTACGAGCGCAGAATGACTTTTTGCGAATGGGTTACTAAGCAATGCTATGAAGCTCGTCATTTTCCTAATAATGTTCTCTGGAGGAAAAAAGTTATATTTGTCTGTTTACTTCCTAAATGTTTGTGATTGTTTCTAGGCAAGGGTGTAAAATCCGATAACGAATTACCCCTCAGTAACGCCAGTTAAAGGCTGGGTAAGGCCGAATGCCTTCTGAGAAGTGTTCTACTTTGGTCACTCGCATGTCGGTAGGTTTCCTGAAAGACTTATGGGTAGGCACATAACCAAGGGTTTATAGCCTGAGGGGGGTGCTGGGCTGGGTTTGTCGGAAACTGATGACCGTGGTTCGAAACCCACGTTAAGCTGTAGGTCCAGTTGCTAAATAGCGTAGGTGCTGATGCGCCTCTAACCCTAACACTTTACCTTTTTTTAAATAAATCCAGAAATGTTAAACAATGTTATGGAAAAAATATTTACCGGTATTATTCATATTTGGAAAATGAGGGTGGAATATTTGAAAATAAAAAATAAATTTGTATTAAAAAAATAAATTTTTCTATTAAATAAAATTAATTATTACTTGTTGATTTTTTTAGAGAACTTTGTCTTATTTTAGAATTGTTCATATATTTTGTTGTTAGTTTCTATTCCTGTAATAAATTTAATATTATTGTCTATAATGTAAATATAGTAAAGAAAATGTTTTGAAAACCAACGAGACTTTAAACACAACAATAAAACTATTTTTTAAAAAAGCTTATTTGCATTGATGATGAGTTTCTTAGTCGTGAAACGTGTAAAAATTATGACATGTCATTGGATTCAGAATAAAAAGTAGAATAAATATAAAATAAACTATTTCGAATATTTAAAGAAACAAAGCTAATGACGGTCGAGAAGAGCCGAAACATCGGATCAAAAATCTAATTACACCACCTTGTAGAGTAGAAAAAGTGGCCATGAAAATAACAAATTTATTTTGAAATATCTGTTCAAATGGAATCAAAAACGAATAAAATCAAAATCGCGAAAATTCGGGTTTTCCCACAGATGGGAAAACCTGAAATATTAAAACCCGGAATTTAAACATTCCGAAATATTCGGAATTTTTAAAATTTTTAAATGTGACGTTGTAGAGTTCAGTGAAGTACTTCAGTGAACTTTGTTTAATTTTAATGATCTCTGCATCTCTTATGGTTTCCGTGATCTCTGCTGAGTGCATTCTAATCTGGGACGCACTGTATATTCCTCATGGTGTTGTCATTTTTTGTTATCTAGTATATTTTACTACTTAATATTTATATACTAAAAATGATTAAATACGACATTCTATTTTATATGAAATAATCAATTATTCGAAAATCCGACGCATTCATTCAATCAAACCTGTTAATATAATTTTACTACACCGAAGATGAACCTCACGTTTTCCATCAGGCCCAAGCTGCTGAAGATGCAACAATGACCAGTTATTTTTAATCATCAGCAAGAGGAAACTTCTTTAGATCGCCTTTTATAGAAAAATTGCCGTGTCATCTCTTGGTAATTCCCGCAACAAAAACCTTTGATTGCCGATGGCCTCTGAGAGATCTCGGAGAGCAACGGTCAAAGAATGAGAAATGCAACTAATTTGAACTGCAAAGCGAATACTGAACTGGTCAAAGAACGTTTTTTCACTCTTCGGTGCCATTGCGGTGAAGAACGTTCACTCGCAGGCTAATAACAGTTGTCCGTAGCACACAAATATGTCGAGAACTATCTAAATAAGTAAATGTTCACCATAATGACTAGCATTATATCAAGTTGATGCGAAGAAACTGGCGAATAGATTAAATTAATTGGTATATATATATATATATATATATATATATATATATATATATATATATATATATATATATATATATATATATATATATATATATATATATATATATAGATATTTATATACATATACTGTGTTGATCAATAACTGCCCATGTTTGAAGTAAAGACAAGTTTTTCGCAAATTTATTTTTATTTTTCAAAGTAGTGTCCTTGTAGGTTTATATACTTTTCCAAGCGTTTCTCCAACTTTTTTAAGCCGTCTAAAAAATACGATTTTTTATACTCTTCAAAATACGCTTCCGTCTCGGCGATAATCTTTTCATTTTACCCTTCTTTTTCCTGGGAGACATGTTTTCAAGTTAAGGAACAGAAAAAAGTCGCTGGGTGTCAGGTCGGGCGAGTAAGATGGGTGCGGAAGCAATTCGTGCAATATGGCCGGGACAAATAAAGATGAATGTGCCTGTGCGTTATCGTAATGGAAGATCAGTTTTTTCTTGGCCAAATGGGACCGTGTCTCCTTCAATTTCTTATCGAATCTGTCCAACTACTCACTGTAGTTCTGCTCTGAGGCATCCATGACGATTATTCCTTTGGAATCCCAAAAAAATCGTGGCCATAACCTTTCCGGCCGATGGAACCGTTTTTGCCTTCTTCTGAGCAGATTCACTCGAAAAAATCCATTATTTTGACTCTCTCTTAGTCTCTGGTGTGTAATAATGTATCCAGGTTTCATCAACGGTAACCACTCGACGTAAAAAGTCCTGCGGATTTCGCTTAAAGCGATCCAAACACTACTTTGACATTGTTAGTCGTACCCGCTTGCTGTCCACCATGAGCATTCGCGGCACCCATCAGGCCGACACTTTCCTCACACGTACCTTATCATTTAAAATGTTGATTGCCGTTCCTTACGAGACCCCTACGGCCTCAGGTACTTCGCGCACGCTCATTCGGCGATCGGTGAGAAACATGTCATGGACCTTTTCGACGATTTCGTCAGTAACCACGTCTCACAGGTGTCCTGGCCGTTCTTCATCGAAAACAGTTATACTAGCACGCTTAAACTCGTTAAACTAATTTTACTGAATTTCGATGTTGTCGAACCACCACCACTGACGCTCACCGCTCAGGACGTCCTGTTGACGTCACATTGAGGAGACGTCAACTAAATCCGTATTACCGTGTTAAGCTGTCGCTACACATTGGCCCATATGGCCAGGCCAATGTTTGATCCAACGTTGGGTGTCCTTTCACACTTTCCACATCCACACACTGACCACTTGCCACATTATCAGTTTATAAGAAACTGAGCCAACGTCAACATCATTAAAACACACTGCTAAAACGAAATAAAAACTATATCGAGGTGTTGAAAAGATAGCACACCATGTGTCCAATGTGTGGATGGGGACTTAGCATATGAATCAGCGTGTTCATTTGATGTCGGATACAAAACTTTACCATTGACACATTAGCCAAATGATGCTTGTCATATCATATGGCCAAGTCGGCTTTAGTCGATCGCAGAATGAGCATTTTGGCATGGGATAGCTATCAGCGTGGTGACAGCAAAACGGAATTGAGTGTCCACTTCACAATGGTGTATTGGCCATTGGTCATACCAATATCTATGGGACGTTACTGTATTGGTCACCAACAATTCGGGACATTCCAATGACATTACAACATGCTTTGCGGATTTATATAAAAATATGTTATATGGAATCAATCTACAATCTCACGGTTGTCATAGATAGTGAAGGGTCCCCATAGACAGCATCCAACTTCACATTTAATGAAAAATAAAAATAAAAAACGAATTACGGATCGATATTGCTCTGTTTCCATTTTATCAAGAAGTACAAAAGACGAATGAGACAAATGGCCGTCAAAATAGACAAAGTGATACAACTGGCTGTCAAACTAACCTATGAATTTATCTGAAATTCAGCATAGAGTCAGTTTACAGCAGTCAGTTTACAGCAACAGTTTACAGTACATGATGGTAATGTCAATTTCACTCGTCAACGCCATCTGTTATCAAACACGGGTACGTATTGATCAACCCTCGTATATATAGGGACATAAAAAAGGAACACTCAGTAAAAGTTTTTGTATTTTAATTATATTTTGTATATTTGTTTATAGTGACCCTAGAAATAAATGATAAATTGATAAAAATGATCAAAGCTTCAGCCATAGCAACGAAACATTTGTTCGTATAAAAAAGTTTTTGACACTGTCACTTTTTCCTTAAAGATAACTTTTAAGATTTGACAGTGATTTGTTTTACTGCAATTTAATTTCTTTAAAAAGTTATCATGCCTAGAGTGTGAAGACGTGCAAATTTTCGTCAGTTGACACAATTTGAGAGGGGCCCCCCATTGTAGGCCTAAGAGAGGCCGGATTATCTTTTTGGGGAAATTGAAAGAAAAATAAACAGGACTGTTTACACAGTGTTGAGAACTTGGCGAGGGTGAGTCGAAGTAGGTCGAGAACAACGACCTAGAGGCACAGGACGCCGTCCAGCCACGACAGAACTCCAGGAGCGCCGTCTTTGGCTTTTGGTCATAAGAAACCGATTTTCAACTTCAAGGTAAATTTCTAACCAGTGGTACAAAAAGCATAGAAAGTTAATTGGAATACAAGCAATCTACCGCAGAATCATATCTTTTGGGCTCGTTTCTTACAGATCATATCTGGCTTTACCTTTAAGAGCGGAACATCGGCGTCAATGGCTGGAGTGGTGTAGAGAAAGACATCAATGGGATGTCGAATGGAATCATGATGTCTTTAGTGATGAGTCCCGCTTCTGTATAGGCTGTATTTCAATTTGACATTTCATTAACTGTACCATGTGATCAAAATTGAGCGGAGCTGGTAAAAAACTTTTTTTTTGCAATTTTAAAACAAATCTTTATACTCGCTTTCAAAATAGGTGTTCGATTTAATAGTAGCATGGGACACATCGTAAAGTTTAACACTGTTGACTATATACGTAGTCAGAACTTTTTGTTATACGGATGATATCTGTGTTGTTTAGTGACTTGAAAATTTAATGTCAGTCCAAAAAAAGGAATTCATTCGAGAAAATTTTCGTGCGATGATTTATTACGACTTTCGACGTTCTCAACAACAGTACACCGATCAACTCAGTTCAACTTTTGGCAATGAAGCACCATGTAAAACCACTGTATATTACTGGTTTAGTAAATTCAGCCATGGCCGTCGTTCGCTCATGGGAAAATTTTAAGAAAGGCTTCCAAAATCGGTTGTTGTGACAGAAAATATCGATACTGTGTGCGAACTGATAAAGCCAAATAGTCATGCGTCATACCGTGAGATAGAGGCGTCCCTAGGCATTAGTATGATAAGATACACAAGATTTTACATGAACATGTATTGGCCAAAAAGATTTGTATAACTTTGGATTCCAAATAATTTAACAATCACTCAAAGAAAGGCTCGCGTCGATTGCTGCAAAGAAATGCTCAAAAAATGCAATCGTGGTATGTCAAAAGCCGTGTATAACATCTACGCAGGTGACGAATCTTGGATCAATGCGTATGAGCCCGAAAGAAAATAGCAGTCGACTGTATGGGTCTTTCAAAATGAGTCAAACCAAAAAAAGTGGTTCGCGCGAGAAGCACTTCGAAGCAAATGGTCAGTTTTTTTGGGATAAATGGCCATGTGACTACACTGCCACTAGAGAATCGTAGAACGGTTAATTCTGAATGGCATACAACCATTTGTTTGCCAAAAGTCTTTGAAGAAATCAGAACAAACAACCAACGACGCAGGATCATTCTTCACCATGACAACGTCAGCGACGAGCTGTCACACATCGGATCGAAGAACTGAATATTGGACCGATCAAAACCTCGAACTAATGGGTCATCCACCGTACAGTCCTGATTTGGCACCCAAAAATTTCTTTTTGTTCCCGTCCGTGAAGAATAAACTAGGTGGTCAACGATTTTCGATGCTAGAATCTTTTGGAGATACCTCATTCGGATTGGAAAAAGTGCTATGAAAATTGGTTTAAACGTATGGAAAAGTATTTCGATCAAGGCGGACAATATTTTCAAAAGAAAATAAAATCATTTTCAATTCTAAATATTTATTATTCCGGATACATAGTTAGCAACCCTCGTACTGTTGAAAAGAATATAAATCACTAGTAAGATCAAAATTTTAAAAGGGAGAAAAGTTATTACCTAAAGAGGGGAGTGGAAAATGATTATTGGAAATAAGGAACAAATTGCCAATGCAAGATCATAAACTATATATCGAATGCAAAATCAAAGCATATGCAATACGGAAAATTTTATGATTCACTCAGACGCGCCGCAATTAACTCATAATTGAAAATTAGACGAGCCTAACGCAAAACCTCTCAATCCGTACCGAACAGATATTATTCAGGAGAATAAATTAATGTTACCTTTTCATAGCGTCGATATTTTTTCATCGATTGAAAATCGAAGTCAAGAAGCGGCGAAGAAGTGAGCGGTAAAAGAAGTAGATAGTATAAGTGAAAGACTTCGAAATTTATAGGCAATTAAATAATATTATTAGGTCAATTGAGATGTTGGTGATGGTGCTTTAATTTAATTTATCGGAATGTATCCGCTTGTAAATCTTGGTGGAACAGCGTGTTTTATAGATTTTTAATGGCTAAAAATATTCCTCAGGAAATGGATTGAAAAGAAGAGGAAACAAATATCTAGTGAACTGTATCTAGAAGATCACAAAATAATGCAAAACGTAATATTTTACTATCATGTAGAGATAATCATGTGAGTTAATTGTCAGCAGCGATCCAATTAAAATACTTGTGTATTTTGGTGAGAACATAACTTAAAGAAGTTAGGACTTAGGAAATTAATTGAAAATCTCCCAACGATAAGCTTCATCAACGTTATTAATTTACTTTGAAAGAGTAGAGTATTATACAGGGTGATTTTTTTAGTGTGCCCGAACTTTAAATTCAAATAAAACAACAACCAAATTAGATGCATAGAAACTATTTATTTTATGTAAAATTGCTTATTTATTTAGCGTTGGCTTACATGAATTTGAATCCATGTATATACATTAAGATATAATACATACAACAGATTAAATTGTAAAACACAAAAAAGATATAAAATATAAAATAAACTATAAAAATATATAAAATATAAAAAACAAAAAGATAAAAAATATATGAAACAAAGTCAGCATCAGGTATATATAGTGCGTTTCTAGATATATCGTTGACTGACTGGCTGCAATAAACTCTTAACAACCCCGCCGTAACAAAACCCGGCAAAGTTGCAAGAAACGTAAACAGGGGTGGGCATCTTTCTATGGCAGCTGTTTAGTAGATGATAGTAGATAAAATTGAAGTTCGATTCGCTATAAAGTAATTTATTTTAAAGGACTGAACTCCGACACACATACAAAAATAATTACATTCCATTTTAAAAGGAATATTCTTCTTAGTTTCGATGGTAAAAAAGCGAATTGCTGAATTTAAAGGTTGCCGTACATCAGATAAAGATGATGAATGCTAGGGATGAACAAAAAGCGCTATAATCGACAAAATCGTCACTAATGTCAACTTTGTATTACGTGATCGCCAACAAGGTATTTAAACGTGCTGAATTTGTAAACATCAAGACTGTTCGTGTCCATTACGTTTAAAACATTGTTTTAGATATAAAAAAGCTTTCTCCCAAAACTTGTTTCGAATACTTGTCAATAGTATTTAAACGCGATTCTGCATGCAGAGTTTCTGTTATATAAAATTATTACTATTATTAAATGTTGGTCACCGAACAATTTGTGATTTTCAGAAGGCAGAAAAATGGGTACCACGTCAGCTGAATGATAGACAGATGGAAAAGCAAAAAACTGTGTTCAAAGTTTTTGCTTTCACGGCACGAAAGAAAGACTTTTTTATTTAGTTTTGAACAGGAAAATTGGTGGAATCAGAAGGGTGTCGTGTACCATGAGCTTCTGAAATCCGGTGAAACAGTTAATACCGTTCGCTATCGTCAACAAAGAATCAATGTAAACCATGTATTGATCGAAAAGCCACCAGTATGTGCTACAAGATACAAAAAAGTGATTTTGAATTGCGTCAACGCTCCATCACACACAGCGAAAGCGGTCCGAGATCCGCCGTACTCACCAGACAGGGCCCCTTCCGAATTCCGCTTGTTTTCATCGATGTCTCGCGCACTTTCCATGAAACGAACATTTGTCGAACATTATTGGCCATAATTTTCTGAGATTATCGAGGTGTGGTGCTAATAAACCACCCAGAACAAGTCAAGTTCAACAACAAGGAGTCTTATGTTTCACTCTTGGGCTAATAGAAGGTACTTTTTAGATTAAAATGTATTATTTCGGCCTGGAATCCGCAGGGTAAAAGAGGTATCGGAAGGCCCGCGCAAATTTGGAGGAGAACAAACCTTAAATCATGATGATTATCCATGACGACTTTTAAATAGTGAACACGTATAAACACGTATATATATATATATATATATATATATATATATATATATATATATATATATATATATATATTATTCAGGCATTCAGGTAACCGAAATTGGTCTTTCAACACGATAATATATCTGTCTATATCATAGTCGCTGGATTTGGCTACAAGCCGTCACGTTGAAACCATTACACAAATTCCAAAAAATAAATCGCTCGATGAAGATTCACTTTAAATGATGAGCCCAAACTTAAGACAATCGCATGGTATTGATATCATAAAAAAAATTGCTACATCATTGGTGAAAGGTGGCGATACGTTGAACTGTAAGGTGACTACATTAAAAAAATATCAAAAATTTTGAAATCTCTGTATCTGACCAAGAGTTTTTCGGCTGACTTTCGTAGGTATGTTTAACAATGTGTAAATGATATCATGTTACAATATGGTTAACGAGCCATGCCTTAGCTCATAGTTTGAAAAAACTGCAGAATGTTAATAATTAATTTTGAAACTTCTAGTCATGTCAAGTGAACTCAGGTCCATTTTTTTATGACAAACTACGTATGTTTCTTTCAAAACCTGCACTCGTGTATGTTCGAATGACGATTTCTTACTAAGTCACACCTTTGAAATCATGAAATGTGTTCGTCAATGATGAATTGTTTCAAAAATATTTGTTAAGTAACGAATTTTATGCTAAAATACAGTACCAAAATTTCGAGGCTTTTTACTAACCTGAGTATTTGAAAATGTTTTGTGATTTCGTTGGTTATTGTATTACCTGTATCGGCTATATAACGTTTGTGGTGGTAACGTAAAGAAATCAATAATGTCAAAAAGTAAATATCGCACACTACCATGTGACCTTTGTAAGTCAGTTTTTTTCCACATGGACACTTTTTCCTTGAATCAGTCAAAATAATATTTTCGGAAAGTTAATATCCAACAAGAATATCTATAGCAATTTCCTTCAATCTATATATACTTCTTTCTCAAATTAATTACATTTTCTTTTACGAGATTGAAGAATTTTATATTATATTAGGTAGTCCACGGGAAAGGGATATTTTTGGATTAAGTAGTACTCGATTAGCAGAGGGAGCTAACAGCTCACAGTTATATATTGACTCTCCCAATGATGTTTTAGTATCAATGATTCCGTTGCTTACGATATATTTGTCATTTGTTTTCCTTTGTCAATTCCGAATATTTGTTCAAACACTGCTTAACATATTTGAGGTAAATGAAGATTTGATCATTATCAGGAGTAAAGAAGCTCATTTCCATTTAAATCGGGGTAGCTAATAAATATAACTAATGACCTCAAAAAAACACCGCAAATTGCACCATAGACCACTGGTCTCAAGCACAGACAGACAGAAACTTTCAAAAACTGCTTCAAACGTGAAAAGCTCATCAAAATGTTACCCTGATTACTTTTATGTTAATAAATATTAAAAAAAAAGTTAATGCGTGTTTAAAAACATTCGTTTTCTGTGAAAAACTTTGTATATATTGATAATATAAGATATATAATTAACAAGACCATTAGAATATATTTCAGTATATCCTGATAACGCTAACATGGTTAACGAAATGCAACGAGTTAATTGTTCTTTCATCATAAATCCCTTCGAGTTATAAGTTACAGAAAATTTCGATGAATCAAAGAGAGATTAACCAAATAATAATTCTGTTAAAGCCTTTTCATATACACACCAAAACAGAATCTATGAAAGTCTCAATTCAACAATCGAATACCATAAATCATAAACTTACAATTTCCATTTCGACCAGAGTCACGACGTATGATTGAAGGGTAATAAACTCATCACAAAATATACGCGAATTAGTATCTAAATCTTCAGCCTCATGGTGCAGCCGTTTTTCAAAAGGTCAATGTGGAAGTCATCATTCGTCCAAGAACTAATAAAACCATTTCTGTATGGGTCTACTAGTCTAATGCCGAAGATCTTATTAAAAGATTAACTCGTAGTTAGTTATATTGTTGTTTCTTGTCTGATAGGCATCATTTTGGTTTCGTAGTGTTAGGTTTTTTTTAACAGAACCGCATTAGGCTCAACATTATATTTTTTTAAGCGAGTTTTATGTCCTTTAGAGTAAAACAACTTTAAGAAATTTATCAGAAGAAATACTAGGCGAATGGAAATGTGCTCTTATCAACCCGTTGCACAAGAAAGGAGATAGAACAGATGTGAATAACTATAGATGAATATCCCTACTACAAGTCACCTACAAAATACTCTCAGTGTGCCCTCTCCAGAGAACACAAGAACAACTAGAACACAAAACTACTTACTAAACCTATTAACTAAACCCTTAACCTATTAGCTAAAGCCTGCCTGGCGAGAAAGCCAGGCAGGCTTTAGCCCTGATCTCTCATGCACTGAATAAATCTTTAATTTAAAAACAATATTGAAATAAAAATAATCAAGAGCGTCCTAATCATATGCACGTTTGTGGACTTCAAGAAGGCATAGAACTCCATCGACCGAAAATCTCTGTACAATAGCCTAGATGAACAAGTACTTAATCCCAAACACTACGATTGATTAAGCAGACACCGACCGTCTAACTTCTAAAGTAAAATGTATAGGAGAAATTTCCGAACCCTTCCTGATATAAACCGGAGATACGCCAAGGACACGGGTTATCTATACCCCAACGGGTTATCTCCCTCCAAAAAACTGAATTGTTCTGCTTAAAACTGGATGTTCAAACTTTGAACACAAAATACGGCAAGATAAACAGGGTCACAAACTTCAAATACCTTGGCGTGATCCTCGAATCCACAGGAGGAGCGAAGATAGCACAGAGGAGTCGATTAAAGAAGATGAATAGGGCATACGGTAAGATTCACAATATCTACAATAACAAAAGCATATCCACACACTCAACGATAAAACACTATAACACATTAATCAAAATAGAGAAATCAAAGTAGAATGCAAAATTATGATACAAATTCTCGACCCAAAGCTAACAGAGGAAGGATTCAGACTACATTCCTGGATGATCACAGAGATAATGTCCAACGTAGCGGCGGACATAAGAAAAAGAAGGTTGAAAGTCTATGGACATATCAGTATGCTCCCACCAACAAGATTCACCAACATAATTCTTACATAATAAAAAAATTCTTACATAATGGATCACAAGTCAGAACTAATCTGAGGAAGGCAAAAATAGATCCAACAAAGATTGAGGACAGAAGCACGTACAGAAACAAGATACATAGACGGAACGTCGCGTCAAAGACTGAAGTTTCAGGGAGATCGGAGACAAGATGGACGGAGGAGAAAAAGAGAATCTACGGAGAGAGGTGTAGAAGATCAGAAATAATACTCGAAAATGAGTGAGAATGCTTTGTGTAATGTTACATCGAAGGTTTTCACGGATGGTAGATTATATTCCCAAATCTTTCCGGGTATCGATCCTTTTGTACCGTGAAGGGTCACGACGTTTCGCCAAAATCTCATTTGGCATTCTCAAGTCTTGTTCGCAACAACTCATTCTCAAGTATTCTTCTAACTGCCAGTTGGACTCTTCACTCAAATACCAAATGAGATTTTCGCGAAAAGTAGGAAAAAATAAACCGATCGATACCTGAAATGATTTAGGAACAAAAAGTTTCCTTAAAACATTAATTCAAAATGCAACCATCGCCGCTGAAAACAAGTCAATTTTTGAAATTTTCAACGTTGACAACAAAAACAAAAACGTTTCAATAAAAACTCACAACGTTGCATCGTCGTGCTTTTTGGATAATTCAGACTTTTTGTTTGTTATGATAGTTTTTGAAAATAACATGTAGTTCCATACGTTCCATTTATTCCATACGTTCTAACAAAAATTTGGTTTATTTTACAACAGAAAAGGAAAACATATACAATAGAGTCGTTTAATATCAAAGGTAAAATTACTAACACTAATTTTTTACACCATCTCACGTTTAAAATGATTTACGTCATATTAAGAAGCACATGATTAATTATTTTATTATTTCAAATGTTCAAAATATCCACCATTTAAATCTATGCAAACCAATTTAACCAGTTTCGCCGAATACGCGGGCAAAGTCTTGGTGTCTTGGTGTTTCTAATCTGGGCGGCAGCAGCAAAACGTTCTTCTTATTAGGAGATTGTTTGTAAATAAAAAGTATATCATGATATTCGCGTACTGAAAATAGTTTTGGTTTTAAATGGAACTTAAATACACGCACTGATTTACATTGAAATAATTTTGTCGCCATTTTGAAATAACACTTTTTATCGTGTGGAGCAATTCAACTAGTCAATGCGACGTTGTCACTTCCATGTTGATTCTATTTTATTAGAAAATTATTTTAACAATGCTCATTAGTTTATTTGTAGTGCATTAGTTAGATAATAACCAATAAATATTTGACAAATATGCTTTTAACACATATTTGCGTAAAATATTAATTCTTATTATCGCTTTTTAATTAGTGATTTAATAATTTTGCATTTTTTTTGCGAAACCGTCTATGTTTTTGATTCTTGACGTAAGGAACTTTTTTCTTTCAAATGATGTAAAGAATCGTTATTTAAATGCTCAAAAAATGTTAACATATTCACCAAACATAAGAACAAACATAGATTTGTGGAAAAAAACAGCTAAAGTTCCTGACTATTCCTGACTGACTATTCCTGGAAACAAGAGGTAGACCCCGTACTAGATGGAAGAGAACAATTGCAGACGAAATCAGAAAATCCATTCTGGTACAAAAGAATATTGCACAAGGCCGTGATTAACAGAAAAATATTGTAGATACTTTATAAACCACAAATGCTTATTGTATGTTAAGTAGAATCACACTACGTTGTAATAATGGGTTTTGATAACAAAACAATAAATACTAAACTCGAAGAGATTTACCACTAAACACCAAATTACTTTTTTAACTCACTAACGTGTGTTTCGCTAACCATGTTCATCAAGCATCATCACCAGATAATTCAATTCAATCTAAATTCATCCAAATACTAAATCATCTCCTGATGATCCTAATATGATTAGCGAAACGCGCGTCAAGAAGTTACACAATGTGATTGCGTGTTTAGTAGTAAATCTCTTTGAGTTTAGTGTTTCACGAAGGTTTCAGTAGAAAAACTGAATAATATAATAATATAACATAAATTAAATATTTTAATAAGAAAAATTCTGATTTCCTAAAATGCCATAATTCCCAATACGCCCCTGATTAAAGCCCGAAAGCATTTATATAGTAGTTTGATATAATGAAGTGTAAAATTGCGTTAAAGATACTTTCTATAGAAAGGGTGTGACCCGAAAGAGAAGATTAAATTTACATAAATTGGATTGGTTATACTTTTACTTGCAAATTACCGACCGATCCAAATAAATCAACCGATAAGAAATACTAAGGAATTCAACGAAATACTCATCTTGATATGATATTAGAAGGAAAGTATAGATGTGCTTTCGTAGATTATAAATTATGGTTGTATAAAAGTGGGGTTTCCTGCCTAATCGACTGTTGAAATCTATTTAGCAAAATTGCCTCTTTGCCGTTAAGAGGAGAAAATAATACGTTTCTGCTTATTTGAGGAAACTGCGTTCAAAATACATCCGGCATAGATGTTTTGCATCACACATTACTTAGTAAAACTTTAACCTTTGCTTTTAAAATTAAAAATTCAAGCGCTCTTAAATATCGACACAACTATTTATTTTTAAAGTTGGTATCCTTGGCATCTGACAGAAGTTTGACATTATTTCGCTCGTTAAGTTAAAAATTAGTCCGCCTTTTGTAATTGTAAAGATTTTTGTCGGCGATGTTTTAAAATGGATAAATATATCGAGCAAAGAATTTGCATTAATTTTTATCTAAAAACGATTGTTTGTCCTAATGCATTAAAAATGTTAAGAAACGATGGTGAGTCTATGTTGAGGGAGGGAGTGTATGATGAGAAGCAGTTGAAGATAAATCTTGTTCAAGAAGATCAACTCAACTCTCAATCCCACAAGCACCATTTTTATCAGATATGACACCGTGTTACTTTTTCCTGTTCCCTGGAGGTGATAGACCACTTCGTTCGAAGACGTCGTTTTGAGTCCACAGATGCCGCTGAGTCCACTGGCCACTTTGGAAAAAATACTAGAATTCTAGTACGACTTTCTAGAACTGGTGTAAGACTGTATTATAGCAGATGTGGCGGTTAATAATACTTAAATTTTTAAGAGATGGCACTGGAAAAAGGGTCGACTCGCAGTCTATTTTTTATGTCATATCATTGCTACAACAGTACTTTTCAAAATTCCATTGATGTAAACAATTTCGAGTATTTTTTTGGTGTGGTAAACATGTCGAGTTTGAGCCAAATAAAGAGCACTTACGGCTCGTACTGTTTTTCTTGTCATCGTATGCTTGTGAAAACTTACGGAAACAATGTCCCAATGCTTATGGGCGTTGGTTTTGCTTTCTCAGCTTGAAACAAAGACTTGTTTCATCGGATCGTGACTGGAGACGAAAAATGGATATATTTCGAGAACCCAATACGCAGAAAATCATGGGTTGACCTAGGACAACCATCAACATCAACCGCAAGACCGAAACATGCAAGCAGAATGGGCTACAAAATACGGAGAAGTGATTTTGCAGCACAAGAACGGCCAATCACACACAGCGAAAGCGGTTTTACCCCATCCGCCGTGCCGTACTCACCAGACTTGGCTCCTTCCGACTATCATTTGCTTTCATGCATGTCTCAAACACTTTCTATGAAACACTTAAGCAATTACGGAGATGTCGAAAAATGGTTTGATGACTAAACTTAAAAAAACCGTTTTTCTGGAAAGGTATCCTTACATTGCCAGAGAAATGAAAAAAATGTGCAGCTAGCATACTTTGAATAAACAAACCATTTTTTACCTTTCTCCCAAATTAATAGCGGTGTTCAGAACAATATATTATAAAAAAAAACTAAAAATGAAACAAAAAACCCTTTTTAACAAGTTTTTCTCGATTCTTAACACTATCTTGAGTGGTTTTCTAGGTTCACTTAGTTTAACTTGATTATTCGATCGCCACAGCTTAAGCAGCTGTAAACCATAGTGTTAAAATGTCAAGAGCTCCAGTAATTTTGAAAGTGAAGACGCGAACACAAAGAAATATTGCTACATTAATTCGTCTTTAGCTAGATTGATCGCAGTATAATCTGCGAACCGCCGTGAGCGCTCACTCCAGATAGAATACCTCATATGAGAAATTACAACGAAGTCTTGATTGTTCCTTCAGTAGCTCTCAGACTTTTGACTTGAGCCCGACTGATGAAGGATATATGGCCAGAAACCAATCTCATTTTAACATGTAGGTGTTCACGAATGGAATTAATGTTAGGATTATTCTTCCGAATGTCTATCCATCCGATTGAGAAGTTTTTCATTTTTGACAGCGTTTCATCAAAATCTCATTTGCCATTTTCAAGTTGTTGCTTTAGTAGATAACTTCGAACTGATTGTGTTTGAACTGTTGAATTGACTATTAAAATATATTTAGCAAAATTTAATACGAGGGTTGGTATTTATGTATCCGGAATAATAAATAAAATCAAATATTTAACATAAAAATGGTTTTATTGTATTTTAAAATATTGTCCGCGATAATCGATGCACTTTTGCATATGTTTGAACCAATTTTCTTAGCATTTTTCTATTCCGATTGATTGGAATTGAGCTATCTCCAAAACATGCATTTGGAACGCATCAACCCCTTTTTCTGATGTCGAAAATCTTTAACCACGTAGTTAATTCTTAACGAACGGAAACAAAAAGAAATCATTGGGTGCCAAATCAGGAGTGTACGGCAGATGCCCATTTATCCCAAAAAACAGGCGACCAAGTGCTTTTTGTGCGAATAATTTTTATTGAGTTTGGCTCATTTTGAAAGACCCATACAGTCTATTGCTGTTTACTTTTGGGCTTATACGTATAGATCCAAGATTCGTCTGTGTAGATGTTATTCACAGCTTATTACCCACCACAATTGTATTTTTTGAGTATGTTTTGCACCAATCAACACGAGCCTTTTTTTGAGCCTTTCATTGTGATGCGGAATCCAACGCGTACAAATATTTTTCACGGCTAGATGTTTATGTAAAATCTTGTGTATGTTTGTCATACCAATGACAAGGGATGCCTCAATCTTGATGAATGTCACATGACGATCTTGTTTTATCAGTTCGTGCACAGTATGCGATGTTTTCTGGCACAACAACCGATTTTGGATGACTTTCTTTAAATTCTTCCGTGAGCGATCGACAGCCACGATTGAATTCACTATATCAGTAGTATACAGTGGTTTTATATGGTGCTTCATGGTTGTTGAGATAATCCACGTCAAAATTCGCAATAAATCATCGCACGAAAATTCTCAGGATTTAATTCCATTTTTTGACTGAGATGAAATTTATAAGTCACTAAATAACACAAATAGCGTCCGTATGGTAAAACGTTCCGTTGTTTGCCAATTCCTGATACATAAATAACAATCCGTCTGTTGGTGTAATAAAAGATTTTGTATAGTTAATGTGAAGAAATGTGTGTGTCTAAAAGACCAATTCTGCACGATAAATAATTTTCAATGTTTGTAATCTTTTGTCCAGAAAACACTTTGTTATATATTTAAGTTAAGTTAAGTTTAAATTAATAATATCAGACTTCCACAATTGCAGAAAAATTCAAAATCAAAAATACTTTCAAATTAGAATGCATTTGCGTCATTGCTAAAATGAACAGATTAAAACAGTGGTGACCGTCAGGAATATATACGAGTGGAAGGTGACTAAGCAGTTTCAAACCGCGCAGCGTAAGAGTGGTTCCAAAAAGGTTAATAGAGATACCCGAGCTCTGAGACCAGCCACTTTGTAACAGAACCCTGAACCATCATTAGTTGATTGTCTAAAAAATATGCCATCATCATCAATGTAATGTGACTTATTTCAGTTTCGACAAAATATATAAATGTCGTCCCCAAAATTGATAAGCTAACATGAAGATATTCAACAGATGGTGGCAAAACGTAATGCTTATAGCCTATAATTAGAAACGGCAGAGAGTGAGCAGAGAAAAAACGTTTTTATAGTTTAATCAATTATCAACTCTTTTTATCAAATCGGTTCAGGATCGTTCTTTTCGCGGCCCCCTGTTTAGTGCCTGTGTCACCAAACGCGATGGAATCGTCACTCGAGTGACGTTCTGCAATAAAATTTTATTCGAAACTGAGCAAATCTCTTGCAAAAAAGGGCCGTCCGAATGAGAAAGGAAATCGCCACTACCTGGAAGCTCCACCATGACAACGTTCCAAGCCACACCGCTCAGCGCGTCCATGAGTACCTGGCAAAGCACAACTTGGCAACGCTGCCGCAACCCCCCCTACAGTCCGGACGTGGCGTGACTTCTTTCTCTCCTCGAGGATCAAGACGGCCCTGAAAGGAATCTGTTTTGGCTCCACTGTCCCATATATATATATATATATATATATATATATATATATATATATATATATATATATATATATATATATATATATATATATATATATATATATGCAGTTTTTAACTTCTTTGGACTGCGTCCAAGGAGACAACAGTAGTCAGAAGTTATACAGCCCCGACCGTTGAGTTCCACAATCTCATGTGGAACGCACAACAACCTGCGTCTCCCTCATAATGAGCAATGATTAGTTGCTTGACCGGGAGGAAGCCCCACCCATCCTTTACATTGGAGGGCACATATTCCGTCTGTTGGTGGTTAGACTCATCAGAATAGGGAGTCCCTCTCCACAATAAAACTACCCATATTTTCGCCGACTTCTCGTCGGATGGCTTATAAATGCAGTTTTTTGACTTCTTTGGACTGCGTCCAACGAGACAACAGTAGTCAGGAGTTATACCATAATGTTGTCTCGTTGGATGAGACATTTTCGTTAATAATAATATCTAATGTTTACTTATATAGTGCTAGTATTCTTCTGTTCATTTCTACTAGTTTTACTCACATTCCTCAAAACCTCTCTATACATTTTCGTTTTATTAGTCCATTTATTTCCGTTATTTTATTATTTAATTAATTTTAGTATTTAGTCTCTCTAGAGGCCAAATTCTATGTTAGAAAAGGTGTGATATTTATCTATGTCAACGCAATACCGGATATACCATATTAAATTGAACGACTGCGAATGGAGCTGAGATGGGGTAGCTCCGTCCGCTTTATCAATCGATGGGTTCATTGCCGCCTTACTGATTGAAATCTATGCAAGCTAAAGCTTAATTTGCAAATCATTAAACAACTAGTTCATTCTTTTACAAATTGAATAACAAATGTCGTTTCTAAAGTCTAGAATGGTAATCGTTTTCAATGAGATTATTAAATAAGTGAACAAAAAAATATTACTCATACAAATCAAATTCAATCATTGGACTAGCAGAGAGAGATAAAAAAAACCCATTGTCCACCTTTTACCTCAGCGCTGAATGTCCGACAAGGTCACGACAGGTTATACAGAGTGTTCGGTTGACCTGCGGTTGTCCGCTGCCAGTGTTTGTGTCGATAATTGTTCATTTCTCAGAAGGTAACACCTCAGAGGTCACGAACGGCTATACAAAGTTGAAATCGAACGTGAAAGGCATGATTACAGTGACAGAGAGAATGAACGGCTCATACGTCGACCTATTCGACATATGGCGCGAAATAAAAAGAGACAAAGTTATCGCGAGAGTGTCTCTAGTAAGAGACGGACACGGTTTAATGGCACATTGAAAATCGTGCGTTCAGACAACGCAATTTGAAAATGTTGAAAATTATTACTTTTGAACGGCAACAGAAGTTCTTCGTTTACGTTACTTTACTTCCCTTTAATAGACGTTGACGTTTTATCTCGCTATTTATACTCAACTTGGTAATGAAGCTTCAAATAAGCTTGCCTTGTACAGTTAGAAGTCATATGACTCTTAATTTTTTTACATTTCGTTAAGTTTAAATGCATATGCGGCTTTCTTTAATTCGGAAACAAACTGAAATATTTAATAAAACATTTTTTTGTCAAAATTTCCGCTTTCTTATTAATATTTGACGCGTTTCGCTAGCAATGTAGCTTCGAAAGCATATTTTCGAGGTTAGAATGATTTTTGAAGACACTACTTTAAAACTAAGGTATTACAGCTGTTTATCCTATCTACCTAATTTACACTTTTATTAGGATTAATTTTTACAATATTTTAAATAGTGGGGAATTTCAGAAATTTAATAGCTGTCTAGACGGGTCTTTATGATATTTTTAAATTTCAGTCGCTTCTAAAATGTTTATTTTTTTGCTTTTTGGCGTGTAAATGTAAACTTTTTAAATTTGTAATCTAGGGAAATATATGTCCGGTATCTATAAAATGGTTCGCAAAATTTCTGAAATGAAAATGGTCTGAAAATTTCGGCCTGCTTGTCCCACATAGCAGCTACTGCACTCTTGCCACTTAACATATAAACTCTAGATTTTTTTGTGATGTTTTATCTTTTGCATTAAAAAGTAATTTACTGCTTGACTGGGGGTTTTAAACACTATTTGCAAATTATCTTTCTCTCAAAGAGCGGGCTGTTTGTTCTGAAATTGGACCGAAATTTGTAACTTTACGGTATTTTTTATCATTTATTTATTTTACTCTGGGTATACTTGATGATTTAGTAATTGTGTCTGTTTTTTATTTATTAAGTAACTAATTTATTTTTCATTGAAGCTGTTATTTTGTGCAATTAGTTTTATTTTTTTCGGTTCTATTTTTCTATTATTTTCGGATAATGGACTTATGAAAGCTCGGTGGATCATAGATTTATGTAGTACATATTTATGTGTAATGGGGTGGATTGATTATTTTGTAATTGTTATATCTGAGTATGTATTATTCTGTTTGGATATTGAAAGGACCAGAAAATTTATGGTTTAATTTTGTTCTTTTTAAATTGTAAATTTTATTTTTGAATGGATTATATTTAAATGCTTTAATATTCCTTCTATTTATCTGCCGTTTCCAATATAATTAACTAAAATATCGTCTACCAAAATTTTCGTCGATAATTTGTTATATATAGTATCACAGTAATAGAACACAGTAACTTGCTATGATTTTTGACTGGTTTTAACGTAGTTTTGATAGCTTAATTGTTTGTGAGTTACAAGCATAGATCGATACCTGATCGCTGTAATTATGAATTTCAGAATGTTATTATCCAAAGAAAACATCTCTTCAGTAGCTTCAACAATCTTTTTCAAAAAAATGCACTGACAAAAGATATGATACAAGTCTTAAAAGCTAAAGGTAAAGCGAAGCCTTTTCTTCAACAATTACTTAGTGCAAGATCTTTAATTTTATTAATGTTTTCTTCACTGGTTGACATGGAAGACCGCCCTATACCAGGTTCATCTTAACTGCTTCCTACCATCACTAATGTAATTGTACTACTTGATTTTTGTTGTCGTAGTTTTACCGTCCTAATACTTTCTTAATATTTTTAAAGCATCAGTACTAAAAGTTTTACTTTTTACTAAAATATAAAGCAAATTATTTGCTCAATAAATTGATCTTTTTAAAAAAATTGTTATACTATAAGAGTTTATAATGTTATTTCGTATTTCGCGCTTATAGCAAATGCCAGTTAATGTTGGCAGGTTTGGTTAAGAAAAGGTGAGGGTTAAGTGTTTAGTAGTTGTAATTATCTACAAGAATAAAATTAATAAGAACAAAATAAGAATTTAAGAATAAAATTGTTGTTTTTAATTTAATTGTTGTTTTAAGAGCAAAATACGAATTTAAGAATAAAATTGTTGTTTTTATTTTGTAAATCAGGCGTTTTTTTATGAAACCATCCTTACAGTTCAAAGTATATTAACAATTACAAAAAACAACGCTATAATTTCTAAGTTAACACGCGAAATGATTCGAAACATCTTTCAGATGTTAAAGACAGTCATACAAACTTAAAGAATAAATTGCTGTATCGATAAATTAAAAGTAAAATTGTAATAAGACAGTCCTTTATAATGGAATAGTGGTACCAGATGTTTGAATGAACGGTGTCCAGTGATATCTAATAAACATTAAAAAATTAACACCTATCCCACCTGTCGAACCAGTTACATTTTTTTTGTCAGCGAAATGATCTGGAAATAAAATTGAAAGAAAATTAAGTGTAGTCTAAAAGTTCTAATACCTTGTTAATATTTATAATATTTAGATATTTTCTTTTATGTTTCGTAAGTTTTTAAAACACTCACATAAATAAATTATAGTACTATTGTAACACAATATTATTCCTACCAGACGATTTCTTGATTTTAATAAAAATGAAAAAGCACTAACGACATATTTCAATTTAAAACAATTTCTTCGGGCTTCTAGCCTGTGTACAGCTAATGTTTTATTATACCAATTTGCTTGAGATTACCACAGATGACTTTCAGACATTGTTCAACCGCTATTACATACTTCATTAATGAACTTTGTTCTGGAAAAACATCTGTAGTGCACTTGTTGAACATGCAGTAAAAATAGAAAAATAAAATAATTGGCAGTATTTATTAATGATAGAATAATAAATCTCTTTTGTGAATAACTTTTTTTATGTAGACAATTGGAGAAAGTAGAGGAATATGAAAGAAATTAAAAGAGTTATTTATATTATTTGAAAGGTATCTAATGACATTACTATTCTAAGAATGATTATTGTCAAAGAAATCTCCTCAACCTCACAAAAAATGAATAGTTCATCACTTTTCAAATTGGAACAATCGCCTGAAGCAATGTGTTTTGCGATGTTAAGCTAATTGAACTTTCTAAACCTTACAATGAAGATCGTGATGAAAATTCTCCACATAGTCATGTGAGAAAGGTTGAGTTCCTGAGAAGGACGTCGAATAGATAAATTCGGATCTGCAGTTTTACTGCAACGATGTTCTCCATTAATCGGACGGTCTGACGACATTCTGATAGCTGCTTCATCTTCAATTGAGCCAGATCGCCGAAATTTTTCGACGTGATAAATAGACCATCCGGTTGGTCGATTATAATAAACATAAATTTCACTTACTGTCGAAAAGTCTGACGAATTGAATAGTCATTTTAACAGGATATCTGTCAGATCTGTCTGTCAATTGTGAATTGACTCAATATATTGAAGATAACAGTCTATGAGTGACATTTACATTTTAAACAGTGTTGCCGTTATTACGTTTCAATGTTCTCACATTATTATTGGAAAACTCTTTACTTTAAAACATGATAAAACATTGTTTTTAAATCAATTTATTTATTAGCAAATATGGGTAAAAACATCATATTTGCAAAATAATAATCGTTTAATAATAAAGCAATAGTCGTTTTACGAAACTATACTCACACAAATTTTAAAAGTAAAATGATAGATAACAAAGTATAAAATTGTTTTATTCATTTTTTAAAAACTATTTTAAAAACTATTTTTTAAAAACTATTACAAAGTAACGGACAAATCAATCAATAAAAAATAATTGGTTATTATCTAACAAATAAACTAATGTTAAACACTGTTACACTTAACACTGCAACACTGTTAAACCAATTTTTTAATTAAGAATCAAGCCATATGTCAACCAGAATAGAAGTTGGAACGCCGCATTGACTAATTAAGATGATCCCCATGACAAAGGGGAGGCGGATAGCGCGGAAGTATGTTGAGAAGGTTTTCATCCTGCAGTTGATCGACAATGGCTGAATGATGATGAGGATGATTTAAATAAATAAATAAATATATAAATAAATAAATAAATAAATATATAAATAAATAAATATATATATATATATATATATATATATATATATATATATATATATATATATATATATATATATACCAGGTGTCACACTTTACCCAGGCTTAGGACTGGTCGAAATTCTTCGTGCCATATTAATTTGGAGCGTGTTTAAAGGCCAACGGGCCAACAACGAAGATAATAATAATAACAACAGTCAAATAAAATTAACAGCACAACTGTCTAATAATTAACAGAATCTGAACTTTAACGTCTTTCTAAATGTTCAAAATGCCTTCACCACAGAAATCAACCACCAAAATAGATGGAGTGTGAACGTATGGTGTGGTGTTTTGGGAGACAAAATTATTGGTCCCTTTATTTTTAATGGACATTTGAATAGTGAAACATATTTAAATTTTTAACAAAATGGACTGCCGGAACTAATGGAAGATGTTTCGTTGGAAACAAGAAGACAAATGTGGTACCAGCATGATGGATGCCCTGCCCACTTCTCGCAGGTGGTTCGAAACTTCCTAGATGCTTCGTTTCCAAATCGTTGGATAGGACGGGGTAGTTTATTTTCGTGGCCGGCGCGCTCACCCGATTTGACAGTCCTCGATTTTTACTTGTGGGGAAGACTAAAAGACCTTGTTTTTCACATTCGTCCTACCACACGAGAAAACATGATTGAAAGAATTCAAAATTCAATAACCAGCATTTCAAGAGCGGAAACTGATGCTGTCGTTTTTAGTACTCGTCGAAAAATAAATCTTTGCATTTCTAAGGATGGAAAGCATTTTGAACATTTAGAAAGGCGTTAAAGTTCAGATTCTGTTAATTATTAGACTGTTGTGCTGTTAATTTTATTTGACTGTTGTTATTATTATTATCTTCGTTGTTGACCCGTTGACCTTTAAGCACGCTCCAAATTAATATGGCACGAAGAATTTGGACCAGTCCTAAGCCTGGGTAAAGTGTGAAGGAAGGCAAACATTAGGTTAATATTTTTTTAACTTAATGCAGGTAGTAGTGAAATAATAACTGATTTTTTCAGAAAAATCGAAATATCGCTTGAAATATCAGAGATATCGATTTCGGGTTTTCACTGGATGATTCCTCTTTAAATTATCTTTCTAGCCATGTAATAAAAGCTGTACCATTCCATTTGAAAAAACTGAACAAAACTTCAAAAAAACTATTGTTGAATGTAACGCCACCTCGCGGTTTCATTTATATACTAAATAATTTACCTCCCAGATTATGTGATTGTCCCAGCAATTGCCTTTTAAATGAATCCAAATTGAGGAAAATCGGTTAAGGCAAACGGACATTAGACGACTTTTTATCTCAATAGGTAAAACTCCCCCCCACTTTTTTATTCGCTAAGTTACGACAAAATGTCATAAAACAAAGTTGTAGGAGACAGTTTGCTAATTATAACTGAGAATTTTTCTTACTCGGTTAACACTTGAACACAATGGAATACAATTTTTTTTCCCCAAAGCTGTGGGATAAATAGTTTTCAAGATACGGCCGCGATCTATCCTTAATGGGACACCTGGTATATGCCTTAACGTCGGGCCGCCTCGAGCATTAGTTCTCAATAACTGAAGTTAAGCGACTCACCATTGTGTATTACACTCTTTTGCTCTCCGGTATATACCTAAAGCCATCAAAAATTATGCTTTCCTAATAAATCTTACCTTTAGAGAGGTATTTTAAGTGATTTTAAAATAATAATAAGATAATAAATGACATTGTTTATTGAAAGCTTTCAATGCAACGAATTTTATCTTTTATACGAAGTACTCTGTATTATCAGCAATGTATCTAACAGTTTTATTATGTGAACACGTTTCGCTTCTCTCCCTCTAGATTCAAAACACAGCACTACTCCTCGATAATAAAGAAACAGAAACGATGATAATATTTAAAATTCAGATTTAGACGGCCGCCATCTTCGTTACACAAACATTTCCTGATCGAACTTCAAAAGAAAAAGAAACATTGACTCGATGACATCGACATTGGACATGGCTTACAATAAATTCCTGTAAGTATCGGGGCCCCTTTCGGAATATTTAGTAGCCAATGCTAGTTGGACATGTGAAACACGTATCACTCGATAGTTGGGATCGATAGAGACTGTGCGGATTCCTTGAAAAAGTGATCTTTGAACTTTGATGAGAGGAAATAAAGAAAAAAAACGAAAGTTTATTTTAACTCGTCGGACGGGGACGTCAAATTTACCTGTTTGGATTTTATCATTCTTGTTCTTTTATGTATATTGAGGTTTATTGTCATTAGAAACAGTATCTCATTCAATATGTTTCGAATAAATATATATTTAATAAGATCCGTATTTTTTTTTTATATATTAACGTTTGAGAAAGGAATTTGTTGAATACGAGGGTTGCTATTTATATCCGGAATAATAAATAAAAACAAATATGTTATTGAAAATAGTTTTATTGTTTTTCAAAATATTCTCCGCGATGATCGATATACTTTTACATACGTTTGAACCAATTTTTATAACATTTTCTCCATTTCGATTGAAGTATTTCGAAAACATGCATTTTCAATGCATCAACCGCTTCTTCTGGCATCCAAAATCGTTGACCACGTGGTTTATTCTTCACGGAAGGGAACAAAACGGTATGACCCATCAATTCGATGTTTTAACCGATCAAATAGTGAATTGTTATGGTGAATAATGAACCAGCCTCGCTCCTTGTTTTTTCTTATTTGTTCAAAGACTTCTGGCAAACAAATGGTTGTGTATCGTTCAAGATTGACCGATCTACGATTGTCGAGTGGCGCTGCAGCTATATGCCCATTTATCCCACAAAAACTAGCGACCATTTGCTTCGAAGTGTTTTTTGCGCCAACAACTTTTGTTGGGTTTGGCTCATTTTGAAATACCCATACAGTCGACTGCTGTTTAATTTCGGGCTCATGCCCATAGATCCAGGATTCACCATGTGTGTAGTGTTATACATGGCTTTTGACGCACCCCGACTGTATTTTTTGAGCAATTGTTTGCATCAATCGACATGAGCCTTTTTTGAGCGATTGCAAGATTATGCGGAATCCAACGCACACAAATTGTCTTCACGGCTGAATGTTCATGTAAAATCTTGTAAATTCTTGTCATACTAATGCCCATGGTTGCCTCAATCTCACGGTATGTTATATGACGATCTTGCTTTATTAATGCACGCATAGTATCGATATTTTCTGGCACAAAAACCGATTTTGGACGACCTTCTTTAAATTTTTCCATGAGCGAATGACGGCCACGATTGAATTTAATAAACCAGTGACTTTAGATGGTGTTTTTAACCTTTCTTCGTGGAAAATAAATTACTAGTGCTACACTTATCAAAAGTGCACTTCAAGTATATTTTAGATCAAAAACCTCTCCTCATTTTACAAAAAGAAAATCGAAAGTTTGACAAAAAATGGGCGAAAATCGGTCAATAACGATGGAAATTTTATTGTAGATTAAAACGATCATCGCTTAACTAAAATACTTTGTTGTACAGTAGTAAAACACAACATTATTTATAAGTACATTTATTATTAATTTTAAATACTAATGTCTTCCAAAATAAAATATCAAAAACACTATACATTTTGCTAATTAAAAGCATACGCCATTTTTTTTGGGTCAAAATTAACTATACAGTAAAAATAAAGCTTGCCAAACTAATATGCTTCTAACATTGTAGGAACAAGATATTTTGCAACACCGCAGGGTAATGTTATTAACTTAAATAAACCCAATCATGCGACTTTTATGAATGAACCTTTTACGCGTTACCACCAGACATAAACCAAACCGTTTTATGCCCCCAATAAACATCAAGGCTATATTTCATCTGAATGGTTTTATTTCATCAGTTCCTATCGTAAATAAATATTAACCAACCAGCAATTACATTACAGTTCTCAAATAGCCTACATAAAGTAAGTATGTAATACAGTTAGTACCTTAAGGTGATCTGGACCATTCGTTTCGCCTAAAATAACGAGCAAATTTAGTGAAAAAAGACAATTTCTTACCTGGAGCAACAGAGAGATTTTGCATTTCAATATACGTTATGTGTTAACCCTTATTCAATACACATATAATCGAATTTGTTGGAAGCATGAAATGAAAAACATATTTTTGGGATTGTGTTGGCTTAATTACAAAAATGGGTTAATTTAAAAAAAAATGTCAGCCTAGTTATCCAAATGGAAATTTTAAATTTACTTATGTTGGTATGTCTCAAAATTATTTTTCATTTAATACAGTTAAGAGGGTTTCATTGGCAGTCTATTAAGCCTCTTACATTAATCTACCACAATGGGGTAGGAGAAACAACTTGTACCAATTGTTACAAATTGACAATTAAGCGTATTTCTTCAACATATTAACTCAGTCTATAAAAATATGAAATTTACAGTTGAATTAGAAGAAAACAACAGTTTAAGCTTCCTATATTAAACACTTTCTCTCTCTCAACATCTCACACAAACATAGTTTTAAGATATTTGGCAAACCCTCTCATACAGATACAATGATATAAAAAAAAAGCGATTACATCCACAGCAACAAAAGTTAGCATCTTATCCTAGCTTTATACACGAACTAATCAATATTCATTTATCAGATGCAGTTTTTAAAACGAATTAAATACCATTAAAAAAATTGCGCGAAACAAAAATTGTTCGGAGATCAAAATAGACAATCTTTTAAAAAGAAAACACTACAAAAATGCAATTTCTAAAACATATCAACAAAAGAAGGAAAAATACTATTCGTTCAAAATAATAACATATTTTTGTAAACCAACTGGAAAATTTAAAAAATTCTTATAAAAAAATGCGATTCTTATATAATAAACCCATTTGAATGTATCTTATATAATAAACCCCAGTGAATTCAGTCGTGGCCATCGTTCGCTCATGGATAGTGATGGGAAATACGGATCTTTTGGGAGAGTCGGATCAATGGTTCCGAATCAATTCAAAGATCCGGATCCCTGAGCCGGTTCTCGGATCCCACTGAATCTTTTCTCGCATAACTGATTGCATAACTTAGTTACATATACACAAATACTTGACGATCGGCAGTAGTATATAGTATATAGCAAAACATTTTAATTTCTGAGAATATCAACATGCTCGTATATGTATTATTTTTCGTACGAATTATTACAAGGCATCGGTATATCATTGACATTACAAAGCAATAATTCACTTTTTATTGTAGTTATAGAATTTCTTTTTCATAGTTGTAGTTTGCTAATTAGGCATAAATATTAATGCTTTTATGTAAACATTATATTATATTATAAGTATTAAAAGGTCTACTTTAGATATATTTAATGATGTGACTGTTGAAATAAGTGCAGATAAAAACGTTACTATTTCAAAAATACTCACATACAGTCACAAATAGTCACATACGATATTGCAAAGCTACAATGGTAAGTAAATAATTAGAGCTAATGCTTGACGTTTTGCTCAACAACATTACTAGCCGATTTAAAAACTATGAAAGTAATGTGCTTATATCACAAGCTACGATTTTGGACCCACGTTTAAAAAAATACGGATTTGCAGACATAAACAAAGCAAACCAAGCCATAGAAAAATTAAAATTAGGACTCTTGCTGCAGTAAATATTCAATGTGCAGAAAATGAACAATTTTAGGAAGTGATAGTTCTGGCATGTCTCTCGTATAGAAAAATTTTGAAAATAAAGTAATAAACACACAATGTTCCAGTAAACTTGAAGAGATTTACCACTAAAGACCAAATCACTTTTTTTGAACTTCTCGACGCACGTTTCGCTAGTCATGTTAGCATCATCAGGAGATGATTTAAACTTTCCAGAAACCCTACATCAGAAGCTATTAATGAAATAGAAAAATATCTAAATGAGCTCTTAATCGATCGACATGAGGACCCCTTAATATGGTAGTTTCAAAGAAAAAATATGTTTCCAAGACTATATGAATTTGTCCGAAAAAAAGCGCTGTCTTATGTCTACTTCGGCGCCACGTGAAAGAATTTTCAGTAAAACTGGTCAAATTGTGACAGAAAAAAGAAGTCGACCGAAAACTAAAAAGATAAAATAAATCAAATTTTTACATGTAAATATGTAATTGTTTAAAACGAAATTAATATATATATATATATATATATATATATATATATATATATATATATATATATATATATATATATATATAAACATATATATATATATATATATATATATATATATATATATATATATATATATATATATATATATTTATATATTTAGGTACATAAAACAATAATTCATTGCAAATTTTAAGCCGCAGTACGGTGACTTCGAACGGTTTTGTATTACGGGTCCACGGATCCTTTCCCCACGGATCTATTGGGCCGATTCTCAGGGTTTTCACGGAACAACCGATCAACGCATCTAAAAAAGACCCGAGACCGGAGATCCGTCCGACCCGACTACTACTATCTTTTTCTATGCGATAGGTGAGGACGGACGCAGGCAACACACACGACAAGATACAATGCCATATTCTCTGCGTTATAGAACATAACTTTTCTGTCTTTGTCTAAGATCCATCAGAACCGAGAACCAAAGTCTGGGATCCGAGATTCGTGTATCATAATTTTAAGAATCGATTCATTCGACTCTTTTAAAAGATCCGAATCTGGAAATCGGATCAGATCCGATTCGGGCATCTCTACTCATGAACGAATTTAAAGAAGGTCGTCCAAAATCGGTTGTTGTACCAGAAAACATCGATACTGTGCACGAACTGATAAAGCAAGATCGTCGTGTGGTATATCGTGGGATTGGTCTATCTCTAGACATTAGCAGGAGAAGCATACACAATATTTTATATGAACATTTAACCGTGAAAAATATTTGTGCGCGTTGGATTCCGCATAATTTAACAATCGCTCAAAAAAGGCTCGTGTGCTTAATACAAAAGGCTTTGACTGTATGGGTCTTTCAAAATGAGCTCAACTCAACAAAAGTTGTTCGCTCAAGAAGCAACTGGTCGCCTATTTTTTTGGGATAAATGAGCATGTGCTTAGAACAGTCAATTATGCTTCATCTACCGAAGCAGGATCATTCTTCACCATGACAATGCGAGTTCTCACAAATCGGACCAAACAACTCAATATTTGACCGGTCAAAACATCGAATTGATGGGTCATCCGCCGTACACTCCTGATTTAGCACCGAATGATTTATTTTTGTTCCCGTTTGTGAGGAATAAACTCTGTGTGAATGGAAAAAGTGTTATAAAAATTGGTTCAAACGTATGCAAAAGTGTATCGATCGTCAATATTTGTTTTTATTTATTATTCCGGATACATAAATAGCAACCCTCGTAATATGGAAATAGCCTTTAAAACAAATAGCAATTTAGAAGAAATTCATCAAATAACATATAAAGAAAACATTTGAAAAGAAATAATCAAAATTTGATCAACAACAAACAAGAAAGGTAAATCGAAGCTATATTAACACTACTGTGGATCATATTGGAAAACGTATATATATATATATATATATATATATATATATATATATATATATATATATATATATATATATATATATATATATATATATATATATATATATATAAGATCAATGGTGCAAACTTAAACCATCTTAGATTTGCAGATGATATTATTCTCATTTCACAAGACCCAGAGGAGCTGCAAAGACGCATACAAGAACTGCAAAGGGCTGGCGAACCATTTGGCTTGAAAATAAACCTGAAAAAGGGTCAGGTTATGTTCAATAACTTCGCTCAGGACAGAAGAATTTCAGTTTTAGGAAGGGATTTAGAGATTGTGGACAGCTTTGTATATCTTGGGCAGAGGATTTCCATGGAGGGGAATACCGCCCGGGAGGTGGAACGGCGTGTTAAATGTGGCTGGCAGGCATTTGGTAGGCTCAACATAGTGTTTAAGAGCAGACTCCCACTTTGCCTGAAAAGAAAAGTATTCGATCAGTGCGTTCTACCCGTTATGACATACGGAAGTGAAACCTGGACACTCACATCGCAATCAATTCAAAAACTTCGGGTGGCACAGAGGGGAATGGAAAGATGTATGCTTGGCATTACAAGACGAGACAGAAAGTCCTGCGCATGGATCAGGGAACAAACAAAAGTCTGTGACATCATTGGAAGAGTAAAACAGTTGAAATGGAGATGGGCAGGCCATATAGCGAGGCGATGGGACGACAGATGGACCAAGGCAATCCTGGAGTGGATACCGCTTGATCGCAAACGTCCGCGAAGAAGACCGAAAGCACGATGGACTGATGACATCGTTAAGTATATTGGACCCGAGTGGCAGAGGAAAGCCCAGGACCGTGAAGGTTGGAAGCATGCTGAAGAGGCCTTCATCCTGCAGTGGATCGATACGGGCTGATGATGATGATGATGATGATGATGATGATGATGATGATATATATATATATATATATATATATATATATATATATATATATATATATATATATATATATATATATATATATATATATATATATATATATATATATATATATATATATATATATATATATATATATATATATATATATATATATATATATATATATATATATATATACATACTGTAGAACAAACAGGCAAATCTTTCAAGAAAAGTATTAAAGAATATAAAAGAAGGTTTCTCAATCAGAAACATAATTCTAATTGTGCCTCACATCTGTTAAATGAAAATAATCGTTTTCACAGGGATTTCAATATACTAAACGTTCAAAACAATAGGATAAAACTAAACCATCTGAAGAGTTTCAGATGGTTTAGTTTAGTTACAGAGAAATAAACTGTTTAAAAGATGCGAAAACCCTTTTGATTGACCACATAGATTTGAACAAATCGTGCCGTTATACAATTTGTACAGACAAGAAATAGTGTACTTTAAGAAATAGTAAACCTTTTGTATTTAGGTACAGTGCTAGTAAAACGTGTAAAACATTAATTAATTAAAGTCTTGTATTAAATATTTGAAAAACATATAGTTGATATTGTAAAAAAGCGTTTCATTCGTAGCGAAGATGAAAAATTTTATGGTGGTATAAAAAGGTCAAATTTTATTTTATCATGGCGAGTGACCTACGTCAATATGCTAAGGCATGAAACTATGTAGAGCTTGATTAAAAATTCAAAGAAAATTATTGTACTAGCTCTGCATTCACCAAACTTGATACCATATAACTTTTTCCTATTTCTTTAATTTAAATCGCCATTTTGTGGAAACCGTATTAAGTCGGCAGATAATATAACAGATAATAACAATTTTATTATTTTGCATCAACATAATTCAGAGTTATATAGTTTTAATAAATTTCAGAAGTTATTTACAAAAAAAGTCAGATACGTATTTAATATTCAATACTGAAAAAACGTAACTAATATTCAATATAATATCTATAATTTTTAATAACTTTTCCTCGTCTTTCAGGCAACCAACGAATACATTACCGTTATGCAGTAACTTTTATTTATTACTTATAAACACGAAATTGTTGGAGTAATAAAATTTTATTATAATGTATATACAACAGTCAGTCATTGAAGACATTTTTTGATTATTTCAGGAACAGGGATTTTTTATGTTGAAAAAAGTTCAAATGATAAAGAGGGTATGCTGAAGAATGTGCCCTTCTACGTCAATATGTTAATGCATGAAACTTCATGGGTATTAACTAAAAATTCAATGAAAATGACTGCAGTAGCTTCGTATTAGTACCAAATTTGGTACTATGTGACATTTTCTAATTCGTTCTAGCATATAGTTTTCAATACGTTTTCAAAGCAACTAAAACAAATGGTAAATTCTGCTTGAAGATTATACTTTAATTTATTAGTTTACAATATTTTACTACTGTCAAAATTCGCGCGCTTTAGGTATCGATAGAACCATTTGTTTTATACGTTGGTTTCAATATCCTTGACATATAATACAATTTTCATATCATTTCGTTAGCTAAGTAAGAAATTATAGCGTTTTTGGTAGTTTATATTTTTTTTATCCACGATTTGGTCAAAAAAATAATTCATTTTATTGTACTGATGTACAGGGTTATCCATTTGGTGGTTCGGAAAATACAACCCTGTATTTTGACAAATGCCAGTCAATCTTAAATATCATCCAAAGTGTGATTTAGTTAGTTTAAGGTTTACCATTTTACAATATGGATTGTTTAATCACCGAACAACGTGTTAGAATTGTTAAAGGATTTTACAAAAATGGTGATTCTGCCATAGTCACCTTTCACGCCTTACGAGCAAAATGTGGTGGCCATAATCGTCCTTCTGAACGCACAATTTCCAACACACTTAATAAATTTGAAAATACTGGGTCTGTTACGAATGTGGTAAGACGTGCATCATCGTAACGCTCGCTCGATGGAGAATATCGCTGCTGTTAGTGAACGTGTGGCTGAAGACCCAAATTTATCGATTCCTCGGCTGTCACAGTGTGTGGGCTTGTCTTACGGCATATTATGGCGTATTTTGCATTTGGACTTGCATCTTCATCCTTACAAAGTTCAACTCACGTAATAATTGAAGCCCGCCGACCATGAAATGCGCCGAGGATACGCCTATTGAGTGCTTGAACATTCACCTGATGTTTCGAACAAAATCTTCTTCAGCGATGGTGCTCATTTCTATCTCGGCGGATACGTAAATAAGCAAAATTGCCATATATGCGGTTCTGAAAATCCAGAAGTGATTGTGGAGATATCATTGCATCCGCAAAATGTGACTGATGCGTGGTGTCATTGTTTCTTCATAACCTTCTTCTACTTCTTCGTAACTTCTTCGTAAACGAAGAAGGACTAACTGTTAACGTCAATTCTGAGCGCTATAGCGGTATGATTGACCAGAAATTGAAGATTTTGATCTGACTGCGCCACAAGCCACATAACGCGACTAATTTTGGCTTTATTGCGCGAGAAGTTTCCAGGCCGAGTAATTTCGACATTTGGTGATGTTAATTGGCCGCCGAGATCATGCGATTTGACGCCGTTGGACTTTTTTTGTCGGGCTACGCGAAAGATCGTGTTTACGTAGACAATCCTCAAAGTCTTGAGCAGTTGAAAACCAACATTCGTTAAGTCATGGCCGAGATACCAGCCGAAATGTGCTGATTGAATGATGTGAAAAGTCATCGAAAATTACCTCAAAAAGATTGAGTCGTGCAAAGGGTCACGTGGGCGGCATTAAATGATTTTGTATTCCACACTTAAGGCAAAATCCAAGCAATAAAATTTAAAAAAATATTCATCGAAATCTCAGTTTGTTGTGTTCTTTTTTTTTTTAATTTTATTTTCCGAAACACAAAATGGATAACCGTTTATTAAAAATGTTAGAAAGTCTTAGGGCGATGAGGTCAACAAGATGGACAATAGGTGGTACAAGAACTTTGGTGATGGTAGAAAAGCAGTTGAAGATAAATTTCATTCAGGAAGATCTTCCACGTTAAGCAATAAAGAAAACATTATTAAAATCAAAGATCTTAGTAAGTAAACGTCGATTAAGTATTATAGACTGTTTGAAAAAACCGCCCAGGTTGGTAGCAAAACATAGTTTTTGAATCATCAAATACACCTTTACAATCAAAATATCCACGAGATATGGCACCGTGTAACTTTTTCCTGTCCCCTCGATTGAAGAAACCACTTCTTCAAGTGAGTTCACTGACTGTTATAAACTATTAAAAGTCGAATACAAAAACAATTTAAAGACCAAAAAAACGTTAGAATAAGAATATTCCAGTAAGCGGGGATTTTAGTATTTGAAGACCAAATAAATTTGGATGAACAAATAAATAATTTGCATTTCATTTAAAAAAGTCCCTTTAGTTTTTGATTACAATAGTAGTACATCAGAAATTATCTCATTTTTTTCGTGGTTAAACGAGGCTAATCTTCAAAATAAAATTCATAATTTTTTATAACTTTAATCCATTTTTTTTTTTTGGACAAGGGACGAATATCTATATGAAAATAAAATTTGTGGTATTTAACTGGATAATCTTATGAATATTTTATCAGTCCATTTCGTGGTTGATATGGATGGTAAGGATAAAACAAATGTGTTCACATGTGAAAAAGCCGCACGAAGGAAAGGTTTACATCCAGATTCACAAAGAACCATTTTAATGTCTTGCAAAATATTGTTGCTCGTTGTCAAGCTACAAAATAAGTTTCCTGCTTGTGTTGCGAATATAAAGCCCTTTCTCTTTTAAAGTATCACGCAAACGAATAAGTTATTGTAATTTTTTTTCGTAATTAAAATGCGAAAATATGGTGGTGTCTTATATAGTATTTTTCGAACTTCGCTTTGTTCATTACTGTTTTATGATGCTTTGCCGTCACGTCTCTCATAGAAACCACAAAATGGGCAGAAACTAATTAGATTTGAAAGGTGGTTATAAAACTATATTTCATTCCAATATTATAAATGCCACAAATTATTTTCTTATTGAATAAATTGAAAGAATGCATTTTTTTGAAAAAATATAAAACATTTGTTGTATCATGCTTGGATATTAAAAAAAAAAGTATAAAACAGTTGTTTTGGTTGGAAACAATTAAATGGATAATCCCTATATTTATCATATAAATAAAAAGTAAAGTGGCTTTTGTTTTAAAAATTCGCGCGCTTTTCGTATCGATACAACCACTGTTTTTTAGCTGATATAACTGTTCTTGATATCAGACAGTTTCACATCATTTTAATTGTGAGGTTGACATCTCCTGTAATCCGGCAATTCGAAGGCTGAAGTGCAGCATCGGTTGTTGCCGCTAGTATTTGGATGAGCAACCAAGGAACTCCGAGGAGAAACCAGGTTTGCGCACTGCAATTCAGCAAGTAAGAGTGTATCCGACAAATAATTTCCTCTCAGTGACGCCAGTTCGGGAGTTATTCTATAAAGAGGATGCTTTCTAAGAGTTATTTTACGTTAAACACTTGCCAATCGGTAGGCTTCTCGAGATATTTATGATTAAGTACAAAACCAAGAGTTGATAGCCCGATGGGGGTGTTGACCGAGTTTATCGGTAGCTGATGACCTTGGTTCGGAACCTACGTTAAGCTCTTAAGTTCAGTCACTAAATAGCCTTAGTTGCTGATACGCCTCTATACCTAATTCTTACTCATTTTAACGTAATCCTCATTTTACTTGTTAAGTTAGAAAAAATTAGAAAAGAAGCATAGCTAATTAGAGACTCAGTTTGAAACATTTCAGATTAAAAACAGTTAATTATAGCTGACAAATGGAAATTTTTAGCCAATTGACCTATGTGAAGTATACTGTGCCAATAGAAAAAAAAAAAGAAATATTTGAAAATTTTGATTTTGGAAGCCATGGTGTTAAATAAAAAGTTTATAATGAGTTTTCCATTCACTCTAAAACCCCACCGAACACAAGAACTTAATATAATATTTTTATGTAAATCTAATAAGAAATTATAGCAGTTATTGGATAATCCTAAAGATAATATTGTAATAAATTAATGGTTCCGGATTTATGAAATTACATATAATGCTTCTAATCAGAAATATATTGGTCACACTAGAGGGGTAATAATAACAAGATTTAAAGAACACTTGGTTCAACTAAGATATAATAGACCAGATAGATTTGCGGTTGCCCAACATATTTATGAAACTAACCATAATTAAAACTAACCATAATTAAAACTAGCCATAATTAAAAATTAAAAATAGGCAAATATAGGAGATTACACTGGTCTACAAAACTCAAATAATTTTTTATCACTCGAAAACATCTGTCTAATTTTGATAGTACTAAATTAATAAAAATAATTAACACGTCAGGTTTCTTTGTCACATTCAACTATATATTTTATAAAAAATGTACGAAAATTCACTTACACTTACATCAAGTATTCACTTCTACACAATATTTATGATTTTCACGAGTACTTAGCTTCCAGTATGTCCCTTTTTAATCCCCAGCAGTAATCGGCTAACATCCTAGGACTCTATTTCCCTTGCTATGGCATCTCTATAAAGGGAAATATCCTGGAGAAATATTTCACCGTGTTCGTCACTCACAGTACCCAGGTTTTCAGGGAAAAATCCAAATTTAAATCCAGGATATGTATCTTCAAGGACACATTGCACCTCAAAGCTTTGTATGAGATCAAATGTTCGTCAATTAAATCTTTGTAATTTTCTGCCCTGTGATTACCCAATTTTTTTTACATTAATAAAACATTTCCAGGCGGGTTTTTAAATATGATTCAGTTTTTGCTGAAAGCAGTTATCCTTCATTGATTCCCTTATTTAAGGACCTACAAATATCTCCTCTTTAATTTTTGCATTGCTAATTTTGGGGAATTTCTCTTTCATTCTGTCTTTCTACTTCTCTTTCTACTGTCTTCCAGTGTGATGTTGCTCTATAACAATGCAAGGCTATATGTTTCTGACAAATACAAGGTCTAATCAGGTCTTTTGGATGAGAAGAACTGGATCATCCACCTTACAGTCCAGACCTTGCACCCACTAAGTTTCCCTTGTTTCGGTACTTATAGGAGTTCCTTGGTGGTCACCGGTTCAACGATGACGAGGATGTTAAAACTGCAGTCATGGATTAGGTTTCTCGAGGCGACAGATTTCTTTGACGTCGGAATTCAAAAACTTGTTGAGCGGTATGACAAATGCTTGAACAAAAATGTAAATTATGTAGAAAAGTAAACAAAAGTTTGTAGAATATGGAAAAATATGTATTTTAATAATATTTATAGTATTTTTCTTTCTACTAAAAAACGGACCTTATTTAAAAAATACACCTCGTACTTATAAACTAAAGCAATATGTAAATTTGGGACATTTCAATTTTATAACGCTATTATATAACCAGTCGATGTCTTGGCAAAACTCCACTATCAAACACAAACGTTCATTTTGCAATGTCGGACTAAAATAAATCAAGTTGTCCACAGCCCGAGGGCCGACAGCAGCCCAGAACGGCAAGAAGTTATGATTAACTTCAGCTACCTCCGTAGCCGTTTCAGATCTTATAATAAACCGGTATACTATGTTATTATTCTTATTTATGTAATTATCTTAGTACGTATATTTACGCTCTACTTCGGAGAGATAGTCTGTCTTTTTTCTCTAATCTTTTTTTTGTTGCTTTTCGATATTAATAATTATTTTGAGCTACCTAGGTTAATCGAGGCGAGTGTGGACTGCATTCAATCTGACCGATCGACGTTCGAGCTTCTGTCTTCGAGTTTTTTTTTTATTGAAATCTTATTTCGAGTTTCTTATATAGGAGATTTTTACTTTATTTACGTGAAAATTTGTATTACATTTGCATAGAAATTACGTGGTAAGTCAGGCTTTGAATTAAAATCATCAAGTTGAACAACAAATAAAAAACGAAGATATTGATAGATATTTACAGTCTCTCGAACGAAAAAGGTGACTGGTGGAATAGTCGCGTAAACAACTGTGATATCTTTTAACAAATGCATGCATTATATAATGAGGTATAACGGGTGGGGCAAGTGTCATGCTAACATTTTAATTAATTGTCAGTTAAAAAAACAAAACATTTTTTCCATAACATGTTTATTTGGTCTTTAAATTTCCTGAACCATTAGCAGCAATATAATTTAGTGCCATTTCTTACGATTTTATATATATATATATATATATATATATATATATATATATATATATATATATATATATATATATATATATATATATTATTACATATAATAAAATATTATTATTTTTTTTTTATTTATTGGGAGTTTCGGTCAGTAAAGTTTTAATTTTATATTGTTTTATTAACGTTTCGGTTCAACAACGAACCTAGGACTACACTTCTACAATAAACATTACTTTTATAAAGAACACAAACTTACATTTAAAAACCTACCAATATCAAATTAAACAATACATTTTTTACATTTTTTAACTAATATCTGACGAGAGTCCCAATAAATTAAAAAAAAAATATATATATATATATATATATATATATATATATATATATATATATATATATATATATATATATATATATATATATTTATATATATAAAAAATTTATATATAAATATATATATATATATATATATATATATATATATATATATATATATATATATATATATATACCAAATTAATTTAATATTAGTTACATTAAATGATATTATATTAAAATTTAACTTATTCAGACTTTCCATATTTTGGCATTTTGGCGAAGGTACTGTAATAAAAATGGCGTACATTGTGCGTCGAGTGAGTCGTTGGGGTAATTAACGCATGGCTGAACTATTTACAAGGGATGCATGTCCGTGGTCATTCTGTGTATCCATGTCATATGTGTATAGTCGGGATACAGGGCCGTTCTTTATTCCGACAATATCGAGAATTTGCGAGAATTGATTTAAAAAAAAATATTACGTGTTTTCTTGATCAATATTTTGCTCATATTTGAAAAGACTTTAACAGAGTGTCGGTACCATGTTTCTTTAGTCTACATCTATTTTAGTCCTGGAATTAACGCATCAATTTTAATTCGTTACTTTTCGTTCACCTCAGTCCGATACTGGTACCTTGGTTGATTGCCAGTACTCTAACGGAGAGTTACTGAATTACTTCGCGAACTTGATTTTTCAAAGGAAACATTTTTGTTTCCTCCCTTCAGATTCCCTTTTCGACCATCTTCGAGAGCAGTCGACTGTGCAGCAATAGGCTTTAACCCAGTGCCAAATTTCCGCTGAATAGAGTTTTGGAGTTCGGCATATTTTGGGAATAGTGCCGAGTTTATTTATCAGCTTTGCTGGATTTTATTGCTAACACACTGCAAAGACTATCCAGATATATTTTTGGACCATGTTAGAGAACCCTCGTGTTCGTGCAATTATTTATCGTCGGACAAATAATTCTTTTTAACCTAAATAGGGGTAAGAATAATTTAACCTCATTAAAATATTTCGCACAATATTAAAAAATCTCTCTCTAGTTTTTTTTTTCTTTGGTAGGGGATTGTTTCCATATTTTCATATTTTTCCTGTCCACGTGGTTGATCCGGTTGAATCTTTGGCTTCTTTTCACGCAAGTGTTTGGGTGTCCTCGAAGTCCTCACTATCCACCGGAGTAGACTCACGGAATATCTGAAACCTTAAGGAGTAGACAGATCAACGTTCCCCCTCACGTGACCTGTCCGACACTCATCGGGGAGTTTCGTGGATTCACTGACCAAAGATAAGTTATCATCCTACTAGTCATGTTAGATTAAGTTCATTACTGTTTCTTGTCTACAAAACCGAATCATATAACGTATCGCCCGTATCATTTAGCGTATATATTTTTTTAAGAATGCATATTTGAATTGATCTAAACCTTTCCTTTAAAAAATGCGCAAAAAACATGTATCTGGAGTTGTCAAATGAATTTTGGAGTGGTTTGTGATGATATTACATTATTATTGTCTAGAGACAACATATCTTGAACAATTTGAATCTTCTAGCAAAACGTATGCAAATCACTTCTAAACATTCGGTGGAAACCGCTTGGAAAAATTTCTAATTCTGCACCACGTTGCCGAATCGATATTTCTGGAAATCACTCCCCACGTGCAATATTTCCAGCGCATCACACTGTTCTGGGACCTTTAATGTGTATCTGTAATGGTTCTGCATTCTTCAAATTGCTTTAATAAATTGTTCAATTCTTCTGTTGGAACCTTTGGTGTGAAATACTAAACTTGAAGAGATTTACCACTAAACACCAAAACGCTTTTTTGAATTGCTCGATGCACGTTTCGCTAACCATGTTAGCATCATCAGGAGATGATTTAATCGTGAGATTAAATCATCGTTTTGGTGTTTAGTGGTAAATCTGTTCAAGTTTATTAATAAATTGTTGTTTTAAGAGAGGCCTGACGATAAGGATATTTTCGCCGGACTTGAGTTACGAACACTTTGAGTAACTCACACATTGAGTCGCTCGGACACATTGAGTTACAATAATTACCATTTTTTTACCATTATTTCATCGTGTATTTATCTATAATAAAACTTGCACGTCTACAATACACAATAATCAAATTCAAATTGTCACAAATATCATGAAAAAAAATGTCACCAACATAAAATGGTAGCGTGATACTTGCCCCATACTTTATAAACTTTCTGTCCTAATTATTTCAAGGTAAAAACATTTCTTGGTCATTTCTAATGACACAAAACGTAACAGCACGTTCTATGGGTCGGTAAAAAAAATCAACAATGGAACAGCGTGGCTATAGTGTTTTGTTCTAAGTCAGATAAAACTTTTGGAATAATTTAAGCTGCTTACGGTAGCGAAGCAGTGAGCCGTAAAACAATTGTTAACTGCTTTGTGAGATTTTGCGATGGTAGGGACAACATTGAAGACAATCTACGGCTAGGTTCATTTAAGAGTATTCCGAATTGAAAAAAGCGTTTACAAGCTTAAAATTCGTTAAATAATCGTTATCTAGTTGTCCGGTCTCATTTAGAGGTTTACTGGTATTCTTCATCTTCTTCTTCACTTTCAAATTATTTAGCATCGCCAATCTGTGTAACAGTCTCCTGATCTGTAGGCATTTCTGTTGTAGTATGATCATTATCTCCTTCAACAAAATTGTCTACAGTGGAATTGAATAAACTTAAGTCAAAATTGTTTTTAGCCAACTATTCACTCAGAGGTATATTGTCTGTATTCGTCTTATCAGCAACTTATTTATAGGTATTGGGCTAAATAGAGGGTGTTCGAATTCAGATTCATTCAGATTCATTTTATCAAAAAGTAGAGACAGTTATGCTTTAAAAATTTTATTCTCAAAATGTCCCTCTCAGCTGTTTCTACAGAAAGTCATTCTTTGTGTAAATTGTCAATAACAATTTGGTTCAAAAGATAGTATTCACGTATGAACTCAAAAACAATAGTTTACCGTTTCTGGAGGTTTTAGTCAGTAAAAACAAGAAAAGTAGGCCAAATTTTGATATTTTTATAAAAAACACCACCACTTCGCGATACATTCCTAACGATTCGAATCATAGCTTCAAAAATAAGATGACTGGTTAAAATTTTATGGTAAATAGATTAATCAATATTCCTTTAAACAAAGATAATTATAACAAAGAATTAAAATTAATTAGGAGGTATCTGAAGTGAAGTGAAAAACATTGTAGATAAATTAATTAGAAAACAAGTTTAAAATATAACAAAAATAAATGTATAGTAATACCGTTTGATGCCCAATTAATATGAGGGCTAGACAAAATTTTGGGAAAAGTGGACATTAAGGTTGTGTACAAACTGTATAATAAATTAGGAGACGTCCTGGGTGATCCAAAGGATAAAGTAGATCAACATGAAAAGTCGGGGATTTACGAAATTAGTTGTCAAGTTTGTATTGTGTTCGAAGGTATATTGGGCAAAATGATCCATATCAACGAGATTTAAAGAACACATTGACCACATTAGATATGGGAGAAATAAAAAATCTTGTGTTGCCCAACATGCAATCGAAAATGACCACAATATGGCTTTGGATGCATATGAAAGCATTTAAATAGTAAAATCTAAGAAAATCATGAACCGGGATAAAGGACCTATTCGTTCAGTCAACTTTTTCTATTATTAATGTAAGGCTCTGTAAACTTCACATTTCATTATATTTACACGCTTCATTAGGTAGGTTCATCATATAAAACATAGTTTAGTTTAAGAATTATATTAAATACTCCCCAGATGATGCTAAAATGGTTAGCGAAACGTTCGTCAAGAAGTTCGTGTCGAAAAGAGAGATTTGGTGTTTAGTGGTAAATCTTTTCGAATTTAGAATAACAATTTTTGCTTCAGGACATTAATCGTTTGTGGATTATTAGAATAGACCTTGTCCTTGACGAAGCCGTGTAAGAAAAGTAGAGAGGGGTTAGATCGCATGATCTTGCGGGCTACTGAATATCACAATTTCGAGAAATGATGAGGCCAGGAAAACGCGTCTGTAACAAATCGAAAGTTTCCTTCGCCGTATAACACGTGACGCCATCCTGTTGAAAAAAACATACTGTTAAGGTGCGTATTATCCAATTGGAACCCTAAAAAGCTTCTTAGCATATTGAAATTAATGAAAAAATGACAGTATAACGTCCCGAGCCCACAATGCATATGACACTGTTACTCCAAGAGGATGTAAATATTCATCTGCATTCATTCGAGAATTTTCAGTTCCCCAAATTCTATAATTTTGCTTGTTCACACAACCTGTGAGGTGGAAATGATATTCGTCACAAAATAATATTATTGCAAAATTCTGAATTGTTTTAACTTCTTCGAAAGTAAAATTAGTTAACACACGGTATTAGCCAGTACGGGGGTTTTTTTTTTTTTTTTTTTAGATGAGAGATGCGAAATAAAAATGTCTAGGTTAAGCCATTGAAAAATGGCGCTAAATTTAAATGCCGAAGTAACACATCACTCAATAAGTTCGTAGGATGACATATAGATGGCGTCACTATTAACAAATCCATATAATTTTTAGGAAGTACTAACCTTCAAATGATACGTGCCAAAATTTCATGACAATCTGTGAGTTTCGTAGGTTAATAAAGCATTGCTTTTTAATGGGAAAAAAATACCGTTCAAGCAAAGCAATGGCTTGACAAGTGCTATTCGGCTCCATCGAGACAAATGGTAGAGAAGTGGTTTGCTTATTTTAAACACGGCTGTACAAATACCGATAACGCTGAACGCTCTGGTCGTTCTGCCAATTTCGGCAGTTATTTAAAAAAAAAGTCCACAAAATAGTTTTAGTCGATATTAAATTGAAGTTATATATATATAACTGACACTTTAAAGATATCAGAAGGCTGTGTATTCACCATTTTGCATGAACATTTGTCCATGAGACATCTGTTCGAAGTGAATTTCGCGTTTGCTTACAGTCGATCAAAAACAGCAACGCATCGACGATTCAGCGCGCTGTTTGGAGCAATTTCAGACCAATAAAAAAGATTTTTTCATGCGGTATGTGACAATGGATGAAACATAGATCCATCACTATACTCCACAGTCCAATAGTCAAATAGACTATAAAAGCAAATGTCAACAGGTAAGGTTTTGCCATCCGTATTTTGGGATGGACAAGGTATTTTAGTCATTGATTACCTTGACAACTTCAACAACCATCAATAGCGAATATTATATGCTGTAATTGATGAGTTTGAAGAAAGAATTGCGAAAAAACGATCCAAAATTAAAAAAAAATTACTCTTTCATTAGGATAATGCACCGTGTCATAATGGTCAAACACAACAATGGAAAAATTGCATGAACTGCACTTTAAACTGCTTCCCCATCAACTGTATTCTCCGGATTTGGATCCCAGCAACTACTACCTGTTTGAAGACCTAAAAAGAAAGATCCAAGGAAAGAGATTTTGCTCCATTGAAGAAGTGATTGCCGAAAATGAAGCCTATTTTTAGGCCAAAGATAAATCGTTCCATCTAAATGTTAGAGAAGGGTTGGAATTAATGTACCACTTTTGAAGGATGAATAAAGACATTGAATAATGAATAAAGAAAATCTCTCTAGATAAATGAAGTAAAATTATACCTAAAATTTGTTGTTTTATTTGTCATCCTGCGAACTTATTGAGTGATGTGTTACCTACGAGGACACACTTGACAATTCATAATTATCATCAAATTCAGTTAGAGAGGACAATGTGTGTTTAAAGCAATTTTTAATTGTTAATTTTTGTGAAACCTGGAACACAAAAAGTTATTTTTTGCCTTTAAAATTATCTCTGGGGTAAGTTTGTAAAAAATATCACAAGCGTCGTAGTTCTGAATGAAATGAACCAATTTTAATTTAACTCGAACAATAGTGTTGTTCGTATTGATACCTTCAGTTGATCTTATTAGTACTTATGTTATATCGCTTTTTTAAATTTATACAAATAGCCCAAATCAGAAGGAAATTCTGTAACTTTAAACATTTCTGTCAACTCTTTTGCAAATTACCTATAGACCTATAGACCTATAGAATAAGATAATTTTTTGGAGTACATATGTTATATGTGTACTCCAAAAAAAAAATACACAGTCGCATTTAAGATGGAGACACCCCCATATTTTTTTAGTTATTTTAAGGAATACAGATTTCAATTTTTGCACAGTCATACAGATTGATGGCTCACATTTTTAAGATACTCAATTGAAATCTGAAAATTATTTAATGTTTATATTTTAATGTAATAATTAGTGTGCCCTGAAAAGTAATAATTTGACACTACTATTAAATGTGCTTTAGATTAAACTTTGAGTTCATTGCGTTAATTTGAACTGTGAAACTGGCAGTGAAACTGGCAGTGAAACTGGCAGTGTTATTAAAATCCATTAAAAAAGTCAACTTCGTCGAATACACCCGCATCCTGAGGATAACGATATATTGGCGGCAAATCCATGTATAAGCCTTCGAGATTTATCGTCTCAACTGAATATTAGCAAGGATAAAATCAGATGTTTCGTTCGTCACAAAATCAAGCCTTATAAACCGAAGTTCTTACATACATTGAAAGAAGGTGATGATAATAAAAGATTAGATTATTGTTATTTGGCCCAAGGCAATTTTTTAAATAACAGACGTTTCTTGAAGAAGATTATGTTTACTGATGAGGTTACATTCAGCACTAATGGGGTTGTATCATCTCAAAACTGTAGATACTGGGATAGAAGTAATCCTTACTGAGTTATAAATTTTAAAAGCCAATATTCCTAGATAGTCAATGTTTGGTGTAGAATTTTAGGAAACTGAATAATTGATCCTTTTTTCTTTAATAGATAATTAAAAGCTGGTCGTTTAGTTAACTTTTGGGATGCAATTAAAAATATTCGTCTTAATGTGCAACAGGAGATGTATTTGCAGCTAGATGGTGCATCCATCAGCAATTCAAGGATTGTTCGTGAATGGTTCAACCAAAAATTTCCTATGCGCTGGATAGAAAGAAACAGTCCTTTTGAATTGTGGCGAATCGAGGTCTCTGATATTACACCCCCCGATTTTTATTTTTGGGGAATGGTCAAAAATAAAGTTTATAAAATAAGGCCCAGAAATCGAAATGAACTTTGTGCCAAAGTAAGGTATGCCTGTCAAGAAATCATTATCCCAGAACTTAGACGAGAGCGAAACAGAAACAGTAAAAGAATCGAAAAATGTATTCGAATAGACGGACGACTAGTTGAGAGAGACCACATTAGATAGTTATATTAAATAATATAATATAATATTAAGTAACATTAAATAAAAATTATTGTTGTATACTTTTTCCAAATTTAATTAACTATAAAAAATTGTAATCTCATATGAATAAAATAATTATTCCTTTGTAATTGCTACTTATTTTACTGAAATATTTGAATACATGACACTATTAAATTGACAATCTATCAAGTATTTACTTTCCATGGCACACTAATTATCAAATTAAAAAATAAACCTGTAATAATTTTGAGTATAGACCAAAATAATGAAAATATTAAAAATTTGAATTTTGTCATGCAACTGGTATGTGGGATTAAAATAAAATTCTGACAAACTTTTTCTTTTCTTTTTCTAATACATTTTTCCCATATCTTTAATGCGAAGCAAAATATCGAAAATTGACCCTATATCGAAAATTCACCCTGTGTGTATTAAGCTGAGTTAAACTTTAAGTTTCAGTAAAAAATGTGACCCATTTATATATTTATATATATATATATATATATATATATATATATATATATATATATATATATATATATATATATATATATATATATATAATATATATATATATATATAATTTTTTTTAACACAAGGAATAATGGGCCATGGATCCTTCAGATATTATTTATACAGAATGGGAGTCATAGGACAAGGATTGTCGCTACAGTGGTATTGGATACAAGGGAGCACACAATCTTCCACTGCCCGAGATGAGAAGCGCCTCGGATGGCTACAGCAGTCGAATTCAATGTAGAAGTGACGGAACACAAAATCGCCGTTCTGCTTCTGGAAGGTAAAAGACAGTGGACAAGAATAATGGGTATGCAGTAGGAAATAATGAGAACAAAAATAGATGACGAGGGAAGACGTAAGACAAATTTGGACTAACAATCTGTTGTGTGTCCTGAAGTAATGCCTAACGGTAGTTCCCAGCCAGGTTACCGGCAGAAAATATCCTAGAGGTGGAGGGGTTTTAGTCGGTAGGCATGATCCCAACAAGGGCATGATTCCGACATTCCCATGCCACTGAACATTAAACGCATGGATGTCTTTAGAAGATGCCCCTAAATAATATATATATATATATATATATATATATATATATATATATATATATATATATATATATATATATATACATATATATATATATATATACATATATATATATATATATATATATATATATATATATATATATATATATATACATATATATATATATATATACATATATATATATATATATATATATATATATATATATATATATATATATATATATATATATATATATATATGGGGCAGAAACGCCTATACGGGGCAGCAACGCACATTTTGAATAGAAAAAGAGACATCAAGGACATTGAAAAGAAGGAAAGAAAAATCTTAGGCCCCAAACAAATAAATAGTACAACATACCGACTTCGAGAAAACCAAGACATCAAATAATACACAGATATACATAGCGATATGAGAAAAAAAAGACTTAAGTTTTACGGACACATAAAACGGATGAATCTGAGTAGGCTAACTAGACAGATAGTCGAATTTTAGGAAAATAGGACTAGAGCTAAAGTAGAAATAATTAAATGGATTGCTGCAATTAAACAGGACTTAAGATCAGGAAATATTACACAAAGTGAAATTCAGGATAGAGGCTGTTTCTGTCACAAGGTTAACGTTTGGAAGGTTTGCCAGAGAGAAAAATGTAGGAAGACTGGAACAATTTGGTCTGACGAAAGGAAAAAAGCTCATAGCGAAAGAATTAAATTAGTATGGGCGCAAAGGAAGGCTAACAACAACAAACGCCTCTAGTTGTACTTCGCGTGGTCCACCAGGGCCCATACGTGAATAATAATAATAATAATTATTATATATATATATATATATATATATATATATATATATATATATATATATATATATATATATATATATATATATATAAATATAGAGAAAGATATATGTATATAAATATATAAATGGGTCACATTTTTTACTGAAACTTAAAGTTTAACTCAGCTTAATACACACAGGGTCAATTTTCGATATTTTGCTTCGCATTAAAGATATGGGAAAAATGTATTAGAAAAAGAAAAGAAAAGGTTTGTCAGAATTTTATTTTAATCCCACATACCAGTTGCATGACAAAATTCAAATTTTTAATATTTTCATTATTTTGGTCTATACGCAAAATTATTACAGGTTTATTTTTTAATTTGATAATTAGTGTGCCATGGAAAGTAAATACTTGATACATTGTCAATTTAATAGTGTCATGTATTCAAATATTTCAGTAAAATAAGTAGCAATTACAAAGGAATAATTATTTTATTCATATGAGATTACAATTTTTGATAGTTAATTAAATTTGGAAAAAGTATTCAACATGCATATACGCACACTGAATTTCTAGATGTGAAACGATTTAACTCCATCTGTTCGAATTTTCTCCGAAATGGTATCTCTGATAAGGTCAAAGCAACATTACCTGAAAAAATCCCACCGGCAGCTTCAGATTAAATATCAACAAAAAGCAGCCGTGTTAAAAGGAAAGGTCACTTGGATTTGGTGAGGCCACGATGGGGTCATGCAGGTAGGCTTTTTTCTTCGGCTTGACCAGAATATTATCTTCAAGTTTCTAAATACGGAGTTTATTTCGGGTACCAGTTTTCAGAAATGGTCGATCGTTCGAAAATGGTGACTATCGGTTGTCTACGGGGCGTCTCCGAAATTAAGACGGTGCAGGTGCATAATAGATTCTATGAATTTTAAATAGTTGTGCATTTGTAGTGTTATTTATTTGATATATTTCATAAACAATTACAAAACGAATATTATCAGCATATATTTTTAGTATTTTTGAATAATTATTAAAAAATTATACTTAATATGTATACGTAATATGTAAAAGAAAATATGAAAACAATCAACTTAATGAAATAGAAAAAGATTTCCAAAAAAAATAACACCCGAAACTTTTACAAAACATTTAAAACTAAATGAACAGGCTATCAACCGCAGAGCCTATGCTTTCAAAAGGAAAACGGACAATTAGCTCTAAATAACCAAGACAATTGCAAGGAACTTGCGAAATATTTTGAACAAATACTAAACTGTCCTGAACCCTTAAACAAATTACCAACACTAAACCCTAAACAAACAAACCCAAATTCATTACCACCGAATGAAGAGGAAATAATTAGGCAAATCAAGCGGCTTAAAAATAACAAAGCTTCTGGTGAAGATGGAATCAGTGCTGAACTTTTGAAATCCGCTGGTCCAGGTACAATCAAGGAAATAACCAAAATTTTACAAGAAGTTTGGCGAACCGAACGGATTCCGGAAGACTGGAAAGATGCTCTAATCCATCCACTACATAAGAAAGGAGATAGAACGGATGTAAACAGCTATAGAGGAATATCTCTTCTCCCAGTTTGTTACAAGATTCTATCTCAATGTCTACTAGACAGAGCACAGGGACAGTTAGAACCGAACATTGGTGAATATCAAGCAGGTTTTCGACCGGGCAGATCCTGCCCTGAGCAGATCCTGAATCTAAAGTTGATTCTAAGACATCAAAAACTGTACAATAAAAATCTCGTCTGTACATTTGTGGATTTCAAAAAAGCATATGATTCTATTGACCGCGAATCTTTATTCCGAATCTTGAAAGAACAAGGACTAGATCTGAAAACGCTGGCAATTATTAAAGCAACGTTAACTAACACGAGGTCAAAAGTTAAATTCATGGGTGACGTCTCAAAGCCCTTCGAAATTAAAACTGGTGTGAGACAAGGGGATGGACTCTCGCCACTCTTATTTAACTGTGTTCTAGAAAAAGTAATACAGGAGTGGCGTGAAAAAAAAGTCGGCACTGAATATTGACCAGCCCATTAAACTGGGGAGAACCAACATCAAAATTGATTGTCTGGCATTTGCTGATGATCTAGCAATTTTAGCTCAAGATGTATTAACGGCACAGAAACAGATTGAAATCCTAAAAGAAACAGCAGAAAAGATAGGACTCCAAATTTCCTTTGAAAAGACAGAATACATGACCTGCAACAGACTAAGAACACCATTTCTAAAAACGGAATATGGTAACATCAGACGAGTCTCTCAATTCAAATATTTGGGTGAAATAATCATGGAAAATGGGTTGGAAAAAGCGGCCAATAAGGGTAGATGTCAAAAAATGGAAACGGCATTGAGACTTACACAAAATATTTACAACAAAAAATGCCTATCTAAAAACACAAAACTGAGACATTACAACACGGTTATTAAGCCAGAATGTCTATATGCTGCAGAAACGCTCATTTTGAATAGAAAGAGGGACATCGAGGACATTGAAAAGAAGGAAATAAAAATCATAAGAAAAATCCTAGGCCCCAAACAAATAAATAGCACAACATACCGACCTCGAGAAAACCAAGAAATCAAACAATACACAGATATACATAGCGATATGAGAAAAAGAAGACTTAAGTTTTACGAACACATCAAACGGATGAATCCGGGTAGGCTAACTAGACAAATAGTCAAATTTTATGAAAATAGGAGTAGAGCTAAAGTAGAAATAATGAAATGGATTGCTGCAATTAAAGAGGACCTAAGATCAGCAAATATTACACAAAGTGAAATTCAGGATAGAGGCTGTTTCAGACACAAGGTTAACGTTTGGAAGGTTGGCCAGAGAGAAAAATGTAGGAAGACTGGAACAACTTGGTCTGACGAAAGGAAAAAAGCTCATAGCGAAAGAATGAAATTAGTATGGGCTCAAAGGAAGGCTAACAACAACAAACGCCTCTAATTGTACTTCGCGTGGTCCACCAGGGCCCATACGTGAATAATAATAATAATAATATGTATACGTATTCATATTAATCTTCTTATTCAGAAAAATCTCAACTGAATATTCTTTAAAGTTTCAGTTATATTTCTATATATGTCAACCGAATTTATTTCTGTAGAAGGCATTTTTAGGTTCTTTTTGAAACCAGCCGTAATAATAACACTGATGTACCCAGTACTTGTGACTTTGCAATTTTTGAGTATTTATTGTGTAGTTTGATATACTGTAAACACAATTTTTGTATCCTTAACAGATTTTCTGTAACATGTAAATTTATATTTTGCTATATGTAGTATTTTGATCAACTCACGGCATGTAGCTGCAGTAAACATTGACGAACATAACTGGTTAAGACCTATTTCTTCATGTTTATTAAAAGTATAGTTCCATTACAGATTGCATCCATTACTAAGCTACTAGCTTCCGAATATGTACTATTTTGTAGGTATGTCGTGAGTAGTAAATTTTTTGAGTTCTACGTTATTTATGTATGGCAGTGCGTAAATAGTGCCAACAGTTTTTATTATGTGTGCGGAGAACTCAGCTTTAATTATAATTCATCAGTAATTTCATCGCGCTTGTGCGTAAGGTTTTAGAACTTTATTTTGGAAGTAAACTTGTAGATCAAGACATAGACATTTCGTATATGTTGTAAAACTTATCCAACATGTTGGTTGAAAGATACAAATCGTAAAGAACTTTTTCTTCCAATATAATCAGAATTGATGGTTGAGCTCTAAATGAAGAAGAACCTTGAATCTTCAAGTGGTCATTCAGAATTTCTACAGGAAAACAAAAACGATACTTTACTTGATGTTCCAGGATGTTCAACAAAGCCGCATCTGATTTCACTACTTGAACTTAACGATTTAGTTCGAGATTTACAACTATAAAAATTACAGTCAAAAGTCAAACAGGTAATCAACGAGGTCAAAAATTGACCCAGCCTTATGGAAAGATCGATTTGTACGATCTTTGGACTTGCCTGTTCCTTCAGTCGCTAAGCTATGTTCAGCTTGAGCCCGGCTGAGGAAGGCTGTAAGGTCAGAAAACATGGTAGAGAGTATATAAGTAAAAAATCTTTGCTTATTAATGTATTTATTCAGAGGCCCACTATGCAAATTTTGCGCACTATATATAGCCTGTATAAAACAAAATACTTCGCACGTCATGGATGATGCTCTTGAAGAACAGCAGAAATACCACTATATAAATTAAATAATAAAAGAATCAAATGCAATGTATTCAATAAATTTCAAATTTAGCGGCTGTATTCGGTTGGCTGCATATGCGACGTTGTCGAGTTTCACATTTTTCTTGTTGATATTTATTGACACGTTTGGAGGTTATCCCATATATAGATAATGCAATAGACACTATTTGAACGTTTAGTTTGATTTATTTCCTTATGATCGAAAACAGTTATTTTAAGAACTACCACAGTGTTATATCAATTTTTCTACTGGAACTTTCGGTGTGAAACACTAAACTCAAAAAGATTTACCACTAAACACCGAATCACTTTTTTTATGTTCTCGACGCACATTTCGCTAACCTAAGCGCTAATGCTATCATGGTTAGCGAAATGTGCGTCGAGAACATAAAAAAAAGTGATTCTGTGTTTAATGATAAATCTCTTTGAGTTCACTGTGTTACATTTGTCAGAGTCGCGCCTGCAACATGTTAATTCAGTTATATAGTCGTTGTTAAGAGCTAGTATCATCTCTGATACAGTATTTTGAACTAAACTAGATTTTTGACAGGTTATATGAAGAAAAGGAAAAAACTTTAATCATGAAAAGTGAATCAAGTATACAGAAAATTAAATAGTGAAATTGTATGACAGAGAGCATATTGATCGAAAAGAAGTTCTACCGTAAATTATAAATACTGCAGATGACTATAATGAGTCCAGCCAGTAGTTTTCGGGTTCTGATTAATAAAAATGTAAGTGCATACAGATATTTCATTGTTTTTTCTGTTTTGTACTTGCATATTATATATCAATAAATGTCATTGGTAATTATATAATATTTTTATTTTAGTAACAATTCAGATATTAAAAAATATTGTCGATGGTCTATGAACGGAGCATTTTACAAGTGCTGGATTTATCTAGAGGTACTAAATCGACGACACTTGCAAGACTTTCAACATTTATTACAATTTTTTTAGCCATCTAGTAATTTGTATTTAATTTACAGTTGATTTTTTAAATTGTTATTAAAGTATAAATTGTACAAATGATTCGCTAAAGTCAGGATATGATGTTTAATCACAATCTGGCAAAAGGGTAGTCAAAATTTAACTTACTATCCTTAAAGTTGGTTACAACAAGGGCCAAAACCTAAGGGTTGCCTCAAAACACAAAAATTGCAAATTGATTAAATTACCAATCGAAAAACAACGACAACAATTAACAATTTAAGCAAATATGTGGAAAAGCATATATGGCAAATACATATCGGTTATTACTTAACGAAGAAACTACAAATAGAATGCTGAACATTATTAAATTTTGAAACTGTGACAATTGGGCCAGAATTAAGAAATGACAAAAATTGCCACGACAAAAGATGTTATTTCCAAATGGTTACAAAAATGATTTCAGTATATGTCAGTACGTGTTGAAACGGAACGTACGGAAACTTTTAACCTCAGGAAACACTATACATAAACTGTCACACTGTTTTCTTTTTTGATTGATATATATATATATATATATATATATATATATATATATATATATATATATATATATATATATATATATATATATATATATATATATATATATATATATATATATATATATATATGTATATATATGTATATATAAATATATATATATATATATATATATATATATATATATATATATATATATATATATATATATATATATATATATATATATATATATATATATATATATATATATGTATATATATGTATATATAAATATATATATATATATATATATATATATATATATATATATATATATATATATATATATATATATATATCATCATCATCAGCCCGTATCGATCCACTGCAGAATGAAGGCCTCTTCAGCATGCTTCCAACCTTCACGGTTCTGGGCTCTCCTCTGCCACTCGGGTCCAATATACTTAACGATGTCATCAATCCATCGTGCTTTCGGTCTTCTTCGCGGACGTTTGTGATCAAGCGGTATCCACTCCAGGATTGCCTTGGTCCATCTGTCATCCCATCGCCTCGCTATATGGCCTGCCCATCTCCATTTCAATTGTTTTACTCTTCCAATGAAGTCACAGACTTTTGATTGTTCCCTGATCCATGCGCAGGACTTTTTGTCTCGTCTTGTAATGCCAAGCATACATCTTTCCATTCCCCTCTGTGCCACCCGAAGTTTTTGATATATATATATATATATATATATATATATATATATATATATATATATATATATATATATATATATATATATATATATATAATGTGGCTGTGGCTGGCAGGCATATTGCAGGCTCAACATGGTGTTTTAGAGCAGACTCCCACTTTGCCTCAAAAGAAAAGTCTTTGATCAGTACGTCCTGCCCGTCATAATATGCGAAAGTGAAACCTGGACACTCACATCGTAACTAATTCAAAAACTTCGGGTAGCACAGAGCGGAATGGAAAGATGTAAGCTTTGCATTACAAGACGAGACAGAGAGCCCTGCGCTGCGCATGGATCAGGGAACAAACGAAAATGTGTAACAACATTGGAAAAGTAAAGCAATGGAAATGGAGATAGGCAAACCATATAGTGAGGCGATGGGATGACAGATGGATTAAGGCAATCCAGTAGTGGATACCGCTTGATTGCAAACATCCGCGAAGAAGACCGAAAGTACGATGGACTGATGACATCGTTAAGTATATCGCACCCGAGTAGCAGAGGAAAGCCCAAGATCGTGAAAGTTGAAGCATGCTGAAGAGGCCTTCATCTAGCAGTGATCGACATGGGCTGATGATGATGATGATGATGATGATAATATATATATATATATATATATATATATATATTATATATATATATATATATATATATATATATATATATATATATATACCTTTAATTCAAAGTACAAGATGAAGCGTTCTAGTAATTACAAAATTACCCCAGGAGGTAGACAATCCTCTGCCAGCTTTTCTGGTACAACCGGACTTTCGGATTCTGGGGCGTCCGGGCTTAAACGCAAAATCTTTCAGAGGGAGTCGGAGACCTCTGGCCAACGTCTGAAACCGAAAATAAAAACTTTCTTTGGAACGGTAAATATCAATTCTCTCTTGCGTCCAGGAAAACTACACGAATTGGGGCGAACATTAAATCAGCAAAAAATCCAAATTTTAGCTTTGCAAGAGACCAGATTGATAGATGATAACACCTTTCAATTCGGCAACTACAGACTTTTTAAATGTAAAACGGACAAAAGAATACTCAAAAATACACCACATCTCGGTGTTGCTTTCGCTGTCTCAAGAAACATTCTTGGTTCTATAACAAATGTCCAGCCAGTAAATAATCGACTTATGACACTATCCCTCAAGTGTGGTAACAAAAACTATACATTAATCAATGCACACCTCCCAGTTAACGAAGAAAATATATCTAATCCTGAAAAAGTAAATAAGTCCTGGGAAATTCTGGAAAAGACTATCTCTAAAATTCCCTCTAACCATGTAAAAATCCTATTGGGTGATTTCAACGCCCAACTAGGGAAAGAAAAAAAGTACAGGAAAACAGTCGGTAGTTTTCCCGCTCATAAATGGACTAACCATAATGGTAGAAGATTGGTTGAACTATTTTCGCAGTTTAATCTAAAAATAATGTCAACCCATTTTAAGAAGAAAATAACAAAACAAAAGACCTGGAGGTGCCCAAACATGTACATGGGTGAATTTCAAATTGACCATGTTGCCGTTTCGTACCCCAATTATAAAGAGATTTTGAATGTTGAAGTCAGGAAAGGAGCAAATATAGACACGGATCACTACTTGACTAGAATCAAACTTAGCTTAAAACCTCGAAAACTTATTCAAAAGGGGCTGCTAATACCAAAGTTTGACCCAACGAAAATAAAACCAGCCCTAACTGAAGAGCTTGATAAACAACCTGCACAGAACTGGCAAGAATTAAAACAAAAAATTATTAAAACGGCCTTAAAGTTGGTCCCTTTACAAAAACGTAGAAAACATCCGTGGTGGGATGAAGTTTGCGAGCAAGCAGTATTAAGCCGAAGTAAAGCATTCAAAGATTGGAACAGTCAAAAAACAGCAATAAACTATAACATCTTTTTGGAAGTAAGAAAAGAAACATCGAAGCTAATTAGACAAACTAAAAGAAAATATGAAAACAATCAACTTAATGAAATAGAAAAAGATTTCCAAAAAAATAACACCCGAAACTTTTACAAAACATTTAAAACTAAATTAACTGGCTATCAACCGCAAAGTCTTTGTTTCTAAAAGGAAAACGGACAATTAGCTCTAAATAACCAAGACAATTGCAAAGAACTTGCGAAATCTTTTGAACAAATACTAAACTGTCCTGAGCCCTTAAACAAATTACCAACACTAAACCCTAAACAAACAAACCCAGATTCATTACCACCGAATGAAGAGGAAATACTTAGGCAAATCAAGCGGCTTAAAAATAACAAAGCTTCTGGTGAAGATGGAATCACTGCTGAACTTTTGAAATCCGCTGGTCCAGGTACAATCAAGGAAATAACCAAAATTTTACAAGAAGTTTGGCGAACCGAACGGATTCCGGAAGACTGGAAAGATGCTCTAATCCATCCACTACATAAGAAAGGAGATATAACGGATGTAAACAATTATAGAGGAATATCTCTTCTCCCAGTTTGTTACAAGATTCTATCTCAATGTCTACTAGACAGAGCACAGGGACAGTTAGAACCGAACATTGGTGAATATCAGGCAGGTTTTCGACGGGGCAGATCCCGCCCTGAACAGATCCTGAATCTAAAGTTGATTCTAAGACATCAAAAAATGTACAATAAAAATCTCGTCTGTACATTTGTGGATTTCAAAAAAGCATATGATTCTATTGAACGCGAATCTTTATTCCGAATCTTGAAAGAACAAGGACTAGATCTGAAAACGCTGGCAATTATTAAAGCAACGTTAACTAACCCGAGGTCAAAAGTTAAATTCATGGGTGACATCTCAGAACCCTTCGAAATTAAAACTGGTGTGAGACAAGGGGATGGACTCTCGCCACTCTTATTTAACTGTGTTCTAGAAAAAGTAATACAGGAGTGGCGTGAAAAAAAGTCGGCACTGAATATTGACCAGCCCATTAAACTGGGGAGAACCAACATCAAAATTGATTGTCTGGCATTTGCTGATGATCTAGCAATTTTAGCTCAAGATGTATTAACGGCTCAAAAACAAATTGAAATCCTAAAAGAAACAGCAGAAAAAGTAGGACTCCAAATATCCTTTGAAAAGACACAATACATGACCTGCAACAGACTAAGAACACCATTTCTAAAAACAAAATATGGTAACATCAGACAAGTCTCTCAATTCAAATATTTGGGTGAAATAATCATGGAAAATGGGTTGGAAAAAGCGGCTAATAAGGGTAGATGTCAAAAAATGGAAACGGCATTGAGACTTACACAAAATATTTACAACAAAAAATGCCTATCTAAAAACACAAAACTGAGACATTACAACACGGTTATTAAGCCAGAATGTCTATATGCTGCAGAAACGCTCATTTTGAATAGAAAGAGGGACATCGAGGACATTGAAAAGAAGGAAAGAAAAATCATAAGAAAAATCCTAGGCCCCAAACAAATAAATAGCACAACATACCGACTTCGAGAAAACCAAGAAATCAAACAATACACAGATATACATAGCGATATGAGAAAAAGAAGACTTAAGTTTTACGGACACATCAAACGGACGAATCCGAGTAGGCTAACTAGACAAATAGTCGAATTTTATGAAAATAGAAGTAGAGCTAAAGTAGAAATAATTAAATGGATTGGGGCGATTAAAGAGGACCTAAGATCAGCAAATATTACACAAAGTGAAATTCAGGATAGAGGTTGTTTCAGATACAAGGTTAACGTTTGGAAGGTTGGCCAGAGAGAAAAATGTAGGAAGACTGGAACAACTTGGTGTGACGAAAGGAAAAAAGCTTATAACGAAAGAATGAAATTAGTATGGGCTCAAAGGAAGGCTAACAACAACAAACGCCTCTAATTGTACTTCGCGTGGTTCACCAGGGCCCATACGTGAAAAATAAAATAATATATATATATATATATATATATATATATATATATATATATATATATATATATATATATATATATATATACATATATATATATATATATATATATATATATATATATATATATACATATATATATATATATATATATATATATATATATATATATATATATATATATATATATATATATATATATATATATATATATATTTATTGAATTAAAAAATATTTTAGTATGAGCATAATATCGATCGATGTCCTATCAGACCAATAAATTAATGTTACATGGTAGACAATTTATATCAGATATCTAAATTATTTGAATGTTCTAGCCCCCAGTTGTTCAACTAATTTTTTTTTTACATTATTACTGTAACGACTATTCCTAGCAATTATATGTGTTTGGCAGATTGGTACTCTCATGACTGTATGCAGTTCTTTTTATTCCTATACTTATAGTTTCAAAAGTAAATGCTAGAGGGTTTTCAACAAGTTTTTAAGTATCTATTCGTGACAGATGGATGTCGAGGCACGTTCACTTTGCACCGCAAGTGTTACTTAAGTTTTGACTTTTACGCTGTATTTACAGAAAATGTCTCGTTGTGAACGTATTCATGGTTGAAGTAGAACCAAAGTAGTATCTGTTTGATCTGTGCATTTTTCCCCTGTTTGTCCGATAGTTTAAAAAATTACTTTCATATTCCATAACCGTCTGATAACAGACGGCATATACCAAATGCTAAAACATTACCACCAATCGCTGTAAAATATAATGGCAAGGAGTTTCGAATTGATACGTCCACATGTTAGTTACTGACTTATTAAAGATATCATACTTTTTTTGCATTTTTTTTCGCCATCACATGCAATATATTAGGTCCTCGACTTAATTATTTGCTTTATTTGATTACTTTTAATAATAAAACAGGAAATAATCCCCCTCACTTTCTATACGCTCCTCACTTTGGTATACGTCGAATACCAGATAGAAAAAAGCTTCGTGGTTTAGATATAATAGAGTCAAGTCATTGAGGATTTTTTCGACATCTTTAAGAGCTGTGAAGCGGGTATCAATCAGGTGATGTTGTGTGGGATTGGAAGAGATACATATCCCAAGAGGCCAAGTCTGGAGAATGCGCCGTTTATGATAACATTTCCCATCAAACTCAGTGATCGTTTCCACAGTCCTTTTCTTCTTCTTCAGTTGAAAGGCAAAAAGAAAACAATGCCTCAATTGTTGCTTGTCAAACGCTTTTCACAATATATGTACATATACATATATATATATATATATATATATATATATATATATATATATATATATATATATATATATATATATATATATATATATATATATACATAAACTGTGCTCCATGATAGTGCTTCGCCATTCCCTCATCCGCCGTCCAAAGCGCTAGCAACCGGTTTCTGGCCTTATGCCGTCATCAGTTGGGCTCAAGCTGAACGTTTAAATGCTTGACTATACTTTTTCTCCAAGGGTCCAGTTCACTATTTTTCGATATATATATATATATATATATATATATATATATATATATATATATATATATATATATATATATATATATATATGGAGACACAGGTTGTTGTGCGTTCCACATAAAATTGTAGAACCCAAAGGTCGGGGTGTATAACTTCTGACTACTGTTGTCTCGTTGGACGCAGTCCAATGAAGTAAAAAACTCCATGTATAGCCATCCGACAAGAAGTTGGCGAAAATATGGGTTGTTTGATTGTGGAGAGGGACTCCCTATTCTTGGCGACAGAGCATATGTAGGTACCCTGATGAGTCTAACCACCAACAGACGAAACATGTTCCCTCCAATGTAAGGGATGGGTAGGGCTTCCTAAAATAAAAATATCAAACTTACCTTTAAATAAGGCAAAATAATGTTAAAGTTTGTGATTGGGAATTCAGCCATAATTAAATTGATATATTCAATTGATCATTTATGTTGGGGATACTTTTATAATATATTATATTGGGGAACAAAAATGAGTAACACCCTGTATAGATATTTTAGTCAAATTGAAAATATACTATATATATATACTGTGCTGAAAATATACTGTATATATTGAATACTAAATCTGATAGCCATTTTGCTGATCAACCTTTATGCTTACGCAATTGCAAAAAATATGGCAAAGTAAAAGGTTTAAAAATATTTGTTGTACAGTATTACGGTATACACCATATGCTAAAACATGACCAACAATCGTTGTAAAATATAATAGTAAGGAATTTGAAATTGATATGTCCACATGTCAAAGTCCGAAATGTCAAAGAAACTTAAAAGAGTCGTAATTAAATAAGTCTAAACACTCTAAGATATGTTCATTTCAATGTACTTTTGTAATTGTTAAAAATGTTTTTTGTACAGTATTACGACTCATACCAGTATTACAGTATTATGACTAATACCAAATACCAAAACATGACCAGCAATCATTGTAAAATATAATGATAAGGAATTTAATACCTCAAATTAGTACGTCTACATGTTACCACTCACTGTGTGGGCTGTTAGTTCATCTCTGGTGTAGAATTGTGAATCTTTGTTTGATCTATTATTATAAAACGTTCAAATTAACTTAAAAGAATCGTATTTAAATAAGTCACTTTTAAAATGTGTTCATTTGAATATAGTTTTGGTCAACTGTTACAAACAGGACATCCTTTGAGAGTTGAGAGTTTTCATACCCAACAAGAGCAAGAATTCTTTAAAGGGGAATCTAACTCTTTACCTATATTTTTCGGGTTTAAATCCCTCAAGACACAGCATTTTTCAAAAAAGGTCAAATTAACTAAATGCACGCGTCTGAAACTTCGTAGTACGCCATATAACGAATCATACTTGACAAATACCATATCAAGTATGGATCATCTTACTTGGATCATCTCTGAATCAGATCGAGAACTTTTTAAACGACCCTCGTATGCATCTCTATTAAACACATTTCAACGAGAAAATCAATTCAAAGGCGCCCTGTTTTAGCAGAAGACTCGCTCACCAATCTCAAAATAATCAAAATCAATCAAATTAATTCTGAAATTGTCTATCATTCACCATTTTCTCGATCTAAACCTACTTTATATACCTAATTGAGACTCAAAAGATCTTTGATAGTGCAAACACTTTCGATAAACTTAATACAACAAATTGTATTGATGACTAAGAGTAAAACACTGCTGTGAATGACCAGCTAACAGAACAAGAACAGAAATTGTCTTTCAAAAGCATGTATTTCGCCATTAATATATCAAATGTATTAATATTATATTTACCCTTTATGTTATAGATAACGTAATTATACTGCACTTGTTTATTTTTTTGTTCATTTTTATTCAGTCTGACGGTTTAACAATTAACCTTTTCAGTTAGTTGCAAAATGTATAAGTCCTAATTAACCTAAAACCGCACTTCTTCCTTACATAATCTTGAAAATAGAAATGTCTTAGATTTTACGGAATGTTTGAAAAGGACAGCGAAACGACCGAAGTCCAGGTATAAACCATCAAAACCCAAGCTCGAGCCTTTAATGGACTCGATGGCACTTTTTCAGTTTTAAGACCGTACCTTCGGTAAATATCATAAATTAAACGGTAATATGGTGCGGTTTGGCTCAATAAATAACACAAGATGGCGCTAAAATCGATTTCGGTCAGTTTATGACAGTCGTAAACATGCTTGACATTTATATAAAATTGAGAATTTGTACCTGTGCCTGCGTGTGCAGTGACACTGTTTATAATACTATATCAAAATATTTCATCTAAATTTTTTATTAGGCATTTAAATACGCTTTAAGACATGCCTGGGTGTAATTTATTACTTAATAACATTTTCGGGACATTAGTCAAATGCCACAGCAAATAATATGTATACTAACTGACCCGACGGACGTCCTGTCCATATTCCAATACATTTGTTTGTAATCGCTTTGTGAATTTGTGAAAAGCTATTAGAAATGTGTAAACAAAGAAAAAATAAGGAAAAACGTATTTCTGGGTTCATTGTATCTATTAACGATTGCGGCCAAGGATATTCAATTTGAGGAGGAGTACATTCAGAAGTACGCCAATGGGAAATTCTACACGCGAGATGAATTCTACCGGCACTACACCGCTGAAATGCTAAAATTGTCCGAACCGCATTTGTTGCGCCAAATGAAGTGATTTGAAAACAACTGTCGTATTTCTGGATGTGGGTCAGGAAATGTGTGAAATATGTTCCTATTCCAGAAAGCAATGGGAGCAGTGGCTCAGGTGGCGTGACCAATCGCGCCAATTTGATATTGCCATTTGCGTAACACAATCCAGGGGTTTCATTTATGTATTTCAATGCCTTAAAATGTGGGCACAAAACGATCATCGATCCAATAGCAACAGATTAGTCTACCTTATAATCAATTGTCATGTTGTAGGGATATGTAGCTCGAGTATTCAACGCAACATTCGTTGCACGATTATTTAAATGCATTGTCGCGCGATTGATTTCTACTGAACGATGATGTCTCATTCGATGCACATAATCTTCGTTTGCATTTTCTCTTTCTTCTTGTTCAATTTCATTTCGCTCTTCGCGTTGCTCTGCAGTTCGATTAGATCGAAAATTTATTTGGTTTGTAGCATTGCGAGTTCTGGAACCAAAATTGCTCCCTTATTAGCGGCATTACAATACGATTAGATTCTGTCAATTCAATTCAATTGTGTCGATTATAACACAATGTGCGATACGAAGAATCACAATTCTACTGAAAATGGACAATTAATTCACTTTATAGTTACTGTATAACCGTTTGACACTTCAAAATTCATCGTATTTCGTAGGTAAATCTGTAAATTTGTTTGAGATAAAACGGCGAAACTTAATTAATTTCATGAAACAACTGCGATGAACTTTAAACGGAATCACAATTCAACTGAAAATAAACAACTGAATCAATATTTTCTTCACTATGTAACCGATTAGCTTGATTCAAAATTTGAAAATCAGCTGTCAAACGAAAGTTGCGCACGTAGCTAAATAAATTGAAATATAAATAAAATAAATACATTTGTTGGACAGATCGCGAAACAACAGAATAGTAAAAACAAATGTAATTTTATTTTCATTTAGGCGGAATGTGTTTTTCCAAATTTGTCTTCCAGATTTTTTTTTTCAGTTGAAAACATTGAATTGAGTTATTTCCATTCCGGGAGCATAACAAACAAAACAAAAAAAGAATTAACCAAATATGTCATTCCTATCGTTAGTTAAGTCCTAATCCGAATATATTTTTATCCGAATTTTCCGATTTTACTTTGTAATTGCCTCGATTTCTTTTCTGAAAACTCTTCCAATACTATAACAAACAAAATGAAAAGAGAATTACGCATATCCATCGTTCGAATCGTAAGTTATGGTTTTGAGTTCATGCAAAAATCCATAGAAAAAAAGCATTTTCAATGTTTACAGAATTTTCCAATTTTCCTAGCAGTTTTTCCCTTTTTTTTTCCTAAAAACCTTATTCGAACTATTACAAATATTAAAAAAATAGCCAAAATAGCCAAATATTAAAAAAATCGGTCCAGCCGTTCTCAAGTGATGCGTTTATCAACGAAGAGCATTTCAATTTTTTTTATAAGATATATTCCGAAGAGTTTATATTTTTTTATGTTTTTTACTACTTCTGGGGAGGTCCTTTACATTATTTGTCTATTGGTTTTTTTTAAAGAATTTTTGATACCGCAGTTTGGGAAACATCTATAATATCCGCGATATCGCAGGATTGATTGATTGAAAATTGTAAAACAACCGAAATAATGTGTAAGTCCAGAACTGTCGCAACCCCGTCGCACTATGTGCTTCAAGTCAACCGCATACTGCAGCTGTACAATAGGTATTATAACACTCATGTATTATGAGCTTCTTCGGTACCATTTTCGATATCTGCTGGTAAACTCCCAAGAAAACATCAGTGATACCTTTCACCAAAAAACATCAATTAAAAAGTCAAACTGGACAAACAAAGCAAATTGTCTCGAAGAATCAAAATTCTAGTTCTCAAATTTGGTTTAGATTACAATTATCGGTGTCGTATTAAAGGGTTTCAGACATTTCATAACAAAATGTATGTATGGTTTTCATACACCCATGTTTATTACAAGAAACAACATTCGGCAGAAAGCTCCCCCAGTTTTTCAGTATTTAAAAGTGATGTTTACGAAATTCAAAGTATTTCTTTGCTGGTAGATCCCTCGTTTTTCGTTCAGAAAATTTCAAGCTTTGAAGGAAAAAATTTGGTAATATGGGCACATTAAAGGACCCAGAACGCTTTCAACCTCTATACTCCGCGTTGAGGTCAATTGAAGAAATAAATTTATGGATCTTAAGATTAACTTCTCTGATTATTGATCTCTAACTTAACTCTGAAATCAGAATTAGAGCTGATGAAGATACTCAAAAATCGTTGAGACCGACAACATCGTCACAAAAATCTACGTCGTACTAAATGATCGTCGGCTGAAGATATGCGAGCTTGCTGAAACTGTAAACATCTCGATATACCATGATGATTACATTTTGCACGATGTTTTCAATCTGCAAGAGCTTTTCGCTCTATGAATGCTGCGTTTGTTAACAGTCGAAGACGCATTCGAATGAACACTACCCAAGACTGTTTAGAGTTATTTAATCGCAATTCTACTGAGTGTTGCCAACATTTTATTACAATAAACCAAAATTAAATTTCCCACTACATACCAAAGATGCAGAAGTGCAAACTGTGGGTGGGGGCAAGTGAAAGTTCGCCAAAGAAAGAGAAAACTGTTCCATATGCCGGAAAATAATGGCTACGGTTTTCTGAAATTCTCGTGGTGCTTGTAGAATACTTGACAACTGGAAGGAACATGGAATGAACACTTCTCAAGACTGTTTAAACTGCCATCCATGGAATTCAAAATGTTAACCAATTGAAGAGTGTTATTGGGACTAAACATCCACAATTCCAAAAAGTCCATTGATTGCCATAAAACAAGATCTACGCTTGGAAGTATTCCCACATGCACCATATTCACCAGATATAACTCCCAGGGATTAGTTCCTTTTCCCAGATTTAAAAACCAGACTGGGCAAATAATCACTTTAAATGATAAGGAAAAAGTTGATAAAAACGCTTATTTGCAGGGCTGGGCGAATTGCTTATATTGAAAGGTATGTACATTCAATTTTTTTTCAACATTTTAAAATTCTTGTGTTTTCTTTGTGAGACCAAGAATTTTTTCCACGTCTTTAGTTGGTACAAGGTTTTATCAAGCCAATAAGAGAGAAATACCAACAAGTATAGTAATGAACAAAGATACATCGATGTTTCCAAGAGACTGCCTATTATCATCCAAAATCATTAATATTCCAAAGCTGCATGTTGCCAGTGATTACAAATGAAATATTAACCATGGCTAACGCTAAATAAAACTACAGAACAGCTTAGTATAAACCAAAGAGCGCTGGAATTTATGTTTCTTCACCCTTAGAGACAAGGTTGGAAACAATGACATTGGCAATAGTATAAATGTTAAGATATAATAACGGGGAGACTCAGAAACACAAATATGAATATTGAGGATAGCAAAATGGATACCATAAAAAAGTAAGAGAAACGCTATACACAAAGATGTATGGAAACATTAGAAAATGTCAACGTTCAATAGTGGACGAACACAAACTGGAAAAAAAAGAACGGTGATAGTACAAGATAAAATTTTTAAAATAATGTTGAGTAAACAAACTCAATCTTCGAATAATAATTTATTCGATGGTCTTTTTCTTATATGAATTTAATTTCTTCTAATATGATAATTCAGTGTAAATTGGCTTCTCCTTAGAGTTTTTTTCAATCCTAATGTTAATTTAACAACTTGATACAGGCTCAGAGAGATCCATGCATGTGTCGGTGATAATTGTGTAAAAATGAGGCGTAACCCGATAATTTTTATGAACTTACACAGGCTTGACCACATGGCAAATTCCCATCTTAAAATTTTAAATAAACGTTAGACATATGGGAGACGGAATGCCGTACAGCCATTAAACGATTCTTGAAAATTTAGAAAAAAAGTATAGTAATTCTTCGGTTGGTATTTCTGTTTAAGGTCGTAGGTATTTTTTTTTTAATCTCATTTATTTACCGATTTCTATTTAAGATGGAGATTTATTATTTTAGTATATTTGTTTCCCAAAGTCTTTTGATGGGAAACAAAAACTGTTTCATTTTGTGCTGTTTTCTTCAATTGGGTTTGGGGAAGAACATTTTTCGAGGAATTGTTAAATAACAATACCTTCCGAAATATGCACATATACAAGGTGTGTATAGTAGCGCCATCTTTTGACGGGGGCAAGCGTTGGAAAGGTGCATTATTCACTGACGTACTGATACAATTTAATGACATTCGGATCATTAGAAGGCAAGTTTTCGCCCTTAAAATGTCTGTGGAAATGTAAAATAGAACATCGAACAGAAAGAACATCGAATATTAAACGTTTCAATTAATGAAACTAGTGTATGGTGAGGATTGTTTATCCCGTGTCAGACTTCACGAGTGATTTAAATAATTCAAAGAAGGACGACGAACGTCCTGGTCTAAAAAATTCCGTGATTACTCAAAGCAACATTGAAATTGTGCGTAAATTTATAAAAAATCAGACCAAATCTTCGATGCAATACTTAGAAATTGAATTGAACATGTCCGTCCAAAGATTCAAGTCACCGCATTTTGACCGATCATTTGGGACTTCGGAGGTTTGTGCACGCTTTGTTCCACACAACTTGATTGACGACCAAAAGTTTCTCCAAATCCAACATTTCAAGGACTTGATTAAGGAGTCAAAAAAGAACGAAAACTTCAAGTACAGCATTGTTACTGGTGATGTTTTCATTATGATCCAGAAACCAAGCGTCAAAATGCCGTTCGATGCAATACGTAGAAATTGAATTGAACATGTCCGTCCAAAGATTCAACTCATCGCATTTTGACCGATTATTTGGGACTTCGGAAGGTTTGGGCACGCTTTGTTCCACACAACTTGATTGACGACAAAAAGTTTCTCCAAATCAAACAATTCAAGGACTTGATTAAAGAGTCGAAAAAGGACGAAAACTTCAAGTACAGCATTGTTACTGGTGATGAGTGGTTATGTTTTCATTATAATCTAGAAACCAAGCGTCAAAGTGCCGAATGGTAGCATCCGAGCGAGCTAAATCCGAAGAAAAGCCGTTCTCGAGAAGTTAAAAATTAAAAGAATGTAGATTTGTTTTTACGATTTGGAGGGGATTGTGCACACAGAGTTCATTCCACCTGGTCAAACAATAAATGCTGTTTTTTATATTGGTGTAATGAAGCAGCACAGTGGGCGCTTGTTGCACGATAATGTGCTGTCGCATGGCTCGACGCTCATCACTGATTTTTTTTACAAAAAATGGCATTTTAACGACTATTCATTCACCATGCTCGCCTAAGTTGGCTTCCTACGACTTCTACCTCTTTAAAAAACTTCATTTGCCGATGAAAGGACAACATTACACCGAGATTGATGCCATTCAAAAGGCGTCCTGAAGGACATATTTTTGGCCGAGCTCAAAAATGCATTAGTCAACCTAATTGACAGTGCAAAACGATATATATATATATATATATATATATATATATATATATATATATATATATATATATATATATATATATATATATGTAATAGCATGTCTAGGAAGGAGAAGTTGTTTCGAAGTGGTTCCTTCAATCGAAGGAATACAAAAAAAGTTATTTTTGTTCAGATTGTCTGCTTGTATTGGTTAATAAACGCAATAATCATTGTTATACAGAAAAAAAAATTTCAGCTAAAACTGTCTTCCATAAAGACTTTTCTTCGGGTTATTGAACAACCCATATAAAAATCACTCATTACTAAATCTGGAGAATAAAAGAAATTACTATTGTTTATTATTTAAATAAAAGTTAATTTTTAAGCTAAACTGATTTTTTAAGCTATTGTTGTCAACGAGTTAATTCCAACATGTTTTCAATAACTTTTATTCAAACGGTAATATAAATGAAATAACAGCTGCCATAAGTATCTCTTCAGACAGGGTTAACAGTTAAAATAAATTCATGTTGATATGATGGATGTCCGAGGGTTGCTATTTACATATCCTGAATTGGCAACAATGGTGTTGCTAGGCGATATCTGATATATACATCGTAAAGTTTGACATTGTTGACTGTATACGTACTCAGAACGTTGCGTCATACGGATGCTATTTGTTTTGTTTAGTGACTTGAAAATCGCATCTTAGTTAAAAAATGGAATTAACTCGTGAGAATGTTCGCGTTGATTTACTACGACTTTCGATGTGGATTATTTTAACAACAGTGCATCACTCAACTCACTTCTACTTTTGGCGATGAATCACTATCTAAAACCACTGCATATCACTGGTTTAGCGAATTCAATCATGGTCGTCATTCGCTTATGAACGAATTTAGTAAAGGTCGTTCAACATCGGTTTTTGTACCAGAAAATATCAATACTGTGCGCAAACTGATGAAGCCAGATCGTCATGTGAGATAGCGTGAGATCCCTGTACATTAGTATCACAAACATATTCAAGATTTTACATGAACATTTAGCCATTAAAATGATTTGCCGTGTATAACACCTATACAAGTGACAAATCTTGGATCTATGTATACGAGCCTGAAAGTAAATAACAGCAGTCAACGGTATGGGTCTTTCAAAATGAGCCAAATTCAACAAAAGTAGTTCGCGCAAGAAGTACTTCGAAGCAAATGGTCGCCTAGTTTTTTGGGATAAATGGGCACTTAGCTACAGTGCTAATAGAGAATCGTCAGTGCCAGTAGAGAATCGAGGTCAATTCTGAATGGCACGCAACCATTTGTGTGCCAGAAATATTTGAAGAAATAAGAAAATACAACCAGCGATGCAGGATCATTCTTCACAATAAGAACGCGAGCTCTTACACATCCGACCGAACAACTAAATATTTAACCGATCAAAACATCGAATTGATGGGTCGTCTACCGTACAGTTCTGATTTGGCACCCAATGATTTGGGTGCCAAATTTTTATTTATATTTGTTCTCGTCCGAAAAGAATAAACTACGACGTCAACGATTTTCGATTCCAGGAGAAGCGGTTGATGCGTTCAAAATGCATGTTTTGGAGATACTTCATTCGAAATGGCAAAAGTGCTTTGAAAACTGGTTCAAACGTATGCAAAAGTGTATCGATCATAGCGGAACAATAAAATCATTTTCAATGATAAATATTTGTTCTTATTTATTATTCTGGGTACATACATCAGAACATTTTAGTACCCTTTTACGGAAAATTATTACAAACTAATATCGGGATTTTACATTCAGAAGAACACACATCAAACACGAGAGAATCGAAAACAGTCGCAAACATTATTAATGTATCACTGAATGATTAAAGGATTAGGAAAGTTCGATAAAAAAAATTATTTTGCGAGCATGAAGTTTGCAAATAAATAGAAAAGTAAATAAATAGATTATTATTTATTAATCAGCTTTTCGAGAAGTATTTTTCAGGCACAGGTATGACAACAGGACAGAACAATAGCTCGATAAACACGATTGATGAGACATGTGATGAGAATGTCCAATACAAGGATTCAAACAATATTTCTTAAGCCTATGGGAAGAAAGACGAAAAGGGAAATATCAAGATGTCTGTGGAATAATGAGAATCATACAAATTAGCAATTTTAGATTGGCATCAACGTCTTTGCTATTCCAAGCATTTGTTTTGTAAAATATTAAGCGGATGGTAATGTGGGCATGGCAATAATTCCTATAAAAACTCCACTAACATAGGGCAACCAACCTGTATACCTGGTTGGTATTAAATATATATTCTGAATTAAAAAATTATTACATCTGTACATTGTAAAAAATTGACATTTTACGCATCATGAAAAAAGCATTCGTCTATTGAAAAAGTATGAGGTGTATAAATAAAATATTTAGACTGGTGGCATAGCGTTTGATCTGGCAATACTGTTAGCTTCTTCTTTGGAGAGAGGCATGGCATCATCTAATGCATATTTAGTACGAGTTTGATCTTCTTAAAGTTACTTGGTGGTCCGTAGCAGCTCGTAGCAATTTCGAGTAATGGAACCCTATCAAGTTTTGTTTCAGACGTCGGTACAATGAGATGGAAACTTTTACAAAACTTCAACATGCCTATGGAAACCGTAGCTCGTATCTCGGTTTTCAGTAGATTTTCTTCGCTCTCACCAATCTCTCACTTTCATCAATCCATTGGTCAAGAGCTGATAAACGGTTGTGTAAGTAAAACTCAAGTCTTCCTCGATCATTCTGATCATCAGCCGACGACCCGAACGAACAAGATTCGGGATTCTGTGGACATTTTCATCATTCCTTGCAGTTGAAGGAAAGCCTTCTGCTGTGAAGTTCATCTCCAATCGAATCTCGGTATTCTGAAAATGCCATAAAGCACCTAAATTCCCTAAAAAAACTGAAGATTTTTCACTAGTGATATAAACGTTCTTTTTCAGATAAATCAATTTTAAGATGACCTTATTTCAGTGACAGGTTCGTGACTCATAAAATCGAATCATATCTTAACCCTTTGAGACCCCAAGTGCATAATTATGTACAAATTTTTCATATACTTTTTCCTGCTTCAAAAAGTAATTCTGTAGTGTTTAGACAAAAAGTACATAATAATGTAAATGTTTTCCTGTGCTTTTAAATATGCTCGCTGGTACACGATTTAAGAAATAAAAAATCTTGTATTATCGATACACATGTATGAATAAATTTATATATTATTATCTAATATTAGAAACAAAGATTTGCACTAAACATATACATGTATATTTTACCAAGATCTCTTATCAATCTGAAACAAAATGGCAATGCTTTTAGACGGCATAATTATACACAATTGGTTATAACAGTTGTTTACCCAAAACAATGCTCCTGCTAATAGTGGTCATAATTATGCACAGTTGGCCTAAACAGTATCTATTGATTTTAATTTTAGAAATTAGATATGATCCAGAAAATTAAGCACATATGGCTATTTTATTGGATTTTGTAGAGAATTCATCCAGTTTGGATTTGAGGAATGATAAACAATGGGAAGAGCAAAATGATTTCCAAATACCTTCACCAGAGATTGTTCGTGTAGGAGCCGACAAAGCTGGTCCAAAAAGTTTTTAAATTCCTGAGTCCCATTGGGACGATGAAAATAATTTGCCTTTGGCATTACTTTAATGATAACTTCAATGATATTTATAACTCAATATGATGATATAAAATGGTGTAAACGTAATTTTCAAAATCCTGATATAGTCTGGAATGAATTAGACCGAAGCAATGATGAAAAGGTAAAGGTAAAGGTATTAGGATTAGAGGCACATCGGAAACTGAGGCTATATAGCGACTGGACTTAAAGCTTAACGTGGATTCCGAACCACGGTCATAAGCTACCGACAATCCAGGCCAGCTCCCCCCAAAGGCTATCAACCTTTGGTTATGTGCTTACCCATAAATCTATCAGGAAGCCTACCGGCTGGCAAGTTACTAACGTAGAACACTTCTCAGAAGGCATCCGGCCTTACCTAGCCTTTAACTGACGTGACTGAGGGATAATTCATTGTCGGATTTTACGCTCAAGCTTAGCAACAATTACAAGCATTTAGGAAGTAAATACAGACAGAAGAAAGAAAGAAAAACAGCCATCCGAGCGCTGGAATCACGTTAGAATATTTTAAAAAATATATAAATGATGCCGAGTTTGAAAAAATGCTAAATTTACCAATATATAACGCCCATCAAAAAAACGTTTAATTCAAACCAACGAATACACTAGAACTAAAAAGTCTATTTGGATTGCACATTGCACTTGGCTAACTAAAATTTCCAAAAGTTCGGCTGTTTTGGGATAAGACCTTATGCGTAAATCTTTTTAGAGATACAATGAGTAAAGACAGATTTCTCCAACTTCGAACGAATTTATACTGTGTCAATAATCTGGAAAATCCAGAAAATTGCAATGGTGAATTGCACAAGGTACGTCCTCTTTATGATGCCATTGAAATCGATGCGCAGAGATAGATTTGGAAGAAAAGTTATGCACTGACGAGTAAATCGTGCCATTCAGGGAATATTTATCAATCAAACAATACACAAAAGGTAAACCAACTCTTGGGGTGCAAAAATATTTATTTTATGTGGAGGATCTGGAATGACATTCGATTTCATGATTTACCTTCTACTGATTTGGGCTTCTACTGATTTGGACGTAGGCAACCTAAAATCATTTGGCCACTGATGCTCCAAGTGGCCATTCATATGTCAAAGCGAATATAAAAAGGCCACAAATGATATTTTGACAATTATTTTTCATCGTTTCAACTTCTGCTAGTCCTAAGCGTAAAAAATATATTTATGTAACTGCGACAGTAAGACTGAATATATTTAGCAAGTCTCCACTATTGGGTGATAAATAGTTGAAACAAAGAGGTAGGGGGTCCCATAATAAATTGACAACTGAGAATAGATATAATGCATTAGTAAAATGGGTGGATAATTGTACAGTAGTACTTGCTTCGAAATTTGTGGATGTTGGGCAGGAATACTTGGTTTCTAGTTGGAATAAGACTGAGAAGAAGTATGTAGATGTTACAAGGCCTGAAATTATAATATAATCACTCAATGGCAGTCGTTGATTTACTCGATTAAATGATCGGATTATATAGAATTTATATTTGTTCTAGAAAGTGGGCACTTCACCTAATATTTCATACAGTTGATGAGTTGAAACTTATTATAATAAAAATATAATTTAATATCATAAATCTATGACCATAAAAGTATTCACAGCGGGTATATCATCAGAATTAGCCTTCATGAACCTTTTGTCACACATTCCTGAACTAAATTAGTAACCAACAATTTTTATTTTGCACTTAACCAACAGAATTTTGAGAGTATAGATACAAATAGAAGTAGTTGACAGTACTGACCTGAAAACACTTTACCATAATGACGTCACAAACATGACAGCGAATCGCGGCTCGTTCGTAGGCACGTGATTTTTTTTAATCTTATAAATTTGAATGCATTCATAATTAATTTTAAAAAAAAGGTTTTTCGCATCGATTATCAATATTATTTATGATAAAGTTTTAAAATAAAGTTAAAAAATCAATATTTATTTTTTATTCAAAAACCCAATTATGCACATGATTTTTTTTCCAAAAAGAAAATTAATTTACTAATTAGATCCTTTATAGATACAAATTAATTGATTATTTAGCTTCGGCCTATCTTAAAATTCTCAAACCGACCTTGGTATCTTCTTTAACCTAATAAAAGTATCTTGCACATATTACTCCCAACAAAGAAAAAGAAGCTTCGCATTATCACAACCCATCCATTTTGAGCAATTATTGTACAAATTCTCTGTAAAAAACCCACAAAAAGTATCAACCGACATATAATATCTTGTTTAATGCAACTTTTTTATTACCTCGCATTATGATATTTTGAGTTGGAGCTAAAAGGTTTCGGTTAACCGGTTTTTTTACTGGATATTTGTTAAATCTGCCATCACCTTGATATGTTTTATGTTATTACACTTTTTGTTTTGGTTTTCTTAAACTGCGATTTGATTTGCTTCGTTCTACATGAGGCCTGGCGAATATAAAATATCACTGAAAAAGGCGTTAGTGGTTTTGATGTACCGATTGATTTTTCTTAAAAAGTCTAATTACTCTTTGATTGGAATACGAGGGCGCTCTACAAAATTCACTATGAAAGAAAACTTAGCAATTTACCATACAAGAATGATTTTCTCTGCTTCTTCGTGTTTTTATTTACATAAGCGTCATGAACTATAAAAACTGATTCTGTTTGCATCTTTTCCGGACCACTTCTCGCCAGCGTTCTCTATTTCTGGCTTCCGTGATTCCATATTGGAGGGATGAACTGGTTAGGTCTTTAATTGGGTCTATTTATTTTTTGGAGATCTGTCGAGCGATCTAATACCCTCCATACGTGCCTGCCCTACCAGTCTTTCTAGATTATGGCATTCATGCGGTCAAGAATTATTTTACATCTGTCAAAAAGTGTTATCTTTAAAGGAGGATTGATTGAAAAGTTCTAAATCTGATACAGAAATGGCATAAGTATGACGAAATGATTATGGGTTTTATAATCCGAACCCTGGGATTTATAATCCGATCTACAGGTGATTTTAGAAGTGTCTCATGTTTACCTACACTTTTCAATTCATTGGTTCGCTCAAGATTGGAGTATGCTTCGTTGATATGGTCGCCAATTTACCGGATTCATGTCAATAAACTAGAGAGTGTGCAGCGTAGATTCCTGAAATACCTAGCATATAGGGTTGATGGTCACTATCCGGCTAGAGGAATTGACCAGCGGGTGCTCCTTGACAGATTTCGGATGCAATCCCTCTCACATCGGAGGATTTGTATGTCTCAAATATTCCTCTACAAGTTGATCAACGGGCTTATCGATTGCCCTGAACTATTGGAGCAATTGCCATTTCTTGTACCTCAATTCTTTGCTAGGAGGTCTAACACCTTTAGAGTGCCCCGTGCCCTGACTAATTTTGAGAGCAGGGCGCCACTATTTCGTGCTTGCAGATATTGCAATCTTTTGAGTGTTCATTCTGATGTGGATCTGTACTCAGTTTCCCCTTGTTCACTAGTGCGGGCCCTGCAGGACGCTATACATTTGATAAATGAATGATATTTGTTGTTTTTTAATATTGATGTACTATCTTTTCGACTTCTAATCTTATACTTATACTTATGTTATGTACTTGTTATCTTGTCAAATAATATAGATTATCTTGTTCTAGCAATAGTGGTTTAAATAGATATAGTTATGATTATATATAGACATCAGTTTAATGTATTAGTATAATTTCATGCTTAATTTGTAATCAATTCTCAATTTAATTTTTTCCTTTTTTTTAGTTTTGTAAAACATAATTACTTATTTAATTTGTCTTGTTATTGGGACATGTTCCTGTTAGACAATAAACATTATTATTATTATTATTATTATTATTATGAGATTTGATAGGATGCTGCAACCAATTCAATCTAATCCTACTAGTTTTAACATTTTCTGAAAAGTAAATAAAATTGAATTTCGAACTGTTTTGAAGTACTTTCTTTTTAATAATTGGTTCCTTTTCTTTATCAATGGTAAAAATGTGGACTATTGAATTTAAAGACCGTCCATTTGAATTCCTCATACATCCATTGAAGATCTAAAAGGTAAGGTCAGTAATAATTCACTTCGACACACAATTTATAATGTTATATGAATGGCAGATGATCGACTGAATGTACGTAAGTTTGCTGATATTGTAAACATCTCGATAAACTGTGTCATTACACTTTATACCATATTTTAGCATGACAAAGTTCTCCTTGCCGCGTATATTAACAGTCGATCAAAGACGAATTTGGGGAAGGATCTGTTGTTAACCGAAACTAAAGCTGATCCCACAAAACTTAAAACTTTGTAGTCTACAATACAACGGTGTTTAAAACAACGGAACAATGAGAAGAAATGGCAGTACCATATTAACTGTAATACATTTTTGTCCAGGTTAGGCAGAGATCATTTTCTTCAATGCATGGTTATTGGAGATAAAAAGTGGAGTCTATACAGCAATCCACATAAAGAAAAACATCTTTATGAGCTTCTGAATCTTAATGAAACCATAAATGCTAAATATTATTATGATCAGCTTGATTAATTAAACCTGGCTTGAGATTCAAAAAAGCCCAAGACAGATTAACCAAAATGGTTTTATTCTGCCGCATTACAAGGCAAGACCTTATAATGCCAGAATAGGAAGCAGTTCTTCTGTCACCGTATTCTCCTGATAGAACCATTAGATTACAATCTTTTCAGACATATTGAACAGCGACAGTTATGAAAACTCCATTTGAAGAATATTTAACTTCAAAATTTTGAATATTTTATTCAAAATGAATAGAAAGTTTGTCAGAGAGATGGGCGAATATTGTTAATAACGATGGGGATTATATTGTAGATTAAAATTATATTAACTCTAAATTAAATAAAAATTTTGTTCCACTAAAACCAGCCTAAGGTCGTCACTAAACCATAGCCTTGCTTTAATCCCAAAACCACGTTACTTGTAAATGTGGATAACCAACATGGCAAATTAGTAATAATTAACACGAAATCTTTAATTTTCTTAAACTACAACATAGATTTATTCGTTTTTTAGTTTTTATAAACCATCTTTTTCTTTGAATTATATAGGGAGTTTAATCCTAATAACGAAAATAAACATAATATTTAACCAGTCTTAGATTATTTTGAAGTTAAAGTAAAAAAAAATTAAAATAACTCATCGGAGCAGATGCCATGGAAGAAAAAAAGAAGAAAAAAAGCGAGTGTCATACATTTTTTATGGAAAATATTGTTGATGAAATGTAAACAACAAAAAATTTTTTTTAAATAATTAATTGTGTTTAAGAGGTGGTTTTAAAATATTTTTGGTTGCTCAGGGATCATAGAAACTAATATAAATGTTACACCTTGTTTAATTATGACAGATCTAGGAGAAATATTAATGTTTTTCGTGACATTAAATAAATGACTAGTCATGTGGGTTATAGACTCTGTATAATATAGTTATATAATATAGTATTATAGAGTTGAAAAAATATAGTAAGATTTCATAAGAAATAATGGTTCAGATTTTTGTTTGTAAGCTTTAAATTTCCATTTCAACGGAAACTAATATATATAAATAAAACACGAATACAGTGGACCCCAAAAATATTCGGACACACTATTTAAAAAATCATTCCAAAATCATTATTTTTAATTAAAAAATTATTAAAATTATTTTTTTAATTATTGAAGTTTAAAATTATTGAAGATTAGTGCAAAATAATATTGTTGGTTACTAACTTAATTCAATAATGTATGACAAAGGGTTCATAAAGGCCAATTCTGATATTATACCTGGTTTGGATATTTTTATGGTCAAAGGTTTTTCCAAAAATGACATTCGGTTGAATTCAGCTAAGAAGCCAACAAAAATGTCGGCCGTTCGAAATTATTAAATGATATAGATCAATGCTTTATTTTAAAAGAAGTAGATAAAAACCCAAAATTACTACACCTAGGCTCAAAACATTGATGGAAAACCATTCTCAAAAAGTAATCAGCACCGAAACAATACATCGTTGTATAAGAAAACATGGATATCATGGACGTGTAACCCGGAAAAAGCCTTGGTCATGTGAGAAAAATATTATATAATAAAACTCCACTGGATTTTGCTAAAGACTGCCTTTTGAAGCCTGAAAATTATTGGAACGATGTCATTTTCTATGATGAATCAAAATTTAACATTTCTGGCTCAGATGGGCGTCAAATGTTGTGGCGGAGGGTTAATGAAGAGCTCAACACAAATATTTTTTGTCCAACTGTTAAAAACGGTAAGAATTCGGTAATGGTTTGGAGCTATATATCCTCAGAGAGGATTGGTAATTTGGTGTTTATTGATGTATAATGGACAAAAACATTCATTTAAATGTTGTAAGGCATAATCTGAGAGCAATTACAAACTTATTTAAATTTTACCAAGACAATGACCCTAAATATAGTGCAGGTATGGTTCGCGAATAGCTATTATACCACTACCCAAAATTGATTAAAACGCCGCCTCAGTCACATTTATCACAGTATTTATTATTAATATGGATTCATAATTATTTAATACTTACATTATGGTTGTACTAGAATTGATTAATAATTTCTCTAATAAATTATTTTTAATTTTCATAAGCACACATATAGTAATATACTTGCCCGAATATTTTTGGGAGCCACTGTATATGTAGTTGCCAATCCAACAATAAAAGTTAAAATCCAAGAACATTTATTCTTTGATGATGATCAGATGATTCGTGATTTAACGTTGATATTTTACAAAACCTTCAAAGCAAATTGCCACAGCTAATTTACAATATTTACTGTGGCTGTATTAGAAATACAACACATATGATATTCGAAGGTCAATCAAGAATAAAATAAATACTTATCCACCAAATTACCAATTTTTTTTATTTCTTTTTGTTTAAATAACAATTAAAGGCGCAGACGTAGCTAACATATTTAATAGTATGTCGATTCGAAAGGTCAAGGGACGTACACCATCAGCGACAGAAGGTTAGGTAATAGCTTATTATTTAATACGGTGTAACCTGAAACTTTTACGTCGAATGAACAGACAATTTTTTATGATAATTAGTTAAATATATTATATATTTTTATCAATAAACTTCTACTAATTTTTTTGAAATATGTCATTTTGAATTTTGGGATTGGTAAAATATCACGAATAAATAATTTAAAAAAATGAGTTTTATAATTTTTATCGAATACCTTTGTAACCTTTGTAATATCTGATTGTGCGAAAAGTTTATAGGGATTTTCCATTAGTTAATTTTTTAATGGTTGTAAACAAAAATCTGTGTTGATGTAGTAATATTAATTAATCTATTATTAATTTCTGTGGCATTTACAATATTTATGTTCAGATTCGATTTGATTTGCGTTCAGTTTGTTGATTCAAATTGAAAATGTCAATCAATAATTTGCATTTACCATACATTATTAACTATAAAACATAAACATATATATATATATATATATATATATATATATATATATATATATATATATATATATAATATATATATATATATATATATATATATATATATATATATATATATATATATATATATATATATATATATATATATAAATTTCGCGAATTTTCAGATATTGATAAATGTATATCTGCAGAAATTCCAGACTCCAGATTAACAAAACATTATATAATTTAGTTAATATATATATATATATATATATATATATATATATATATATATATATATATATATATATATATATATATATATATATATATATATATATATATATATATATATATATATATATATATATATATATATATATATATATATATATATATATATATATATATATATGTATATATATATATATATATATATATATATATATATATATATATATATATATATATATATATATATATATATATAAATTTCGCGAATTTTCAGATATTGATAAATGTATATCTGCAGAAATTCCAGACTCCAGATTAACAAAACATTATATAATTTAGTTAAGTCACATATGGTGTACAGCTCTTGTGGCTATCTGAATCAACAATCAGTTTGTTTGGTTGAGGGTAAGTGTACAAAGGAATTTCCAAAAACATTTACACTCGAAACAATGCAAAATATTAATGGTTATCCTTTCTATGGTCGAAGAGATAATGGACGAACCACCACTAAATATAAAGATATACAACTTTGCTCCCGTCTTTTTCCTGTAGATGAAGTTAGCGGTGTAAGTTTTGTCGAAATAAATACATCATAGGCGGCATGTAATACCTTTGGGCATCTTGTAAACATAACCCCATAGGACCAGTAATCGATTTGGGTTTACATCATAAAGTTATTGTTGATTGTATATTGTTATTGGCGATTAAAAATGTCAGTATATGAGCTAAATTCTCGTTATTTGCGGGAGGTGTTAATTTATTTCTTTAATTTGAAAACATCTGCAGCTGAGGCTCACCCAATGCTCTCAGACACCTATGATGAGGCCGCTATGAGTGAAAGAACGTGTCGTGAGATGTTTCAATGCTTCAAGAGCGGTGATTTTCACGTCGAAGACCGGCATAGCGGCGGAAGAGCGAAATTTTTTGAAGATAAAGAATTACACGCATTATTTAATGAAGACAAGGCGAGATCATTGGGAATGCTCTGTCTCATGTTGCGAAAGTCAAAACATACTTGGAAACGTTGAAATGGGAAGTCCTCTTCTCTCACCCGCCGTATTCTCCAAACGTTTCTCCTTCTGACTCTCAACTGTTTCGATTGATGGCACACGGCCTGGCTGACCAGCACTTCCAGTCTTATGAAGAATCCAATAATTGGATCGATTCGTGGATCGCTTCAAAACATGACCAATTTTTTCAATGCGGGATTCCAATGCCGCCCGAAAGATGGAAGAAAGTAGTGGCCAACGATGGACAATACTTAAATCATAAATGTATAACCAGCGTTTTACAATAAAGCCTTGAATTTTGAAAAAAAACCGGCGGGAGCAAAGTTGTATATCTTTTATGGTAATGGAAAATATATTGAAATTGAAGATCGATATATAGTTCCATACAATCCATTTCTTTTAATGTTTTTTCAAGCTAATATTAATGTTAAAGTGTGTGCAAGTGTTCATAGTGTAAAGTATTTACACAAGGGACATGATTGTGCTAATGTAAAAATTACTAATGCTGAGAAAGATATACTTCATAAGGAGAAGTGTAAACATTTTTAAATACCCGCTACGTCAGTTCCAGTGAAGCTGCCTACAAAAAATTCTTCTATCCAGTGCATGAAAAATATCATGTAATCTGTAGCTTACAAGTACATTTTTTAAATGAACAACATGTATACTTTTTGGAGGACAATGATGTTGAATCATTTCAAAAAACTTGTATGTGAAGTACGGAGTAAACGTTCTTGGTTTGATTTAAATAAAAATCCATCAACAAGAAGTGCCCACATTTATCCAGAAACATCAGTTTATTATATCTGGGATAAGAAAAACCACATTTGGAAAAAGCGAGTGAAAAATTAAAAGTTATTGAACGAATGTACAATCACCAGCCGAACCTGAAAGATATCACCTTTGTCTGTTACTACTTTATGTAGTAGCTACTACCAGTTTTGAGGACGTAAGAACGTATAATACTGTTCTTTATGCTTCTTTCAAGTAAGCAGCAATGCAAGGTGGACTACTTCAAGGTGTTACTAAAAACCTTCGTTGTTTAGATGAAACATACATCTTCCAAATGTCATGTTCAAATAAGGCAACTGTAACAAAAAAAATTGAAGATCCTTAAATACTTCAACAAAGGTCACTTTTAAATATTCTTTGCCGCCGAATTTCATCGAGATCAACCTAGTGCTTTTTTATATCAAAAGGGGCAAGAACATTTTCCAAACACAAAACAAGATTTGTTCCGTTAAGGTGGGGATTCTATGGTAGAGACTTTGGTGAAAAAGCGCTATGGTCCGTTCTCTGGCTGTTCTGATATCCAGAAAATAAAGGCCATAACAGCTGAAGATCCACGCGCGTTTCATCCGAAGAAAATTATGCTTTACGTTTGATGGAATTAGAAGGCACCAGTACACTTTGAGCTTCTTCCAAGTAACCAAACCATCAGCATTGACTTCTACTATTCACAATTAGATCGGCTGAAAGTCGCAATAAAAAAAAAACGGCCAGAATTAGTAAACAGGAAAAGCGTCGTGTTTTATCATGGCAATGCATGACCAGATATTTCAATCACGATCCTGCAAAAACTCAACTCAAACACAACTCTTTTCGATTCAGCTATACCCAACAGAAATCAATATTTTAATCGTTACATTATGGATGTTTCGTGTAATGGATGTTTCGTGATGTTCATCGTAGAATAATCCGAGAAGTTTTGATGGAAAGATGTGCATTAAGATTAACAATTGAAAATAGATTTAATATTGAAAGCGTTATTAAAATGTATCCCAGTAGCTAGAATATTAGTCGGAATAATATTCGGGTTTTTACAATATCACCCAGACTATCGAGCTCAAAAAAACCGAACGCTGCAGCTGAAATTCACCCTGACACAAGAAGATTAATCGTCGACAACCTATTTGTCTCTATGTGTCGGAACTGGCGCCCTATATCTATCCTGGTGCCAAAATTTAACGAAAAAACTCCTTTCAAAATGCTTATTACTCATTATTCTCAATGTTATACTACTGTAAAAAGAGTTTATAATATTATACTGCTGTAAAAAGAATTAATAAATACGGGGTCGAACAAAAAGAAAAAGGTTTCCAGTGTTACTGTCCATAAAAATGAAATATTAGTTGCTCTGGCATTTACTCAAAGCCCCAAAAAAAAAACAAAGAAGAGAGCTTCTATTGAGTTAGATATTTCCAGTAGACCGTTGGATCGTCTGATGTAACGTTTAGGTTTGAAAATGTATCAGCCAAGATTAACCACACACTGTTGGTGACATAAGTCAATTCAAAAGAAAATCGCGCAAAAACAATAACAATAAAAACATCTGTGTCAAAGTGTGCTTGAGAGTAAAAACTATATTATAGAAATGTGTAAATACTAAAGGCCGGCAATTTGAGCACTTGATCGTTTGTACTTAATTACAGCTTGTATGTCATTCTCATTGTGACTTAATAATGCTATTGATTTTTTATAATAAAAACTGTATACCAACTTTAGAGTCATTCAATTTCAAATCATTCATTTCAATTCAAGTCGCAAAGCATTTTGACTCATTTTTGAGTGTTCCTTCTGATCATTCACACCTCTCTCATCCTCTCTCCGTAGATTCTCTTTCTCTCCTCCGTCCACCTTGTCCCCGATTACCGTGGAACTTCACTCTCTGACGCGACGTTCCACTTATGTATCTTGTTTCTGTACGTCCTTCTGTCCTCAATGTATGTTCGATCTATTTGTGCCTTCCCCACATCAGTTCTGACTTTTGCGGTCCATGGTATTGTTAACTTGACCCCTTGTATGTATGTAAGAATTCTGTTGTTGAGTCTTGTCGGTGGGAGTCTACTGATAAGACCATAGAATTTCAATCTTTTTTTTCTTATTCTTCTGTCTCTGGTCTTTCTGGAATGTAGTCTGTATCCTTCCTCGGTTAGTTTTGGACCAAAAATTTTCCTCATAATTTTGCATTCTTCTTTTAGTACGTTTTCTATGCTGCTTTTTGTATGAAGTGTAAGTGTCTCGCTTGCGTATAGCGCCTCTGGTGTGGTTAACTTATTGTAGTGTAATATTGAAGTATAATGTATCTTGTATTGTCTTTGTGTGTGTGGATATGTATTTCTTATTGTTGATATTGTGTTTCTTGCCGTAGGCCCTCTTCACCTTCTGTAATCGAATCTTCTGTTATCACAGAAGATCTTCTCTCCTCCTGTGGGTTCGAGAATCTCGCCCAGGTGAATGACTTTGTTAATCTTGCTGTATTTTTTTTCAAATTGTGCACATCTAATTTTAAGCAGAAGAAAAAGATTTTTTTAAAGAAGATTTATAGGGCGACTTTCTCTGCACCTATCCTTGAGTACATCTATCTGTTTGGTTACCCTTGTTTAATTGTCTGCGAGTATGGCTAGATCGCCTGTGAAGGCTTGGTCTGAGATTTCTATGTTGCCTTTGGGTCGTCTGAGTCGTATTGGTTTCAAATGTCCTTGATTTTTCAGTTCTTTTTCGCATTCCTTTATGACAAAGAAATAGTTAGGAGGAATGGTTGGAGAGAAATGTTGGGATTATTCTTCCGGGTGTCAATCCGTTCGTTTAATAAATTTTTAAATTCTAGACGACGTTTCGCCAAAATGTTAGCATTTTCGAGTTTTTCTTCTAGTCGTATATAGCTTCCCACTGAGGGTCGGAGACCCGAGTGTCGCAGTTTTGTTACCTGCCAGCGCGTAGAACGTATCGTGTTTTATTGGATGATGGCACGTTGAATAGTTTATGGATCTTCGGAGTTGCTTGGTTCTTGTTATTCATCGTTTTTCGAATTTTTGAATAAACGGAATTTTGCGAAACTCAAAAAACCCGATCAAATAAGAACTTATCAACTCCGCAAACCTCAATAGCTCCCAGTGTGCTGAGCACCAGAGCCAACAAAAGTCATCGACCAATTAGAACCTAATCATCATCATCATCAGCTCGCCGTGGTGATCCACTGCAGGATGAAGGCCTCTTCAGCATACTTCCACCTTTCACGGTCCTGGGCTTTCCTCTGCCACTCGGGTCCAATATACTTAACGATGTCATCAGTCCATCGTGCTTTCGGTCTTCTTCGCGGACATTTGCGATCAAGCGGTATCCACTCTAGGATTGCCTTGGTCCATCTGTCGTCCCATCGTCTCGCTATATGGTCTGTCCATCTCGATTTCAATTGTTTTGCTCTTCCAATGATGTCACACACTTTCGTTTGTTCCCTGATCCATGCGCAGGGTTTTCTGTCTCGTCTTGTAATGCCACGAATACATCTTTCCATTCCCCTCTGTGCTACCGAATATATATATATATATATATATATATATATATATATATATATATATATATATATATATATATATATAAAATCATACAAAATCAAGAGCTTAACCTTCATGATTGCCAGCTGCGATTTTCAACATTTCAAACATTTATTTAATTAATTTAATATTAACCAATATTACCACCCAGTGTATATAGAAAATTGTTTTTGGTTCGTATTATTTTTCGTAAATGTTCCTAAAATCTGTCTTCCTTTTAGTTCACCTGTGTATATGAGACTTACCGTCATCACAAAACTGAACGCTTATAAATAACAGAAATAGTAATATAATATCATTAAAATACACCCCGAGAAAGTAACACTGTTCCCTCTGTTTTACTACTCGAGATTATCAGATTCAGATCTTCCTTTTTACGATTTCATAACTCTTTTAGTTAATTTTTATTCTTATGCCAAATCATAAATTTTTTCTTTTACTTTTAGTCGCTTATAAGAGATGTATAATTATTTTATTTTTTATAACCCGTACACTTTTCGAACGTTTTCTTCTTGTTGGAATTTTATGGGCGTTATTAAAGGAAGAATTTATTGTTGGTGGCTTCCTGATTGAAACTTATCCAAGGATTTTGTTGATGCCATGTGGGACGACAATATAGCAAAACGTGAAAATGTCATATTAAGTAGATATTGAGTTGTACCGGGCGTTAGATCTCAAGATAACTAAAGGATTATACTTAAATTTGAATATTTACTCACTCTCCGAAGTAGCTGTAAAGTTAAATGCATGCGCTTCAACAAATATTTATCCAATTAATTACAATTTGTCGACAACAAAAATTATTAATTGGCATGCATTTCAAGCATTTTAGAGGAAATATGAAAAATTCTTGCATAAAACATACAAAATATTTAGGACTACTTCAATATATGGAAAATATGTTTTATAATTTGATCTCTCTCTTGCCTTTATAAGGCTATAGTAACATTATGTTGTCGATAACTGAACAATTTGTCTCCATGTCTTCCTATCTTGTGCCAATTTAGCAGTTTCATGCAGGGTCTGTCCTATCAGTGCCTGCATTTGATCAAACCATCGTGTCGGCAGTTTACTTCTTAGCCCTGTTCCATTGCTCTTTCTGTGTATAACAAGAAAAAGTTTGAGGACAGCGAATTACAAGCATTATTGGATGAGGATGACATTCAAACCCAACAACAACTCGCGGATCAATTAAATGTGACACGAGTAGCAGTCTTTATACGTTTGAAAGCCATGGGAAAGATTCAGAAGATGAGAACATAGGTTTCGCATTAACTGAATGAAAGACAGCAGGAAAACCGAAAGACCATTTGCGAAATGCTACTCACCAGGTACAAAACAAAGTAATTTCTCTATCGAATTGTGACTGGCGATAAAAAGTTAATATATCTTGAGAATTCTAAGCGTAAAAGATAATGAGACCAAGCGAATCATCGACATCGATGATTCCATGATTGGTGTGGTCTATTATGAGCTGCTAAAACCTGACAAAACCGTTAATATTGAACGCTACCGATTACAAATAAACGATTTAAATCAAGCCTTGCGTGAAAAACGACCAAAATATCAAAAAAGGCAACACAAAGTGAATTTGCTTGATGATAATGCACCATCACACACAGCAATACTGGTCATGGAAACGATTGAGGCGTTTACTTGGAAAATCTTTTCACATGCGGCTTACTCACCAGGCTTGACTCCGTCCGGTTAATACTTATTTGCTTCACTTCTTACAAAAATTGACGAAAACAGCTCGATGACTTGTTTGCCTCCGAATAGTAACAGTTCTTTTAGCGTGGCTTCCACAAATTGTCAGACAGGTGGGAAAAATGTATAGCTAGATATCATTATTTTTTATCATTTTCATACAATAAATTAAGTGTATTTTCTATACAAAAATTCCGGTTTTATATTTACATACCTGGAACGCACATCTTAAAAGAGTCAATCTTTTTCTGTTTGTTTGCTTCACGTTTCTGGTATAATCTCGTTGCTTCTGTAGTGTGCAGTATATCCACATTCCCCTCAATTTCCTTCCGTCCTTCATTTTCGAAGTTCACCTTGGTGACTCGATTCTTTGTATATTTGTTTCAGCTTGGACCCTCTTGGTCGCAGTCTTCCTCTTAAACTGTTAGCCCCCCTAGATTCCAATTCATAATAGCCAGTACAGTATTTTACTGCTGCCTTCTGTGGATATGTCCATACCCTTCAATTATATGTCCCTATATGCAATATATCTTCATTGAGTAACTCCCTGATTTGGTAATTCATTAGGTTTTGGTACTTTTCTTCTTTATTATCACTATTATTTTCCTCTCAAAGACTCAATTGTATTTCCTCTCTGGTGGCGAGACTTTTAACTTTTATAAATATTTTTAAATACAGATTTTTTCAATAATTATGTCAATCAAATGTGCGATTTCAGAACGGATGTTATCTCTGAGTTGCTGTGTGGTTTGAGGCTTATTTATGTAAACCTTTTCGTTCAGAAATTTCCTATACAAATAATCCAGAGCTTCATTATTAATTTTGCATAAAAATTATCAATTTGATAGGAGTAGTTTATGACGACATTACAGTATTCTAATGGAACTTCTCAAAACTCGACGTTAACTGTGTGGAGAAATATCCAGTCGTGCACTACGTTGTCTAATCGACTTTTCTGATGCGACGCTTATCATCAATGTTGTTCGGAATTTTTCAAATTGTTTGAATTTTTAATTGAATTAATTTTTTTAATGTATATTACAATAATTTCACTGGATTTTTTAACGTGTATTTATTCATAATACAATTTAACTAAAACGAAACCTGTCACTAATATCACGAAAAAACGAACTGGCGTCGAGATTTATTTTCATCCATACTCTGTAGTATTTTTTTTTAATTAAATTTCATGAAGGATCCTATTTATTGCTGTGTCGATGAAATACTGAAAAATGAGACATTTGAGACATTTTATTTGAAGGAATTTCTATTGGAAGAAGACCAGCGTTTTCGTTTATTTATATTTATTTATATTAATGTAGGCAGGTTATTTTTCAAATGAGTGAACAGTAACACAGGTCGACATGATTTTTGTAACATTGATGAGAATGCTCTTTTTGCGTTTCATTTAGATACTTATTAAAACATCTTTTCACAAAAATGGCACCAAGCTTCAAGCACCTGCTTCTCCTATATATCATGGGTGATTGAAATTATTTGTATTTGACTTTAGACTGGACAATGTCGAAATTACCACAAGACCGTATAGAGGGTATATTTTACATTGTATGTAAAACCTTCATTGTAACAAATCATAAAGATAGAGCTATTATCATTAATTATAATCTCGCTTTAAAATGTTGTTATTATTGATATTTTATGATCGTAGTTCTTGAGAAGTCCCTTATTATTGGCCAGTAATAATCGGTAAGTAAACTGGTGCTCCGATCCTTTTTCCATTATGTAAATATCTTGGTGGAAGTAATGTTTACGTCACCTTCTTGATGTTTAAAGTCGAAGGAAATTATTAAGTTCAGGCCGTGAAATTAGATACGATTCTGTTGAAAATCTTGGAATATCAAATAAAGGATCATTTTCATTTTCCTGTAGAAATTCTATATGATCACTTGAAGAGGTTTTTTTTTTCATTCAGAGTCTAAGATTGTGATGGTTTTGGAACATGAAGTTCGTTACTAGGTTCAACGGGTCGTCAAACTGATGATAAAATAAGATACTGCACAGTAAGTTGAAAATTTGGTCCCATATCTCCTACTTCCTTATAAGGCAAAAATAACAATCTAACATGATCTTTCGATTCTTTCCAAACCGTAGGCACTCCAAACTGTATTTTTGATTTGTACCTTACAAAAAACCAAAAATATCATCAAAATATATCACGAGCCTATGTTTTACTTTGGGGTCCAACTTTAATTTCGAAATAAAGTTCGTAAGCCCTTAGCACAAGAGCGATGACATTAGGTTTATACGATTTAACAACATTTATTAGTACTACTTACGCATTGCCTAGGTATTACATTTAAAATGAATCACAAAGTAAAATAAAAAAATACGTAGGACTCAAACAACTTACTACTCAAGACAGAAAATACTACACTTTTAAAAACCGGTAGCCTACTACTGGACGCAATCTGTATTGAAAGCATACTTTTAGACTTAATAAGCAGGAATAAACAGGCCTTAACCAGTTATGTTGGTCAATGCTCACTGAACGATACATGCCGTAAGGTGATGGATATATCACATATTGTAAAATATAAATTTGTGTGTTACTTTGATGTGTAACAAAAAAAAATTAATTAAAGATTTGTGTTTAGAGTATCAAATTACACCATACATGCTCAAAAATTACTAAGTCACAAATACCGTGTTTAGCAGTGTAATTACTGTTAAGTAATTAATAAATAATTTATGAATATGAACATACAAGCTAATAAAAATACAATCTTACTTGAATAACACCAAGCTGGCCAGATAACTGGACTCTCGGTATCCATAGTTACAGAAGATTTAAATCTCAAAAATAGTGTCCAACTCCGTTTGAATCTTCTTCATTTGTAACACTTACTGCAATCAAGTTTTTGTAAACTCCAGTCAATATATCACTTCACTATAGTCAGTTTTTCTTCAACTTTCTATTTGAAATGAAAAGATATATTTTAGATATCATACAAGCTGCAAGATGTTTTATTTTAAAAATATTGTTATACATAAATTCTGGTATAAGTTGTATATACTACATGATCAAAAAATAAAGTTGCTTTTGTGTTTAAAATTCTTGCGGTGTACAAGGTATGTAAATATAAAACCGGAATTTTTGTATAGAAAATACACGTTTATAGAATGAAAATGATAAAAAATATTTTATTCGAAGTATTGCCCATCGCTAGCTATACACTTTTTCCACCTGTCTAGCAATTTCTGGATGTCACGCCAGAAAAAAAACTGTTGCTCTTTTGGGCAAACAAGTCATTGAGCCATTTTTCTTAAGAAGTGAAACACTGCTCAGCAAGTGCGTGCCCCATCGATGCAAATAATCAGTATTTCCCAACTAAATGCCTCAATCATTTACTTGACCACTTTTGCTGCACTTTGCATCGTCAGTCTCAATTCGATGACTTCGAGAAATTACTTTTTTTGTACCTGGCGAGCAGCATTTCGCAAATGGTTTTTCGATTTTCCTACTGTCTTTCATTCAGTTCATGTGGAACTCATTTTTCCATCTTCTGGATCTTTCCCACGGCTTTTAAACGTATAGAAACGGTTTCTTATGTTACATTTAATTGATCTGCGAGTTGTTATTGCGTTTGAGCGTCATCTGTGATTTGATGGACCAAGAGCGTACTCACAGAAAGCTTCGACAAGCATTCGATGCGATTGTGCAGCAGTTTTCTTCAAAGGTAACAGAAAAACAATGTTGTTCGCAAATCGTAGTTTCCGGACACAAAATTCGACATGTTCAACGCTATTACAAACTATGCTGTTGTATGAAACTTGTATTATTATGAGTTGAAAATCTTAATCAATGAGCCAAATAAGAAATGGCGCCAATGACACGGTTTGCCGGCAACTATATTAATAGCTAGGGCCATCTATGAGTAAATTCCGGTTTCATATTTTCAGAGCGGGTAGGTATCGAGACGTGACCATTTATTTTTAAAGTTATGACTGTCCTTGCCAGCTGATAGAAGCTTTATAAAACATAAAGCATTTATTTATTCATCTAAATTTGTTTTGTCTCCTTCAAAGTACTCTCATCTCACTGCAATTCATTTATTTCAGCATTTTTTCCGAATCTTAGAGTTTTTATACTAGACTTTTGGTATTTCCTTCACGACGGCGAGCATAATTGCTTAGCAATTGGTTGCTTAGCAAATAGCGTTTTTAGTCTATTGAAGCAATTAATACTTCAATAGACTAAAAACGCCACCCACGGAAAATGGTTTATTCAATAGAGGAAACTGAAAAAGTCATATGGTGCCATATCTGGTGAATATGACACATGTGGAACGGTATTTGTCTGATTTAAAAATTTTAAAATTTTTTGCGGTGTGCGATGGTGCGTTAGAGTGATATAAAAACCATGAATTATTTTCCGCAAATTTGGACTTAATTACCGATTGTTCACTACAAGATCTTTAACATTGGTAAAGTTTTCTTTATTAGATGACGTGGAAAGTTTTCCTGAACAAGGTACATCTTCAACGACTTTGCTACTATCACTAAAGCCCTTATACCACTTAAAAATATTTTTTATGCATAGCTTTATCGCCGTAAGATTTTCTTTTTTGATCTAGCAGCACAGCAAATTTCCTTTTTTAGGAGTTTTATGAAAATTATTTGCTCGATATATTTAACCACTTAAAAAAAATCGACAATAAAAATCTTTAACAGTTACAAAAGACGTTATAATTTATAAATTAACAAACAAAATTATTTGAAACTTATGTCAGATAACATATCAAGAACAGTCGAATGAATTTAAAAAAACAAGTAGTTGCATTCGGTATATACAGCGCTCCACTTTTGAAATCAAAAATCAATTTACTTTTTGATCAAAGTACTAAAAACTGTCCCAATAGGTACTTCGGGATTTCCTGTTTATATAAAATTTACCATTTTAGAAAAATAACATGTTTAAAAATAATATTCTCCAAATGTACCTCGACGTCCCAAAACAAATTTCCGTTCAATTTTACTAATATATTGACGCATGTTTCACAAAACAATGAAATGAAGCCAAACATGCGTCAATAATTTGACGGTCACAATGCTCACCACATCTTTACTCGAAGAGAATATAAAGGTTCTTCTGCACTCGCTCGAGAATTTTCACTTCCCCAAATTCTACAGTATTGCTTGTTCACATAACCTGTAAGGTGGAAATGAGCTTCGCCAGAAAACATAATTTTATTGCAAAATTTCTGCTTTTATTTGCCCAATTCTAACGCCTTTTTACATCATAAAACGATGCATAATTAAATTGCTGGGTCTCTGTATACTGGAGACGCAAGATATAAAATTTCTGCGTTAACCCGTTGAAAAACTGCCCTAAATTTAAATAATTCTCAAACATCACAGAAAATATCTATATGAATTTAAATACCTTGTCACAAAACATTGCACAAACATGATAATTATTATTTTAAACGTCAGATCTTTCAATACAAAAAATCTACAGGGTGTTCCACAAATAATATTTAAATTTTTTTATTTATATAATTTGGATATTTTTGAAGATTCTTTAAATTTATTCAACTTGTTTTTTATTCGACATGTTTTACTTTTATATTTCTAACGATCACAAGATGCGAAAAATAAAAATAAATTTACCAATCATCTCACAATATATCAGATACTCAATTTAAATCATTTTGACCGCGCAATATTTTTAAATAAAATATTCGTTCGACTTGAGCATAAATACTAGATTAAGTTAAACACGCACATACTTATTAACCAGCTGATGTGGTTTGTAGCTCCTTCCGTTCTTTGTGTTTTTATTCATATTATAAACAATCAGCGGTTTGATAAATATTTAACGTCAACGTGATTTCGAGACTTTCGTCGGAAGGAAGTTGACCCAGTGTACCCACAGAATATTAAGTATTGTGACCATTCCAACTTGACTAATGTATGAACTGTATTTATTAGAGTCACAAAAATGTTCAAACATTAATTAGTATCAACAAAAAATTAACTGTATAAAAAACTTAGTTTATAATTAGTATTTGGTATGACCACCTTTAACCTTAATCACATTTCCTAAACGTTTTCGCATGGATACCACCAATTTTTTTTAACTAATTTACATTGATTTTACACCATATCTATAATAATTAATTTTTTAGTTTCTTTATTAATAATTTCATGTTTTCTTATATTATTTCGTTTAACATTTTCTTTTGGGCAGTTGTACAATAGCCATTCGCGAACTATACCCCCACTTTGTTTAAGGTCATTGTATTGGTAAAATTTAAATTAATCGGTAATGCTCATGTTCTCTGCACTTACTTTCAGATTTTGCCTTAAAATATTTAAATAGATGTGTTTGTTCATTATATCGTCAATAAACACCAAGTTAATAAACACCAACCCCTATGAGGACATATATCCCCAAACCATTACCGATCCTCCACCGTATTTAGCAGTTGAGCAAACATTTTCTGTATTGAGCTCTTCATTAACCCTTCACCACTATTTGATGCCCATCTGAGCAAAAAATGTTGAATGTTGATCAACTCATCACAGAAAATATCGTCATACCAATAATTTTCAGGCTTCAAAACGTACTCCTGAACGAGGAGTACTATAGCAACGTACTACTTAAGCGAGGCTTTTTTCGGACCATGATATCCATGTTTCTTTAAACGACCTCGTATTGTTTCTGTGCTGACTACTTTTTACGATCGGTTTTTCACCAATGTTTTTAGCTTAGGTGCACTAAAATAGGTTTTTATGTATTTATGTTGTATAACTTATGTTATGTACTTCGGAAAAACATTCTAGCCTCATTTTGGTAGCGTTATATAATATCTCCAACTGTACTTTTACTTAATTGACGCATTTGCCCAATTTTTCGGTAGAAATTTTCCTTTCATAATGAAGTGAACTAATTGCCTATTTTCAGAACTAATGATTCTTTTATTTGGTATAGACAATTTTTAAGATGTTCCTTCGCCACCACTCTGTCAATTACTATCTGTAGTGAACAAAACAAGATTACCACTTATCTTAAATGATTGATCCAGATTAAAATTTTTTGTTTACATCTCCAAATATTTCTGAGGTAAAAATGATTAATTCGAAACTTTGTTATACAAGAAGTTAAAATGAAGCAAAAACGGTAAAATATAGGGGAAGAAAACTTTTTTTTGTGTAAATTGGAAGTTCTAGACTGATTTCCGAATGGGATGTCCCAATATTTTTGGAATATATATATATATATATATATATATATATATATATATATATATATATATATATATATATATATATAAATGTGGCTTTTCAATATCCAAGCTACTCTTAAAATCGTTTTAATGTGGAGGATCAGTTCATATTTCTTCTTGTTACCTTTCTCATAGTTGTTGGTAAGTTTTCGTCTTCGCCTAAACTATTTTCCTACATCTCTTCGTATCTGCAATCTATTTTCTGCATCCCTCTTATTATGTCTCCGTACCAGCTTACTCTTTGTGCTTTAATTGTTTTCTGGTTCTGTACTCGTTGTGTCCCACTTTCTCTATTTCCATCCCGTAAAAGATTAGAAAATGTACAGTTTATACTTCACCGAAGACCAGATACTGATAGGATAAAGATGACCTTAAGTCATCAGAAAATCAGAAAATTGAAAGAATTGTATAAAGTTGATCGATTGACATTACATTGGAAAAAGTCAAAATACATGCTGGTAGAAAAAGGAATATTTAGAAGATATTGGGGATATTTGGGCGCCATATTAAACAAGCAGTGTAGAAGAAATCATCCCTTTTTCATTAAACGATGCTATTAAGGTAGCGTTATATATTCTTCTTCTTCTAATTATTACCCAGTCGGACTAGTGTTCTGTCGTATTTCTAATGATTCGTTCTCTATAAACCTTAAATAATCTATGCTGTCTTGACGGATTCATCATCCTCTTTTGAAATTGGAGGACATTCCTTGGTCATCTTCATCTGGTCATACATTTACTGCTGACCATTATTAGTAGGTGATTTGTGCTACTGATTTTCTGGAAGAAAATAAACCTTAGAATGGCAAGATAAGAAAATAAGTTATTTTGCCTCAGAACTACATACTGCTATATTCAACAACAAGGACTTTATCTAAGGAAACTATCACCAAGTTGGGTCAAGAGATTTTATCACATTCTCCAGATTTGATACCTTCGAATTTTAATTGCCTCCATTTCCAACAACATCACCTGGTTAAAGCTATATTTAGAAGATCTTCAGGATATTTCGGCATTAAATTAAACAAACAGTGTAGAAGAAATTATTAAATTCAAGAAAAGACAAATCAAGGTAAAGAGACAATCAATTTAATTCGATTCTACGAAAATGTAGATTGCCAACAAGTCCATTATAGTTGCGTGAAAACAACCATTATTTAGAGCTCTTAATTTATCACCATTAATTATGTTTACTCTACTAATGCTTAGTTAAGTAGAGAAGAATTACCAGAAGAAAATTACACACATCAACATTGACATGATTGTTTATTCTACAGTACTTCTCTCAAGATAATTTTCGATCTTTTCTGACTACTTTTGACATTTATTTATGAAAAAAGTAAAACAAGCTTAATCTTCGAAGTAATTTTACATTCTATACACTTTTCAGGCAACTGTCCAATCCCAGACTGAAAAAAATTTGGTGGTTTTAAAGCGATGAAGTAATTGGGTAATTGGGGCCAATTTTTCCAAATCCTCAAGAAAGATTTCTTGAGAAAGCACTCCTTACAAGAACTATACACAACAGCATTCCGAAGCACAGCAGCTTCCGAAGCCAAACAAATCCTGTCCTGCGCTTCCACAGCATTCTTGTTCAGTTAAAACGCAAAAAGAAGACTGTGCTTCATATGTTTCTTCAATGCTATTCAAACGAAGTTAGGTTCATATGTTATACTTAATTTTGAAGCTGGAAGATGAAGCTTTAAAATATCTATATGTGCGGGAAATAATTCTGCTTCGTTATAAGTTCTGTAGTCCATTAAAAGTAATGGAGAAGAATTAAATTCAGGAGCATCATTACGATATATAAGGCACTTATTTCTGAACGTATATGCAGGTTATTTATCTTTAAGGAAATAAAGACATAATATTTGATGAAAATGGGCACTTATATAAATATAACCCAAATAATGAACATAATATTTTTAATGAATTGCAATTCAAACTCCAACTGTTAAAGAATATTTTGAAATTACGAATACACACATACTTAATACCACAAGTACCGCCATCTAATTTTAAAAATGTAATGTCCCGATAACCTAATATATATGTTTATAATAAAATACCCCAGTGAATTTTAATTGTAGTATATTTGCAACAATGCCATTTTAACGAATACAAAATGGTTCACGCAACTGTGGTGGTCCAAAGAAAACAATATGTTGGCATGTTTGACAAAAAGCAAAGATGTGTTATTATGTATTTTCAGATAAATGGCACTTGTTGTTTTTCATACAAATTCTCGCATTTATACATTTTGTTAAATGGTGTCCTGGGGGTGCAATCTGCTAAAATGGTTTATTTCATTTGACTAACTGTGGGCACAGGATTTTTTTAAAATTTTTTTGATGCCTTTTTTTTAAGAATATCTAGAATTCGTCGTTTAAAATTTAAGTCTCATATTTGTCTGATATAATCCCTTGTAATTTTCTCCTAATTTCTGGACAAAAAGCAATAATTTTATCGGCTACATCGACATTATCTTTGAAAAGGAATAAAACAATTTTTTACTTTGTCCTTTTTAAAAAATGAACTCTCAAAAAGTAACGGACAAATCAATCAATAATTATCTTTAATTATTAGCCATATTATTTTTATGTCTTCATATTATATTTAAATGTCTTCATCAAGTCAAGTTCTGTTGCTCCTTTTTATTATGTTATATGTTTTTATATTATAATATTATAAGTTTTATTATATTATTTTTTTTGTAAGTGTCAATAAAGAGATTCACCAATTCCAGTATCTGGGCCCACATCAGGGACAATCCGTATTTGTACCATATTAGTAGCCCCTTTGCTCGCGTGGCCGTCGAATGGTGCGTGGGACAGTAAATAAATAACCAGATCGTTTGAAAAAGCGTGTGAAAGCAAAGGGTGAGGATTTCGAATGTTTCATATTGTTTCCTAATTCTCCCATAGGAAATGAAATATTAAGTAAGTAATACATAAATTTAATTCCTCTTTGTTACCATAACTACACACTTTTGTACAAGAGACAAAACTGACGATAATACTTCATATATTGAAGTTTGGGTTCTCCCTTGGCACTCGATTACGCAGGAAAATTGTACGAATTTTGCGAATAGTCTTTGAAATTAAAAGTGAATTTTTATAACTAAATTTAATACAGATTTAATACACACGCCTTACGATTGTATAACGTTACCCAGAAAACTTCCCAAGTTTATAGATTTCAAATAGTTTTATTGAAGAGAAATAGCCCTCTTAGAGCCTAGGAACAAGAGACCAACTCCTAAATAAGACATGATCATATAGTAGCTATCTTTTCTCACTCTACATAAATAATAATGCGTTTATCCCAATATATGTCCAATTTTTGTCCCATTAATTGTCGGAAAACAAATTTATATATATATATATATATATATATATATATATATATATATATATATATATATATATATATATATATATATATATATATATATATATATATATATATATATATATATATATATATATATATATATATATATATATATATATATATATATATTTTAGTTTCCAATTCCAAATATCTATTCTTGAGAAGCATCACGACTCATCTGGTGATAAAGGTTAATGGATATTGGTAAAAAAATTTGACCCTAACTTGTTAAAGGTTATTTTTTCTATCGCTAATCGTCTTTTAATGGTCTTGAGGTTGAAGTTACAATGTTTTTATTTATTCTGTGAATTAACAATTCGAAGCTTTATAACGAACAAAAAAAAAACATCACTTTTTACATTGCAACGTTTACAAAATCCTAAATCATTCGCTTACTAATTCTCAGTGCTCATTTCACTTACCATAATAGTATCATCAGCACAAGATCAAATCCTGCTATGTTGAAACAGTTTTCCGTAACATTTTGTAAAACTTTGTTTTCAAAAATTGAATATCCTGCTGAATGTGGTTGATTTTCAATTGATATATTTCCAACCAAACTTAAGCAGTATATATATATATATATATATATATATATATATATATATATATATATATATATATATATATATATATATATATATATATATATATATATATAAACCTCTACGGCTTTGCGGACACATACGCACTCTTATCGACATTTTCCATGATCATTTTGCATAAATGTGGCTGGCTCGAATTTGTGATCACCGAAACGAAAGGATACACGATGACTGGGCCAAAAAATCGACTATTTTTTTTTGGAAGAGATACCGAAAATATTATTTGTGATGACATATGTGATGATATATTAAGAAGTGTATCATCACGACTTTCGGATTTATAATAGCAATTGCATCTTTCATCCAAAGCTTCCCTCCACAACCCCTAATTAATTAGTTAGTAATTAGATATTTATGATCTTTAATTTTGTAGAATATGAATTATAAATAAACACGCAATAATTTTTCTGTCTACTCCATTAATACTATTCATTTCTAATTGATAATTCGATTTTTATATACATATAAAAGTCTATCTCAGAGATAAATGCTTCATAAATAAAAAGCCGCATATTTTTTTACTCTTAGTTAAATACAGTAAAATTAATTTTCGTAGATAAACAACTCTTTAAGCTAAATCAAATTTAAATGAATTATGAATTTTGAAAAAATTTAGTAATTGTAGCTGTTATGTAGCTCATTGAATTTCATTTATGAATATGGATTTTTTTGTCAAATATTAATTCGTTCATTAGTTACAAAATTTCATATTTGAAGAGTAAAATTGTAAAAATAGATCAATGTTCAGGGCACGATTACATGGAAAGCGCTTATTTGACATACATTTATAATGAGACCTTTTTTTATAGAGAATTCAATTCCCTTCAAGAAGGTGTATTGCCCAAATTTTTTAATTTCAAAGTGGAAGCGAAAACGTCGAGATTTTACAAATCTAAAACGCGGTTTTACCCGAGAACCTACTAATTCTTATATTCCTGACCGCGGAAGCCTTTCCGAACATAACCTTAACAAACCAAATAATTACAGGTTAACCAAAGAGCCATAGAGCGATCAATGGCAGGGATTCCTCACTCCTAAGTAAGAAATAAAATAACATAAACTTAATGTACCTTCCTTTCATATAAACTATACACCGGGACAGAACTTATAACAGGACTGCGCATAAAATATAATAAAAATGCTTGTGATTATCAGTCTTGCCACTATTATAGCCAAACTACGACCAAAAATCAAAACAAAAAAAATCATTCTATAGACATTTAAATGAAGCTTAATAATTCTTAATAGGTCAATGTCTAGCGAACGATGACGATATAGTTGTTATCACAAGAATAAAAAAAAAAGATTGAAAAAATTTACAAAAGAAAAAAAGCCTGGAAATCAATGAAAAAAAAACAAAGGACATGGTAATGATGAATGGTAAACGGGTGATTGCAGGCCTATCAGTAAATAGTTTTGAGCATGACAAGTTATTTGCATCTAGATATACAGATAACTTTCCATACATAGGAATTTACATCAACAACAACAATAACAAAACTAGTTTAACGGTAGTGAATAATGCCAATCACTGGGAAGATATATTAAGGGGAATAAAAGTCAGGATCCCTAATGAAAATCCTGCTGCAAAGCCAGTGCCAACAAGAACGGAAGAGAGGCTGTACCGAACAGTAATTAGATGAGTAATATTTTACGGCTGTTTGTTCCAGACTCTGAATAAGTCTGAAGAGCTTGAAGAAATCTGGTACAGAAAGACTCTCCGAAAAACATATAGAGGGTAAAAAAGTTGTATCGGGGCAGACAATCAATTGTCTGATGAAACTCTATAATATGCCCCTAATATCAGTGGTAAAGCTTAAATAATGAGATGGCTGGTTCATGTTGAAAGGTTAGGTAATAACCGAGCAGTAGAAAACGTTCTGTAGAGAGGCAGAACTACCAAAAAAAAAACAGGACGACAAAGGATGAAATTGATAGATGCAGTAAGGGAATACCTGTTGTAATAGCATATGTAATTAGTACAATAACTGTATAATATAAATATATATCAAAAAAAGGGAAAACATAATTTCAAACTTAGTCTGTAAAAATAATATTTTACAAAAATTTTGAAAACTAAAAAAAATTGTTTCTTTACGTTTTGTTGTTAATTTATCGACACGTTTTGTTTATTTCAAGCGTTGAAATCAAACTTCGTCGAATAATGATTTTGTTAGAAACGGGTCGTAGCGTCCATTGCTGAAGGAGTGCAGATTTTAACTTTGGGGAATCCAGCAAAGTCACTAAGGGAAATTACAAGGATCTAATGTCGTTCAAAAAAAAATGGTGAAAAATACCGTAAAAAACAACCAATTCACGAAAACAGTGGAACTAGAAGAAAAATGAGACCTCATACTAACAGGCAGATTATCAGAATTTCAAAAAATGACATATTTAAATCATCTACCGAAATTTAAAGTAAAGTGGGATTAGAACTAAGTTCAAGAACAATTCAACGAATGCTTCAGGCAAGTAACTTACACGGTAGAGCAGCCAGAAAAGTCCCTTCGTTATCCGTCATAAATGTAGAACAACTTTCAAAGTTTGCCCAAGATCATTTAAATTGGTATGTTAAACAGGGAATCAAGAAACGGTGAAATATTTTATGGTGCCATGAAACACAAATAAATTAAATAGGTTCTGATTGTACGCGATATGCTAGAAGACCACCCAACCAGGGATTATTAACAAAACATGTTATTAAAACTGTAAAACATGGAGGCGGTAATATATAGCTGAGGGTAGCTTTTTCATCGTTTGATGTAGGACCAATTTACTGGATTATAAGAAACATGGATCAAAATGAGTACATCCACATTCTGCTTTTTGCAGAAGAAAATATGGCGCTGGTATGGAAATATCAACAGGATAATGATCCAAAACATGCTAAGAAAGCGAAACAATTTCTTAGTGATAATAAAGTCGATAACCGCACCTCAATCCCATTGAGAACTTCTGGACTTACCTCAAGAATGGTGATTAAAAAAGAATTGGAAGCTATACCATTAGAAATGTATCAAAGAGTTGTAAACTCTATACCCAAAAGATACACCGAAATAATAAAATACAAAGGTCATAGAACTGAGTATTAAATGTTTAAAAAATGTTTAGTACTATTGTTAACTGTTAAATAGTATGTATTGGGCTTATTTCTTGTTTGGCTCTATTTTTATGACCCGATTTTCATGTCCTTTTTTCACAATTTTTGTTAAACATTATGTTTTCAGTATATTTTTAAAACTAACTTTGATATTTTGTTTTCCTTTTTTTGTTATATATTTATATTATACAGCTACTGTACTGTATTAAATTACGAATGCTATTACAACTTTATTTACCAAACCGTATTGTGTGAGTGAGGCCTAAGGCCTCGTACACACGATACGGTTTCGGTTTTATAATCGTTTCGGCATCAACCAAAAGCTATGTTCACATGATTCGGTTTTCGACCGCAACGTGTGAACGCACAAAACAAAATACATCGTTTAGTGAAAATGAAACGACAAAACCGAAACGATTATAAAACCGAAACGATTATAAAACCGAAACCGTATTGTGTGAATGGGGTCTTAGGGTCTTAGGATTCATCAATAAAAAATGAAGATAATCATAAAATAACATACAAGGCTCTATCTCTGCGCTGATAGCAAATATTCCTTAAATTTAAATCTGATGTGCTTTCTGTAGAACATTAAGTGACATCTCAAATCTCGACTTAGAGAGTTAAACAATTTAGCAGCATTGTATTGTAATGGCTCTATTTTTCTGGCCATATATATATATATATATATATATATATATATATATATATATATATATATATATATATATATATATATATATATATATATATATATTGCAGTATTGTATTGTAATGGCTCTATTTCTCTGGCCATATATATATATATATATATATATATATATATATATATATATATATATATATATATATATATATACATAAATAAATAATTTATTCAAATTATTAACTAAGATTCATGAAGAAATTACCGATCGTTGAACATATTCCAAACAAAGCTTCTAACATAACCTGTATCTGGGTTTTTATTGTTGTAATACCAAACAAATGACGTAGTCACATAACGACTTTTTAATAAAAGCTTAATATATACTGACATTTGTTTGCGAAAAAAAACAGATGATGACTACCTAGAGTACGGCGTGTAAACAAAAGTGATATTTAAACAAAATATATACACTTTGCGTTTTAGAATAATCATAATAATTTTTTATTGCTCATCTAAACGTTTCAATCCACGAAAATTCCTTCAACCAGCATGTGATTTAAATTGCGCGCTTTTTCTCTTCTGTCGATAGTTTGTTTTTGAAGTCTGTATATAACATATGTCATCTAAAGAGCCTTCATTTAATCCTGCAACCTACGTGACTAGTGATTTTTTTCATTTTAGAAACTTTTTTAAAGGTGGTATCATTTGTCACCGAAAATATTACTAAAATTTCCCCTAGATCTGTCATCGATATATAACGTGCAAGATTTTTACAGGGTTATCCATTTCGTGGTTCGGAAAATACAGCCCTGTATTTTGACAACTATCAAATTTAAATGACACCTAAAATGTGATTGGTTTAGTTTAAAGTTTGCCATTTTACAATATGGATCGTTTAACTAACGAACGACGCGTTGATTTAGTCACGTTTAGCCGTAACCACGTTTCGCACCTTACGACTCGCCATCATCGTCCTTCTGAGTGCACAATTTCCACACAAGAAATTTAAAAATACTGGGTCTGTTACGAATGTGGTAAGACATGTGCATCATCGTAATCCTTGCTCGATGAAGAATATCGCTGTTGTTAGTGAAAGTGTGGCTGAAAATCTAAATTTATCGATTCCTCGGCGTTCACAGTCTGTGGGCTTATGGCATAATATGGCGTATTTTGCATTTGAACTTGCATCTTCATCCTTACAAAGTTCAACTCACGCGAGAATTAAAGCCCATCGACCATAAAATGTGCCGAGGAGCATACGATTGGGGGCTTGAACATTCACCTGATTTTTCGAATATCTTCTTCAGTGATGAGGTTCGTTTCTCGCTCGGGGGATACGTAAATAAGCAAAATTGCCGTATATAGGGTTCTGAAAACCCACAAGGGATTGTAGATGGTCCATTGCATCTGCAAAATGGCTTTATTGGGTGAGAAGTTCCCGGGCCGCGTAAATTCGAGCTTTGGTGATGTCAATTGGCGTAGAGATCATGCAATTTAATTTGACACCGTTGGACTTCTTGTGGGACTACGCAAAAGATCATGTTTACGTAGACAATTCTCAAAGTGTTGAACAATTGAAAACCAATATTCATCAAATCCTGGCCGCGATACCAACCGAAATGTGCGGAAAAGTCACCGGAAACTACTTCTAATGGATTGGATGGCGGACATTTAAATGATGGCAAACTTAACACTTAATGGCAAATTTCATGCAATAAAATGAAAAAAAAATCGAAATCGCAATTATTTGTGTGCTTTTATTAATTTTACTTTCCGAATCACAAAATGGATAACCCTTATTAGTTTCTATGTTTCCCGAGCAACAAAAAATCTTTGAAAAGCACCTCTTAAACACGATGAATTATTTAAAAGAAATAACTTTCGTTGTTTACATTACATCAACAATACTTTCCATAAAAAATCTAGTACATGCCCTTCGCTTCTTCTTTTTCCTTCCACGGCACGATCTAAAGTAAAATAAAAAAAAATTAAAATAACTCCATCCGAAGTTATTTTAATTTTGTTTTACTATGGATTCAAAATAATGTTGGAATGGTCGAATGTTATATTTATTTTCGTTATTAGTGCTAAACAGTCTACATAACTGAAAGAAAAATATGATTTATAACAACTGAAAAAAAAAACAAACTTATGTAGTTTAAGAACATTAGAGATTTCGTGTTAATCATTACCGACTCGTCGTGTGGGTTGTTCATTTATAAGTCACGTGGGTTTCGGGATTAAATAAATAAATAAAGTAATGCCACAAATGATAGGACGCATATTTTAATTTCGAATACGATTAGCAACATTTGTACAATTTTCCTGCAAAGAAGTTTTTTTCCTGCGTTTCCTAAATTCGAGGAACTCCGCGCCGAAAACAGAAAATCATGGCCCAAGATCATGTAACATAAGAGGCATGAAAGCGAATGCGCTACTTGAGCGGGGTTTGATAGGAAAGCACAGGAAAATCCTTTTCACAGATGAAAGAATTTTCACTGATAAATTTAACCAAATGACGATCATAGCTCAAAAACAAAAACAACTGGTCAAAATACCTGCAACAAGCTATCAAAGCGATGTTTTAAACAAAGTGGTAAAGCCGCTTCGGCAAATCTGACAACCATTTTGTCAACGATATTTTTCCGTTTGCCGATAATAAAGAATATCTTTAGGACAATTCGAGAAATATGATTAACATCCTGGAGGTCAGCGGCTCCAAAATATATTATTTATATTTATATATATATATATATATATATATATATATATATATATATATATATATATATATATATATATATATATATATATAAATATAAATATATATATATATAAATATAAATATAATATATATAAAAGTATATATCATCGATAGCTGCACATTTTTCCCATCTCTCTGGCAATTTGTGGATGCCCTCTCAGAAAAACCGTACATCTTTTGAGGTGGTCCAGTCATCAAGCCATTTTTCGACACCGTAATTGTTGAAGTGTTTCTTGGAAAGCTCGTGAGACATAAATGAAAATAAATGGGGGTCGGAAGGGGCCAAATCTGGTGAGTGCAGCAAGAGACGAATGGTTTATATTGGAACTGGAATGGTTTATATTGTTCCCAGTCAAATGCAGAAATGGTGTCTCTGATCGTTTTCGCTGTGTATGATAGGAAATTGTCGTGCTGCAAAATCACTTTTTCGTATATTGTACCCCATTCTGGTCGATTTTCAATCAATGTATAGTTTAAATTGATCACTTGTTGCCCCTAGCGAACGGTATTGACTGTTTCACCTGGTTTCAGAAGTTCATGTTACCCGATATCCTTCTGATCCCACCAAATACTTCATTATCTTTTTTCCTAAGCGATTCGATCTTGAGATCGATGTTATGGTTGTTTGTGTCAACCCATAATTTTCTGCATGTTGGCTTCTCGAAATATGAAAATGTTTCGTCTCCAGTCACGATTCGATGCAAAAAAGTCTTTCTTTCATGCTGAGGAAGCAAAACTTCAAACACCGTTTTTCGCTTTTCCATATGTCTGTCTTTCAGCTGAGGCATCCATTTTATTTTCTTCTGGATTCTCCCCAATGCAAGCAGACAATCACAAATGGTTTGGTGACCAAAATTTAACCTCTCTTTCATTTGTTGTTGAGTTGCCTATCGTCTTCTTTCCACAATTAAGTAAGCAGTAAGTTTACATAAGTATACGGCGGCTTTTTTTGCGAAATCGTTTAAATTTCAATAGGGTTTTTAAAAGTACTGTCGTAGAAACAAAATGACATAAGAGATTAATCTGTGAAACGATCCTTGTTTCCAGCACCATCTCTTAAAAAAGTAAGAATTATTAACCACCTGCTAAACAGATTTGTTCAATTTGCTTTAATTTATCTTTCTTTCCTTTTCCATAAACTACACACTGGAACAGAACTTGAACAGGGCTATATATACAATATCATAAAAATGTTCGTGACTAGTAGCCTTGCCACTGTTAAGCGAAACTGAGACCAAGAATCAAAACAAAAAAACCCATTCCGGAAGCATTTACATCAAGCCTAAATAATTTCCCTACAGTTAAATACCATTTATTTCGGATCATTTAACATTTCTAAGAAATATTATGTTCTGAAAGCTTATTCAACGATAATACAGCAATTACAAGATATACGGATAATTAAAATATGTTTGACACGATTTTATTAAGTACAACTGTTGTCTGGTGATTCAGGTTTGTTCTGGAGTAAAAATGTAGTTAACCTTTTAGAACCAATTTACATCAGTTGATACCAAATGTAAATTGTAAACATACATGTAACAACTATTGCGCTAAATAATTGTATAAATAACGTACCAGTTAGGAAAAGTTCTTATTTTTTTCTGTCTGAAATTCTCGCAAAAAAAAACGAAGATAATTTTAGCAGGAATAAAACAGTTCAAAATGAATTAAAAGATTTCTAGAAATACCGCAAATAATCGACGGCGTGGTGTAATTGCAACAGGAATAAAACATCAATTTGTTTCACAATCTTGAACCATTTAAAGAACAAACATTTTCCTCAGTACTTAAAGATTCTAAATGATCTCGATAATTACCTATGAATATTAAATATCTATAGGAAATCTTAATATTATTTGCCATCAAAAGAAATTATACCAGATATTTTGTAAATTAAAAACATCTTGCATCAATGTGTCGCAGTGTGTTACAAAATAAAAAGCAACATAAAGTTTGCTTCTTTGATATTTCCTAAATTTGTTGATGCTTCTTATTCTGTCATTTAATCTGAATCAAACAAATCATATTTTGAACACACTGTATACCTAAAAATTCCACTTCAATATTCACTCGAAAAAATTATTCAAACCACCAATAATCCTTTAGGTTCAATCACTAATAAAAAAACTACCGATGTATACCGTAAAAAATTCAAATTTGGCGCCACCCTCAGTACGACAATCAAAACAATCGAGAATCGCGCGTCTTCGCATTCGTTTGTTTCCTTCTCTGTCAGAACCGATCGGCAACTGTTCTACCACGGCCTACCGCGAACGCACTGAGCGACTTATCAAAGGTGGCAGGTGCACGAGGTGCGATAGGTGCCGGCCAAGGACTTTCGGGTCGCAGAGTGCTCTGATTTCAGTGGTGGGGGGACACGGTACCATGCCATGGGTCAGCCGAGGCGGGATGGTACCAATGGTTCATTCTTGAGTAGTAGCGATTCGATACAGAGGCGAATTGGGAATATTTTGATAAAGACCATTGAAAATTGATGCATCATGATATATACTACTTCTGTAACAATTCTGATGATTACTGAATTATCATAGAATTTTTCTAAGAAACTATTTAAATGATTCAATTACTCATAGTTAAAAGAAACTTTGTAAATCTCATCGTTTAATAAACGCAATATACCATTAGATACCCATAAGTCTTCTTTTTCTTAACGTGCTATCTTCAGACGAAGGTTGGCGATCATCATAACTATTTTCAACCTGTTAGCAGCTGCTCCAAATTACTGGTTCTGCAGTTGAACTATTCTCTCTCAAATTCAAATTGTTCAATTAATTGTCAAACGCCCAAGAGTAATGTATTTTTTTCTATTAAAAACAACATAACCTATGTTCCAAAGGGTGTTTCAAATTGAGCGGAAATTCAAATTGTCCACCTCGACACATATCCCTTCTAGAGCATCCTGGCAAGAGGTTCATACTTGGTGGAGATCTCAACGCCAAACACGTGGATCCAGACTGACTACTTCCAAAGCCCGTGAATTAAGAAACGCCATAACAAAATAAGTTGTAATTATAATTTCACTGGTAAACCTACATACTGGCCGACCGACTCTAACAAAGTACCTGAACCGACCGACTGTAACAAAGTATATTGGACTTGTTTATTACAAGAAAAGTATCAGCAAACTTTGTTAAAATAGAAGAAACCTTCGACTTAGATTCTGATCATTCAGCAGTAATAATAACACTGAGTGAACGAATGATCAAAAAGGAAGCTCGACCCATATTAGTCAATAAAACAACCGACTGGAAAAGCTTTAAAATAAAACTGCAAAAAACATTAACCTCAATATAGAATTAAAAACAATAGTTCAATAAGGAGACAAAGTTGACAAATTCCCAACTATAATACAAACAGTAGCTTATAACAACACAAAAGAAATTTATCATGTAACTAAAGGAGTTAACTATCCTACAGAAATCAGAGATATTGTCAAAGAAAAAAGAAATGCCAGAAGAAAATGGCATCAATCGAGAGATTCAGCTGACAAAAATATTATAAATCACATAACTCAAACACTTAGCAGGGAAATAAAAAAAATCAATGAGGAATCGGTCAGTATATACCTACAAAACCTAGCGGCGGATGAGGAAACGGACTACTCGTTATGGAAAGCAACAAATGAGATCAGATGAGATCAAAAGGCCTATAACCTCAACCCCACCGATCAGAAAAGAGATGGGATCATAGGCACGTAACAATAAACAAAAAGCTGAAGCATTTGCAGAGCATCTGATGGATATATTTACTGTTAAAATCAACGAGGATACTAGACTGGAAGCGATAGACAACCTAATAACTGAATATATAGCAGTTACTCCAAAAGAAGTAAGAAGTAAATAAAGACTAATTTAAATTCCAAAAAAGCACCTGAGTTTTATTTAATCACAGGTGAAATACTAAAACAGCTGCTCAGAAAAGGCATACTTCTGCTCACATACATGTTCAATGCAGTCTTCCGACAAAGACATATCCCCGTAAGCTGGAAAGTAGCTCAACGATATCAAATCCTATAGGCCCATTTCATTGTTGCCAATTATCTCAAAATTATTTGAAAAACTGCTGTCAAAACGGTTGAAACCACTCAGAGCACAATAAATTGATACCAGATTATCAATTTTTTTCAGATCTAAACATTCAACCATTGATCAAGTTCATCGCGTCACTGAGAAAATAGAACGTGCACTGGAAGGAAAACATATATGCACTTAAGTCTTCCTAGACGTGGCTCAGGCCTTTGATAAAGTATGACACGAAGGCCTAATATACATGTTAAACAAAATGCTGCCTCAAAATATGTAGAGATACATATCGAGATATATACTTATAGAGATCATATATATCGGACAGACTTTTCAGAATAAAGCAAGAAGACGAATAATCTGACTTGAAAGAAATACAAGCGGATGTTCCTCAAGGAAGCGTTCTTGGACCCGTTGTTTATCTATGATATACTAGCTATCTACCAGCTCTGAAAGACACTGCAATAGTTATATTTGCTGACGATATTGTTCTACTAACAGTGAACCAAAACATAGAAACCTCAACTAGAAAACTACAATCAACAAGCGATGAAATTGTGAATTGGATTACAAAATGGAAAAGCAAGCTTAAGTAAATGAAATCTACACATGTCAAATTTACCAATAAGAAACTAACAGAACAGCTCCCTGTAGATATAAATGGTACAACCCTTCCGTATGTGCTGAATGCCAAATACCTCGGCATAGCTTTTTATTCCAAACTAAGGTGGAAAGAGCATGTAAAAAAGAAAAAACTGAGCTTGATCTCAAATATAGAAAATACTATTGGCTTATAGGAAGAAACTTCAAGATGACCATAAATAATAAGATACTGATTTATAATCAAATCCTAAAATCAGTGTGGCTGTATGCCATTCAGTTGTGGGCATGTGCGATAGTAATATTAAACAATACAAATATTCTAAAACAAGGTATTGCGAAATAAAATTAATGCACCCTGGTAAATTCGTAACTACGATCTTCATCGAGATCTTGGAATTCCAACGGTCAAGGAGGAAATCAGGAGGTTTGCAGGCAAACACGAGGCCAGGGTATGCCTTCATGTTAATGCAGAAGCTCTTCAACTACTGGACAACTAAAATCAAGTCCGAAGACTGACGAGAATTAAACCTCGTAATCTCGTGTAGTGTATTGTGTGCAAAAGCAGAGCGTAGTGCGCGAGTGGTGTAATATAATCATTAGAATAATCTAAAGGACATCAATGGATTAACTTTAGTAGATAAGTATTTAGGTTAAGATTTATTAAAGAAAAATTAATGGTTAGTATTTTTGACTAGTTTTAATAGACTTAGAAACTATCAGTAAATAAATACTTGTAGTTACAATTTTAAAAAAATGAGCGGGAAATAAAACACAGAATTTCCGTTGATTTCAAAAAACTATCTATTGATAACTGAAGCAGTGAATGACATTTAAAAACCGAAAGACAATATCTGCCAAATGACCATCTTTTTCAGCTCCACAGGCGTCCACTTTTTTGTCAAATTTTGGATGACATTTTGGCATAACCGTAGGCACCAATGACTCGAATAATTTCATCCTTTAGTTCAGAAATCGATTATGGATTGTTTTTATAGACCTGACTTTTTACGTAACCCCAAAGAATATAGTTCAACGATGTCAATTCACATGATCCTGGTGCAATAACTCGTCGAGGAATTTTTTCTTTAAATAAATGAATTGTTTCATTAGCAGAGTGAAGTGTAGCACCATTCTGTTAGAATCACATATTCTCCAAATCAATAACATTCAATTCAGCTCAACAAAAATCCAGTTGCCATCTCACGATATCGAACACCATTCACAGTTATAGCTGCACCAGCAGCATTCTGAAAGAAATACGCCCCAATTACACCTCCTGACCATAATGCACACCAAACAGTGACTCGTTTGGATGGGGATGTAAAGGTTCCTCATGAATCAATTGTGGACTTTCCTCACCCCACATTCGTCAATTTTGTTTATTAACATAGCCACCAATTTCAAAATATGCTTCACCTAAAAGGATGATTTTTTGAGAAAAACATAAACGCCCATTTTCATCAAATATTTCAACAATTTTAACGCGCTACGCGCTGTTGTCTTGTGCACGACTGCATTTTCATAAATATCATAGATTACACTTTTGAAATGAGACTAGACCTAGGCAAATTCATAACACGATCTGTGTTTTATACAAGAATTAAAAAGCCGCTCACTTTGAAAGACCCGTTATGAAGCAGTTGAATGCTTCATTACCAAAAATATTTTTTTATTTAATAAATGGTGGTGGAAAGACCACAAATTAAAATTTTGTTTGGTTATGTTTTCCTTTTATTAACTTTTCTCTTTCCTATAAAACATAGGATGTGTTCTCCTAACTGGCATCTAAAATCCGTTAAAAAAATAAAGTTTTTTCTTAAGCTCAACTTAAAAGAATTTTTTTTTTTTTTCAGTTTTCATATTAATATGAAATATACATTTTGACAAAGGGTGTATAGTAACTTAATTAAATATATTGATATATTTGCTTATATTTGCTTATTGGTAATTTTTTTTAAAAATTGGAGAAACCCATAAGAATGAAAAAGCAAAATGTGGATAATAATGTCCATATTAGACATTTGGTGTTTTATATATCCCAAACAAATGGTCCAAGAATTAGCCACAAAGCTTTAAACTTTATATCCACGATACTATGGTGAATGGATGGAACAAAACCTGTAATCATCTGCTGTGGACTTCTGTTCAGTTTAGGCATTTTCCTTTAGCAAAATGTTGCCATCATTATTACTTCAGATAGAAAGTAGATTCTATACGACAATCCATATAAGAAGAAACAATGGTTTACACTAGTGCAACTAGCTTTGCCCATTTAAAAACCAGGTTTTCATCCCAAAAAAGTTTTACTATCATTGTGGTGAGATTTTACTGGAATTGTTCACTATCATGTTCTGAATCCTATCATAAAATGAATTCATCATTTTTCAATAAGAGAATGTAAAGTTTGCCAGAGGGATGGCTGAAGATTATACCATAGACTAAAACTGTATCAAATCCTAAGTAAAATAAAATAATATACAATATCAAAAAATTACGTTACTTATGGGCATACTTAATATAATATTGATGATAGTTAAATTATATCCAATTACATTAATTTACTTATTCTTATATTACCTTGATCTATAACACGGGCCAACAGTTGTTTTGGTGCCGGGGTATTCGAAGCTGATGTTACGAATACGAATTTGATACTCTCAATTCAATTCAAATATCGAATTAATTTTTGCCTTTGAGCTCAAATTTCTAAGATATAACATTATAGTTATGTATATAACATGTCTTATGTATAACATGAGTTTACAGAACTAATCAAATAGTCTATAGAACAAGAGACAGATCTTAAAGCACAACCACGTTTACGTCAATTTGTTATAGTTTACTCTGAATCGTTTATTCAAACGCATTGAAATCAATCCATCAGCAGTAAATTGTCTGCAATTACAAAATAATAATTATAATAATTTTATTACAATTCATTTAACATTGATCACTATAGAAAATAATATTATATTATCAACATTATTATAATGCATAATTATATATAAAGTTACATTCAAATTATTACTATTACTACGGAAAACTACTGATATATATATATATATATATATATATATACTGATTTTTAAATTATGCGGATCTAATATGGAAATATTGTTAAAGAACAAAAGAAAAATATGGGTAAAACATACAAATATTAATCTAATTACGCTCTAAGTTGTATTTTTTTTATTGTCCTAGACATACAAACAATGTGGAGTATGAAAATTTGAAATGATTGAAAGAAAGAAATCCTTGTTGTATACTGTTATAACTTGAAGTAATATCGCAAGCTATTTCTAAACGTTTGCACAAATCATTTAAAATTCAAAAAGAAAGTTTGTTGTTGTTCAACAGTCGTTACTTCCCCATTGAACCCACAACTGAAAATAAGAGTATAAGCTTTGATGATGTTTTGGGGAAGAGGTTTTTATCGCACACGGCGTATTCTCCAGACTTGGCCCCTTCGGATATTTATCCTTTCTGATTTCTGCAATATTGCTTGCTTCGGGTATGGATGTTTGTAAATCTACCCGACTTTAATGGAGCATGTGTAAAAGTTATAAATTAGATAAGTTACTAAATGATGCTAGATCTTTAACGTGGCATAAATTGAAAAAGAAACTACCGAGTCTTTTTAAACTTGCAGTTCGCAGATTAAGTTTGTAATACCTTTTTAATAAATAAATCTCAAAATTAGTTTAAAAAGCCCCAGTATTAAGTTGCGGATCTAATAATATTCAATAATAACAAAAACAATCTGTTATTTTTTAAATAAGTAAATTGGCCAATACAAAAAAATATCTTTGAAATTATGTTAAATGCTATTTATTTAACATCGTGAGCAACTCTTTCGATTCTCCACTATAACCGTTTTGTTCGTTTTGTTACATCTATATTTGTTGTTAATATTCAACTGACCCGAACGACGATCGACTGTTCGCTTCTTCGTTTTTATCTCGTTTTATATTTTTTTGTGTTGGTTGTGGTCTTAACGGAGCCGTATCCGGTGGTCATCGGGCAGAAGAGAAGCCGAATTCTCTTCGAGATCCTTTCACGATAAGAACCACCGAACCGAAGATGGTTCAAAAGCAGTCGAGGCCGCCAATTAGGGAAAATGTCCCTGGGTCACAGACGGATCCGAGAGAGTTCAAGGCAGTGACCTGGCATAGCTTTTTGGGAGCCTGACCATCGAGTTTCGGGTTATTTTTTGTAATTATGCCCGTTTTAGATATATGTTAGAATGATTAGTCGATGGTAAACTATTAGGACTTTCCGGAGATTCGTACGTGAATTTTGTAAATTTAAATATTTAATAAAAGATGGCAAATTGGACGTAGGATTTTTGACTCTCAGATTAAATATGAATAATTATAACATACAAATTGCAACTTCGACTTCGCCAGCAAATTTAGGGCAGGTAATTTCACAAGATTTTCGATTTTGTTCAATCTTTGATTAATTTCATCGATTACACGCCAGATTTCATTTTTGAGGTTGTCAACTGTTTGTGGATTAATGGCATAGACTTTGAATTTCGGAGAACTCCACAAAATGAAGTTGCACGTTGTCACTTACAAGATTTTATTGAGCTATTGATATGATATCAGCATTTTATGAAATTATATATATATATATATATATATATATATATATATATATATATATATATATATATATATATATATATATATATATATATATATATATATATATATATATATATATATATATATATATATATATATATATATATATATATATATAACTTACTCATACTGCATTATTTTTCAGATTTATCTAATATAAAAAATGGCTGCTACCAGAATTACCTTTGAGCAACGGAAATTTATCCTGAAGTATTATTGGTAATACGAAAATGCGGTAGAAGTCCAATGACAGTTCAGGGGAGAATTTCACAGTTTTAGGTTCAATTAACTACTACAACTGCACTTACTGGGCACCTGAGAATCCACATGTTACTAAAGAACATCGTGTTAATTTGCCAGGAATCACAGTGTGGTGTGGCTTATCTGCAAAAGATGAATTGAACCGGTCTTCTTTAACAGTACTGTAAATGGTGTTGTTTAATTTAATTTGCTACAGGAAGCAGTGATCCCACCTAGTTAGGAAGCTTTTGAGGATGAGAACTTTTAGTTTCAACAAGATGGTGCACCTTTACATTATCATCATGACGTAAGGACTTATCATGACGAGACTTTACGGAACAAATGGATTGGACGAAGATGTTGGGTTGAATATCCCGCACGTTCAGCTGACCTTACGCCGCTTGATTTATTTTTATGGGGATCCATTAAAAACAAGGTAAAACCGGCGACGGCCAATGAATTAAGAATAGGGATTGAAAGAGAATGCGGACAAATATCAATGGAAATGATTATCGATGTTTGTGATTCCATTGCTTCTCGTTATCAATAATTATGGATATGGCCTGGATATGCCTATATATATTAAAAGAAGAGTCCAACTCAGTCAGTCAGCTAGACCCTGACTCGAAGTGAACAAAACAAACGTCGTGACTAAAAATATTTAATGTCTCAAACAATGGACAAATGGAATCTCTCAATGAACAAATGGAGTATTTGCAAGTCCGACACGATTCTAATCTAATTTATTTTAACGTGTTCGGAAAAAGTACTGATATATTTGATTGCGTCTTCTCCGTAAATAAGAAGCATGTCGCTATATTAGTGTACAGAAACAATTTTAGTTTTAAATTGAATTTATATACACACACTGAAATTAATTTTGTCCGTAAACACGTGTTAATTATCTCTATTAGTCGATATTACTAGAACTACGATACTGCGTTGCCCTCTCCATTTTTTGCCTGATGTATGGCTGATTTCTAATTATTAAGAAATTGTTTTTTTGTTTATTTATAGTTTATTCATTAAATAATAACCCTATATTTTAAATATATTTTTACATATATTTGCTTAAAACCATAATTCTTATCATAGCTTTTCGATTACCGATTTAACAACCTTTTATTTTATACATGCAAAATCAGAACAAATACCTCAGAAAAATAGACGGATTTTACGGAAAAGATTCTAGCAAATAAACATGGAGTCGATTTTGGGAACATGGATAGAGAAATTGATGTGCGAAACTGGACGGAAATTACAAGGAATGGCAAAGAATGGAGGGCAGTTTTAAGGAAGACCAAGGCTCTCTGTGGTAAGTTTAAACTTTAGTAAAAAAAACTCCTTTCTGAAAGACTCGATATGTTTAGAAAAGTAGTTATTCTTTTTAAGGCCTTAGAAAAATTATACCCAAATCTATTTATAATAACTATATCTATTATATCTATTTGAAATGAAATGAAATCTATTTGAATGAATTGAAAAAACTAACTATATCTATTTGAAAAGTAATAGAATTAGAAAGGAGGAGTAACAGAACTTAAATCTCTGCAGGCTTACTTTTACTTTTATACATTTTAGTTGTAATGAATGTAATAAGCACAGTATCTAGATAAATGAGAGAGGTTTTAATATATAGGAGTTGGAAATTATGTCTACCATGTTTTTCCGGTACTATCTTCAAAAAATTATTGGTCCTTTCTACTGCAAACATAATTTACAACCATTTTACCATATTTTATCTTACCCAGTTTAATTATAAACTTCTGATCTTAACAAACAACAACATCTTAATATAGTTCCACAATTAATACCAAGTATGTAGGAAACATAAAGAAACTTTTTAAATTTAAAGAAAACTACTAGTGCCATCTGTTGAAACAATATATAATCTGAAAGCTGTATATCTCCTCTATAAAGCGATACCGCTATCATTAGAATTGATCAACGAATTCTCAAGTTAGCGTTTAAAGTGACAGTACCCTCTGTCACCTCGTCACAAAAACACAATAGAGCAAAGAGCTAATGTTAATTATTGTTGTTCGGTATAGCTTTTACACAAACATCTTAACTGATGAAAAAAGTTTGTAGTGATGATTGTTTATCCCGTGTGTGGGTGTGAGTGGTATAAGCCATTCCAGGGCAATCGTAATACTTTAGAAATAAAAATCGCGATAAGTTAGTGGAAATGTGCATGACATCATCGCCTACGATGCGAATTCGACTTGAAATGGATATCGGAGAAATTAAATATGACTAAAATTAATAAAAAAAATTATATATGACCATCTTACAGGATCGCTGCTGTTCGTGAATTTTTAGCGAAAAAACAAGAAGTATGATTCAACATCCTTCGTATTTGATTATCTGATTATGATCCTGATTTATCTCCGTATGGCTATTTTCTGTTCCCGAAACTCAAACTGGCCATGAAAGGAACGTTTTATGACAGTGTTACACCAGTCCAGGAAATTGCGATTAGGGTTACTGAAGCGATTCCGAAAAACGACATAAAAAAATGTTTGCTAGTATTTAAGCTAGCAAAAGTGTATAGAAAGCGTAGTTCAAAGATTAAGTTTGTATTATAAAGTGCCATAATAAAAAGTAGTTAAAAAAGACCGATAATTAAGTTGGAGACTTAATATAGAAGAGTCTGCGATAGTGATGCTCGACTAGCAAAGTTCCAAAGTTTTATCGCCGATAGGTATTAACCACCACCACAGCATCATCTGTATTTCCTGGGACGGGTTTCTGGCATTATAGCTGCCATCAGCAGGGCTCCGGAAATTTTCTTGAATGTAAACTGGAAACAGTCACGGTCGGGCCATCTCAAATAGCTATGTTGCTGGTGGGTTGTAATCTCACATAACTCACGCCATCCTACGGCGAATGTTAGCAGCAATCAAGATTGCGTGAAACGTACTTCCCACTTGGATATGACACCAGGAACATGGCACCCACGTAGAGTACGGATGAAGAAAATCTGCTCTTAATATATCTCTCTACGGATCCACTATGCCATCTTTTGAGTCTACCTGGTAGCATCACCAAGGTTGCGGGCAGAGAGCACCTTTATATGAACTGAAAGTATGTCTGCAACGTGCCTGTGATAATCTGCTAAATCATTACACATAGATCATCTAGTTGAGTCAAAACCAAATAAAATTGCAGATGGCTATAATAAGCGTAATGGACTAACTCATCAATAATTATGTATTATACCAGGTATGTTAACCGCAACACTAAATAATTCTTTTAAGGGATGGCGGTGGAAATAAGGGTCGGTTGACAGTCTAATCTCTTATGTAATTTTGTTGCTACTACGATTTCGAGTCAGCGTTATATTTTTTTTCATGTCGAGTTTTTTTCGTGTCGAGTTTCGAGCCAAATAAACAGCATTTGCGGCACGTACTGCTTTTCTTGTTTAATCAAAAGTAAAAGCTGTCGTATTTTTGTGAAAACTTACGGTGACAATATCCCAACGCAAGACGCTTGTGGGCGTTGGTTTAGACGACGACGTTCTTCTATTGGAACCTTCGGTGTGAAACACTAAACTCGGAGAGATTTACCACTAAACACCAAATCACTTTTTGAAACTTCTCGACGCACATTTCGCTAACCATGTTAGCATCATCAGCATCATCATCACATTTTTAATAATAAGATTGTTTCTGAGTACATCTCCTCAACAAGATTATGTATGAAGTAAAATTGTTTTTAGCTTAATGACAAGTTTTACGAACAACAAAAAGAAACGGCAATAGGCAATCGTCTGTCACTGTTCTTAACCAACTCATTCACAAGTAAGTTTGAAACCGAACCGAAACCGTTTTTCGATTCAAAAAATAAAAACTTAGATGGTTTTACCAAAAACTTAAATAGCAAATCCCAAAACATAGCATTCGCCTATGAACTCGAAAATAACGATAGGTTACTATTTCTGGATGTTTTAGTCAGTGAAAATAATAAACATAGGTTAGATATTGATATTTTTAGATAAAACACCAGTACTTCAATATACATTTCTAGCGATTTGAATCATTGCTTCTAAAATAAGATGGCTAGTTTAAATTGTATGGTAAATGGATTAATCAATTTTCCTTTAAACAAAGGTAATTATAACAAAGAATTAAAATAAATTGGGGAGGTATCCGAATTAAACGATTATAATAAGAACATTGTAGATACCATACATTATTTAGAAAGCATAAGTTTAGAAAATTATTGAAATAATCGACATTTCAAAAGGATCAGAAAAAAAAAAAATTCATGGTAATACCGCTTCTTTGAATTGATGTCCAATTAACACGAGTGCAAGACAAAATTTTGTGTGAAAAGTGAACATTAAGGTTGTGTACAAACCATGTAATAAATTAAGAGAAGTTCTGGGTAATCCAAAGGATAAAGTAGATCAACATGAAAAGTCGGGCATTTACGAAATTTTTTGTCAAGATTATGATCGAAGATATATTGGACAAACAGAAAGATGCATATTAACCAGTGGCCGCTCGTGAGGGAGGGCGTTCACCTCCTGTATAGGGTTCCAATAGCACAAAAAGTTCAAAAAAATATTTAGTAGTACTATTTTCTTCAACACCCTCCCACTTTAAAAACTCACGAGCCGCCACTGATATTAACGAAATATAAGGAACATATTGCCCACGTTAGATATTACGTGATCACCCAAGATGCAATCGAGCATGACCACAATATAGATGTTAGTCATTTAAGACTGGTTAAAAGTGTAAATAACAATACGGCTTTGGATGCATATGAAAGCATTTAAAAAGAAAAACGTAAGGAAATCATGAATCGGGATAACGAACCTATTCCGTTCAGTCAACTTTTTCAAATATTAATATAAAGCTCAGTAAACTTCACGGTTCATGATTTTTACACGCTTGATTAGGTAGGGTTATCATATAAATAGAACATAGTTTAGTTTTAGAATTAGATTAAACCATCTCCTGATAATGCTGATATGGTTAGCAAAACGTGCGTTTATAAAAGTGATTTGGTGTTTAGTAGTAAATCACTCCGAGTTTAGATTCACTAGTGGTAACTTTGACTTTAAAGATTAAAAAGGTCCATTTCAACCGAAGATGCAAATTCGATATGCAAATTCAACAAAAAATTACAGAAAACTTAAATATTGCCGTGGGAAAGATTTAAAAGACAGAAAAATGGGCACCACATTATCTGAACGACAGATAGGTGGGAAAGCGAAAAACGATGTGAAGTTTTTCGGCATAAAAGAAAGACTTTTTTGCATGGGATAATGAAAGGAAAAAGAAAGGATTTACGGTTAGAGACGCATCAGCAACTACAAGGCTATTTAGCAACTGGAACTACAGCTTAACGTGGGTTCCGAACCACGGTCATCAGCCATCAACAACCCAGGTCAGCACCCCTCTCAGGCTATCAACCCTTGGTTATGTGCTTACCCATAAGTCTGTCAGGAAGCCTACCGACTGGCGAGTGACCAACGTAGAACAATTCTCAGAAGGCATCCGGCCTTACCCAGCCTTTAACTGGCGTGACTGAGGGGTAATTCGTTCTCGAATTTTACACTACTGCCTAGAAACAATCACAAACATTTAGGAACTAAACAGACAGAAGAAAGAAAGAAAAACAACCATCCAGGCGTTGGAATCGAACCAACTACCGCCCCAATGCGGTTTCGGCACAGCAGCGACAGGCCGCTGCTCTTACCGTCCGCACCAACGCGACCGGCCATGGGATAATAACTGGAGACGAAAAATGAATATATTTCGAGAACCCCAAAACGTATAAAATCATTGGTTTATCCAGGGCACCCATTAGCATCGACCGCAAAACCCAATCGCTTTGAAAAGATGGCAATGCTTTATATTTGATAGGATCAGAAGGGTGTCGTGTACCATGAGCTTCTGAAAGAGTTAATACTGTTCGCTACCACCAACAACTGATTAATTTGAATTGATTGAAAAACGACCAGAATGGGCTTCAAGACACGGAAAACAGCGGCAAAAGCGGTCAGCCACCCACTATACTCACCAGATTTAGCGCCTTCTGACGACGACTTGTTTTCATCGATGTGTGTCATACTTTCCAAGAAACACTTCAACAATCACGGAGATGTCGAAAAATGGCTTGATGACTTGACCACCTCAAAAGATGTACGGTTTTTCTAGTAGGGCATCTGCAAATTGCCAGAAAGATGGAGAAAATGTGCAGCTATGGCGCATATTTCGATAAATCATTTTTTACCTTTCTCCTAAATTAAATGTGTTTTTTAAAGAAAAAATTAAGAATTATTAACCGCCACACCTGGTATATTAATATATTTTAATATTGCTTTTTATTTGTTTATGTACATGCCCAGTTTTTATAATAAATATTTTTAAACCTATTAGACATCTAACAGATTCAATGGGACAACTTTACGACGTGTTATTAGATATATTTAATCTGCTCTTAATTTTAATTCGGAATCGTTATGAAAATACCACTCGATCATTCTGCACGTTTACGATTTTAAGGTAAGCGAAGCAATTGATCTACTTTTGTAAATTGAAAGTTTCATGAGCGGGGCTGCTGGAGCAGGTGTCAGCCGTGACCTCGTCTTCGGTCTCGTAAAAAGCCTCTTGCACAATTTGTTCGCCGTCAGTGTACAGGTCGAAAGGATGTTGAATACGAAAAAAGATCGTGCTTAATGAGCTGGAATTATCTACGTTGAGACCAATCGGTTTTTATTTCTCGTATGTGAATGTAACATTTGCTTTCAAATCAATGTAATGGTAAATGGAACATCAAAATATATGATGATGTTTTTGTCAGTTGCACTATGGGGTATACTTCTAAATAAAATGTATCAGCTGGTATTTTTTTTTCCGAATATAGATGTTTCTGAATTTGCCATATAGGAATTTGAAAAGTTGTGATTATGATTGGTTTTTAATGACCAATAATGATCTATTTATCTATAATTTAGATAACGAAGGAATTATTATGGAACACCGTTTGATTTTTTCGACATGGATGATTCGACAAGTAATCGTATTATAAAGGGTAACAAATTGTCTTATTCCGGCATTCTGTCTTAAAATATAAACTTAACAAAAGAGCACGAATATTGGGATCTATAAAATACTCATTCGGCCAGTAGTCGTTTATAATTGCAAGACGTGGACTCTCACAAAGAAAACAGAATAGTTGCTTGCATTATTTGAAGGAAGAGTCCCCAAGAGTATTTTTGGCGCTGTGGATGACAATTGAATTTGCAGGATCAGGTATAACTTCAAACTGAAGCAATTGTACAAAGATCAGAATATTGTAGGCTATGTGAGGGTTCAGCGACTCAGATGGGCGAGACATGTGGGCGAAAATACCAGAAAACCGCATATCATGGAGGAGCAAATAGGGGGTAATAAAAAAGGGATAGAAAATGGCACGATGGCAAAACAACATAAGAGGAGATGCTGAAGGACTATTGTACATCGAAAACCACACATTGGTCTGTATCACCACAGAAAGAAGAAGAAGAAGATTCGAAAATGTCTCAGCCTGACAAAGAAAATACAGAATCTTCGAGAAGTTTTTTTTTTATTTTTCTACGCTACTCTGCAAAATAAGCGGTGGTCTCAGCTTTAACTTTATCATTTACGAGGGTTGTTATTAATGCATCCGGAATAATAAATAAAAACAAATATTTATCATTGAAAATGGTTTTATTATTTTTCGAAATATTTTCTACGATGATCGCTACACGTTTGCATACGTTTGAACCAATTTTCCGATTGGGGTATTTCCAAAATGTGTATTTTGAACGCGTCAACCGCTTCATCTGGCGTCGAAAATCGTTGACCATGTAGTTTATTCTTCACGGGCGGGAACAAAAATAATTAATTGTGTGCAAAATCAGGACTGTACGGTGGATGATCCATTAATTCGATGTTTTAACCGGTCAAATATTGAGTTGTCCGATCCGATCCGAAGAATGATCCTGCATCACTGGCTGTTTTTTCTTATTTCTTCAAAAAATTCTGGCAAACAAATGATTGTGTACTATTCAGAACTAACCGTTCTCTAGTGGCACTTTGACGCACCACCATTGTATTTTTATAGCAATTCTTTACACCGGGCAAATCAACACGGGCCTTTTTTTGAGCGATTGTCAAATTATACGGAATACAACGCTCATAAAACTTTTTCACGGCTAAATGTTCATGTAAAATATTATGTATGCTTACCGTACTAATGCCCAGTGATGCCTCCTAGCAATCTCATGGTATGTCACATGGCGATCTTGCTTTATCAATTCGCGCACAGTATCGATGTTTTCTGGCACAACAACTGATTTTGGACAACCTTCTTTAAATTAGTCCATGAGCAAACGACGGGCACGAATGAATTCACTAAACCAGTGATAAATAGTAGTTTTAGATATCGTTTCATTGCCAAAAGTCGAAGCAATTTGATCGATGCACTGTTTCACACACTAGTGCTGTTACAGACCACCAGATGGCGTGATCCGCATTTCAATACTACCTACTCCGATTTGGCCAATTTTCCAGGTTCGCGACCCTGGTTAATCCTTCAATTACTTTAGAACGTTCAAGTCGTACTCGTCTGATGACGATTTAAGATCAGAAACCGGTCTCGAGAAATATTTGTTGACGTTTGATGGCGACTGAAGGTTTGAGAATTTTTACGTGCAGCACGGGAGAAAACATTTCTTGCTTTTTCAATAATATAATTCTTTTTCACTTCAACTCATTGATATATTGAAAAAATCAACGCCTTTGGAATCCAGTATCAATTATAAAGAGTTTTCCAGTAACAACATCAGAACTTTGAAACGCAATATTTATTATTACTGTCTGAAATGTAAATGCCATTCATAGACTGCTGATAAATGTGGATATAAATAAAGTTTTTCTTCAATAAGACTCGCAGAATGTCGAAGAAGTTTGAAGAAGTATGCCAAACAGCTGCTCAATTTCTGGTTGAGTATTCTATTTAGAATTTCAACATCTTTTTGATGGACATAGATATTGGTTTGTTCTGAAATCTCCTTGATTAGGTCATCTTGAATAAAAATTATAAAATATTCACAAGGAGTTCTATGTTCTTTAGGAGATAGTGGCATGAAACCATCCATTAACTTGCTAGGGGCACGAAGTCACATTTTTGGAAAATCCATTTTTCTGGTTTGTGGCTGCTTTTCTTTGGTTGTTGCTTTTAGGATTATTTTTTTGTTTTTGGACCTTTTTGCGTTTTTGACTTTGCTTTGCTTTTTGGGCTCCCTTTGTCGTGTAGCCGTCCGCTTCTTTTTAGCTTCAGGGAAGTAAGGTGGATCAAGTTCATCAGGTTCAGGTGAGTAAGGTAGATCTATCTCAGGTTGAGTCGTATGTGGTAGATTTATACTGTCCATTTCTGGTTTAAATTTAGGTACGGAAGTGTGCGGTGGGTTTATTTCAAGTTCAGGTGAGTACAGTGGGTCTATAACCCAGTCATTTAGGTGGCTGTTCTTTATCTTTTACGAAGCACATTACATAATTTCAGTAATACTTCATCTTCGATATCTAACAAGGCTTCTTCTCCATCTACTTCCGAAGTATTTCCATCAAACTGAATAAAAATATAATCATATGTTAATTTGTTCCACTTAATCCTTTCTATATTTACTTTTCATACAAAATCTGCATAAAAACGATCAAAATAATCAGAAAACCTAAGATTGGATATCTGCAAAAATGTCAAATATATAAAAAAATATATTTGCCTTACAGTTCCAACGTTGTTACTGAACAACACCAAAATTAAACAATAATGTATACTGTATAGTGTATTAAAACCACATTTAAATTTAGTAATTAACACTTTCCGAATAGAGATGTGTAGTTTGCGAACGAACTAGTTCAGATGAACCCCTGTAATAAACGACATGAACTAGTTCGTCATTATATGAAAACTGCGTTCCCTAGTTCACCGCGAAATAGACAGACATTCTTTCTAATTTAATAGACTCTCTGGGACTGTTTTCTTACAATGAGAGACATACTGCAGTAAACTTAACAGCAATTTTAAAATCAAACTTTGAGGAATTTCAAATAGAAAATGAAGTTAGTTGCATTGTTGGCGATAATGCTGCAAATACACTAGCGAATCGCGTCAAATAACTGTTTTGCACAAATTCTACTTCTTTTAAACAAGATTAAAGTAACGGTAACATGTTTTAAGCAAAGTTCTTCGGCTTTGGCAAAATTAAAGCAGATTCAGTATCAAATGGTTATACCCGAATTGAAACTCAAACCAGATATGATAACGCGATGGAATTGGACGTTAAATATGCTAGAGAGAGCAGTTACTTATTTCCACATTAGCCCTTGAAAACCCTGAAATTAACAGCATAACAGCGGCAGAATGGGCTGTCTGAAGAAACTAGTTCAGAGAAGAGCAATACTATTTCCAAAGTTCTAGTTTCTGTCATATTCCATGTATCAACAACATATATAAGTTACTATATTCAAGACCATATGAACCAGAACTTAAGACAGTATTACACGTCTTCCGAGAAAAATTTTTCAGAAGATTTAAAGATGTAGAAGACATAGATATATTAGCGGAGTCAGCAATTTTAGATCTGAGATTTAAAAAATATGCATTTAAGTATGAAAGACATTATAATAATACATTTGGTGAATTGCGAAGAAAACTTAGTTTTTTCTTCGGTAATAATGATTCAACAGCAGAATATCCGTCGCCATCAGGACTAAAACAATCCGAATCAAAGTGGAAAATGTTTGATGAAAGGGTCAACAAATTAGTACGTCAGGAGAAAAATCCCACAGCCACCGTTATAGTTGAATTAGATCGACATTTAGGTGAACCCCTTCTTAATCGACATGAAGATCCTCTAAAATAGTGGTATGAGGGCCGCTATATGTACCCGACACTCTATAAGTACATGAAGAGTGGTCTTTGCATCTCTGCAACGTCAGTGCCTTGCGAAAGAGTTTTTTCGAAAGGGGGGTAAATTATGCACGAAAGAAGAACACAATTAAAATCAAAAAAATTAATTTAAAATTAATCATTTAATTAATTAAAATAATCAAAATAATCATTTAAAATTAATTTTTTAAAATTATTTTAGAAGATTCTAAAATCTGTTTTATTTTTCAATGGAATTTATGAAGAATTGCACTATTTAATTGTCTGTGGACAGGCGGTATTTGCATTTGACCCGACTATGTGTACCATTAGTTTTCAAGTATTGCTAATTTACGTGTAGTCCGATGGATTGTATATAATAGTGTGCGACTACAAACAATTATACAATTATCCGAAAATTGTGTTTAAAAAGAACAGACTATATTAAGGTTAGGTACTTAGTATGTATGTATTTATTTTTTAACTAGCCTTCGAGTTCAGAGAAATATTTATTTTATATATTATGGCTGTTATATAATTTTGGTTTATTAAAAACAAAATCTATTATCTTTTCATTTCATTGTGTTTTACTTAATTCGGTCTCGATCGCAAGTAAGTTCAGTTTAGTTTGCAGCAGAAGATACACCTTTATTACGCGTGAACTAAAATGAACTAGAGAACTAATTCCTTAAACTAATCTTTATCGTGGACGAGTTGGAGTGAATTAGTACACAAACAATGAACTAAAATTCCCATCTCTACTTCCGAAAATAATTTATCACAGTAAAAATATTATAAATGCTAAAAGAAAACATCAACTTGAATCACCTAGAGTCAAAATAATCTTCACATCAAGCTTTCCTACAAAAGCACGTGATTTATTACATATTTTAGAGATTCTGGTACCATCTAGCGGTACGATTTGAAACTAATAATGATGTAATGTTCACAAAGCACAATGGGCTTTAGGGGGTTGGTTTAATTTTAGTTTATTTTTATAACATGTAAATTGACGTTGTGCAGGAACGAAATTGTCCAATACAGATTGCGTCCGTTAATAGTCTACTGGATTCCAAATGTGTAGTATCTTCTATGTCATGAGTAGTAAGTTTTTTTTATTTTTACCCAATTTATGTTTTTTATTTTACTTTGATTGCGATTAAATTAAAAGTTGAAGACCCAGACAAGGTATGGGTCCCACATATATTATTAGCTATAAAACTTTTCTGTTATTGTTAACAGCTTGGTTGAAAGTGCAAATGCAAATCGTAAAATGTTGTTTGTAGTGCCAACGACTTGGAGAGAACCGAAAAATCATGTTACAGATTTTTGCTTGACTAGTATGGCTAGTATTGGATCAAATTCTAAGCCTACAGTGCGGTAACCTAATTTACTATCGCTTTATTATCCATAAAACATCGTGATGAACTTCCTGATCCAAAAAGTACAGAATCGAACGTATATTGTACTCGAAAAGGGTCCTTTATTTGAAGTTTTAGGATGTTGAACAGATCAATATCTAATTTCACAACATGAACTTAATGATTTAATTCAAGATTAAAAACTATAAATATGACCAGAAATTTTAGCATCCAAAAAGAAATTATTGAATATCCTTCAAGGAGATGTAACATGTGAAACTGTATTTCCTCCAAGAGATTTCTGTATCGAAAAAGTGATATTAACAACAATACATCAAAAATAAATTAATAATTGTTTATAGCGCGTTTTAAGATATATCGTTAACTGATTGGTTGCGATAAACTCTTAACAACGCCAGCCGTAACGAAACCCGGCAAAGTTGCAAGAAACGCAAACAGGGCCGGACCTAATAAAATAGCAAGTAAAAAGATAAAATTAATTTTGTGCCTGGTTTAGTACTTTCGAAATATTTTAGCTTAGTTGCCATTCTTTTTTTAAACAGTGCAGTTCAGTAATTTCGATCGTATTTTTTGTTTTAAATTTTAAAATGTGGCGCCCTTGGCAAGATAATGATCATTGTGCTTCCGGTAGTGCTAATTTTAAAAGAAAACATTTATCGCCCGATGCTAAGCAAATTGTTAAATATGTGTATGTTTTTTCATTGAATAGGGGGCTTAATGTAAATGCAGCCGCAGCAGAAACGTCTTTATTAACGAAAGCTCCATTGTCTACAGTTAAAGATATTGCAACGAAGCCAATTAAAGTCAAAAAAGTCCGTAGTGATTCTGGTAAAAGAAAATGTGTTGGCAAAAGCGACAAAAACTAATTCGAAGCCAAATTTATTCTATGAATGAAGATCAAACTGTGCCTATATTGAACCATTAACAAAAGATGAATATTAATTGAATCATAACTATTGTGATGATGGCGGTTTGACTACTTAAACTATTAAAAAATACAGAATAAAAAATCGTCGCATTATCTATCTTGGTGAAACATGGTTCGATACACATGAAACGCCAGCAAAAGGATGGGTAGATACATCAAGAAAATGTCAAAAAAAGCCCCAGCGAACAAGGGAAAAGGAATTACAATTTTACATGCTGGTTCCGAGGATTGATGGGTTCCAAATTGTTTGCGGTTGTTCTTCAAAAATATTAAACATTCAGCTTTGGACTACCATGATGACACCACAGCAGTACTTTTTGAAGATTGGTTTACAAATAGCCTTTTGTCCAATGTGCGTAAGGAAAGCGTAATTGTAATGGACAATGCTAGTTATCATAACCACGAAAAAAATAAAGTTCCTAACGCAAATACTTTGAAAAATACGTATGAAAAATGTGATCTTCTAGAAATATTAGAGACATATAATGTTAAAAAGGAAAATGTATGTGATATCATTGCTGCCGATATGGGACATATGGTTTCACGCCTTCCCCCGTATTACTGTATTTTTAAATCAATTGAGCATATGTGGCATCAGCTAAAATCTATTGTTAGAGCAGAAAACATTTCTCGGACTCTAATTGCAAGTGCTGAAATATAAATTGGGAAGGTTGTAGATAGTAAGAGGTTGTAGATAGTAGATAGAAGGTTGTAGATAGTAATCCTGAAGAAAGTTTGATACATTCGATTAACCTTATTAAAATAGAAAGTTCCTATGTATCATTTACTAATAATATAGAACCACTTATTATCATTGTAGATCAAAGTGACAGTGTGAGCAAAACCGAATTAAATGTTTAATTAAATTTAAGTTATAATTTTTATGGTACTAACAGATAAATTTATATATTTGTATTGTACTAATAAATTCAAAATACACAAATCAATAAACAATGTTTGAGTCATACATAATAATAATTTAATCATAATTTAACAATATTTTATTATTTCCAAAATTATTCAGAAGTTAAACCACTCCGGCTATGGCGCCTTTTAAGAAACTAGGAATATTTGTATTGAGATTTATTGCGTCAATTAATATTTTACAGAAGGGCAACGAAATATCTTGAAACGGACTATACCACTGGATTAAATAAGACGTACCGGTTGTAATTAAGTCTTGATCAGATGCCATTGCCTGATTAACCCTCGAACACATTGGAATGCATACTAAAGGATTCGCTCGTTGTATGGTATGTGCAAAACAATGTAAATTTTTCATCGATAACCAAACAGATTCTGCTAAATTCATTGGACCGACCTTCATCCCCACCTTAACGAATCATTCTGTCCAAATATCAAAGTCATTTGGTCGTATTTACGCCATCTCTTTGTCAGATTAAAAACTTTTCGAACTACTCTCCTAACGGTAGAAAATATTATCTCTATCGCAAACTTATTCTCTCAGGTCACCTTTATGTAAACATTTATTAGTATTTATTAAGTTGGAGAAATTATCTTTGCAATATAATGTTCTAATTAGTTTACGGATAGCTATATTAACGATGTTACTTAGATGTTTTCAATATCAACCAGAGTGATACTTTTGCATCCGTTAATAGCAAATTCCATTTTGTATCATTTACCTAAACATTTCCTACATCTCACATATCACAAACGTATAAATCTTTACATTTTTAAAAGGTACGTATTGCCACACCGATGGCGTACCGTTTCCAGCTTGGCTGGGAACGTCCAACTGATTTCCATAATATTTTAATCATTTTCTATCCAGTTTGAGACCGCGACGGGCCGACTTAATCTTTGCTTCGATTTAAAATGAGCATGCGATATTTGCATATTCACGCCTGAGTGGCTTCCGCGTAGTAATTAAGCTATAGCTCGCTTAATATTTGAAGTAGAAAACTATAAACAGTCGTACGGTAAAATCAAGCTGCGCACTTTAAAACGGTGAGTGGTAAACTAATTGGCAAACTATTTTGATTAGTTGCATTTCACACAACGCATCAAAAAAGACAACCGTGAGGAGCATTTTTATTTATGAAACTTATCTGATAAATCGGCAAAACTACAGAATGTGACAGAGAAAAGGAACAAGAAAAAGGGAGAGAGAAAGGAAAGGAACTAACCGAAATACTTTATTTACAAAAATAGAAATATTCCATGTTGCAAAAGAGAAAAAGTATTTGTTTTTTTTTAAAGGTTTTAGAATGTGTTGGCTTCTAGAGTATGTCACGATAGGTATTTCGAGATTTCTTATTTAAATAAAACGAAAAATTTCAGAATAACATGTTTTTTTTGTATCAAAAAGTAGAGACATAGGATTTCTGTTTTAAAAATTATATTCTCCAAATGTCCCCATAGGCGGTGGATCTACACATGGTTATTCTTTGTGTAAAATTGTCAATAACAATTTAGCTCAATTGCGGTTAAATATCATCAATAACTCGCATGTTTTGTTTCATGTATTAATCATCTATGGACTGTTAGAATAAATATTGTCCTTGAGAAAACCCCACAGGAAAAGTCAAGGGGGTTTGGACAGCATCATTTTACAGGATATTGAATTTCATCATTTCGAGAGAAGTCGCAGTCAGAAAACAAATCAGTACAGTGTCCGTAACAAATCATAAAGCTTCTCTTGTCGTATACCACCTGATGCCATCTGGTTGAACGAACATACTGGCAAGGTGCATATTATCCAATTAGGGTCACAAAACATTTCTTAATACATTGCGGTAGCATACGCCATTAACTTGACCGTTCCACTATCGTCATTTTGATGAAAAATGGCCCTATAACCCCTGCACCCCACAATGCACGCCACACTGTTATTCGAAGAGGATGTAGAGGTTCTTCTGCAATCACTCGAGGATTCTTCACTTCCCCAAATCCTACAATTTTGCTTTTTCATATAACCTCTGACGTGACTATGAGCTTCGTGTTGCAGAATGCGTTGCAGTATTTCTAACGTCATCAAGTCTGCACAGTTCTAATACGTTCTTCTGCCTTAAAACGATCCATAACACAGGTTAACAAATTTAAACTTTTTTGAGGGTTGCAGAACATTAATGAAAATAGGTGTATATGAAATATTTTGTAGTCCTAAATCCGAAAATGATAAGCTAATTATTGTAGCACGTGCAGTTTTTTTGTTTTTTCTTACATCAGAAAATATTTGCCACTTTTTGGGTGTATTTTTTTTTCTTGTCGCATATTCGATATCTAAGGCTTACTTGATTATTTTTAAATTACAACAGTCCTTAAATGCATTGTTGGAAAGAGCATTTTTCTCCGAATTCAACAAGGTAAATAATGTATGGTTTTTTGTTCAAAATATATTTAAAAAAAATGGTTATAAGGTGTTTCGGTCTGTTTTAGGGTAAATACACATGTGTAAATACACAAAAGTTTGGAATATTCAAACATTTAACTTTTTAATGATATTAAAGTTTTCTTTTACTCGTTTACATAATCACCATTTTATTGCAACTCTATAACTCGATAAATAAAACTCGATAACAAATGACCAATGTGTGTAAAATTGATTTTTTTATTTTGGAGTTACAATTGGAGTTACAATGGAGTTACAAACATTACAATCTACCATTTGCCCTCAAAAGTAATTTAAAAATAAAAAGAATACTTTTCAATAAAACTAATAAGCAGTAGTTCCATGTGCCTGTAAATTTGTGTGCTCAAACTTCGGACTTCGAAAAGGGGGCCTTTTTCTAGTTGTGAACTATGGGGAGTAGGCAGATTGGGGCCTCGGAGTAAATCAATTAGATTCTCTTGAAAATGGCTTCAAAATGGAAGCCGAAACGTCGAGATTTTAGAAATCTAAAACGCGGTTCTACCTGAGAACCTAGTAATTCTTATATATATATATATATATATATATATATATATATATATATATATATATATATATATATATATATATATATATATATATATATGTGTGTGTGTGTGTGTGTGTGTATGTATGTATACACATACGCGTATTACTTTCAACAACATATTTGTAAAGTTTATAAAATGTATATAACAATACTGCTTTCTTCAGAATTCTTTAGATTATACGATTTTTTAAACAACTTTTATACCGTTAACAAAAATAAGTGGCAATTTTTTTCCAATTCCAGTCCAACTGCAAAACAAAACCACGTGTTTATAATGTTAATTGTTCAAGTTTCGTTTCGCAAGAACGAAGAAATACCACCGTAAAAGTGTATCGTCGACAAACGAAAGTAGAACAGACGCGGTTCGGGTGCATCGCGGTGTGTCATCTGCATCGTTGCATTTATGTCAGCCCTCAAAGTGCACCACCAGCGCCACTATCGCGTCGTCCAATTAATGAAAATAATTGGTCGGTGCACTGTTGTTTTTTACAGGTCGTCGGTGGTCAGAGACGCGTTGAAAGTATAACGAGAGGAAAGAAAGTCGGTACCATGGTTTTGCAAGAGGTTTTTGACTTCGACCATCACCATCACCATCACCATCAGACGATATGATTTCTTTACCTACTTATTATCAAAACGAAACTCTATTAATTTTTCGATGAACAAAATAATAACTCGTCATTCTCCATTAACTTTTTATTGATGAGTGGCAGTTTCTTTTTATTGAACATCGAGTAGTGGCATTCAAATGATGACCATTCTTCTAGCTAACAATTAAGTGACAAGATTATAAAGCAATGTTGTAAAGAGCTTCTTTTGCAATGTACCATTTCAATCTATAATTTACCAATTAACTTAAAAATTATATTCTTCGACGTCTTCCTGTCTATTAGGCAATTTGGTGGGATATATATTATATTTGCACTGATTCTATTAGTGTGTCCGTTATTTAACAAGTTGATTTTTTTTCACAGCGCCCTTTAAATTTTTAGTTTATACCCTAAAAGATAATATCAGATCAAATAAATCCTTGATATTAATAACCTTAACCCTGCCGAAAACACGATACATTTCCCATTTAAATAACATAGGATTTTTTTATTTTTATTTTTTTTTCTCTTGAACAAGTTAATATACAGCAATATCCAATAAATATTTTAAAAGCTCTACAAAAAAGCTCTATTTTTACGCTAAAAAAGCTCCCATTTTACGATGAAATTATTTATTCAAATGTTATTCATGGTCAAAGTTGAGTTCATGGTCAATGTATCTGCTTGTGCACCAAATTTTAACTAGTATAAAAAACAATAAATTTTTTTATGAATCAGATAATTATAGCTTACTGATATCTATACTATATATTTAACAAAAATGAAAAACAATATGTAATTCAAATTATAAGCGAGTATAAGAAAAGTTTAATAAAATATGTGATGGCATGAGAAGATGATGAAGAAATTTTACTTGCGTCAGGACAATGCACGGTCACATACAGCAAAACGGACTCTGAAAACGATCACCGGGTTGGGCTGGTATCTTCTCCAGAGAACACTTTCGGATTTTCATCTCTTCTAATTACTGCAACATCATTTGGTTGATTATTATCAACTTATATATCTTAAGCAAGTCGAAAAAATCATCAATAACTTTAAGAAAATCAACTACTAGAAAGGTATCGATAGTGTATAGAAGACGAGGGAGATTATATCGAGAGTAAATTTGCATTTCATTTTTCATAAATAAATACGAAAGGTAGCCGAAACAGACCGAGAGTTAAGTTGAGGATCTAATATATGGCCAGGAAATTCATATCGATATAGAAAATGTTGGCTTTGGTTCCTCCATCTTATATAAAAAAAAAATTGGGTAGCTGAGTTTATACTTGGTCCTAAAGGCATCAAAAATGAAGCATGCAATGGAAAAAGGGCCTTAAGCATGTTCACATCTGAAGATAGTAGTTAAAAACTTTGTATAACTTTAGAGAACAAACAGTTTAATGTGCGTGAGATTAAGTTACAAAAACTTACTTGATTTTTTGGATCGACTGAATTTTTAATCAAAATTTATGTATAAAGTAGCAATGTACAAAATTGATGCCGCAAATCAAAATACTCCAAAAAAAGCAATGCTTATAGCTCATATTGAAGATGACTTGCAAATATTGGTCCACAGATTTAACACATCAACAAAAAAGTTTAATACCAGGATTGCATTTATGTGTCCGGAATAATAAATAAAATAAAAACATTTATCATTGAAAATGGTTTTATTTATTGTCAAAATATTCTCCGCTATGACCGATACACTTTTGCATACGTTTGAATCAATTTTCTTCGCACCTGTTCCATTCCGATTGAGGTATATCCAAAACGTGCATTAACCGCTTCTTCTAGCTTGGAAAATCATTGACCATGTAGTTTATTCTTCACAAACGGGAACAAAAATAAATTGTTGGGTGCCAAATCACGACTGTATGGCAGATGACCCATCAATTTGATGACCCATCGGTCCGATGTGTGAGAGCTCGCGTTGGTGAGAATGATCCTGATTTGTTAGTTGTTTTTTCTTATTTCTTCAAAGACTTATGACAAACAAATAGTTACATACCATTCAAAACTGACCGTTCTATGATTCTTTAGTGGCATTGTAGCCACATGCCCATTTATCCCAAAAAAAACAGACAACCATTTGCTTTGAAGTGCTTCTTGCGCGAACAACTTTGGTGGGGTTTGGCTCATTTTGAAAGACGCATACTGTCGACTGCTGTTAACTTTCGGGCTCATACGCATTGATCCAACATTTGTCACCTGTGTAGATTATTAAATGTAATACACGGCATTATACACGGCTTTTGACTCAGCATGATTGTATTTTTTGAGCATTTCTTTATACCAATCGACACGAGGCTTTTTCTGAGCTTGTCAAATTATGCGGAATCCAAGGAGCACAAATTTTTTTCACGGCTAAATGTTCATATAAAATCTTGTATATACTTGTCATACGGTATGCCGCATAATGATCTTGTTTTATCAGTTCACGCACAGTATCGATGTTTTCTAGCATAATAACCGATTTTATACAACCTTTTTTAAATTCGTCCGTGAGCAAACGATATCCATGATTGACTTCACTAAACCAGTGATATACATACTGTGGTTTTAGATGGTGCTTCATCGCACAAAGTCTAAGTGATTCGCTAGATGCATATTTTTTCACTGAAATGAAATTTTCAAGTCACTAAACAACACAAATAGCGTTCATATAACAAAACGTTCTGAGTACGTGTGCAGTCAACAATGTCAAACTTTACGATGATGTCAGATATCGTCTAGCAACACCATTGTTGTCAATTCCGGATACATAAATAGCAACCTTCGTATGATCCTTACAGCTCAAAAAAATTAAACATTACTTATTGACAAAAGATCTATTAGATATAAGATGAAAATTGACGTTACATGTATAAAACAAATTATAGAAGTGAAATACTTACCTCGCGAATACTTATTGGAAGCGAAATAACAGGGATCACTTTAGCCAGTTACAGAAATGTCGGAAAAGACGTCAAATACCAAATACAGAAAACAAATAAAGTTGCGGGATGTCTAGAAAATATAATCTTGTAAAATGAACAAACTAGTATTAAAATGAAGACAAATACCTATAAAGTCACCATAACACCCATAATGACATACACACCAAACACGAGACCTGACATCAAAAATGCAAAATATTTCCCATTTAAATAACATGGGATTATTGAACAAGCTATTCTCTCTTGAACAAGCAAATATACAGCAATATGTAATACATACTTTAGTATAAAATTAAACGCTCTACAAAAAAGCTATCTTATTATTTGACGATAAAATTACTTTTTCAAAAGTTATTCCAGGTTAAAATTGAGTGCATAGTCAATTTCATGTCTTCTTTATTTTCGCTACAAAATTATTTGTTTAAAAGAAAAATAATTCTTATCAAGTATTATTAACCAAGTTGGTTTTTATCAACCGAGCTTGAGAAATCTTCAGCTTATCTCCTAAAACAAATTATATCAGACTAAAAAAGTTCTCTTCATATATATATATATATATATATATATATATATATATATATATATATATATATATATATATATATATATATATATATAATATAATGTGTCCAATGAGACTACAGTAGTCAGAACTTATACACCCCCGACCATTGGGTTCCACAATCTCATTTGTTCATTTTAGAAAGCATATACTTCAATGAAAACCGAGCTTCAGTTACAAAACAGGGAGTAAAAAAAAGGTAGGCAGTCATGGGGACAGAAGTAAAAACTAGAAACTTTGGAATAACTGTGTTTTTTTTTTAATTTTTAAATTAATTATTCTTTAAATGTATAATTTAAAAATATATAATTATTTTTTCACGTAAGATCGAGGATCTAAACAAATATAGAAAATGGACATTTGGAAAAATTAATTATATTGCTATACTTTTTTGTAAAGTTCTAATGGTGAAATTGAATAATATAAGTTATATAATCATTTTACAAAAAATGACAAAACGTATTTTATTTCTGACAATTTAAACCAATAAAAAATAATAATAATGAATTTAATTTCCCAAATTATTGTTTATTGGTTTAAATTTTCAGAAATAAAATACGTGTTTTGTTATTTGCAAGATGATTATTTATAAACTTACATCATTCAATTTCACCATTAGAACTGTACAAAAAAGTATTGTAATATAATTAGTTTTTCTAAATGTCTATTTCCTATATTTGTTTAGATCCTCGATCCTACGTGAAAGAAATTATTCATTTTTAAATTATATATTTAAATAATAATTAATTTAAAAATTAAGAAAAAAATACAGTTATTCCAAAGTTTCAAGTTTTCACTTCTGCCGTCATTCCCCATGACTGCCAACCTTTTTTTTAATTTCATTCAGCCAGGCTAAAATCTCTTTGATCAGTCTACGTTTTTTACACACCAAGCAAAACTACATTAACTAATAAATCCCTTTGAATCACCCTTGTAGTAATCATTTGGTACGTGTATATTTATTCTCGTAGATGCTTAGAAAGACCCAGAAAAGTGCATTAAAGAGTTAAAAGTGTTCATTCATTATGTCGTCGTGGCCTTTCTTTATGAACACCTATGTTTTTAAGGCTTATCTATTATACAATCTCTCTTGTCATCCGATTAGGCGACATAGCAACTATCTAAGCAATTATCGAACGATTAACATTTTGTGGCCATTACAGCAAACCATGGCGAGTGAATATAATGGTGCGGCCTACAGGAAAATGCGCCGAGGAGAGCTTTAAAACAACTTTTTGCACTTTAACAGCCTGCCTATATTCTATTGGTCGTTATTATTGTCTTTTCTTGTCTTCTTTGCATTTTATTGTGCGGATTTTGTTGTATAATCGATGGTTTATTTTAAAATGTTTTTACTTTCTTTTTAAAAAAGCAACTCTTTATTACGTGTTAAGTTCTTAGATATTTTTTTTATATTAATAAAAGCCATCCTAAATCACAATAATGTTTGTTATTGTTGTTTTGTTGTTATAGTGTTTGTTGATGTTTTTACCATCACTCACAGTTCAAACACGTTTGTTGACTTAATCTCTGAGTATTATAACATATCGGTCAATAAGACCCCAAACTTGCAAATAAAACGATCCTTTTTTTGCAAATTTCAACTTTATTCATCAATATATTCTCCTTAAAGAGCAATATAATCATTCCAATGATATTCTAACATTTCTACACTTTTTTTCAAAATATCTTTCAGTTTCGGCAATTACCTCTTAATTGGAGCGAAATGTCTTATTAGCGAGTATTTTTTTGAGGTCTGAGAACAGAAAATAATCGCTGTGAGCCGGTTCTGAAAAATACAGTGGAAGAGAAAACAATTCGAATAGCAATTCATTCAATTTAGCAGTCGTTGCCAACCATTTGTGACTCGGTGCATTGTATTGGTGAAGGAGCACTTTTTTTGTTCATATGGAGCCTTTTTTGCGATCTCGTCCTTTAAATGTACCAATAATGCTATGTAATATTGGTTATTGACGGTTTTATCTTTTTTGAGATAATCAATGAATAATATCCCAATAGTTGTATTATTCACTCAGCTGGTTGCAGATTTGACCCTGTAGTGGAGTGATGGATCCATATTTCATCCATTGTCACATACCGTATACAAAATCCTTTTTATTTCGCTTAAACAGCTGCAAATATTGCTCAAAATCATCAATACCATGTTGTTTTGGGTCCGCTGTGAGCAAACACGATACCCATTTCGGTAGCAATTTACGCATTCCCAAATGTTCATGCAAAATGGTGTAAAAACTTCCTTTCAATATCTTCACGATATCAGCTATATCCTGCAGCTTTACCTTACGGTTTTGCGAAATAATTTTGTAAATTTTTCTGATGTTGTCTGGCGTAACCACCTCAATTGGACGTCTTAAGCGTTCAGCATCATCGGTGCTTGTACGGCACGTTTGAATTCCGTATACCAATAAATTATGGTTGATTTTCCTGGGGCAAAGTACGGGTAATGTTTATCAAGCCATTGTTTGCTCCAACAGTATTTTTCTTCATCAAAAAGCAATGCTTAACACACAATTTTTTTTTTATGTAAGTATTTTATTTTTGTATATTTTGTAGTGGTAATTTGGCCATTTTAAAGTTCAATAAAATGGTACATTAGGTTAAGTCAGATTAATGAGATTTATCCAATTAGGCGAAAGTTTTAGTTAGATATTGACTTACCCAGTAAACCACCTCTTTTTCACTGAGTTTAATGGGTAATTTAGCTATTTTAAAGTTCAATAAAATGGTAAATTAAGGTTGGAACAATCGACCACTGGTAAAAAATTTTCATAAATTACGCCATGTATATAGTATAATTAAACAATCCCAATCTTCATTATCCTCCAACAATATTGATTAGTGGATCCAGACCTTGGTTCTGCCTGTTCCTAAAATCGCTTATGCTTAGCCTTCTTCATCGGTGTTCAAGCTGCGGAAACATCAAGGAAGGGAAAATAATTATTTTAAAGTGACCTAGTCATGAGAACCTTATCCCATTTACCAGAAATATATTGGGGATCTTTTAGAAAAGAATCCCGGGTATTTTGGAGGGAGCGAACGCCAACGAACGTTGGCTTATCTCCATTCAGCTCGAGTCCAACTAATGAAAGCTATAAGACAGAATCCGATTTAGGGAGATACTTGCTGCTGTTATGGTGGCTGCTTAAAGAACGAACAAAACACCCACGTGGAGAACGTGTGAAAAATCTGCTATAAATATTTTTCTCCACGAGCCCATCATGTGATCGGCTATTAGACAAGAAAAGTCCAGAGAGAAAAATCTTTAAAGAACTTTTAACAGCCTGTTTCTATTTTATTATTCAACACTATTGTATATTTTTTGTCTTCTTTCTACTCTGCTGCTTGAATTTTGTATCATTAATCTTTTCAAAATATTTTCATGAATTATTTCAAAGTACTTTAAATGTCTTTCAAGGCAAACTTTTTTACTTACAATTCTAGAATAATTTTAATTTTGCAAATAAGTTCGTTCAGATTATTAAAGAATATGACTCATAACTTTTTTCGTAAACAAAAAAAAAATCGAATCAGTTATATAATGACCTTTATTAAATACGATTTCTTGCCATCTGTTGACTAACTTCATTATGCCGCGTTCGTAAAACAGCTGAGGCTTATGGACGAGAAATCGATGCAGGTATCTTTTAACAATCTCTTCATCAATGAAGTTTTTTTTCTATTTTTTATTCTGTTGCATTATGTTAGAGTATACAATAAACAATATAATTAAATAGTTAATAGTCGCATAGAAGAAACAAACCCATTGTGTACCTCAAGTATTTAACCATGTATTGTTAAACACAAATTAGTATATATATATATATATATATATATATATATATATATATATATATATATATATATATATATATATATATATATATATATATATATATATATATATATATATGAAACTCAATGAACATTTTTGTTGGTTGCTTGACTGAGAACGAACCCCACCCATCCCTTCAACTCGGTTCAAATCAACCACTTTTGAACCCGACCCTTATGATTTGGCTGAAATGTTTATGTTATTTGTTTTATAATCTAACTATTAGTACCCCACTAAATAGTTGTCTGTGATTTTTTTTCCCTCAACCTAAAATTTACCAAATAAGACGTAATTTTTAAACTATTCGTTTTTCAATGAACTTGAATATTTCAATTCATCTTCTATAAAATGTTTGAATTGTTCGGAAAAAAACATTAATTTTTCAAATTGTTTTAATTTTTTTCTTTTTTTTTCAAAAAAACTTCCATTCATTCTACGTTTGATGCCGCAATTCCCATCGTGAGCGAACTTTTCTGTTGTCTTTTTTAATTTAAAATTTATTATTATATATAATAATTAACTATATTTTAAAATTTTCTTCTCTTTCGTTTAAAATTTATTTTTTCCATTTTTTGGCAATTTTACTTTGTTTTAGTAATACATTAATTTGAAATAAATATATCTATGATATTTAAAATTTCATATATAATTTTGACTTAATGATAATGACAGGAATTTTTCATAAATAACACAATTAATAATTATTCAATTTTTTGATATTAATATAATAAACGATTTATTCAGATCAAAAGGAATCAGGTTCTTCAAAAGTAGTCAATTTGCCATGAAGTATATATATATATATATATATATATATATATATATATATATATATATATATATATATATATATATATATATATATATATATATATGTATATATATATATATATATATATATATATATATATATATATATATATATATATATATTATTATTATTATTCACGTACGGGCCCTGGTGGACCACGCGAAGTACAATTAGAAGCGTTTCTTGTAGTTAGCCTTCCTTTACGCCCATACTAAATTCATTCTTTTGCTATGAGCTTTCTTCCTTTCGTCAGACTAAGCTGTTCCAGTCTTCCAACATTTTTCTCTCTGGCCAACCTTCCAAACGTTAACCTTGTATCTGAAACAGCCTCTATCCTGAATTTCACTTTGTGTAATATTTGCTGATCTTAGGTTCTCTTTAATTGCAGCAATCCATTTAATTATTTCTACTTTAGCTGTGCTCCTATTTTCATAAAATTCGACTATTTGTCTAGTTAGTCTACTCGGATTCATTTGTTTTATGTGTCCGTAAAATTTAAGTCTTCTCTTTCTCATATCGCTATGTATATCTGTGTATTGTTTGATTTCTTTATTTTCTCGAAGTCGGTATGTTTTAATAACTGTGTTGTAATGTCTCAGGTTTGTGTTTTTAGATATGCATTATGATATATTTTGTTGTAAATATTTTGTGTAAGTCTCAATGCCGTTTCCATATTTTGATATCTACCCTTGTTGGCTGCTTTTTCCAACTCATTTTCCATAATTATTTCACCCCAATATTTGAATTGAGAGACTCGTCTGATGTTGCCATATTTTGTTTTTAGAACTGGTGTTCTTAGTCTGTTGCAGGTTATGTATTGTGTCTTTTCAAAGGAAATTTGGAGTACTATCTTTTCTGCTGTTTCTTTTAAGATTCCAATCTGTTTTTGTGCCGTTAATATATCTTTATCCAAAATTGCTAGATCATCTGCAAACGCCAGACAATCAATTTCGATGTTGGTTCTCCCCAGTTTAATGGGCTGGTCAATCTTCAGGGCCGACTTTTTTTCACGCCACTCCTGTATTACTTTTTCTAGAACACAGTTAAATAAGAGTGGCGAGAGTCCATCCCCTTGTCTCACTCCAGTTTTAATTTCGAAGGGCTCTGAGATGTCACCCATTAATTTAACTTTTAACCTTGTGATAGTTAATGTTGCTTTAATAATTGCCAACGTATTCAGATCTAGTCCTTGTACCTTCAAGATTTGAAATAAAGATTCGCCGTCAATAGAATCATATGCTTTTTTGAAATCCACAAATGTACAGACGAGATTTTTATTTTGCAGTTTTTGATGTCTTAGGATCAACTTTAAATTCAGGATCTGTTCAGGGCAGGATCTGCCCGGTCGAAAACCTGTTTGATATTCACTAATTTTAGGTTCTAACTGTCCCTGCGCTCTGTCTAGTAGACATTGAGATAGAATCTTGTATCAAACTGGGAGAAGAGATACCCCTCTATAGGTGTTTATATACGTTCTATCTCCTTTCTTGTGTAGTGGATGGATTAGAGCATCTTTCCAATCTTCCGAAATCCGTTGGTTCGCCAAACTTTTTGTTGGAATATATATATGAACATTTTGTTGGTTGCTTGACCGGAAAGGAGCGCCACCTATCCTCGTCTCTCGAGGTTCAGACTCATGAGGGCGCCAACATATGCCATACCATCAAGACGGACGCAGATCAAGATTGAACGCAGTCCAAGAAAATATAATACTATATATATATATATATATATATATATATATATATATATATATATATATATATATATATATATATATATATATATATATAGTTATATATTTGCTCTATTCAATCAGATACCCATATATTTGACATTGTTTTTATAAGTAGTAGTATATGGTAATCAAATACCATAGCGCATGTTTCCTATAACGTGAATATTATGTAAGTAGAATATAGAATGTACAACCCATGATGCTAAGTATAGCTAATGATGATTATAATATCAAGGCAATAGAATGGGGTAGATCTGTATTAACTTTTGCAACAACTGGAATTAATGATAATCCCTAATTCGGAAAATATAGAGAACGATATAAAATAAACTTAATATAGTTGTTTATTCTTCTCTATAAATATTCAGCTCTTTGAACATCTCCTAACATTTTTCCTGGTAGAGGTCGTTCTAAGAACAGCAGCTTTTTTGCGACTTTTTATTAACTGTCAGCGTCTTTTTAGCCTTAGATCACATGTTTAAACCTTTGCAAAATTATATTCATTTTATTGCATTCCAAAGATTTCTTAAAATCGGAATATCTCAACCACTATATTAATGGGAGAATTGCGAGGGTCGCTTGAATCGTTCTCGACGTGACAAAGAGGTAGTTAAAGTATGACTAAATAACTATGATTTGGTCAAATATGATTCGTTAAATGGCGTACTGTAAAATTTTAGATACGTTCAGTTAATTGCTCGATTGTAGCGATCAAGTAAAGCAGTAGAATTTTGACAGTTTTCAAAAATTTGTAAAAAATTGTTTGAACTTATAAAGTGCTGTTTAACAACGATATGCATACAAAAAAGTTAGATTCTATTTTAAAAGGTTCTTCCAATTAATTTTTGGCTGTAAAAATGTGAGTTGGTGAATTTGTATGTGGTCGTATATCCATTGACGATGATGAACTCTTGAGATGCGCTAAAACCGCTACGACGGATAAATATTCGACATTTTATAACGTTTTTTTGAGGAAAACTTAATTTATTGGTCGTAATCCATTGGACAATGAATACAATATTATTACTAATGATCGTCGACTGAAGGTACGTGAACTTGGAATCACCATTATACGCCAGTGACAAAGCAGTCATCCAAACAGTGGGTGAAGAGTACCAAAGAAAGCGAAAAAGGTCCCATTTGCAGGAAAAGTCATGGCTACGATTTTCTATGACTCACGTTTTGTGATGTTTATACATCACTTAGCAAAAGTCAGCACCATCATGGAGAAGAGCTACGTTATACTATTGGACCAATAAAAGGGTGCTATTCAGGCTAAACATCGTCATTTTTAACGTCCTCATTTCGTTGAAAAGAAAATGCTCTTTCACCACGATGATGCGCTTGAGCGGACGTCCGGTGTTGCTACTACAAAACGCCATAGGAAGTGTTTTCTCATACCGCATGTTTACAGGATTTGGCTCATCAAAGCTGTGATAACTACTTACTATGCAGTAGCCAACCTTTGTGGGAAGAGTGCCACTATCCGAAAAAAAAAATTATGCGTACCACTTTCAACTTTTTCAACATACTAAAAAATATAAAAAGGTGAAACAATTTTATTTATAGGCTGATTATGGGATTTTTACGCAAATAGTTAGGTTATGTATAAAATAAAAATGAATAATTTGAAACATTTAATTACTTAATTAATGTGGTTTTTGAATTTCTAGATTTTTTACCAAGTGATCTATATTAGGATTAGTTGAAGATGCTAACAAAATTAGGTGTTTTAGGTGCATATCAGTTAATCTTGAATGATATATTTTATTTTTATATTCATCATAGAAAACATTTGTTCACAAACATATGTTGATCCAAACCTACAACAATATCTGATAGCCAAATCATATAAATTTGAAAAATTGCTTGTTGGTAGAAATTTTCAAGATTTGATATAATTTGAATCACATGCAGTTGAAATAAGTACCTTATATTTGCTTTTCAGCGTAGTATGGTGCTGTAGGTCAATAATTTCGATTTGAATTTCCGGTGGGTAACAATTAACGTCTTGCAGAGACATTTAGAAAAAAAAATTGTAAAAAAATTAACATTTTTTTATCATCTTGAAAATCATCAAACGTAGCACCGAATGAATCCTGTAAAATGAATATTACATTTTTAAATCTATCATAGTTCGGAGCAGTATTGACTTTGGTAGCTAGTGCTGCTTTAACGTGAAATAGCAAAAATTTGTTCACAAAAGAAGATATATATCCAACTAGGGTAGCAAAAATATAATATTTTCCATGTAATCTTAAATTTAATTTATTTAACTGTCCCATAATATTAGTGAGAAAAGCTAAATTCCATAGCCAATCTTTATTCTTGAGTAACAAGGACTCACTGGGCAGTTAATTTTTTTCTTCTAGGTATTTTAAAACACACTCCCTCAAAAGCCAGCGCATATTGCAATGAAGGAGTAACTTGCCATCCTATTCCGTTTCTTCAGAGAAAAGCTCATGACATTGTTGTCGATTCAGAGCTCAAGCTCGAATTTTATTGATACAGCGAGCTACAGGGTCACCAACAGATGACAGGTTTAAGTCTTTGGCACGAATAGCTTTTTGATGGATAATACAACGATACTTAAAAACTTTTCTTCCCAAATAATGTTCAAGCAATGGAACAAAGAGTGTCGCACTCGCTCTCGCTCGAGGACGCACAATCATAGCAAGACCTAAGCAGAGACAAAACAGTGCCGCTTTCCGGCACTATTGCATTCAGTAGCTTATGTGTAGGATTTTTACGGATTTTGCTAAAGTTTCTGAAGACGATATTATTATTTTTTCAAATTTTCTTCGCGTGCTTTGCTTTTCTTCGTAAGTCTTCGCGTGCTACTGTAAAAACTCCGCCGTGGCACACTGTGGCACGCGTGCGATGTGTTGATCTAATTATATTAAATAGCAAAATTGAAAACATTCTCCAAAATCTTGTGTTTTCTTTGTTAGGCTGTAAATCTTTCAAAGAATCTTCGTAGTTAAATGTAGCTATAAATATACAGTAAATAAAGTACCCACTTACAACCCGATAAAATGCAAAAAGAACCAGGATTTTTAATATATGATATCTGGGTTAGTTTCTGGGACAATAGATAAAACATTTTTAAACTGAACGTAATTGCCCGCAAACTGTACGTTTAACAACAAACCGGCGAATACCTAGCCGATTTCTGCAACCGAAGACAATTATACACTGGTAGATTGTATCTTCTGGTCGCTAGCGACTTAATGGTTCCTAGACGCAGTAAAGTGGCTCGAGGTCTAAATTGAACTAAAATCAGTTAAGAGATCAAGCTTTAAGCGATAGTTTAGAACCGATTTACAATAGCCAACCGGCCGAGATTTGTTTTTTCTACTAAAATAATGCCTTCCACATTTTTTTCCTTATTATTATAATGAGATAGGCAAGTCCAAGTTAAATTGAAAGAACCTCCACGATAAAATTTACTTATACTCGTTTTGGTAGTGTTTTTTTAGGTTACTATACGAGGTGTGGCTAAATAACGAGACTGACGCTGCTACAGAAGAAGTACACATGCGCCAAACGCCAGTGAGCAACAGCTATTTAACGTGAAGTATTCTCATTCGAATGCAGTACCTGTCGCATCTGTAAACAAATTGAACTGAAGACGTTTCTCAAAAAAAAAAACACTTAATATTTTTAATTTTTAAATGGATTTTAGATCCGTCAAAATGTTAAATATATCCTCGGACATGGAAGAGTCACCGTTTTCTTTGAGGTACTTTCATCTACTCCATCCTACCATTTGAAATGATGATTTAATTTTTGGATTGTAAGGGTGAATCCATATTTCAGTCAATGTTATAAAACGTCGAAGAATTTCTCTAAATCACATTCGAGTAAGTCGAAACACTCTTAAACATTGTACTTTCGAATGCAATACTTTGGTCAACTGTTAACAGACTATCTATCGAGATGTTTACAATATCAGCAAGCTCGCTTTCCTTTAATCTGCGACTAATAATATGGCATTGTGGATTTTTGTGACGGTTTTGTCGATCATAGCAGTTTTTGGTCATCCCTAGCTCTCATTATGTTCGTTCATTTGATGCATGACTACATTTAAGTTCAGCACCTCACTTTTGAAAATGAAAGACAAAAATGCATCAGAATAAAATCTAATTCATTTTACGTATCCTTTGGGGTTAACAAACAATGTACTGCATCGCCAAAACCTTGCATCTAAACGTAAGGGCTTTAAACTTCGCAACCCGCAATCTATGGAATCATAATAGAGACACACCAAAATCATTTAGTCTTACTTGTGCAATCTCTGTGTTAAGCCGAGAACTTTTCGATTCTCGTATGTATGACTAAAATAGATATAGCCCATTCGATCTGAGACTGCAAAACGTATAGGGGAGAGTGGGGGAAACACGAACCACGGATAATCCCGAACGCAACATTCCTAATGTGTTAGAAAAAGATGACAGTATTTTGTTTAACGCAATCTTAACAATCACGGCACCTGTAGTGCCAGACAACAACGCGGGAGAAGCGGACGCATGCATAAATGTAACTTGATGTAGCTTTATTTCTAGTACTCTACAGTACTACAGTAGTCTACAGTTCACATACTGGAATACTCACAAATAAATGATTCTAATGACAGTAACGCTAATGGCAAATGTAATATAACCTAAAATATTGGTTTTTATGTTAATTGTTTCGATCCTGTGGGGTAATGGCGAACAGACGAAAATAGAGAACAGAGATGTCGGGTAATCCCGAACGTTCGGTCCCCTTTCGTTAATTTGTCGTTTCATTAATTTTTTTCTTATAATTATTTTATCAGAAAATCATATAAGAAAAACAGAAATAAAGTATAAAGTAGAAGATCTCCAAAAAACTATTGAAGATGTCAATACCCAAAAAGGAGTCTTGACAAACCAGCAGAGGCTTATTCAGTTTCAAAAAAAAAAATTATCACCATTTGGAGAGGATTTTTATAAAACAACCTGAAACTGGTAGAAAGCCGTTATTTTTAGACTCTGGATGGATAAATGAAAGCTTATTTATTGACTGACTGCATCACTTTTCTTTTGCAAAGTTTTTCAAAGAAAAATCCAATACTGCCAATTTTAGACAATCATGTCAGACTTGGTGCATACACACTCTGCAGAACACTATGAAATCATTGAGTTGACCCTGCCGTTGAATTGCCTACTACTACTTCTAAAACATTAAGCCGCAACATTAGAAAGAAAAAATCGATTATTTTAACAAGCACACCTGTAAAAAATCAACTAGAAGAAAATGAAAATAAGAAACGAGCAAAATAAAGAGAAACCAAAAGAAAAGCTGAAAAAGTACCAAGGAAACAAACTGAAATGAAAAGACTGAAACGTGATGGTGAGAAATCCAAAAACAATGAAACTAGAAAAATACTGGAAAATTTCATGGATATTAAAGAATTTAAAGATTCTGACCAAGACAAGAAAAAAAAACACATAAATGATGACTATTATTGTATTTTTTGCGAGGAAAAATATAAAAGCCTCCCGATAAACACTGGATTATGAGCTTCGTATATGAAATTTGGGCTCATGAGAAATGTACAGATGGACAATCAACATCGGCGGGTTATAAATGTGATCTCGGTCGTAATTAAGACTGATTATAGGTTATAGATGTTAATTCTGGTTCCCGACTAACTAAAGGTTTGGTTTTTTTCTCGTTAGTGTTACATTTTATTAAAAACTTCTAAATGTTGATTTCTGAGGTAGTCACATGGATAGTTAAACTTAATTAAAAAGCAATAAAAGAAACTCTATGTCATAATTCCGCTGTCTTATTTAAGTTTTCCCTTAAGCATTCGTGTTTCCCCCACTCTCCCCTACTGCAAAAGTATAGCCCATTCGATCTGATACTGAATACACCCGACACATTAATCAGGAATTCTTTCTCTGAAAACTATTTGCTTCATTTGAAATAGTGCCTTATGAAAGGACTCCTTCCATTATTTATATAGAGTTTAAAGTAAAGTTTTGGGGTTAGAGGCGCATCAACAATTGAGAAGGCTATTTAGCGACTGAACCTACAGCTTCACGTGGGTCCGGTCATCAGCTACCGAAAACCCCGGTCAGCACCCACCTCAGGCTATCAGCCCTTGGTTTTGTGCTTAACCGAAAGTATCTCGAGAAGCCTGTCGACTGACGAGTGACCAACGTAGAAAACCTCTCAGAAGGTATCCGGCCTTACCCAGCCTCGAACTGGCGTGACTGAGGGGTGATTCCTTATCAGATTTTACACTCTTACCAAGAAACATTCACAAGAATTTTAGGAAAACTTTTTTGTCTACTACGGGATTCGAACCCGCTCCACATTAACTGTCGTAACGTAAGGCTGACGCCTTAGACACCACAGCTAATGTGGCTCCTTATAAAGTGTAAGAATTTTGAAACGTAATAGCGGCAACACTGTTTGAAATATAAATGTCACTCATGACATTGTCAGACTACTACGTTCACTATATTGTATTAATTCACCGTGCAAAGATATACGAGTCAATAGCGAATTCAAAATATTCGTATCTACCATCAATCGTCATCTATCATCATTCGTCATCTACCTCACTTTGCGAGAAAAATGATCTTTTCCGACAAAGCGACTTGTGGCTTAAAGTATTTGTAAACACACATAACTGCAGGATTTGGGTTGATAAAAATTCTGAAGCAATTCAGGACCTCTTCATCCTCAAAAAGTCAGTGTTGAGTGCGGTTTTTGGACTGAACGAGTGATTGGAGGTTATTTTCTTAAAGACGATGATGGAAATCATGTTATTGTTAATAGGGAACGTTGCAGGAATAAGCTAATAAAATATATATTTGGCCTGAACTCATACTTGTGGATAGAAATAATGTTTTCCTTTAACAAGTCGGTGCCACTTGTTACACTGCTTTCCAGACAATCGAATTCCATTTTTTGTTGTAGTTATCATTCTGTCTCATTTTTTACATTACACACATATTGGATAACCATCTACATCTATAAATAACGAGACAGATGCTGTAAAGCATTTTATTTTAATTTCATACGTATTTGTTTATTATCACCTTCCTATACCCTTCCTATCACCTTCCTATATATATATATATATATATATATATATATATATATATATATATATATATATATATATATATATATATATATATATATATATATCAATCAATTATCACCTTCCTACATTAATATACCCCCCCCCCCTCTTTCCCGACAACACTCCATGCGCATCTTCCATTGTTCGAAACAATGCTGGAAGTCTTCTTCTGTCAGCTTGTTCAGAACGCGTGCTGCTTTCTCTTTCACACAGCTTCACTGGACTCAAATCTTGTTCCTTTTAATGGAAATTTAACCTTAGGGGCACTTCACGTGAAGCGGACAAGGAAAAAAAGTCGAGGTTCTGAAATTTGTTCATATTGGGCATATTTGTACTTCTAGGGGATATGAACGTCTACACATATTTCTTTTTATTTGAAGTTTAGTTGTTAAGATATGAGATTCTATAGAATTCACCTAATTAACGGCAGGGTTTCTTTGGAATTTTATTTTCATGTTGAAATAAATTATAATAAAATAATAAATGTAGTGTTTCGTATAGAAAATTTACTGTTATTTTTGATTTTCTAATCAGGTTCCAAATTTGATTATTTTTTCTAGTATTAAACCGGAAGTAAATATTTCAAATATTTTTTAATAACTTCAACCATTTTAATTAAAACATTTTTACTGCAAAATAATGCTTAATATTTATACATTTTAACATAAAAATTGCAAAATGGGATCTTAATTAGCTTAGGCGATAAATCAGTTAGAGTACAGACATCTCGCTCTGAACGTGATACCTGTCGCTTGTTAAAGTCGGCTGTTGATGTAAAAACACATTAACTGTGGATGTAAACATCACCTCGTGGATTAGGAGATCATAAAGTACCGAACTGATCTACTAATTGCTTTGCTTCTCTCGCTTGTCGTCTGGAAGATTAAAATTATTCTGCAAGTTTATTTTCACTCAAAGATTTAGGTGCTATAGTCAGTATCATTGTCTTCATAGAAGTAGATGTAGACGGATCATTAAATTTTCCTTCAAATGTTTCAAAATTTCTTGGTCTAGGTATTGGTCAGTTTTGGTCGAACGAAAGATAAGTTTATACTTATCTTCGAGAACGTACGGTACATCTGGGGAGTGTTGTGGAGTTTCAACTGATAATAGACTACTCTTTACGAGATTTTCTACCACTGCCGGAGGTGTCTCAACAGGCATTCGTTTCCTGCAGGATGCATACACATACACATTTGGGGAACAATTTCATTTTGAGCTAAACTTTTAGGAAATTTTCATATATCTTTAAACTTTCAGCTGGTAAATTAAATAGATTGAAGCACCGATCACCGTACGGAGCCATAATAAATCAATAAAAATGATAAAACTTGTTAACAGCAACTAAAGAAATAATGGAAAACAAGCGTGGCTTGGAGTGATACTTCTATCTCTTTTCATTATATAACTTTAATTCGTTTTTATGAATTGACTCTTTTCGCAACTAAGACATGGCGTTATTATTCGTATTTCGTCGTTACAATATGAGAAAAAATCAAGTAAAACAATGTTTTATTTTGATATTCCTTACTACACATATTTTTGTTCAAAATAATACATTTTATTTTAAATTAAGGTATTAAATAACCTTATAATGACGTAAATAGGTAAGACAATAATTCATAATCAATATTATTGAAATATAACCAACGTTTTAATGTATTTTTACATCACCAACCGGCTTTAACAGGGTATCACGCTCAGAGCGACATCTACGCGCTATAATTGATTTATATGCTAAACTAATTTAGATCCCATTTTTCAATTTTTATGGTAAAATTTATAAATGTTAAGTTTATTTTGCATTAAAAATGTCCCCTTGGGAAACAGACAGAAGTCGCACAGCGCAAAATCCAGCAAATAAGGTGGATGGTCTAACACTGGGATGCTGTACTTGGCTAGAAACCTCTTGACAGACAATGCGGAATAAGCGGGCACGTTGTCTTGAAGAACCCATGACTTGTCCTTTCACAATTCGAGTCGTTTTTTTCCTTATTCTTTCACGGGCTTTAGCAAGAACGTGAAGATAGTAATGTTGATTAATAGTTAAACCTTCAGTAACCCAGTGAAGATACACAATCCCATGAATATCGAAAAAAACAATCATTATTGCCTTGAATTTTGATTTGTTCATTTGAGCTTTTTTGGCTCTCGAACAATTTGGGCTCTTTCAGTACATGGATTGGCGCTTCATGTCAGGATCCTAAGAAAAAAAAACTACGATTCGTCATATGTTATTATCCTTTTCAATAAGTTTGAGTCATTTTCAGTGGCATTCATAGTGTCAGTACAAACATTTTTGCGAGCTTCTTGTTGTCCAAACGTGAGAATTTTAGGTACCATTTTGGCAAACACTTTTTGCATGTTAAAATTGTTCTTTGCTGTACCCATTCTTTCTCATTTCCTACCGATTTTTTCGATATTTTCATCCGCCTTTGACGTGGAAAGGCGACAAATACTTGGATCATCTTCAACGTCTTCTCGACCGTCTTGAAAACGCTTAAATCACTCAAAAACACATGCACGCGATAAACATTTATTTCCATACGCTTCTTTCAATAAATTATGAGTTTCAGTAGCATTTTTTTCAAGTTTTAAGTGAAATTTCACAACAATTCTTTACTCTATTGTTACACTTATCATTTTTCCGGCGAAATAAAAAAACAGCTCTAATGCGAACGAAGGCTACGGTTATACGGATTTGTTTACAAAAGCGAGAAGTACTGCATTTGAAAGAGAAGGCTTCCCGCTAAACAGCTGTTGGTCACTGGCGTTTGGCGCATGCGTACTTCTTCTGTAGCAGCGTCAGTCTCATTGTTTTGATAGCCACACCTCGCATACGGCTCAACAAGTGAATTACACTAAAAACAGTTTTAATTTTTCTTACAAAATAAATATACGCGTATGTAATTGCGCCGACCAAATTTTATTAAAAATTCTTAGATTGACAACTGTACTTTATTTAAATCATTAGCAATTACATTATTTAATTTAATTCTAATTAGATCTAAAACTAGTTACACTATAATCATTATTGAGACAAGGGGATATCAAAATTAACGAGAAAAGTGGACATACATGTACAGCTAAGTTAATTAAAATGATTCGTCTAATCTAAGATCTTTAACCGCATCCTGACAAAATAAAAATAATAAAATACTTGATATAACTGAGAATCAAGGGCAAATAAGGTTATGATATAACAAAGGATCTTCGAAGTCGATGCGATATAAAAGAAGGGAAAAATACACATTTAAAAATTAAACATTTAAATGTCGAATCCCCGTACATTGGCTTGATTCAAAAGTTCGTCCCTTTTTTTAAAGAAAAATTTGCACATATTGTTTTGAAAAAATTACATTTAAACAGTATAATATGTGTCGTTCTGTTCAATGACCTTTCTCCATCTCTTCCGTAGTTGCATAACCCCACGCTTACAGAAGTTCTATGGTTTTTGGTTAAAGAACTGATGCAAGTAATGTTTCAAATCATTCAGAAATTAAAGTATTTTACCATTTAAGCTGTTTTGAAGCGATCTAAATGGTAGTCGGAGTACGCAAGATCAGGAGAGTACGGTTGATAGATCAAAACATTTCATTCAAGTTGTAAAAGTTTGTATCGAGTGAACTTGTGAATTTTTCCAAATTAATACTCGGGTTCACGGGAAACTGCTCATAATAAACGATTCCCTCCCAGTCCCATCAAATGCAAATATTTTCTACATACATCGTGATATCTTACTCTTAGTATTAAAATACACCATTCATTTTTCATCACCTGCAGTCATCCGTTTTAAAAATGTATAGATTTCGTTGCCCTTCAATAAATAGTCGCAAGTCCAAATTCGGTCTTAGAAATTTTCCTCGATTAACTCGGCGGAAATTTTAACTCGCGGAAAAGGCGTTCATACTTCGGTCTTGTTAACCATTTCAGGTTGACGTAATCGCTTTGACACTGTTGACTGGTTGATTCCAAGAAGTTCTCCGACCTCTCGAGTGTTCTACGAGGGTTGTTATATATGTATCCAGAAATGTCAACAATGGTGTTGCTAGGCGTCATCTGACATATACATCGTAAAGTTTGACATTATTGACTGTATGCGTACTCAGAACGTTTTGTCATACTGACACTATTTGTGTTGTTGTGTGACTTGAAAATGTCATCTCAGTCAAAAAATGGAATTAACTTGCTAGAATTTTCGTGCGATAATATACTACGATTTTCGGTATGGATTATCTCAACTCCATCACAATGGAACCCGTATTAAAGAATACTCAATTTTTGTTGCTTATTTTTACCTATAAACGATGCTAATAAATGTAGTATAGTTCACTTTTTTGTAGTTTCAGTAATTATGAAGGAAAAACCAAAGACATTGTTCAAGGCAGTAAATATAGATAATAATATTAAAAAATAGAAATGAAATTAGTACTAAATTGTTTGTAGTTTATTGTAGTCATAAAAAATTACTCTATTCATTCGATAAAATCGAAAATAACGAAGTTGTCGGAAAAAACGACCCTAATCCAGAAACTACAAATGGTATAAATGTTTGTAGTAGTACGTGTATGTTTGTAGTGACTGTTAAACTCTTGTTATAACTGCAAACAGAAGAATCAACTGATCAAAAAATTATTATGATTAAAAAGGTTAAAGCCTAAGAAATTAAACCGTTTGTAGCATCTTCACCTAGTATATATATATATATATATATATATATATATATATATATATATATATATATATATATATATATATATATATATATATATATATATATATACGTATATATGCATATATCTATGTCAGTAAATAGGGCTCTTATAAGCCTTTCTAAAGCAAGGAACACTAAAGCATAAACTATACATGTTTTATGGCGCAACTGTTTTCATCCAAAATCGTGAATAGCATAGAATAATAACCGCGAAATTTAGTTAATTCTTTAGGGAAGTAACATAATTTTCAAAAGCGTAACAACACCCCTTTCAACAAGAGTTCGATTGAATGATTATTTACAATTTATAAACTACAAACGATTATATCGAATGTAGATCCTTCTGCCCATTTTCAAATTTTATAGAACATATGCTACTGAAACACACAAACTATGGTACTGATTATGTCTGGAAACCACTGGAGTTGATAAAGTTTCAGAAGCTCGCTACAAACGATATATAAACTACAAACGATTATATCTAGCCCAGATTCTTCTGACAATATTCAAATGTCATAAAACATGTGCTACTGAAACGATAATATTTATATCAGCGAGTTTATGATGGGTAAGGTACGGGTAAGGAAATTGTCTATAGTTTTATCTAGTTACAGAAAAAAATAACCTACGAACCATGGCACTGATTATGTCTGGAAAGCAGTGAAGTTAATAAAGTTTCAGAAGCTGACTATAAACGATATATAAACTTCAAACGATTGTATCGAACGTAAATTGAAGAAGTAGACAGAAGAATCTACGCTTGTTCTATAAAATTTCTTATATAATATCTATAATATTCGATATAATTGTTTGTAGTTTATAAATTGTTAATAATCATTCAATCAAACTCTTATTGAAAGGGGTGTTGTTACACTTTTGAAGATTATGTTACTTCTTTAAAGAATCAACTGAATTTCGCGGTTATTTTTCCATACCCTCCACGATTTAGGATGGAAACCGTTGCCCCAAAAAACATGTATATGTTCCTTGCTTAAGAAAGCCTCATAAGTCCTATTTACTGACATACATATGTGTATGTATGTATGTATGTATGTATGTATGTATGTATGTATGTATGTATGTATGTATGTATGTATGTATGTATGTATGTATGTATATATGTATGTATGTATGTATGTATGTATTTATGTATGTATAGATATGTATACTAGTTCAAGAAGCTATAAACAGTTTAATTTCTTAGGCTTTAACCTTTTTAATCATAATCATTTTTTGATCAGTTGATTTTTGTTTTCAGTTATTACAAGAGTTTAACAGTCACTACAAATATACGCGTACTACTACAAACATTAATATTATTTGTAGTTTCTGTAGAATCGTTTTTTCTGACAACTTCGTTATTTTCGATTTTATCCGATATTTATTTACATGAAAAAAATTTACATACATTATTTTTCGTCTTATTATCAATATTTACTGCCTTGAACAACTTTTATTGTTTTTCCTACTAAAAACGAACTATACTACATTTATAAGCATCGTTTGTAGGCAAAAATAAGCAACATAAATCGAGTGTTTTTTAATGCGGGGTCCAGCTTGATGGAGCAGATTATCTCTGGTGGTACGTTTGAAATTATGAACGTACGAACGAAATTATGAACAGAAAACCTTGGAATCAATTAATTACGAAAGATGCACTGAATCTTATTTTTTATGTTCTGAAAAGTCGAGGACACTTTAGAAACAACGTCTCCTGCAGCAGAGAGACATGCAGGTTACCGGAAACGACGCATTACGGCGAGCGGTCAGTCTCCGCTGTAAGACACGCAGGATGCACCAGCTCCTGCTGACCGGTCCGACGAAACAAAGCGGAAAGAAAGCCGCAGAACGACGGTAATCGGCTTGTACGTTTTATTTAAAACCCGCTTTTCTTATTATAGCGAAGAAATAAAGATACCAATTGGGTCTTAATTACGGTATGTGGCAGGAAGCAGTATCGGTAAAGCTACTGTTGCTCGATGACGATGATGCTAATCGTCATTTTTGTGTTAATTTAGTGTGTTGATGATATCCGTGTTAGCGATTAGATTGAAAGAGGAAGGAGATACAATGAATGATGAAGATATAATCTGCTTTTAGCGTGATGGCTTGCTGAGGTTTATACGCTTCATTAAGTTTGAGTCAGCATTAGTTATCATCAAATTTAACATTTGCCTTACATCTAGATAATTATTAGATTAGCTTTAGTTCTTTATGTGATTTTATTTAAAATTTAAAGCAATATTGGTTCAACTACATATAGAAAACTTATTAAACACCATTAAAACCCCTAAATAAATCTCCAACAAGAAAAAAATTGATATAAGATGAGCAATATCTCTCATTTTCAATAACATCATTAAATCCTTAAATATAATGGTATTTCATCCGTTGATAGAGAAATCTTTTCAGATCTATACTAGTCTTAGATATTATCTATGCCTTACGTTAATATTTTGTTATTTATAACAAGTATTTTTTTAGCATGTCCCTGAACTTGATGATAATATAAGAGTTTTAATTTTAGTCCCACTGCCAGATTTTGGCTTATTGCAGCATTTTTTTGTTTTTCTATTTTTTTTTAATATTATGAAAAGAAGAATGCACATTTCGATTTCAATTATTTGCTTTTCTTTTTTTTTTATAAGAATAATATCTGAACCGAAAAATTTTACTGCCTTCTGAGTACAAGTATATAAGTTTCTACAACTTATCAACAATACTGATCCACACATTAACTGACAATCGATGTTTATGATGTACTTGTACTAAAGAATGAAGTTCATTGTTTTGTCACCACACATGCTCATTGTGGGCATTAAAACTGCTACTGTTGGCAAGCATAGTTTCGTCTGGTGAAAAAACTGTGTTCAAGAAAATGAGAATTTGAATCTTATAATAGGATCTCCATCGTGGAATATAGCACGGGTTGAATATGATATTGTCGTAACTGTTGTTCACTGAATGAATTGTACCATTAAGGGCCATCTATATTAGGGTGTTCTTTATTTACCAAGTTGATTTTTTTTATCAGCGCTCCCTAAATTTTTATTTTATGCCCTAAAAAAATATAAAACCACAAAAAGTTCATAACATTAATATTAAATCTTGCCGAAAATACGATATATTTCCTATTTAAATAACATGGATTTTTTACTTTGAATATTTTTTTTTTTTTTGAACAACTTTTATTTGTATATATAAAACAAAGTTGTCTAATTTCCATTTATATTTTTTTCTCTAAAACAAAACGCGTATCCCTACACTGTAGCTTCTTCGGATGGTTGACAAAGAATTTCTATGTTCGCTGTAGAGAAAAATATGTGGAAATAAAAAGTGGAAATTAGACAACTTTGTTCTATTTATACAATTTAGTATGAATTTCCATCAAGAAAATGTCGCAACCTTCCTCACAAATTTTTATAGGGAATTGAACGCTCTACAAAAAAACTCTCCAATCAATTTCCGATAAAGTAATTTTTTCAAAAGTTATTATAAAATTAAAATTAAATTATTAAAAAGTTATAAAAGAATATATCAGACTAAAAAAAGTTTTTTTCTTAAAGTATTAATTCAAATATCGTTTATTTTATTAAACTTTTCTTTTCTTAAACATTTGAAATTGTTTTCTTATTCTCGCTTACAACTTGAACTACATATTGTTTTATATCTTCGTGTTTAGCGAGAATATTAATATATTCTTCGGTCAATTTTACGGCTCTTTCTGCGGTATTATTGACTACTTTTAGATTTTCAACAATTCTCAAGGCTCTTAGATAATTTTGATTGTCCAACCATTTATTAATCTGTAGAACATTTTTATCGATATTGAATATTTAAAAAAAAATAGGGAGTTATTAATAAAACAATCAATGTTTTTTATTTGAAATCATCTAGATTTACATTAATCACTGTAATCGCGTAAAATATAGATAATTACGTTGTAAAAGTAAAAAACAATATCCACAACGTTTTGCTGAAATATTTGATAATATACATTATTAGTGTACGAATTTAGACACAATGCATTAAGCTTTATGTTTTTAGAAAAAATATTATAGATGCCAGTAAGCTATAATTAAGTGATTCATAAAATTGGGTTTTTAGTATATTAATTTAAATTTAGTGCACATGCAGGCATATTGACTATGAACTCAATTCTGACCATGAATATCTTTGAATAAGTAATTTTATAGTAAATTGTTAAGAGAGCTTTTTTATAGAGTGTACCTACTCCTACAATTTCCTACTAAAATATGAATTGGATATTGCTATTAACAGGTTTGGAAAGAAACAAAATTAAATGCAAATAGGAAAAAAATCCCATGCTATTTAAATGGGAAAAGTACCGAGAATTAATCATTTGAAAAGCACCCTTGAAGGGATTGTCAAAATTTTTATCTCTGAGTTGGCACAACTGTCCTCTATACTGACGAGGAGTTTGAACGTCATCTGTCATTTAGTTTGTTAACAGTGCTCGATTTGGTCAGTTCATCTCAAGTGTGTTTTGCGAAGAATTTGTCTTAAATCTTACATTACAGGTGGAATTTCGTGTGCCGAGTCGATGAAAATGTTGCGGAAGGCTTACGGTGAATCGACTTTATCAAAAACACGTGCATATGAGTGGTACAGTGCATTCAAAAGCGGTCGAGATGAGGTGGAAAATTTGCATCGCTCTGGTCGGCCATCAATGTCTTCAACTGAAGTTAATATCGCTCAAGTGAAGGAAATTGTGAGTGAAAATCGTCATTTAAGTTTGAAAGAGATAGCCGCTGATCTTTCTGAATCAATTCGTACCACTTTAAGCGATTGTTTGGGCATGAAATGCGTTGCCGCTCGAGTAGTGCCAAAAGACCTGAATTTTCTTCAGAACTCAATCGCGTAAAAGTCGCTGAAGACATGCTAGAAGGAATCATTTCCCACCCCACATTCATAACACGCATTGAAACTGATGATGAGACATGGGTATATGAGTTTGACATGCAAACCAGGGAACAAGCTTCGGAATAGCGCCTCCCAATTGAGCAGAAACTGAAAAAGCCACGTCAAAGTTGATCAAAAGTTAAGGTGATGTTGACTGTTTTCTTTAATTATCACGGTGTTGTACACTTGGAATTCTTACCAGAAAGTCAAACTGTAAATAAAGAATATCATATGAGCGTTATGCGGCTTTTGAGAGAGCAAATTCGTCGAAAAAGGTTAGATTTGTGGAAAGAAAAGTCTTGGATTTTGCATCACGACAACGCACCATCTCACAAGGCTATCATTGTGAATGAATTTCTGACCAAAACCTTAACAACCACGATCGAACAATCACCGTATTCAACTGATATGGCTCCGGCCGACTTTTTTCTCTTTCCAAAACTCAAATTATCACTTCGAGGTACCCGTTTTCAGTCGATAGAAGACATAAAAGCGAATTCGCGGAGAGAACTGAAGTCGAAAAATGCGTGTAAAATATGTGCGCACTGTTTCACGGACAGAAAAACATATATTAGATTTTTCCGGCAGTTCGTCCGGTTGTCGAACTGGTCCTTGTCGGGAGCTTGCAGACGTTTTGCCAAAGCCTTATTTGGCATCTTCAGCATTTCTTTTTGCCCCCGTAATATTTGTGACAGTTTGGGTTTGATTGTTAAGTAGTGCATACAGGCAAATTTAATGATAAATACACGTTAAAAGAACACAGAAATTGTTGTAAATTACAGCTAATAAAAATCAGTTATTACAGTTCAACATCATACAAAATATCACCCAGGGTCAAATAATCGTGTATTCAAGCAATTTTAAAAATTTGGAACAGATGACCAGAAATTCGGATAAGATAAGAATCGGAGCATCAGAGGTCCAAGAACAATCGGATGGCTGACAACATTCCACGTGTGATTGCACAATTGGGAATTTCTCCATATAGTTTATGCCGAATTTTGAGAAGTGATTTACACACGTTTCCCCATAAGATTCAAATTGTTCAAAATTCGTTGCTTATAGACAATAATTAACGATTAGAATACTATAAAGCCATTACAAACCACTTCCATCAAATTGGCATTTGCTCTGGATTATTTTATGGGGATTTTTAAAGGAAAATGTTTAGCTAAAAAAGCTTTAACCACTACGGGAACTCTATGACAAAATTCATATTGAAATTGCCGCATTAGCATCATATATGTAGGCAAAAGTTATGGTACATGTGAAAAAAGGGAACTAAGTTACATTGCTGCACCCTAGCATAGCTGCATGCATAGCTGCATGCATAGCTGCATGCATAGCTGCATGCATAGCTGCATGCATAGCTGCATTTTAGAGGCTCACATTTCATGACATAATTTTCAAAAATGTATTATTACAAAATTTGTACGTTTGACATTGTTGACTGCATTTGTACAAAAAATGGTGAGAATTTTCGTACGACGATTTACTACGATTTTCCACATGGATTATCTCAACAACAGTGCATCGATCAACTCACTTTGAATTTTGGCGATGAAGCACCATCTAAAACCACTGAATATTACTGGTTTAGTGAAGTGAATTGTCGACGTCGTTCATTCACGGGCGAATTTAAAGAAGATCATCTTTAAATGAAATCATGATGAAAATTGGTTCAAATGCACGCAAAAGACGGCCATTGCGGAGAATAATTTGAAAAACAATAAAAGCATTTTCAATGATAAATATATGTTTTAATTTATTATGCCGGATACATAAATAGCAAACTTCGTATTATAAAAAAGTATACTTGCCCCAGCCGTTATATACCGGGTTTCTCACAGTAGCCGTTCGTTAGAAGTTTTCATGGTTAGAAAAAACTTAAGATCCTGAATTTTTGGACTTCAGGGTTATTTAAGATTCTCTTTCATTTTAATCTTTTAAAGTCATAGAACTTCCGATTATCCCGGAAGTCGCCAGTAACTTCCTTATTTTAAATGGAACTTCCGATATATTATTTTATTTTTGGATTCCTGAGAAAATTTCATGATGAGTTCCATCAGGTTTCCTTATTCCTATTTTGAACTGTTTCTTAAATATCTGATACTTTTGAAAATGTTGAAAGATGTAACCTTATTTTCAACAGTGCGCTTTTTACCCATTTTCGACGGGTGCTAAGCGCTTCTGGGGTAGACGGAAGCACAAGAATGATACTTTCGAAATCCACATTTATAATTAATTTATGGCATACAAGGTGTTCATAATTTTATGACCAATTACATTATTTTCAAAGTTAAAAAAGTTCGTTCTTTCAAATGTGACACTAAGTATATTATTGGATAGTCAGATGCAGAATTTGATTCTGCATCGATTCGTTGTAACTTTCCCTATACCTATTTCCAACGGTTTTCTTGTTAATCCATATGTATTTTTTATCAAAAGCCGATAAAACTCCAATAGTCCTATCTAGCAAGCCTTGATTTTGACAGGAATTGAAACAATGTTGATATTATGTCAAAGCAGTATCAGCTCACAAATTCGTGAGGTACCTACTTTCAGTTTTAGTGATTTTGAAAATTTTTTCAAGCACAGTTTATAATGGAAAATAATGAAAAATATTCCAATACTGATTTGTTGAATTTGTTTTATACGTATGGTGAATGTGGACGAATTGTCAGACGAACGTCCAGATTATTTACCGAACGATATCCGGACCTAGCAATAATGCCTCCCAGAAAATTCGCAAGAATCGACGCTCGGTTTTTGGCAATGGGGAGTATAAGGGCAGCACGAAATTACCTAAAGCCCGTAACAGATAAAGAAGATAACGAGGTGAATGTGTTGAATTATTTTCAAGCATATCCAAGGAGTACAACTCCAGCAGCAGCGCTGGATTTAGATAGTTCAAGAATATCAATCCACAGAATATTAAGAAAACATAAAATGCATCGTTGAATTGGCCTACAAGGATCCTGGAACTGGCCATCCAGATCACCCGATTTGACGCCCTTGGATTTTCATCTCTGGGGCCGTATAAAAGAACTAATATACTCTACGCCTGTACAAACTAGAGATGAATTATTGAAACGTATTCACGATGCCTTCACTAATCTAAGTCCAGGCAAAATTCGGAGATCTGTTTGGCGAGGAGTATATGATAGAATTATCCATTGTATGAACCAAAATGGCGGTCATATAAAACAATTATTGTAATTTTACATTAATTTATTATTTCTTGTAATTATGTTCCAATTTTATCATATCTTTCATTTGTTATTACGTTCTAAATTTTGTTATGTTCCTGTTTTGTTTTCATGTTCTAATTAAAGTGAATTCCTGCCGTTTCCGTCATGTTAATTTTGTTTCGCAAAACAAGCGATGGCGATGTATTGGTTTCTGCCAAAAATCACATTAAAATAGAAAATATGGATTAACAAGAAAACCGTTGGAAATAGGAACAGGGAAAGTTATAGCGAGGCGATGCAAAATCAAGTTCTGCATCCGACCATCCAATAATATACAAAGGGTCACATTTGAAAGAACAAACTTATTCAACTTTGAAACTAATGTAGTTGGTTATCAAATTTTGGACACGCTGTATGCGATAAATTAATTGTCAATATGGATTTCAAAAGTCTCATTCTTGTGCTTCTGTCTACCCCAAAAGAGCTTAGCACCAGTCGAAATTGGGTAGAGGACGCAATGTTGAAAATAAGGTTACATGTTTCAAAATTTGTAAAAGAATCAAGATATTTAAGAAACAGTTCAAAATAAGTTTAGGGAAACCTGGTGGAACTCATAATAACATTTTCTCAGAAATCCTAAAGTCAAATAATGTACCAGGTGTTCCATTTAAAATAAAGAAGTTACTGGCGATTTCCGGGATAATCGGAAGTCCTATGACCTTGAAAATATTTTAAAATAAAAGCGAATCTTAAATAACGTAAATTATTTAACTTACATATAGAATTAAATAAAGTCCAAATTCTGAATTCTAAGTTTTTTTCTAACCACGAAAACTTCTAACTAACGTCTACGGTGAGAAACCCGGTATATGTGATTGCCTATTTTATCAAAAATAAATAAAGTGACGATTTGTAAACACAAAATGGATTTATACTAATTGAAATTTAGGAATTTATTAACGGCATTACTATTAATACAAATATATTACATTTGAGTTGTGGAAAACTAAGTATTACTAAACCATTCAGTATGCGTATTAGTTCAGCAGCAGGTTATCTCAGTAGTTCACAGTTTTGATAACCTGGTTCGACACATTCAGATGTAAAACAGAATTATAATGCATATAATGTAACGATGTCAAAATTGATCATACAAATTTTGTCCTGTTATTTCTTTGATTACCTCCATGTTTATCTATTGTTTATTAATTGTCTTGAGCAGTATATTAATCGTACGATTCATGTAAGCGCCGCACACCTTCGTAATGATTTTCTTGAACGTCAATTTTACATCCGAAATTAGTAACACAGAACGGTTTCTACTTAGATTTGGCAGCCATTCAACTCGATTATTTACGTTTGAATTGCACTAAATACATCTTGTTAATCTCTCTCGATCGATACGCGGTAACCACATGTTTGTGCTTCTAAACGGTCCTAGTTATTCCCGTAACCATTATGGTACTTCTCAATCTGTCTTTTTGTTCCTTCATTCGCGCAGTAATAGAATGGTTATTCTCTGCTTAAAATTTACAGTTATTAATTAGGAAAATACATTGAAAAAAACCAAAAGATTCGTGATGGACTTCAAAGGTGCATTCGTGGTGGTCTGCCATGACTAATTACTCGATTTGTTTCTCTTGGTAAATTACATTTTAAAGTTGTCTTTAATTAAGAAGTCTTCAAAGAAGCGTTGTTTGACTGTTGTATTGTACAGACAAAGATTTAAAATAAGATTTTTTATTATTTGAATGTTGGTCATCTTAAATCAATTTATGTTATACATCAATATCACTTTCAGCGATATGATAAAACTTGTAGCATATAATATTAAATCGGTTTATAATAATCGTCAGGATCATATACACCATCTTTTCTTAACCCTTTTAGTGCCGCGACTTATAAAATTGACCAAAAGTTAAGTAAAAAACGTTGCGACCCCCTTTCTACACATATGATAATTTGATTGTTTATCAAAGTTTCACATCGATCGGTGATTTATGAAAAAGTGTTTTTAATTTTAAATGGCTTATAAACTCCTGCGGGCGTGCTGATACGCTTACAAGTCGTCAAAAAAAAACGAATCATCTATTTGCCTTTGTATTAGGTGACGAATTGTCAGTGACAGATGTATTTGTGACTGGGCCTTTACACTTATACAGAAATATCGCACACAGCCAACAACACCCAACTACAAGACTTGTGTAATCCCTTGTTCTTATAATACTTTTACCAGTTCGAACCAGTGCCTTGCACTTGCATGCACTTGTAAAATGACCCGCCCGCGCACCTCTCACCGTAAGTCCGCGCATTGGAGATGGATCATTTGTCTCGAGCGCGCTTAGGCAGGTTCGTACATGCTATGCCCTTTGGTAATAAAAACAAAGGACCGAGATGAAAAGTCTCATAGTAAATTACGTTTTTACGAAAACAAGTACTACGATTTCTTCTCTCACCCAGTGTTAAATACTACGACTTTTTCACACAGTGTTAAATTAATAACAGTGTGGTAATACAATAAATTAATAAAATTAAATAAAATGAACCCATTTGTGACAAAAAGAAATGCACCGCCTACAGAACTGGGAAAACAGTAAAGAAAAAGACTAAATTGTACAAGGAAACATTGAAAATATGGATTCATTGCCTTGGAACAAGCCGCAATGTGTTGTTTATTATCAAGTTCTGTCCGCGGAAAGCATGAAGTCTTCAAAATTAGTCTGACAACTCTAAACAAAACACCCATAATGAGACCGCAGCACTTCAAGCATCCTATTTAAGGAAGTCTAAGCCCCACACGACTGCGGAAAAGCTCATTTTACCCACTGCCATTGATATGGTCAATGTCATCAGTCCGGAAGAAGCAAAAAGATGAAAAGTATACCACTTTCAAATGACACAATATTCATACGTATTAATGATACGGCCACTAAAGTAAATATTTTGCTATTCAGTTCGACGAGTCAACAGACAGAAAAACAACAGTCAACAGACAGAACAGTGAAAATTCTCACGAGTTAATTTCTTTTTTTAAATGAGATGAAATTTTCAAATCAATAAACAACATAGCAACAAATCAATAACAAAATAGCGTCCGTATGACAAAACTTTCTGAGTACGTATACAGTTAACAATGTCATACTTTACTCTGTTGATACATCTGTCAGATATGGCAGATGGCGCCTAGCGACACCATTGTTGCCAATTTCGGATACATAAATAGCAACCTTCGTATAAGTTTAGTTAAAATAGATAGCCAAACAGCTATACCAATCCACCCTAGCAGTTACTTGTCTACTAGCATTAAAAACTTTACTGAATTTTCTGCTCCAAATCAAATCAAATCAAATCAAATCAGATTGAGCTCATTCTGCGTACATTTTACTAGCCAGGTTAGCATCATCAACAGATGATTAGAAATCAGTTTAAAGGTTCCAAAATTTCAAATAGGTTTCCACTAATGCCAAATCACTTTCTAACCTTTCGATAAGCGTTTCGCTAACCATGTTACCATCATCAGGAGATGATTCAAACTGATTCTAAAGCTAAATCATATTTTTATGATAACCGTTACTAATGAAGCGTGTAAAAACCATGATCCGTAGAGTTAACTAAGGGTTATATTATTAAGTGAAAAATAACATGTAGCTCCGAAATAATATGGAATGATGGAATAATATAAAAAATAATGAATAATGAATAATGAATAATATGAATGAAGGAATAATATGAAAAATAATCCTTTATCCCGGTTCATGGTTTTCTTAGATTTTGCTATTTGAACGCTTTCATATACATCCAAAGCCCAGTCAAAGAAAATAATTTCTCCAGCCGCCCCCAAATACTTTGTCCGAAAAAATCGATATGTACGATCGTATCACTGGTCGTTTCTTCTGGATCTTCAAGAGCCGGATGACGGTTTAAGTTTCTGGTTTTCGGAGATGCTTGATAATGTTTGAGGGGCAGCTGGACCAATTATTGCGTGAAGCACCTAAAAAACGTTCCTTGTTTTTGAATATTTTTAATATTATTCACGATCGCACCTGTAACTTTTTAAGTCTTAAGTTACTAATATTTATATTATGATCATAGTTGAGTGCATGTTAGGACACACAAAATTTCCCATTTCCTCCATATCTAATATGAGTAATATATTCTTTATATCAAATTCATATGGATCTTTAGTTTTTACCAACATATATTCGATCACAATCTTGACAGCTAATTTCATAAATCTCCGATTTTTCATGTTAGTCTAATTTATCCTTTAGATTACACAAGACTCGTTAACTTCTTATATGGTTTGTAGACTCCCTTATTGAACATTTTTTTGAAAATATTATCTAACCATCGTATTAGTTAAGCATCAAAAGGTATTACCATGAATTTGCTTTGGTTCTCTTCCTTTTGAACAGTCAAAGATCCTTTCAAAAATATCTTAAATTTATATTTCCTAGTTATAGTTAGTTATTCTTATTCTAACCATTCGCTTCAACTACTTTCCTAATTGATTTTATCTTTGTATAAAGAAAAATGGCAGATTAATTCTTTACGTAACGTTGACATAGCTGTCCTCCCCCTTATTTCGATTATGTCGACTTGTAGATCGACCATATTCAATGTACGGCCTTGATATATATACTCAACACTCGAACTAACCTTATGAGAAGCAGAGGCTTCCAAACTGAGAAGATATTCCGATATTCATAAGGCAACCTCTGGTCGAGACCGTCTCTGTCAAATGATAGTGTGCGGTATAATTCATAACTATCACTACATATATCTGATGAAATTTAATTTCGAATTTCACCAAAAATCAATTAATCTAAAATCATCAAATATGATTTAATTAATAGCCAGTATCATTAAAATAACTATAACAGCGATAAAACATTCTGAATGTAAAATTACAAGTAGACAAACTCGTTTTAGGAATCAGTATATAGAAATGTAGGATATTATTTAAATGAAGCCAAGATTAATATGAGAATGGAGATCTGAATTTCCTTTTTACCAGGCAAGTTGATCATTAAAATTGTTATGCATTATGATAAATAAATAATATAATTTATATTTTAATGGTGACTTTATTATAAACATGTATTTAATATGAATATTAAAGTACTTGAAACTATTTAATTAGATATATATTTTAATTATGCATTTCCGTTTTGCTTAAATTTTTGATTTTTTGAGATTGAGGGCAAGCAGACTACATGGCAATATAATAGGAGTACCCATAAGTAAAGTAATATTTTTTAAAACATTGTCGTCTAATAATTTAACGTAATCTAACATAACATCTATTTGGGTTTAGTAAGCTTAATGTGCTTAATGTGAATAATCTGTTTAATATTAAATTTTGGAATAAATCAGGTAAACCCTATAACAAAGATGATTTTCGAAATCATAACAATGCAACTAACGCCATTAATACTGATTATCTTGGCACCTTGGATGGCGGAACATATCAGTGTAAGTTTAAAAAAATTAAAAACAGTGTTTTCAGTTTTTTCCTGTTTAGACCTATTTAGAAAACGTATATGACAGAAGTGGTTTGAGAGTTTTGATCTGGAATTTTATTTGTGATCAATTGTAACCACGGTCAGGTGGATATACATATATATATATATATATATATATATATATATATATATATATATATATATATATATATATATATATATATATATATATATATATATATATGTTAGTTCGTAGTGCTTCGCGGATGGAAGAATATGCTAGACTATTAGTCCGGGAGTACATCCGATCGTTTGTGTCCCGTTTGTTGGGAACGTGCAGACGTTTCGCCAAGGTCACACTTGGCATTCTCAATGCTTGTCTTCTGAAGACTGAAAAGTCAATCTTCAGACACAAACGGGACACAATCTATCGGATGTACTCCCAGACTAATAGTCTAATATATATATATATATATATATATATATATATATATATATATATATATATATATATATATAAATATATATATATATATATATATATATATATATATATATATATATATATATATATATATATATATATATATATATATATATATATATATATATACATATATATATATTATTCGTGACCGTTTAATATTATAATTGTTTTTAATCTTTTTTGGGATTTTCGATCAATTATAAGATTACATAATCGTTTTTATAAAAAATACAATTTTATATCTCAAAACCTACCCTATATCTAATTAAACAATTAATTTCCCAAATAGGAGCCACATTAGCTGTGGTTAGCGTTAGGCGTTAGCCTTACGTTACGGTAGTTAATGCGGAGCGAGTTCGAATCCCGTACTAGGCAAAAAAGTTTTTCTAAAGTTCTTGTGAATATTTCTAGGTAAGAGTGTAAAATCTGACAAGGAATAACCCCTCAGTCACGCCAGTTCGAGGCTGGGTAAGGCCGGATGCCTTCTGAGAGTTTTTCTACGTTGATCACTCGCCAGTCGGTAGGCTTCTCGAGATACTTTCGGTTAAGTACAAAACCAAAGGTTGATAGCCCGAGGCGGGGTGCTGACCGGAGTTTTCGGTAGCTGATGTTTTCGGTTAAGCTGTAGGTTCAGTCGCTAAATAGCCTTCTCAGTTGCTGATGAAATTTAATATATTTCCCAATTTTCAATTGATACATTTTTGACTTATATAATTGCTGTATATATAACATTATGACATTATTAAATAATAAATTTTTATTAATTTTTTTATTTATTTTTACTTTTTATTGTTTGTGCATCTAATATCATTACATATAAAAAATCTAAAATTGTTATGTAATAATTAAAAAAAAATATAAAGGTAAAAAATTTGTTAAATATATCAAAATCAAAAATGTGTCAATTGAAAATTGGGGGGAAAAATTAGTATTTTATGAATATACATATATATATATATATATATATATATATATATATATATATATATATATATATATATATATATATACATATATAATAGACTTTTAACAGATGTATGACAAAGTTATTGCGATATTGTGACTCGAGAGCATTCGAAAAATTGAAGATAAATTAACAGTTACGAAAAGTGTTTCTAGTAACGCTACAAACAACAAAAAATGGAGTGAAAATACATAACAGAAGTTCCAGTGCCAAACAGATGTCATCGAGACGTAATAATTTGTACACAACATTCAACGCACACTTTGTGAATTGCAGATTTTTCTACCATCGACAAGATGTGTAATGAAATATTCGAACCCGAATATCTCGCAAACGGTGTTAGATATCGATATTGAACAAGGTTACCTTTTTGACGTAGGAATTATGACTCTTGTCTATTTTAAAGTTAAAATATTCCCAGCTTTAGAGAGTAAAAAATATGAGCGAGTTAATTCCTTACAAAGTAGGTAGCAAGCGCCCTCTAGCAACTAGGTTCAAGCTAGTAACAAATTTCGGACTTTTCACCTTTGAAACCCCAACTACCCCAATTTTAGACCTGATACCTTCAACTGTTTTTAAATTATCTCAATTTTGCGAAAAGTTGGAACCCATATATATATATATATATATATATATATATATATATATATATATATATATATATATATATATATATATATATATATATATATATATATATTCTTTTATAGATTTTCTTGGACTGCGTTCAATGAGACAGCAGTAGCTGAGTGTCATCACACACCCAACCGTTGGGTTCCACAATCTCATGTGGAACACACAACAATCTGCGTCTCCGCCTAAATGAACACTTTTGTTGGTTGCTTGACCGGGAAGGAGCCCCACCTATCCCTTCAACTGGATGACATATGTTTCGTCTCTCGAGGTTCATACTCTTCAGGGCGCCGACATATACCATACCATCAAGAATAGGGAGACCCTATCCACAGCCAACAACCCATGTTTTCGCCGACCTCCCGTCGGATGGCATATAAATGTAGTGTTAGATTTCCTTGGACTGCATCCAATGAGACAACAGTAGCTGAGTGTCATCAGACACGAAACAATTGGGTTCCATAATCTAACGTGGAACACACAACAATTTGCGTCTCCCCCTAAATGAACACTGTGGTTGGTTGCTTGACGGGAACGTATATATATATATATATATATATATATATATATATATATATATATATATATATATATATATATATATATATATATATATATCAATATATATCAATATATATATATATATATATATATATATATATATATATATATATATATATATATATATATATATATATATATATCAATATATATCAATATATATATATATATATATATATATATATATATATATATATATATATATATATATACAGCAAAATATCATTTAGACAGAATTTTTGGATAAAAATCCTTACCTTAGTCCAAAAGTTAATAGTACCCAAGATGCAGGGTGTTAATGGGGGATTTTTTAAGATAAGAAATGTAAAAATGTTACATTTCAAAAGCGCAATTTAAAAGAATGCAATGCACAATTTAAACGTAGATATCTATTAAACGGTAACTCGGGGCGACATTAAATAATTTGATTTAAAAAATTAAAAAATATTACAAAGAAGAAAGTTGACATCATTTACCAAGGAGGCGCACCTATGTGACGCCCCTGACTAAAATATTCAATTATTAACAAAAAAAAAACGTTTTTCCATTCCAACTTATTGAATTATACCGAATTTCATGACTTTAGCATAAACCTGTTAAGGAGCGCTAGCAATTTTTGGGATATGTTTATAGGATTTTTTTTTATGTTTTAATCTCTTGAGTCACCTCCCCAAATATGTCGATGTTATTTTCGGACATAAAGTTTCTATTCAAATAATTGTTTTTTAGATTGTTTATTTTCTGTACTCACCATTTTCAAAAATTTCAATTGGTTCCACCTTTATCATTCCGATTATGAAATTGCACAACACTTGTTTACCGCACCCCGTATGTATCATTTAAATCCCGTAGAATGATCCTCCGATTAAACAAAAATTCAACAAAACAAAACGAAAACGTAATATATATTTTTTCTTAAAGTTGTTTCATCGCGCTAGCCCGGTCCATATTCGGAAACTAACTGCAACAAATAACATTGTGGGCCGGTTTACAAAGAAGGGCCCAGAGTTCAGGGCCGGGTCGGGACCTTTCGCTCCCAAAGACCTTTCTGACATTTTGACCCCCCTTCGAATCGTCTCGAACCGTTCACTTTTACTTGTTTTGTGAAGCGGTTTGTGTGTGGGTTGTTGGGCGAGGCCAATTTGCACGATCGACGACGACTCTTTTTAAATTCCACTTTTGTTCCCATACTATTCTGACGGTTGTTATTGCGAACTCTTGTCAGTGATACAAAAAAGCGAAGTTTGCTGAGAGTTCATAAGGTTAAGCAATTTTGAATTAGTCGCCTCGTCAATTGCTATAATCTGGGATCTCGTCCACAAATAGTAATGTAACGGGAAGATTTTCATTCTCTCATTTCATTTATAGGTCTTTATTGAAAGAGTTTTTGGAATTTATATTGTTATAATCGAAGAAACTGGTGATGTTCCTAGATCCAAACCATTTTTGAATTAGAATAACCACTGGTCTTCCTTTGGCAAGGTACCTCAGGCGTATAAACACATGGTTCAAGTTGATTGCTGACACCAGTTGAGTGTTGAGCATCGCACTCACAAAGTGTTAAAAAACTGCACTGTTTGGCAATCTAACGCATCGGTCAATAAATGCCCGGTTTGACAAATAAAACAAACTTTTTTTGCAAATTTCGACTTTATTCATCAATATATTCTCATTGAAGAACAATACAATCACTCCAAGGCTTTTCTAACATTTCTACATCTTTTTATAAAACGATTTCTCTTTGACTTCAAAATATCTGTCCGTTTCGGCAATTACACCTTCATTGGGGCGAAATTTCTTTCCAGGGAGCATTTTTTAAAGCCTGAGAACAGGAAATATTCGCTGGGGGCCAGATCTGAAGAATAAGTTAGATGAAAAAGCAATTCGAAGTGCAATTCAATACAACAGAGCCCGGGAAATGTTTATCAATCCTTTGTTTTGCTTCAATGGTATTCTTCTTCATCAAAAAGTAATGCTTTATCAACACACGAATTTTTTTTCCATTGTTTTGAAAATAACAAAAGTAGAGCCACTTAAATCACAACAAGTCAGAAATTAGAAGACAGATTGTCATAAAATTTTGACACATGACGTTTGAAGGTTGGCACAATCAACCACTGATAAGGATTTTTCGTAAGTGATGCCATCTATATCAGATTTACACTAATATCAGATTTACACGAATTTGCAGATCTGCTCTGAAGGCGGCGTTGACTATTTCGCTTATATTAGGAGTCACATTTTAAATTTACTCTGATAGCTAGTAGGAGTGATCTATAATTCCTGGAGTGGTAGCTATATGCCGTTCTAATTAAATTAAATTTCACTTATTTCACGAAACCTGTTTTCTTCATACTAATAGCTTATCCTATTTTTCTGAACTATAAGAACCCTGCTTAGCACATTCAAAATTAAATATTTTAAACGGTTTAGTTGGCCACATTTGCGTTTGCGATCACAAACAAACAAAAATAAAGCTAAATGGGCACAAAGTGAGTCAGTTTCAATTTTCAACTTATGCGCTACAGCGAATATATTTTTAGCTCGATTCAAATATGTATATCAGATGTCACACTTTTGTTCTTTCCCAGCATAATTATCTGCCTCATTGATATTAAAATTATTTAGTTAGTTATTATTAAAAATACGATGTAGATAAATGGTATTTCAAGAATTTGTAGATTGTTAAAATCAATCACGCTCATTCAAATCACAATTTATATCAACAGAATTTATTAAAAGCCAATTTATTATTTGTTTTGGGGCTATTTGTTTTTCGCGAAATTAACTTAGCGGTAATATAAAAAAAAGAAAATTACAAGCGGACATTTAGCAATTGGTTACTATGAAAAGACATCTAGAAGCAACGAGATTAGAAAATGTTCGAATTACAAAGTTTAACTCTTGTTCAAGTTAATTAGGAATAGGACGTTCGAAATCAGTAATGAGGCGCGAGATACCATACGAAACACCATTTCCTAGATGTTTTTTCTGATAGCTCTTAGGTCATTACTTACATTGATAGTGAACTGTCTGAAACAGTGTTGTGAGCTGAATAGGATAGAACTTAATCTTCTCTCAATAATTTGCACTTAATTCGGCTTTTGGCATATCAGATCCAATCTGATGACACTCTCTTTATATCATCTGTTCATCAAGAGGGCTTCATCTGATTCAAAAAAGCATTTTGCCTTGTGTATGGTGTATCCAGCGATGTATCCAGCTCAACTCCATTTCAGATAAGTCACTCACTCTATTGCATCTGTAACCCCCGGCTCTTAACCGGATTTCTTCATTTAGTTTGTATGTGTCTTATTAGGGATGTAATGGAAGAATGATAATGTTTTGTGGATGTTCTTCACGCCATATAGGGTAAATGAAAATTTATCTCAGTGTTAGATATTAAAATATTACACATGGAATAACCATTTTTAGTATAAATTTAACCAAACTGTGCTGGTCTGATGCCATATCTGATAAATATGGTGCATGTGAAACAGTCGTTGCTTAATTTTTAGCGAAACAGTATGCCAACGTGGAATGTGCAACGAAGCATTATGACAGTACACTATGCCAACGTGAAGCAAAAAACCTGAATTATTCTATCAGAAATCCGGATTTTCTGTCAAATAGACCCACTCAAATTATAGATAATGACCTGTTGAAAGGAAGTCTTTGTGGACAATACCACGCAAAATGAATAAAACAATTAACCAATATTGATGTGATTTTTTTCAGCTTTAAACAACCATTTTTAATATTAACTTTACGAAAGTGTGCTCTCGGTTCCTTACTTTGCGACACCATTTATATCAATGAAAACTACTCGGTTTCCCAAATATCAGGCAAAACCAAAAACGGCTGTCAAATATGTAATATGTTAGCTGTCAAAAAATCCTACACTTGTTTTAGGAACAAAAGATTTTTTCTTTCCCCTTCCTTAAGCTAAGGGTTTTCTTTGTTTTGACACATAACTTAATGTCAACGCGTTACTCCTTTATGATTATGAAATATTTAAAATGTTTTGCGCGATGGATAATACGGGGTGGATCATGGTGCCATTTTAATTATTTATAACTTTAAAAAAAAACAAGACCGAATTAGTTTTTCTCTATATTTATTTCGTCTAACTCGAAGAACTTTACCACTAAACACTAAATCACTTTTTTAAACTTTTCTGCTCGTGTTTTGCTAACCATGTTAGCATCGTCAGGAGATGATTTAATCTATTAATAATCAGATTTAAGCAGATTAAATTATCTCCTGATGATGTTAACATGTTTAGCGAAACGCGGGGTGATAAATTTAAAAAGTGATTTGGTGTTTAGTGGTAAATCTCTTCGAGTTTATTGTTTCACGCCGAAGGTTCCAATAAAATATTGGATTTAAATTTTGTGTTAATTAATTTTTCAAAATAATATCGATTAAATGTGAGCCATTATCAATGTAACTTTGTGTATTTTTAACACATTTTCCATAATTTTTGTCAAAGTATCTGATGTTAATGCAGATACATCAGCACCTATGTCTTTTAATTGCTGTATGGTTTGGGGCTTATTAATGTAATTAACCGCAAAGCTTATAAAGTAATAAGTTTGGGACTTGAGTTTTTTGTCCTTTCAAAATTTCTCATAAAAATAATCCAATGCCATCAAATCAGGAGATCTAGACGTGCACAATAAATCTCAATTTTGAAAAATTTAACCACCACGGAAAATGTTCTTGACAATGTTGATTGTTTCATGAAGTATGTACTGTAGTATCATTTTACTAGAGCCATCTATTGTCCAGTGGTTGTTTTTCCAATTGAAACACCAAAAAGTATTGAGTCATGGTCTATACCGTTCATTGTTGACTGTAACTGCATGTACATAAATACTACTGTAACTGTAAATACCTCACCACGCTGTAACTTTATTAATGTGACGGGGATTTTTTCTTGTCCAGAAACGGCTGTTTATTCACTGGACCAGTTAGATGCAAGTGAGCTTCATCGCTCATTATTCATTTTTCATGAAAATTGTCATTTTGATGGAATATGTTCATATTGGCATTACAGTATTCTAATAGCTTATTATTTTTTTTCTAGACAACAAGTCTTGAACAATTTGGTTCTTGCAAGGAAACATGTGCAAGTCGATTCTCAAAATTCGGCGTAAACCGCATGAAGAAATTCCCAATTGTACATCAAGTCATCGAATTGACGTGTCTAGACATCCTGCATACGTGCAATATCTCCGACGCTTCGCACTGTTTTTGGACCTCTGATGCAGAGGCTAACCTCAATTCTTTGAAATTTTTACAGTTGGTTAATTTATCGAAAAATTGTCCATTTATGAGGTGTCGGACTAATAGAAGATTTTCGCCTAAATTCACGTTGGATTATTAACCCTCCAGTATACGCATCGGGTCTCAGAGACCATACCTTATAAAATTTTACCGTTAACTCTCTAATCCATTATTTGGGGAAAATCTACTTCTAAGTATCTTTTCATCCACTTAATGTCTTTAGTTAAGCATCGCCTTTAAATAAGCGTTAAATTTTTGAATTTCTAGAAATAAATCGGCTGCCTGAGACAGGTGCGTGTAACCAAGTTATACATTTTTAAGTCGTTTGTTTTCAATCAAAGGTAGTTTTTCTTCTTATAGGTAAATAATATCATTGTATATATTTTTAATGTTAGTCGTAGTTCTAATGGATTATCTAACCGAACGTTTGTTGAAACTCTACGAATAAGTGGCTACTGATGAGTACGATGAAGAAGAAGATGACCCAGAAGTAGATAATGTAGACAGTAGAAGTAACGATAGTGATTAAGAGCAAGAATTTGAGGAATACGAAGACGAAATGGAAATAGAATTAACTCATCGAGAACCGCTTTTTATTGGTATGGATGGCAGCACTAAATGGCAGTCTAGATGCAAGTCAAGATGCAAGTCTTGAAAGATTAAAATACAAAAAAAATATTATCAAAACTTTTACAGGAGTTAAAGCCATTGCGAAAAAGTTAAAATCGCCTATCGATATCTAGAACTTCTTTTTTTACAGATGCGATGTTGGAAGTTATTGTTGAGTGTACAAATAAGAAAATATAAACTCTATCTGCAAATTATACACGCGAAAAAGACGCTAAGCCGATAAATATATTAAAATCAAAGCTTTGTTAGGCTTGATTTATTTAGCTGGAGTTCGACATGTAAACAGACTTAATACATTGGTTCATGGAATGTGAACGGGACGGGAATAGAAGCGTTTAGATTGACTATGGGTACCGATTTAAATTTTTACTTGTACAGATATGATTTGATGACATTCATACTAGAAATGAAGGAAAGTTGACATGTGCGCTCCTATAAGACAGCTCCTTGATAATTTTGTGCAACACTGCAAATATGCCTATAGCCATTCGGAATTTATCACAGTGTCGGCTCGTGTGTTTATAAGTGGGAGGGCATACAAGAAAATATTGCTGATGAAGATTTTTTTTGCTATTTTAATATTCTTTTTGAACTTGACTCAAATTTAACACGGGCTTAGGATTTCTCCTCCAAACTTAAATTAGTTATTATTAACTGTTACCTGTTATTATTAACTGTGTAATTAGACAGCTTCATGTTTTCAATTAAAAGTTGATGATTTTTATTTAAAAAGTACTACTCAGTGTGTACACGCGTAGCAAATCCTAAATCAAAACAAGTATTTGCCAGGCGAGTATATAACTAGTATAAAACTAATTACCGATACGCTCGGTTGCAGGGAATCTACGTCCAAATTGCATGTTTTAGAAAGCAGTTAAACCTCCGAATTCTGGAAACTAACAAAACATATATCGCCAACGACGAGATAAGATGACGGTGGCGTACGGTCGCTGGAGGTAAACCTTCGACCTACGATGAAAAATTATGGCGAGAGAATGGAATTTTTATCCGCATTATTTGGTATGATAGATCAACAGACGTTCTTCTACATTTGGAGATTTTAATTTTTAATAGTATCTTCAAATTAGTTAAATGAAAGAAACTGAACGGAAATAAAATATGGTGTTTTGCTCTGAAAAATTGTTTACTGTGATTAATGCTGGAGGGGCGGCGCCCCAACGCCCTTTCTTACGAGCCGCCACTGATTTGTCACGATTGATAAAAAGTTGGAAAAGATTCAGAAGCAACTGCAACTTTCGGCAATACATTCCTAGTAAGCCAAACAAATACGGTTTAAAGGTGTGATGCAAAAACGATTTATACTAGTGCAATGGAGGTTTACATTGGACGCCAGTCTAAGGGACAATATCAATTAAATATTAGTAGCCAAAGTATTGCAGAGAGCTTGACTAAACATATTAGTAACTTAAACCGTAATATTACAACAGATAATTGGTTCACAAGTATGCCCTTAGCTAAAAATCTAAAGTAGGGAAGACTGACTCTACTACGTACAATCAGAAAAAAATAAAGCAGAATTGATTCAATGTTTTCAATGTTTTCAATTCAATTTCAATTCAATGTTTGCTTTCCAAGAGAATACTACACTTTTATCCTATATACCAAAGAGGAACAAAAATGTTTTGTTGCTGTCAACGATGCATTTTACTGATTATATTGATCCCAATAGACAAAAACCCGAATTGATACAACTTTACAATGTGAGTAAAGGGGAAGTAGATGTTGTAGACGAGTTGTGTGTCCAATATGACTGTTCAAGAAACACAAGTAGATGGCCGATGGTAATCTTCTATCGCATAATGAATGTTGCAGCCATAAATTTCTTCAGAGTATATACAGCGAACAATCCCAACAGATATACAGTTCGTAGGGAATTCAATCAAGAATGTTTTATGGCATTAGCCTACGATTATCGGAAACTTCGGATGACATGGTCAGCAATACCCAGAACTCTAAAAGACTGTTTACGAGAAATATGTGGGGTTGCCAACGAACCCGTACCAGAGAGAGTTGAAGGACAAAAAAAGGAATTGTAATTTCTGCGATTATAAGAAAAACAGAAAAACAATATTCCTGTACATACTGTAAAAAATATGTCTGAAACAGGTTGTGCCATTATGTCTGGACTGTATGAGCACAGGCGATTAGCCATTTTTAAAATAGTTCTGTTCAAATATAATTAACGGTTTTTATTATTTACAACCATTAGACTGTTAGGTTTATGAAATGAATTTCGTTTTTAGTTTAATTTTTTTTTGTTTATTTTTCACCCTTTTATAAAATGACGAAAAAAAAAATTGGCTGCACATTTTTGTAACTTATTTTAATAACAACAGTTATAATTATTTTGCAATAAAAATCTGTAATACATATGGTTTAATGTAAAAAATTAATACAATTTGTTATATTTAAATAAATATTTATATGCGCCCTTTTTTACTCTGTATGGTCCCCTGGAGCGGTGCGTGCACCGATGTTGAAAAAGAAGATGCGAGTCCTGGAGTGTTAATAATCATTACACAACTTGATTATTTTTTAAATGTAAACTACAACAATTTAACTGCGTTTTTTTAGCGTGTATCTACCCATAATAAAACTTGCCCGTCTGCAGTCCACATCAACCAAACCCAAACTATCACATATATCACGAAAAAATTAAATGATAGCATGGGCACTTGTCCCACCAAGTATAACCTCCAAGTTAAGAATTATTTTTATTAAATAACAGAATCCCGGGACTAATATTATTTCAAGTGGCAAGAGATCGGTTTCTTTTTAAACCACCTGTGTTTAAACGAACACGTACAGGAAATAATACTCCTTTGTGAATATTTAGCTAAATAAATAGGAATAACGGTAAACGTTTCAAGCAAAAACTGCTTTCGACAGATGGATATACAGGCCTGTTGTCGACTTAGTAGGCCCACGCAGTATTTGCAGTGTAGGATTACGGTGTCAGAGGTGTAAGGTCAGGGAACAAGTCACAGGGGTGCAAGTGCGGAGGCTTAACCCCAGACAACGAGAAATGTAAGATTTATATAAAGATATTTTACAGTGCGATGTCGAAATATGTTTTGTTGTATATTTTACTCGGGATGTCATCGTACGTTTGCTTTATAATCCACTATAAATCATTATTTTAGCGGTAGAATAATGGATGAATGCATATCGTGATTATATAACAGTAAATGATTTATTTGTTGTACGTTATATTAAATCATCTGCATAAAATATCTTTTTAAATATACCTTCGTTACGAGGTGTGTAAATAAAATAATGAATTTGGTGGTATATCGTTTCTATCAGAAAACACTGTTGGCTTCCGAATTGCAGGAGAGTCGTGCAAACATCTGATGCGTCTTTTTCAAAACGCACTTATGGCAATCCGGTTCGCGAAAATAATTGCTTCGGACCACTAAGTAACACTGGGAAGTTAAAAGTTGTATTGAATGCGCAACAGATATTGGTCTGTCTCCCCACAAAAGGGAGAACCACCAGTGTTGCCAGATCAAAAAATAACAATCTGTCTACTAGTTTCTGAGTTGTTGTCTTTTAAGTGACGTTACTTTTATTATTTTCAAAACAATGGAAAATATAATTTCGTGTGTTGATTAAGCACTGCTTTTTGATGAAGAAAAATACCTTTGAAGCAAAACAATAGCTTGATAAACATTACCTGGAGTCTGCTCCAGGAAAATAAACTATAATTGATTCATATGCTGAATTTAAACATGGCCGAATAAACATCGATGATGCTGAACGCTCTGGACGTCCAAATGAGGTGGCTATACCACACATCATCAGAAAAAATGACAAAACTACTTCGCAATCGAAAGGAAATGTTTACATCACTTTGCGCATCACAAGCGTTTGCTCACAGCGGACAAAAAATAGCAACGTATTGATGATTCTGAGCAATGTTTGGAATGTTTAAGTGGAATAAAAAAGATTTTTTCACGCGCTATGTGACAATGGATGAAACATGTATCCACTACTACACTCTGGGGCCAAATCGGTAGTCACCGGAGTGGACAGCAAAACCATCCGAAGGGACCAAAAACACAACCATTGGCAGGCAAGGTTATGGCCTATGTATTTTGAAACGCGCCTGTAATATTGTTCATCGATTATCTCGAGAAAGCTAAAACCATAAATAGGGAAATAGGGACGAAATTGCAAAAGAAAAGGCTCCAAATGAACAAAAAAAGAGCTGTTTCACCAAGACAATGGACCGTGTCACAAATCGTTGGTAACGATGGCTAAATTGCACGAATTGCACTTCGAATTGCTTCCTCATCCACCGTATTTTCCATACCTGTCCACCAGTGACTATTAACTGTTCTCAGTTAATATCGCTCCAATGAACAGGTAATTGTCAAAACTGAATAATATTTTGATGGCAAAGAGAAATCGTTAAAAAAGGGGTAGAAATGTTAGAAAACCGTTGGAAAAATTGCATTGCTCTTCAAGGAGAACATATTGTTGAATAAAGTCGAAATCTGCAAAAAATGTATGTTTTATTCGTCAGACCGGGAACTTAGTGACCGTGTGTTATATCACGGAAAGATCAAAGAAAAGCTTCAACAAAATGTTTGGTCTAAAGCAAAGGTCTCCAAACTACGGGCCGCCAGTGTCATCAATCTGGCCCGCGACTAGCGAATTTAGCAAGCGTATGCTCGTTTAGGGCATGTACTTGGCGACTAGTTTTAAAATTATCGATAATGGCAGGAAAATTAAAACTGTTTGGCCCTTGGAACTTACTGGAGTAATTGTATGGCCATAAGGCTGGAAAGTTTGGAGACCCCTAGTCTAAAGCAACATTATTTGACTAATATATCTTACATTTGGGAGTTTTAGGCCCTCAATACAATATCCGACTTTTTTCTGAATACATTGGACAGTTACTTGACTGACTTGAGCTTTGAGATGACCTCCTTCACTTTCTATACATTTTTCCACGTTTTAGATAGCTGCCAACTCCCAAATCGAAAAAAATGTGATTTTGATGAAATAAAGTGATTGAGGGTTTGATGTTGCAGAGCTTGGAAGCGATGAAAATCCGAAGGGACCAAGACTGGAGAATATACCGGGTGTAATAAAATCTCCCATCTCAATTCAGTGATCATTTCCACAGTTATTTTTGCTGTATATGGTCGTGCGTTGAGTCGAGTAACATCAAAACGCCTACTATTATTGTCAGATATGAGTTCACAGGGAATCCAACCCAGCGACTCTCCTTTTCAATTTTACTTAAAAGTAAACATTTAGAAATGGCTGCGAGTTTCAGTCCGAGCTCTAGCAGGATAAGATAAGGAATTTTTTCCAGCAGTTCTTCCAATTTTCCTTCTACCATTTTTTTGGCTCTTCCAGGTGTTCTGCGTCATTTAAGCTATTTTTACGTTTCATGGACTGCAGAACCTACTCGAAACAAAAGTTTCTCCGCCATACAGTTATTTCAAAATGTTATTCATCAGCTTCAGAACAAGATATAATATACGAGTGTAGTAATGTCGTTCAAAAAGTAACATTTGAGATACTGATTTATTTTCGTCTTTCAACTGAAAACAAGTTCTTCAGAAGTTCAGGGCATGATTTGTATGGCTTTGAGAGCATTATTTTCATTTTAAACCTTTTTTTTTCAGGTGTCCTGAATTCAGAAGTAGACGCATTTTCGTTCATATCTATTTTTTTTACAAAATTAAATAAAACGTATGTTATAAGTGTTTTAAGATAAAATCAATTTTTAAGTCAAAAATATATTCGATTTAATGAATTCAATTTAAGGACTTATTTTAGTACATTGGTGTTGCGAATGAGTCTTGTTGATGTGATAAAGGGGTGGAGGATTCGTAATCAGTGTCACCCAATTAGTAAAAAAGATAACATTTTATACAATAAAAATCATGTCGGCTTGTGTTATACTTGTGTCATTGCACCTCAGATTCAGCAAAATAACTGCCTGCCAAAGGGTGTAACCTCTGTTTGTGCAACCTCTCAATAAGTTGAAGACTTAATAATTTGATCATACTTGATCCATCTCTGTGTCGGGATTAAAACTTATCGAGCAACCCTAATAATTGATACTATAAAATAAAACATGTTATTAGAAAGAAAACGATGACAAGTCAAAATGCACTGATTCTTTTGCTAGATTCATTGAGTATAATTGACCCGAATTCCAGAACAATTTGGACAATTATCAAATTTCCAAACCATGCATTTTTCGTTATTATCTTACCGTTCGATCCCGAGCAATACTTAAATCAATTAATCTTGATACGTTTTGATTAAATTATGATTATGAACAAAGGCTACCTCGCTTTCACCAACATGGTTTTAGACCGCCGCCATGATATTCTTAATTAAATTTGAAAAAAATGACCGTGTAACTTGGCCAACCGCACCAATGGTAAAGGTTATTGATGACGATGTCGATTATTAAATTTGAAGTGGACAATCTGCACCAATAGTGATAAAATTTCCCAGTCCAACTCGTTGGTAGTTTCCAGAGTCGTTTTTGCTATATGTGCCCATTCGTTGTCATGAGGCAAAATGACTTCCTACTTTCTATGGCTTTTACATTATATGGCTTTTTTTTCTTTTAGAGCGTCATTAACACGAATCAATTGCTGCTGATAATTGTCAACATTGAACGTTTAACCAGATTGAAGCTACTCATAATCCCTCAGCACCCAGTTGATCTTCTCATATGCATAGCAACAAGTGTTTTGGCGTAGGTTATTTTATCTGCGTAACGTTTTCTTTTTCTGGCGAAGACGTCGACTTATGCGACTTATGCGACTTATACGAAAAGTATGCGTTTTTATTGGTTTTATGCATATAAATCTGATTCGTTACTGTTAATAATGCCTTTGTCCTGTAATTTCAAAACAAATCCGGCGCGACGCAGTGTATCGCACGGCCAGGCCGCTGTATGATCCAATGCTGGCTGTTCTTTCAGACATCACAAGTGATGCATTGGCTATACACTTGCCACATCATCAGTTCACAAGAAACTGAGCCAACGTCAACATCGTTGATAAAACAAAGTTAAAACTGCTTCGAGGCGTTGAAAAAATAACACACCATGTGGCCAATGGGTGGATGGGGTTCCTTGATGTGGGATATAAAACCGACAACCCATCAGCAAGTGGTCAACACAAACGCCAACCTCCGCCAGCGCCTTCACAAGCACCAACTTTACCATCCACACATTGGCCAATTGAGGCTTGCCATATCATATGGCCAATGTATTAGCGCTACCTTTAGAAGTAAGTCTCTTTTATGCTCCCAAAATTTGGAACACACCTAATGATACGGAATACCATGTACACTCACTTTCATATTAAACAATTATTTTTTAAGTTTTTTAAAGATAACATAGTATATATATATATATATATATATATATATATATATATATATATATATATATATATCATCATCATCATTCAGCCATTGTCGATCCTTGATCATGATGATATATATATATATATATATATATATATATATATATATATATATATATATATATATATATATATATATATATATCATGATCAAGGATCGACAATGGCTGAATGATGATGATGATGATATATATATATATATATATATATATATATATATATATATATATATATATATATATATATATATATATATATATATATATATATATATATATCTATATATATATATATATATATATATATATATATATATATATATATATATATATATATATATGCCTATCTAAAAACACAAAACTGAGACATTACAACACGGTTATTAAGCCAGAATGTCTATATGCTGCAGAAACACTCATTTTGAACAGAAAGAGAGACATCGAGGACATTGAAAAGAAGGAAAGAAAAATCCTAGACCCCAAACAAATAAATAGCACAACATACCGACTTCGAGAGAACCAAGAAATCAAACAATACACAGATATACATAGCGATATGAGAAAAAGAAGACTTAAGTTTTACGGACACATCAAACGGATGAATCCGAGTAGGCTAACTAGACAACTAGTCGAATTTTATGAAAATAGGAGTAGAGCTGATTGAAGGGATAGGTGGGGCTCCTTCCCGCTCAATCAACCAACAAAAGTGTTCATTTAGGCGGAGACGCAGGTTGTTGTGTGTTCCACATGAGATTGTGGAACCCAACGGTTGGGTGTCTGATGACACTCAACTACTGCTGTCTCATTGGACGCTGTCCAAGAAAATCTAACACTACATATATATATATATATATATATATATATATATATATATATATATATATATATATATATATATATATATATATATATATATCATCATCATCATCATCATCATTTAGCCATTGTCGATCCTCTGCAGGATGAAGGCCTCCCTAGCATGCTTCCATTTCGCACGGTCCTGAGTTTTCTTCTGCCATTCGGGTCCAATATATTTGATGATGTCATCTTTCCATCGTGTTTTCGGCCTTCTTCGGGGGCGTTTATGATCAAACGGTATCCATTCCAGAATTGCTTTGGTCCATTTGTCGTCGCATCGTCTTGCTATATGACATACCCACTTCCATTTCAATTCTTTCGCCTTTCCAATGATGTCACATACCTTCCTTTGTTCACTGATCCATATGCAGGTATTTCTGTCCCGTTTTGTAATGCCAAGCATACACCTTTCCATTCCCCTCTGTGCAACTCGAAGCTTTTGAACTGATTGTGATGTGAGTGTCCATGTTTCACTTCCATATGTCAAAACAAGCAGCACGAAGTGATAAAACTGAACTGAAAACCTTTCTCTTCAGACAAAGTGGGAGTTTGCTCTTAAATATTATATTGAGTCGGCCAAATGCCTACCAGCCACACCTAACCCGCAGTTCCACCTCTCGGGCCGTATCACCCTCCATTGGAATTCTTTGTCCAAGATATATGTAGTGGTCCACAATCTCTAAATCACTTCCTAAAATAGAAATTCTTTTTTTTTAGTTTATACATAACTCTCTTTGAGAATGGTCGCGAGGCCGAAACATGTTAGAGAATATCTTGAATATATTGTGAAACAAATACCAAGTGTTTTAATTATTATCATTAGAAATTCTTCTGTTGACAGCAAATTTGTTAAACATAACCTGACTCTTATTTAGGTTTATTTTTAAACCAAATGGTTCTCCCGCCTTTTGCAGCTCTGAAAGAAGAACGATATCATCCGCGAATATAAGATGGCTTAGATATGCACCATTGATTTTTATTCCCTGCTGTTTCCAATCCAGATTACGAAATACCTCTTCAAGGCAGGCTGAGAAAATAACAGGCGATATTGAGTCACTCTGCCGTACACCACGTTCTACGTTGATTTTAACTTCAAAGTAATCCATGTGAACTGTAGCTGTAGCTCCCTCATACATGGATCTCAGTAGGTTCACATAAACTCTGTCTGTCTCTTGGTTAAGCAATGCATCCATTATGGCCTACGTTGATACTGACTCAAATGCCTTTTCATAGTCAATAAAAGCCAAGCACAGTGGCATAGTGTATTCATTGTGCCTTTCTATGGTCTGTTGGACAACTTGGATATGATCCATTGTACGAATCCACTTCTGAATCCAGCCTGCTCTCTTGGTTGTGCTTCATTCAGTGTTCTTAATATTCTTTTAGATATTATCTTGTTAAAAACTTTGTACATAACTGATAGGAGACTTATTGGGCGATAGTTCTTCCTGTGCTCCTTTCTTATGAAGAAGAATACTTCAGCATTTTTCCATAGACTGGTTATTTTTTGATCTTTGAGGCATTTTGAGTACAATTTTGCCAGTATTTTATATAGAGTTCGACCACCAGCCTTTAACATTTCAACTGGTACATTGTCTTTTCCTGGAGTCTTTCCATTCTTCATCGCTTCTATGGCATTTGTCACTTCTACCAACAGGACATCATATATATATATATATATATATATATATATATATATATATATATATATATATATATATATATATATATATATATATATACTAAGTGTCCCGATTAATAATTTTTATTTTTTTTAAGAGATGGCGCTGTAGAGTTTCGAGCCAAATAAAGAGCAGTTGCCGTATATTCTGCTTTTCTTGTCCAATCGAAAGAAAAACGCGAGTGAAAACCGTCGTACACTTGTGGAAACTTACGGCGCCAATGTCCAATGCAAGATGGGTTGTGGGCATTGATTCAATAGTAGTGGTTTATATATATATATATATATATATATATATATATATATATATATATATATATATATATATATATATATATATCTATATATATATATATATATATATATATATATATATATATATATATATATATATATATATATATATATATGCCTATCTAAAAACACAAAACTGAGACATTACAACACGGTTATTAAGCCAGAATGTCTATATGCTGCAGAAACACTCATTTTGAACAGAAAGAGAGACATCGAGGACATTGAAAAGAAGGAAAGAAAAATCCTAGACCCCAAACAAATAAATAGCACAACATACCGACTTCGAGAGAACCAAGAAATCAAACAATACACAGATATACATAGCGATATGAGAAAAAGAAGACTTAAGTTTTACGGACACATCAAACGGATGAATCCGAGTAGGCTAACTAGACAACTAGTCGAATTTTATGAAAATAGGAGTAGAGCTGATTGAAGGGATAGGTGGGGCTCCTTCCCGCTCAATCAACCAACAAAAGTGTTCATTTAGGCGGAGACGCAGGTTGTTGTGTGTTCCACATGAGATTGTGGAACCCAACGGTTGGGTGTCTGATGACACTCAACTACTGCTGTCTCATTGGACGCTGTCCAAGAAAATCTAACACTACATATATATATATATATATATATATATATATATATATATATATATATATATATATATATATATATATATATATATCATCATCATCATCATCATCATTTAGCCATTGTCGATCCTCTGCAGGATGAAGGCCTCCCTAGCATGCTTCCATTTCGCACGGTCCTGAGTTTTCTTCTGCCATTCGGGTCCAATATATTTGATGATGTCATCTTTCCATCGTGTTTTCGGCCTTCTTCGGGGGCGTTTATGATCAAACGGTATCCATTCCAGAATTGCTTTGGTCCATTTGTCGTCGCATCGTCTTGCTATATGACATACCCACTTCCATTTCAATTCTTTCGCCTTTCCAATGATGTCACATACCTTCCTTTGTTCACTGATCCATATGCAGGTATTTCTGTCCCGTTTTGTAATGCCAAGCATACACCTTTCCATTCCCCTCTGTGCAACTCGAAGCTTTTGAACTGATTGTGATGTGAGTGTCCATGTTTCACTTCCATATGTCAAAACAAGCAGCACGAAGTGATAAAACTGAACTGAAAACCTTTCTCTTCAGACAAAGTGGGAGTTTGCTCTTAAATATTATATTGAGTCGGCCAAATGCCTACCAGCCACACCTAACCCGCAGTTCCACCTCTCGGGCCGTATCACCCTCCATTGGAATTCTTTGTCCAAGATATATGTAGTGGTCCACAATCTCTAAATCACTTCCTAAAATAGAAATTCTTTTTTTTTAGTTTATACATAACTCTCTTTGAGAATGGTCGCGAGGCCGAAACATGTTAGAGAATATCTTGAATATATTGTGAAACAAATACCAAGTGTTTTAATTATTATCATTAGAAATTCTTCTGTTGACAGCAAATTTGTTAAACATAACCTGACTCTTATTTAGGTTTATTTTTAAACCAAATGGTTCTCCCGCCTTTTGCAGCTCTGAAAGAAGAACGATATCATCCGCGAATATAAGATGGCTTAGATATGCACCATTGATTTTTATTCCCTGCTGTTTCCAATCCAGATTACGAAATACCTCTTCAAGGCAGGCTGAGAAAATAACAGGCGATATTGAGTCACTCTGCCGTACACCACGTTCTACGTTGATTTTAACTTCAAAGTAATCCATGTGAACTGTAGCTGTAGCTCCCTCATACATGGATCTCAGTAGGTTCACATAAACTCTGTCTGTCTCTTGGTTAAGCAATGCATCCATTATGGCCTACGTTGATACTGACTCAAATGCCTTTTCATAGTCAATAAAAGCCAAGCACAGTGGCATAGTGTATTCATTGTGCCTTTCTATGGTCTGTTGGACAACTTGGATATGATCCATTGTACGAATCCACTTCTGAATCCAGCCTGCTCTCTTGGTTGTGCTTCATTCAGTGTTCTTAATATTCTTTTAGATATTATCTTGTTAAAAACTTTGTACATAACTGATAGGAGACTTATTGGGCGATAGTTCTTCCTGTGCTCCTTTCTTATGAAGAAGAATACTTCAGCATTTTTCCATAGACTGGTTATTTTTTGATCTTTGAGGCATTTTGAGTACAATTTTGCCAGTATTTTATATAGAGTTCGACCACCAGCCTTTAACATTTCAACTGGTACATTGTCTTTTCCTGGAGTCTTTCCATTCTTCATCGCTTCTATGGCATTTGTCACTTCTACCAACAGGACATCATATATATATATATATATATATATATATATATATATATATATATATATATATATATATATATATATATATACTAAGTGTCCCGATATACTACTAAGTGTCCCGATTAATAATTTTTATTTTTTTTAAGAGATGGCGCTGTAGAGTTTCGAGCCAAATAAAGAGCAGTTGCCGTATATTCTGCTTTTCTTGTCCAATCCAAAGAAAAACGCGAGTGAAAACCGTCGTACACTTGTGGAAACTTACGGCGCCAATGTCCAATGCAAGATGGGTTGTGGGCATTGATTCAATAGTAGTGGTTTCGACGGCGAGATAAAGAAAGCCCAAGTCAACCGAAAAAATTTAAAGATCCCAAATTGTAAGTATTGTTGGAAGAAGACGATATGCAAACTCAACAACAAATGGCAGAGAGGTTAAATGTTGCTTGCCGAACCATTTGCGATCATCTGCATGCCATGGAAATGATCCAGGAAAATGGGTACAACATCAGCTAAACTACAGACAGATGGAAAAACAAAAAACGGTTTGCATATTTTTGCTTTCTCAGCATGAAAAAATACTTTTTTACGTCGGATTGTGACTGGAGACAAAAATAGGTAATTTTCGAGAACCCAAACCGCAGAATATCATGGGTTGACCCAGGGCAACCATCAGATCGAAGAAGCAACCAGAATGTGTTACTAGACGTGTGATTTTGCAGCACGATAACGCCCCATCACACACAGCGAAAGCGATCAGAGACACCATTTCTGCACTTGGCTGGGAACTCTTGCTCCCCCTGCAGTAACTCTAATATGTAGTTACTATTTGTGTTTCCGGGATTGGCAACAATGGTGTTGCTAAGCGCCATCTGACATATGCATCGTAAAGTTTGACATTGTTGACTTTATACGTATTCAGAACGTTTTGTTATATGGACGGTATTTGTGTTGTTTAGTGACTTGAAGAATTCATCTCACTTAAAAAATGGAGTTAACTCGTGAGAATTTTCGTGCGATGATTTACTGCGACTTTCGACGTGAATAATCTCAACAACAGTGCATCGATCAGTGAGTGCACTCTGACTTTTGGCGATGAAGCACCATCTAAAACCGCTATATATCAGTGTTTAGTGACTTTAATCGTGGCCGTCGTTCGCCCACGGACGAATTTAAGAAAGGTCGTCTAAAATCGGTTGTTGTGCGAGAAAACATCAATACTGTGCGAACTGATAAAACAAGATCATCATGTCACATACCGTGAGAAGATTGAGGCATCCCTGTGCATTAGTATGACAAGCATATACAAAATTTTACATGAACATATAGCCGTGAAAAAGATTTATGCGCGTTGTATTCCGCATAATTACACAGTCGCTCAAAAAAAGGCTCGTGTGGATTGGTGCAAAGAAATGCTCAAAAAATTCAATCGTGGTGTCTCGAAAACCATAAATAACTATACCATAAATATCTACATGGGTAACGAATCTTGAATCTATGCGTATGAGCCCGACAGTAAACAGTAGTTGACTGCATGGGTCTAAAAATTGAGCCAAATAAAACAAAAGTTGTTCGCGCAAGAAACTCTTCGAAGCAAATGGTCGGCTGGTTTTTTTGGGATAAATAGACAAACGGTGCCACTAGAGAATCATAGAACGGTCAATTCTGAACGGTACACAAGCATTTATTTGCCAGAAGCCTTTAAAGAAATAAGAAAAAACGACTCAGAATTATTCTTCACCATGACAACTCGAGCTCTCACACAGCGAATCAAACAACTCAATATTTGACCGTACAAAATCTCTTTTTGTTCCCATCTGTAAATAATAGACTACGTGGTCAACGATTTTCGACGCCAGAAGAAGCGTTTGATGCGTTCAAAATTATATTTTGGACATACGTCAATCGGAATGGAAAAATTGATGAAAATTGGTTTAAACGTTTGCAAAACTGAATCGATCATCGCGGAGAATATTTTAATAAGCAATAAAACCATTTTGAATGATAAATATTTGCTTTTTATTTATTATTCCGGATACATGAATAGCAGCCCTCGTACAAATCAATTCTACAGTGTGTCCCAAAAATGTATACACACTTTGACTGGTTTGAAAACCAGTATTTCTTTTCATACAGTATACTTTAGGGTTTAAAAAAAACCTAAAGGAACAGTCTATATTTTGATTAACGCCAGTTTTCAACTTACCCACCGTCGTAGACCAAGTATTGCTGATAATGAGAAGTAATGAAATCGTAAACATGGAGAATCATTTCCATTGGTATTTGTCGCATTAGAATGTTGTCGCATTCCCTTTCAATCGCTACTCATAATTCACTGACTGTTGCTGGTTTTGTCTTATAAACCTTGTTTTTAATGTATTCTCATAAAAATAAGTCGAACTGCGTAAGTTCACGTGAACGTGCGAGATATTCAACTCAACCTCTTCGTCCAGTCCATCTGTTCGGTAGAGTCTCATCAAGATAAGCCCTTACGTCATGATGATAATATGGAGGTGCACTATCTTGTTAATAAATAAATAATAATATCATAATAAACCTCAAAGCCCTCAAAATCTTCCCAAATGCGTGGGATCACTGGGGACACACAAGTGTATATACATTTTTTGGGACACTTTGTATTTTCAATTTTTTTATATTTCTGATGTCTTGTATGATGACACTGCGTGTATACGGTATGGCAATGTTCTACATTTAAATGGAATTGAATACTTAATTTAAAAAGTTGGCATTTTTTAGTGTAACAAAATTGCAGTTCAAACGATTTATTTTTACAAATACACTATTATGTTGTGTCATTTAGACTTAACGAATATATTCAACCACAAAAAGAACTTATCTTTTATACATATGTCGGAAGCTGTTGCAGGCTAGAATGACGGATTGAAGCTGCTCATCCACTTTATTCCTCAAGCTACTTTTATTAAATTCCTAATTCATCAACTATAAATCACAACAAGAGCTGGTCATTATTGTAATAGGCAAGTTGAAAGGCGGATGCCTCGTTTCTGACCTCGACCCAACTGGCTACCTGTGCAGGTCGATTTGCTTGGTCACTTTTTTTAATTATTATGAAATCACTATTTCCTTCAACTAAACAGAATCATGCGGTAAGTATATTGCCAAAGTATACTAAATTCTTATTTGAAATTTAATGATCTAATTAATAACAATTGCAATAATTAAGGAAAAACAGATAAATAATACGAGGGCAAACTGAAAAGTATCCAAATTCATTATTAGTAGTTCATAACTAATATTTTTATGTCGTTTTATTTGCAGTTTATTAATTTGCAGTTATATGTACTAAATCAATCTGTTAAGTAATCAATTATTATTAGGTTTTCGACTTAATTCTCGGTCCCTATGTTCCATCGAATGCAAAATATATTCAAATTAATTTTTTTTCCTCTGTTAAGATATTTTAAAGCGTCCTCTTTCAGATTTAAAGCTCCTCCTCCTTGCAATTGGAAGCTCAGGTCTTGATTTGTGCGAATTTAAGAGATAATACTGTTTCATACAGTACCATGGCTGTAAACATAAAACCGGAATTTACCCATAGATGGCCGTAGCTGTCAATGTATTTACCGTCAAACCACATAATTGGCACCATTTCGTTGACATCTGACAAAGATTATCAACCCACAATAATACGAGTTTGATACAACAGCATAATTTGTAATAGCGTTGAACATGACACATTTTGTGACTGGAAACTACAATTTGCGGACAGCATTGATTACCTGTTACCATTCGAAGAAAATTGCTGTACAATCTCATCGAATGCTTATCAAACCATGCTCTTGGTAAATCGCAGTGCTTTAAGTGGTTTAAAAAATTCAAAAGTGGCGATTTATACGTGAGAAACGAACAAAGTGGAAGACCATAAAAAAAGTTTGAAGACAGCAAATTGCAAGCACATTAGGATGAGAATGACCCTCAAATGCAATAACAACTAGCGGATCAATTAAATGTTACACGAAAAGCCGTTTCTATACGTTTAAAAGCCATGGGAAAGATCCGGAAGATGGGAAAATAGGTTCCACATGACCTGAATGACAGACAGCAGGAAAACCCTTGAGTAATGCTGCTCGCCAGGTACAAAAGAAAGTCATTTCTCCATCGAATTGTGATTGGCGATGAAAAGTGGATATATTTTGAGAATCCTAAGTATAATAGATCATGGGTAACTACAGGCGAACCATCGACATCGACTGCAAAGCCAAATCGCTATGCATGGAAGACAATTCTCTGTGTTTGGTGGGATCAGAAGGATGTGATCTATTATGAGATGTTGAAACCTGACAAAACCATTAATACTGAACGCTACCGACAACAAATGATCTATTTGAATCAAGATTTGCGCGAAAAACGACCAGAATATCCAAATAACTTAGCAACACTAAATGATTTTGCTTTATGATAATGCACCATCACACACCAAAACTAGTCAAGGAAACGATCGAGGTATTTAGTTGGGACATACTTCCTATGCGGCTTACTCACTCTAGCTCTGACCGATTACTACTTATTTGCATCGATGGGACACGCACATGCTGAGCAGTGCTCCATTTCTTACGAAAATGGCTCAATGAGTGGTTTGCCTCAAAAGAGCAACAGTTTTTTCGGCGTGGCATCCACAAATTGCAACACAAGTGGAAAAAATGTATAGCTAGCGATGGGAAATATTGTATTTTCTATAGAAAAATTCCGGTTTCATATTTGCATACCTGGTACTTGTCAGAAATGGTTACAGCAGTTCCGAACTGGAAGTTTTGACTTAAGCGAGACAGAACCTCCGGGACAGAAAAAAAAGTGTAGAACGAACAATTGAAACCACTGATGGAAGAAAATCTTTATCGTGCACTGCTAGAGCTCGATAAGGAACTCAGAGTAACATCGTAAGCTATATTTAACGTTTACACCAGCTAGGGATAATTCAAACGGATAGTTGTTGGGTCTTCTATAAAATCATCGCTGAGAATAAGAGTAGAAGCTTTATTGTTTTGTCATTGCTTTCCAGATTTGAAATAAAGAACTTCCTAAATAAGATTGCGACCTTTGACGAAAAGTGAATTATCTAGAATAATGTCAGTAAGTTTATTACATCAAATTGACCAAGTTTCTTTCGATCTGGGATTTGACAGATGTCTGAAAGGTGGGTAAAATGTTTGAAAAGTGAGGGAGCTTCGAATATTAAGTTTGCATGATTTTATTATAAATAAAGGTCAAAAATGGCCCAAAAAGGCAGATAATAAAGTTGATGGCCTAGTAAAGAGTGATTTTTTTAGTGTGTCCGAACTTCCGATAGAGGTCGCTGTGAAATAATCATGGCAATCATCACGTCACACTAAATGTTTGGCAAAGTATCACAGAAGGTTTTACATCAGAGCAATGCTTGGAAATTATCGAAATTTATTATCAAAAACACTGTCCTGTGCTCCAAAGGTATAGAGGCCTTCGTGAATTTTATGGTGCACATAATAGGTCAACGGAGCAACATATTTGCTGACTTATCAACAAATTCCGTACGGATTTCATGCTGCTCGTAATTAAAACAAAAATAAGACAACAAGCTATGCATTCCGAAGAAAATATCGCGGCTGTTCCTGGCAGTGTTGATGAAGATCTAAATTTATCAATTCGTAAATGGGAATAGTTACAGAGTGATGACCTATAATTATTTAATTCCGAATTTAAATGGTATTGATCTGTACATCTGACATGGTATTGATGGCTGCACATGTTATACAGCCGACGCACCTATCGATTTATAGAGGAAACAATTCGACGAGAACATTATTTCGAGGACCTCTTAATTGGCCACCAAGGGCATGTGATTTAACGGCTTTAGATCATTTTTATTGGGGTTATGTTGAATTTTTGGTCTATGCCACTAAACCAGCAATTATTAACGGCTTAGAGCCCAACACAACTCGGACAATTACGAACATAAGACTTTGAACATAAGACCAATTGCTTGAAAAAATGCTCGGAAATTGAATTGACAGAATGCTCCTTGTCAGAAGTAGCTGCGGCGGACATTTGTCCGAAATTGTTTTCAAACATTAATGGCATTAAATAGTTTCATCTAATCTGGTCCTTATTATATTTGAGTTTCGGACGCACTAAAAAATCATCACATATATTGGGTGTAATATGACCTATTATTCATATAGATGTTAATGATTCAACCATACTACTTTACAGTGTGAGATTAGAGACGCGCATGTATTACCTTATAAACAACCTTCGAAACCGCTAAAAACCTAACATACCAAAAAAATTATTACGTTAGTATGTTTAGATTGTTAAATGAAGGAAAATAACAACATAGGTTATCTGAACTGAAATCAAACGCTGGAACCTGATAGTTTAAACGGACAGAATTCACTATTTGACACGTTTTATGACCCATTGTGTTAAATCGATCCATAAAAATTATTTGTATTTGCCCCCATATACGAAGATCGTTTCACAAGTTTCCGACATGACAAAAATAAAGTTTTGAGATTTTTTAAATTTTGAACGTAGTCACATGGCAGTTCAAGGTGTTTAGACTAATGACGTTCCAACTTTAGCAGCCGTGACTTTTTCAGATCCATTTTTTTCTTTTTTTAATACACTTTTACACTTTGGAAATAAGTCAACCACCAGGCGAGAAAATAAAAAGACGAGTGGGGAAATAAAGAATACAAAAGGGTAAAATATCAAAAGGAAAGATATATTAGTACGAAAAGAAATTGAGAGAGGAGAAGGTGCAGATGACATGGATGAAATGAAGAAAGAAGAAAAGAAAAACATATTAGATACATGTGTTCGAATTTGGAATATTATTATATTATATCCTTAATTTTTTATGAATTTTTGACATAGCTCTTTGGGAAACATCTACAATTTCCGCGATATCAATTTGATTAAAACCCTGTTGTAACAAAGCAATTACTCTTGATCTATTAAAATGATGATTGAGATATCATGATTCTAGGCATTTTTAAACGGATTGATTGAAAATTAAAAAAGAACTGAAATAATGTGTAAACACTAGTATCAACGAAAAGAGTAAAAATTGAAAAACCTGTTATCTCAGCAAAACAGTGCTTTTGTTATTTTCATTTAACAACGGTCTAAAATCCATTACAATTTTTAGAGTATCATAGGCCTAGATATCCTATTTGTAAATAATCCAAACCTTTGGACATATGTCTATGTTAAAATACGTTGATCCTACATGGTTTTTCTGGGAGTACAAATTTATCAATATTAGGACTCACTTCAATGTCTATTATGTAGAGTTTAAGAAGAAGATACAATTTCACTAATATATTTTTTCTCCTTTATTTGGGTTTTTCGCCACTGTCTAAAACTCAAAAAATATCAAAAATACCTGTTCTTATTTAAAGAAAGAATCACTGGGTAAAAACAAAAAACCAAACGGAGACAAATTTCTCAGTGATTCCTTTTTGTAATAAATTTGCCTAACGAACAATATTTTTAAAGATATAAATATGTTATAAAAATTTATAAACTTTTAACGTTAACGTTTCGAAGGGTAATCTCTCCCCCGTTTTCAAAACTGAACTAAAAAATAAATTATATTAATTTGTAATATATAAAGTAATAATATATAAGGTATTTGTGATATTTTTTGAGTTTTAGACAGTGGCGAAAAACCCAAATAAAGGAGAAAAAATATATGAACACGCCACAATCATTCAGACATTAATTTCATCAATGCCGCTTCAATTCTGGTATGTCGTAACGAAGCCATGTTTCATCAACTATTATAAAACGTTGAAGAAATTCATTGAAGTAGAGTTTATTGGAATGCGTCTATGGTTGATTGTCAAAAAAAGTGGTGACCATTGAGTGGGAAGCCTTTTTATACCCAAAACATTGTGTTGGGGACAGTGACTATGTACATTTGACGACTGTCATTTTAAGGTTTCGACATTTTATAAAAGTATATAAAACATAGATTCACCACCATACGCCAGAGGTGAAACAGCAGTCCAGATAGTGGGTGGTATAAGGTGAAAGTGCAACAAAGAAAGCGGAAACGGTTTCAGCGGCACGAAAAGTCAAGGCTACGGTTTTCAAAGATTCTCGTGCTCATAGACTACCTAGCAAAGAACAAGACCATTACTGTCGAGTAATAATTCACAAGTACACACGTTTCGGGGTGTAACTGTCAAAGTTCATGATCTACCCTTCCAAATGCTTCCATATGCCCCATATTAGTGAGGTGTCTCCCAACAATTCCCTAACTTGGAAAAAATGGACCGCTGGACAAAAATGTAGTTCAAACGATTAGACTGAAACTGACACTACCGCTTATTTTAGATTTTAGTTGGACAAAAGACATGATACTGGTGGTATTAAAAAGTTAGAAAGCCATTGTTCTAAATATATTGAATTGAAAGTTCAATTCAAACGTTTCAAACGTTAAAAACCGAAATAAAAATCCTCAAAAACCTTTGAGGAGTTTTCTTGGTCAGGCTGAAAACTTTTCTAACGACCCTTATAGAGATGTTTGGATTCAAATATTGGCGGATAAAACTAATTAAAAAGAGGTAGTGGCGGCTGGTAGGGTTGGATGGTGTAAGATGACGCGGGCGATAAGTTGGCGCATTGGCGATTCGTTGGGTCTGGTATAACGAATGCATCTAACTTCTGTCGTGTTTTATTGACTATCTGTGCCGGCACGTGCTCGCAAAAAAATAAACAATTTGCACGCAAAACAATTGCTGCAGATAAGTTTAAAGATTTCGACCACTTTTGATCTAATATTATTATAATTTGAATGTAGTGTCGTTCAAAACAATTGGTAGATATACAGTGTTTCGACTAACTTGTTGATTAAAATCTTATTTCACCTTAGCTTAACAATCGATATATTTCCAACATGTCATAAGAGATGGCGGTAGCATATCGTTTTCTGAATTACGGGGAAGTATATAACCAGACCGCGCGCCAACTTACAATACCTTATTTCAATGTTTAGAATTTGGACTGTTTTTTAAATTATTTTTTATTTTTCAATTACATAATGTCAAGGCTCGAAAGGCAAAATGACAGACAAATTTGAACACCTTCTGTTATTGAAGAAGCATATAAACTCATCGATCAAGGAAAAAGTAAAAGATCTGTCGCAAAATCTTTAGGAATGCCAGAATTATACGTTGAGGAAGGTTGTTAAAAAAATGTATGTCCAACTAAATGTTGTAGATACGAAATTGCCTTTTCAACAGACGTCGAAAAAGGCTTCTGTAATTATTTGACGACACTAGATATGATCATGAGGGGTTTAAGGACACTTGCTTATGAATTAGCTGAAAATAACAGAAAAAATGCAGGCCCTTGATAGAGGTTTTTACGGTGTTTAGAATTACTACGCTGGGGAGTGTGATAAATGGTTGAGCTGTCATCCAGGACGGGCGATAACAGTATTCCAGATAACATCTTTATTTACATCTGCCTATAACAGAGCTGCCAATATTCAATGTGTTGTTAAAAGTTTCAGAGTCACACACTTTAATGAAGCCGATTTTATGGCAAATAATGTCACAAAACAAGAAAATCCAGAAGATTCTGCAGGAATTACGGTAGAAATGATTAGCCAGGCCGCTGTTACATCACAAAATCGTCATTCAAACAAAGAAGTGACTGATCAGACCTACAATTATTCCCAATTTATCAGGACTGAACTACACATGATGTTTGAAACTCATACAGTCCCCACTCGCCACGGCTTACCTGAAGCAAACATCTCAATATCAAATAAAGGCAAAGCCAAAAATCCTAGTGTCATTCAAGTATCTTCATTCTATCCTAAAGCAACCACTGTTGATGCCCAAAGCATCGAACAAAAGTAAAACCAACAAGGTTTGGACGTGTCTTGGATGTCACGAAATATTTAAAGAACCCATTACGGAAGACTGATATAAAAATGACATCGCATAACCTACACCATCTTATCGGCTTTGCTGCGCCAACTTACCCAACGGTTTGTGTAAAAGTGCACATATCTATTTTTTTAGGTTTTGGTACAAATTAACCCAAAGATAAAAGCTGTGATTTTGATTTAAGTTTTTTTAAGTTACCAATTAGTTAAAGATTTAGAATATTTAGACTTGATTTTGAAACTTTGATTTTTATTTAGTTTATAATCGACTGTTTCAAAAGTGCGTCATTTTACACCACCCTACCCTATGTAAGATCTGCAGACCCCCCAAAAAAACAGATAATTAGCCTTAAACCTAAAATAATTAAATGTTTATGTTGTTTAAATCATTTGTTATAATATTTATTACTAAATCTTGTACGTTTGTATCTTTTATTTTCAATTTTAGTTTGTTACATGTATTTCCAAAACGCCTGCTGGTATGCAGAACCTCCATATTTCGAACTCACGAACTGCCACTGAAAAGAGGGTTTCAATGGTTAGGAAATAATTAATATTGATGTACTGTGATAAGGGAATATATTAAAAATAGTTTTCCAATAAGACTGTCAAAAATATGAAACGTAATAAAGACAACACTATTTGAAATGTAAATGTCACTTATAAACTGCTATGTTCAGCACGTTGTGTCAGTTTATGATGAAAAAATATAACGGGTCTTTCAAATTGAGCAGTTTTTTAAATTATTGAATAAAACCAAGATGGCATTGTAAATTTGCTTAGGTCTAGTCTCATTTTAAAAATGTAATATATTACATTTATAAAAATGGAACCGTACACAATACAACAACGCGTTAAAGTTGTAGAATTATTTTATGAAAATGGGCGTTCAGTGAAAAACATTTTTAAAAAATTACATGATATTTACGATTTGCACAATCTTCCATCTGAAAACAGTATAATATTTCAAAAATTTCAAGAAACTGGTTCGTTGGAAAATAAAAGAAGAGTAATATATCAGTAGTAAATATACAGTCGTAGAGGTCGTTTACAAGAGCATATTGATTTAGTACGTTAAAGTGTTGCTGAAGACCCAGAAATTTCCATTAGACGATGTTCACAACAATTTGGACTCAGTGAATCCACAACATGGCGTATTTTACGAAAGGATTTATCTCTGAAGGCATGTAAAGTTGAAATAACACAGAAACTAAAGCCACTAGACTATTCAAAACGTGGTGCATTTGTCAATTGAATCAAAAAACAAACAGATTATTTTTCTCAAAAAATCATGTTTTCATATGAAGCACATTTTAAAATTGGTGTGTATGTTGATAAACAAAATTGGCGCATTTGGGGAGAGGAAAATCTACGATTGAGTCATGAGAAACCTTTATATCTTAAAAGAGTCACTGTTTGATGTGCTTTATCGTCAGGAGGTATAATTGAGCCTTATTTCTTTCAGAATACGGCTCGTGAAGCTGTAACTATCAATGGTGTTCGATATCGTTATGTGATAACTGGATTTTTGTTGACTAAATTGAATAATATTGATCTGGAGGATATGTGGCTATAACAGGATGGGGTTACACCTTACTCTGCTATTGAAACAATTGATTTATCCAGAGAAAAATTTCCCGAACGAGTTATTACAAAGAACGGTGATGTTAATTGGCCATTATGTGATTTGATAAGAACAATTCACAATCGATTTTTGAACTAAAGTATGAAATTATTCGTGTCATTGGTGAGATAGAGCCACGATTATGCCAAAATGAGAGTAAAATTTTGATAAGTGAGTGAACGTCTATGGAGCCGAATTAATTAATTTAAAGTGGTGATTTGGCAGATATATTATTTCGTATTTTCACTCCAAAAGTGCTAAGATTTTATGCTCTACCAAAAATTCATAAACCAGGAAAATCAATGAGACCAATTGAATCACTACAATTTGACAAAATGGTTAGTAAAGGAATTTGAAAATCTACCGAACTGACTACCTTCCATTAACTCAACAAAATTAATAGAAAAAGTAAAAAACACACATCTACAGGAAAGTGAGGTCTTGATTTCCTTTGACGTATCATCGTTCATTCCGAATGTCCCAATTCCATATACCTTGACATACCTAAGAGAGTTACTAGAGTTAAATGGTTTTAATAACAATATTGTTTCTGAGTACATCTCTGGAACAAGACCATGTATGAAGCAAAATTCTTTTAAACTTAATAACAGGTTTTACGAATAACAAGAATGAGCGGCAATGGGCAATCCTCTGTCACACTCCAACTAATTTATGAGTAAATTTGAAACCGAGTTAGTTTCCGAAGGTATGGTTAAGATATGTGGATGACATTTTTGTAATTTTTGATTAAAAACATGAAAAGTTAGATGATTTTATTAAGCACTTAAATAGTAAATCCCAAAACATAGTATTCACGCATGAACTCGAAAACAGCAATAATTTACTATTTCTGGGTATTTTAGTCAGTAGAAACAATAACTTCGAGATAAATTCCGAACGATTCGAATCATAGCTTCCAAAATAAGATTTAAATTTTATGGTAAATAAATTAATCATTTTTTCTTTATACAAAGATAATTATATCAAAGAATTATAATTAATTAAGGAGGTATCCGAAGTGAACGGTTATAATAAGAACATTATAGATAAATTAATTAGAAAACATAAGTTTATAAAATTATTGAAAGGATTCTCGACTTTTCAAAAAGATCAGAATAAAAATACATTCATGGTAATAATTGACACGAGGGCTAGACAAAATTTTGAAAAAAGTGGACATTAAGTTTGTGTAAAACCATATAATAAATTAAGAGAAGTCCTGGGTAATCCAAAGGATAAAGTAGATCGACATGAAAAGTAGGGGATTTACGAAATTAGCTGTCAAGATTGTGATCGAAGGTATATTAGGCAAACAAAAAGATCCATATTAACGAGATATAAAGAACACTTGCCCACATTAGATATAGGAGAAATGAAAAATCTTTTTGTTGCCCAGCATGTAATCGAACAGAACCACAATATATACATTAGTAATTTAAGACTGGTTAAAAATGTAAACAACAATAGGGCTTTGGATGCATAGGAAAACATTCAAATAGAAAAATGCAAGAAAACCATGAACCGGGATACAGGATCTATTCCCTTCAGTCATATTTTTCTTTTATTAATGTAAGAGTCAGTAAACTTCACGGTTCATTTTTCTTTCGTTTGTTCGCTTTTTTTCCCTTTTTTCTTTTTTTCTTGTATCTTGTATTCTTTTTTTTAACGTTTCTTTAGGTAGATAGTACGATTCCTAGGTAGTAGGTTAGCAATTAGGGCTCTCATATAAATAGATCATAATTTAGTTTTAGAATTAGATTAAATCATCTCCTCATGATGCTAACATAGTTAGCGATACGTGCGTCGAGAACTTTAAAAAGGTGATTCGGTATTTAGTGGTAAATCTCTTTGAGTTTAATGTTTTACACCGAAAGTTCAAATAGAAAACATTGATGGTCTTCCGTGTTTAAATGTCATACCTTATGTTTTAATTATCAATAAAAAGTTTTTTGAAATCAACGCAAATTCTGTATTTTATTCAAGAATTTATAAAAACCGCTCAATTTGAAAGACTCTTTACAAGTTGAACCCCCACTGTGGAGAAAAAGTAACCCTTTTTGACAAAGCGCAGTTCTAGGTTAGTGAGTTTATAAACAAACATAACTGCAGAATATGGGTCAATGAAAATCTTCGAGTTATTCAGGAGTTATCTCTTCATTCTCAGAAAGTCACCAGTTAGAGTGGTTTTTGGGTTGAAGTTGTAATAGGATTTGAAGACGATTATGTTATTGGAAATCGTGTTACTTTTAATGGTAAACACTATAGGGATATCCTAACCGAATTTCCCTGGCCTAAACTGATAAATGTGAATATAAGCAATGTTGTCATTCAACAAGATGGTGCGACTTTTCACACATCTCGTCAGACAATCGATTTATTGCAAGGAAAGTTTCATGGATGCGGTATTTCGCAATAACATATTTTCGCAACTAGCCACAAATGTGATCTCACGTTCTGGGCATTTCAACGACATTATTTGCAAAAAATAATGCCATTTCAATTCCATTTCAGTGCCGTTTCAAGATGTTTTATCTTGAAAAAAAATTGTCGGTTTATCACTTATAATGGGTGTCCTATAATTCACGTAAGATTTTAATTTGCCGCCATTTGTGCGGTAAAATATTGGCAACCAAAAAAGAAAACAGTTTGACAGCTGACAGTTTAGGGTTAGTAAAAATGGAGCATTACACGAAAGAACAGCGCGTTTTTATTGTTGAACAATATTTCAAAAATAATGAAAGTTTGGCTGCTACAGTTCGAAAATGTCGTACAAAATTGATTTAACTTCATCAACTGTGAAGAGACTTATTAAAAAATTTAGGAAGACTGGATCAATTGGGAATACTAAACACACTGGTCATCCAATAACCAGCCGTTCAAACGATAATATCGAAGCAGTGCATGAGAGTATTGGTGGAAGTGCAGGAACATCGATTCGGTATCGTGGACAAGAATTGCAAATTTTAAGAAGCTCTCTACAGCGTATACTCAATAAAGATCTACGTCTCTATGCTCACAAAATTCAATTGACTTAAGAATTGCAGCCTAATGACCGTGCACATCGAAGAGAGTTTGTTGAATGGATTATTGAACAACAACAAGTAAATGCTGATTTCTCGAGCAAAATTATCCTAATGAAGCCTTGATGGTATCATTAATCGTCAAAGTTGCCGCATTTGGGAATCAGAGAATCAACATGTGATTATCGAAAAACAAATGCACCTACAACGTTTCACTGCTTGGTGCGGATTTTGGGCTGGAGGTATCATTTTGTACGCTTTTTCGAAAATGAGGCTGGTCAAGCACTTACTGTTACTGGTGTTCGATATCGCGGCATGATAACCGAGTTCTTTCTGCCTACATTGAATGATATTCATTTGGACGACGTGTGGTTTCAACAAGACGTTGCGACATGCCATTCAACCCGTAAAACAATCCAATTCCTGCATGAGAATTTCCTGGTCGTGTACTCTCTCGCTTCGGTGATCAGAATTGCCCCCCTAGATCATGTGATTTAACACCATTGGATTTCTTTCTATGGGGTTATTTGAAGTCAAAGGTCTATGTCAACAAACCCACATCCACCTGTGTATTGAAGGAGGAGATTCAACGCTTCATCAACGAAATTCAGCCAAATTTATACAAAATGATCATGGAAAATTTCGACAAAAGAGTGCATATGTGCCAGCAAAGCCTTGGAGGTCATTTGCCCGATGTGCTATTCCATACATAACCCTATCCTATGTACTTTATGTTTTTAAAATATATGTTTATAAAAAAACTGTGTTAATTTAAATCTTGAGTAAATTTTGGGACACCCTTCAGTTATCATTGTGCCCCAATTTAAAGTTCCCACAATCTTATTTTACTTTTTATTGTACTATCATAAAGATTGATACTAAAAGTTGTTTCAGTTAATAATGTCAATTTTGCTAAGTGATGACGTTACTAATATATTTGTTCGTATAGATTAATTACGTGTATGACGTTTTAGATTGTAAACGTTATCAAAAACCAGTTCGTTACTAATTGTCATTGTGCAAAAAAATATAGAAAACATATAAAAACATGTCCAAAAAAACATATGTCGAATTATGTACCGTTAAAAAGATGTTTTGCGGGGAATTTTAATAATCTTCTTTAAAAATAAACTGTGTTAATTTAAATCTTGAGTAAATTTTGGGACACCCTTCAGTTATCATTGTTCCCCAATTTAAAGTTCCCACAATCTTATTTTACTTTTTGAAAAATTTGAAAAAAAAACAGCTGCTGAAAGTTATCGATTGTTGGTGGAAGCTTATGGAGAACATGCTCTAACCCAAAAAAACTTGTGAACGATGGTTTAAAGGATTTAAAAGTGATGATTTTTATATAAAAGACAAGGAGCGTCCAGAATAGTCAAAAAAGTTTGGAGATGCAGATTTGCAAGTATTATTGGTTGCAGACTCAAGTCACACGTTGAAACAATTGGGAGAAGTATTGAATGTTACCCAATCCACCATTTCCAAATGTTTATACGTATTTGGAAAATATCCAGAAGAAAGAAAAATGGAAGGTTCCATATGAATTAAAGGAAAGGTGAATATTGAAAGGTGAAAAATCAGTTGTAAAATTTTGCTTGTCAGACAGAAAAGAAAAGGTGTCTTACATCGAGTTGTGGCAGATGATGAAAAGTGAATCTATTTTGACAAGCCAAAGCGCAAAAAAACATGAGTTGACCCAGACCAGCCTTCAACATCACAATCAGTGTACAATATACATTGAAAGCAGGTTTTGCTGTGTATTTGGTGGGATAATAAGAAGCTGTGTATTACGAACTGCGGAAACCTGGTAAAACGATTACTGACTATCTATACCGACAACAATTGACAAAACTGAATTAAGTATAGGAGGAAAAACGACCAGAATACGCTCAAAGACGCGATAAAGTAATTTTTCAACATGACAATGCTCGACTTCATGTTGCAAAATGTGTGAAAACTATTTGAAAATATTAAATGGGACATTCTATCCCAATCGCCGTATTCATCGGACCCTTCGGACTACCACTTATTTCGATTGATGCAACATGGACTGTCGGAATAACACTTACATTCTTACGAAGAAGTGAAAAATGTTCACTTCTTCGCTGCGTGATCAATGGTTGGTTTTAAAAAACCAAAAGTTCTTTTGGTGCGGAATCTATTCTTTAACAGAAAGATGGGAAAAATTAACAGCTAACGATGGCATATAGTTTGATTATTAATGCAATTTATTTTGTTATGGAAATAAATGCTCAAATTTTGCGAAAAACTCGACATTATTAACCGAAACACCTTTTAGTTTAAAGCAGTAAGAAAAAAGCATTTTCAAAATGAAAAAAATAAAATACCAAACAATATAAAACGCTTTTGCTAATTATAATTTTTTATTCTTCAGAAGTAATTCTATAAATACCTCTGACGCAAACAAAGCATATATATTAACGTATTTCTTTGTTTCCTTGTATCCTGAGAAGAAAAATACCTTTCTATACCCACAGTATCTGCCTTTCAACCTCGACCTTTAATATGAAAAACGTGAGGATCTTCTTCAAATAAAAGGTCACGTGATCAGGTCAGATGTGAAGGGTTTCGATTCGAAAAACGTCGTGACTGAAATCATTCTTAAAATATATAATTAATTGCAATCCGTTTTGGTATCTTAATCTTTCGTAAAGTGACAGACGTTTTACACCATCAGAAGGTGGTACTTTGGAGAATTAACGTTTTAATTATAATCAGAGAAGTGACGTGAGAGAAAGGGTTTCGGAAATGTTTGATTCGTGGTGAGAAATCCATCAACAGCGTGATTTTGTTTACTTTAATTTTTAGTTTCTTTATTTTTTTTATGACAAATTCACCCGTTAATTACAATGTTTGGGTGTTTAACGTGAAATTTGAAACAGTGAAAACAAATCTGTAAACATAACTTTTCTGTCACCCATAAATTCTCTCTAGCACGCAAATTTATATCTGCAATATTTTCATCAACTCACGGCATGTAACTGCGCTCACAAGTGACGAACATAACTGATTACGACCTGTTTATTCTTGTTTATTAAATCATCAAAGCATGCCTCTAACATAGACTCCATCTATTAGTATACTAACAACTTCAGACTGTGTAGTATTTTCTATGTCGTGAATATATCAATTATTCTATTGTAACCTTCGGTGTGAAACACTAAACTCAAAGAGATATACCACTAAACACCGAATCACTTTTTTCAACTTCTTAACGAACGTTTCACTAAACATGTTAACATCCTCAGGAAATTATTTAATCGGTGTGAAACATTAAACTCGAAGAGGTTTAGCAAGAGATTTCAATCTAACATTAATTAATATCCTGATAATGTTAACATGGTTAGCGAAACGTGCGTCGAGAATTTTGAAAAAGTGATTTGATGTTTAGTGGTAAATCTCTTCAAGTTTAATGTCGCGAATAGTAGTTTTTTGAGTTCTACGTCATTTATGTTTCTTACTTTACTTGCCAGTTTTGTCATGTGTGTGGAAAGGTCACATTTAAATAGTAAAAACGTAATTGCACCGTATTTATAACCGGTTCAAACGGCCCTTCTCAAGGCCACTAGTGACGATCTCAATAAACATCGAGGAAATATCTAGAAATAAAGAAGAGCTGCTATCTCAGTTTCGCAAGGAACATGAATACGACTTCCTGTAGATCCAGGAGATCCATAGAGGCGATAATAAGCGCCGGCCTAAGATATCCGGCATGGAACTGACTCTAGAGAAGCAGCACGACAATAACGACAACATCGACATTCTGACAGTGAACACCGCGCAATACAGCGTTTCCTAAGTCTATAAACCACCTGAGGCGCATTTCAACCTAACAGTATATTCAAACTTCAGTCGCGAGAACATTAATTTTGTATTGAGCGACTTCAACTGTCATAGTTCGGCATGGGGATATAACATCACTAGCGAGAATGGAGAAAATCTTGAACTGTGGGCTGAAAAAACCACTTACAGCTTATATACGATTCCAAGCTGCTGCCGTCATTCACTAGCCGTACATGGAGGAGAGGATATAAACCGGACAATATATTTGCGACTTCAAAAATAGCTACACAATGCGGAAAAATGGTAGCATCACCGATACCCAACACTCAGCACCGACCAATTATTTGTGTGGTAAACGCCGTGGTTGAGCCGGCGGAAGAGAAGGCCGACTGAAGGACATTCTCAGAAATCATTGACGTACAGATAGAGCGCATCCCTCCGAGGCTGTCAACCTATGAGGACATCGTCGATCTTGTGTAGCGAATTTCGAGGAAAACTATTCCACGGAGTTACAGAACACATTTCATCCCTGGCATGTCCGATAATGCTAATCCTCTATTAGATCATTATCAATCCCTCTTTGAAACCGATCACTTTGCGGAGGACACTATACATGCAGGGAAAAACTTAATATTGGCTATCGGTGAAAACCGCGGCCAAGGGGTTCAACTTGATGAAAATTTTGGATATGAAAGGGAGCAACAGGCGAGCATAGAAGCTTCTTAAAAATCTGAGCGAAGAAACCACTAAACCAGCACAGAATTTGACAAAATGTGACAGCTAATCAACTAGCAACCCAGTTACTAAAGAACGAAAAAACATCTAATCGCATCACAAGAGATCTAATAGTAGGCGACTTAGGAAACGAGAATCACCTGCTCGAAGAGTCTTTCTCCATGACCGAGTTGGAAACGGCAATCCCTAGCATGAAACCAAACAAGGCACCAGGTATTGACGAGATAAGAGCCGAACAAATACAAAACAATGACTACTGGATCTGACTACTGGAAAATTCAAATGACTATGGATGATAAATGACTACTGGATCTGATAAACGGCTGCATTCGGAGCATGCAAATCTCGAAAATATGGAGGGATGCAAGGGTCGTTGCCAAACTGTGTGCTGTTATGCCAAACTTTAAACATATTGGTGCGCATGATTCTTAATCGCATTGCTGGCATCTTGGAGAAAAATCTCATTCCCAACAGGCTGGCTTTAGAACGGAGAAATTATGCTGCGGCCAATTTTTGAATATAACCTAACACATTGAAGACGGTTTCGACTACAGTTTTTATAGACCCAACAGTGAACGATTTTAGCATTGTCCAAATTGCAACTCCAAAATCCAATGAATTCCATATATATATATATATATATATATATATATATATATATATATATATATATATATATATATATATATATATATATATATATATATACATTTTAACAATCAGAGAAGCCCTTGAAATAGAAGAAAGCAGTGAGCTAAATACGCGAAACGACGCTATCAATATTTCAACAGTATGGAAATCTTTTTAAAAAAAGAAGAAACACCGCAACGTGGCGACGAGAAAAAATAAATAAAAGAACGCTCGGCAGCGTGCGTCGAGTGCCGCGAACAGTTCCGAACTACCCCGATACAATCTGCGCAGTTGCCGGCCACCTATAAGACCGAGCGCAACGACCAGTGCACGTTAGTTGGACTCTTCACTCGAAGCGGACAACACTTGAAAATGCAAAATGATATTTTAGCGAAACGTCGTGACTCTTAACAGAACGAATGCATCGACACCCAGAATGATTTAGAAACATTGGGAACTTCTGTTGTTTCATTGGCTTCTAAAAGATATTATTTGAAAATAAAATATTACATGTTTATAGTCATTTATTCCAAACTCGTCCGCATAAATTTGGTTTGTTTCATTAAAAAAAGGAAAATTTGTACGTTATTGTTAATTAATGTCAAAGTTGAAATTACTAACACTAATTTTTCACACTATAATAAGTTTTAAACAATTAAGACGTTAATAAACACATGATTAATTGTTTTTTTAATTAACTGCTTAAAAGGCCAAACTTCTCATTCCTCGTGGAAGAAGTCTCGTTAATTAATAAAATATTGACAAAAAAAATTAGATTTTGATTTTGACCAATAAACCACATTTTTAACCTGTGTGAAAAAACATTAGGTTACAGTGCTTGTACCCTTTGTACGTGATAAGGGTAGAATAATTGCGCTTTTAGACTTCTATACATAATCCAATAGGAAAATTCAACTAGTCACGCAATACTTCGAGTACTTCTGGTAGAATGCTCTTCACAAGTTGAAAAATTTGTTATTCGACTTCAGGACCGATTTTTCGCTGCCGCTCGCATTCCAAAAATTTTAGAACCACACCACGAATATCCAAAAGTCTTTGAGAAACTTGAACATATGTTTGCCGGGCTGGAAGCGGCCTTTCGAAGTGTAGCTCCTTCAAAATGTTGGAGAGGTTCCCCATAACTAAGAATGATTTCCTGATATTCGCGAACAGAATACAATTTTGGTTATAAATCGAACCGAAATATACGTGGGTTGCTACTTATGTATCGGGAATTGGCAACGATGGTGTTGCTGGGCGCCATCCAATATATATATCGTAAAGTTTGACATTGTTGACTGTATACGTACTCAGAACTTTTTGTCATATGGAGGCTATTTGTGTTTAGGCTATGTATGCTATTAGGCTGTGTGCTATTAGGCTGTGTGTGCTATTAGGCTATGTGTGCTATTAGGCTATGTGTGCTATTAGGCTATGTCTGCTATTTTAGTTTAGTACCTTGAAAATTACATCTCAGTCAAAAAATGGCATTAGCTCGTGAGAATTTTCGTGGCTTTTCCAAAAGAATTTTCTACGACCTTCGATGCGGATTATCTCAACAACAATGCATCGATTAACGCACTTTGATTTTTGGCGATGAAGCACCATCTAAAACTACTGTATATCACTGGTTTAGTAAATTCAATCGTGGCCGTCGTTCGCTCATGGTCGAATATAAAGAAGGTCGTCCAAAATCGGTTGTTGTGCCAAAAAACATCGATACCGTGCGCGAACTGATAAAGCAAGTTCCTCATGTAACATATAGCGAGATCTATGAGGATTAGTATGACAAGCATACATAAGATTTTACATGAACATTTAGCCGTGAAAAAAAATTGTGCGCGTTGAATTCCGCATAATTTCACAATCGCTCAAAAACACATCGATTGGTGTAAAGAAATGCTCAAAAAAAAATTGTGGTGCATAAAATGAATAATATCCGTGTATAACATCTATACAGGTGAGGAATCTTGGATCTATGTGTATGAGCCCGAAAGTAAACAGCAGTCGACTGTATGGATCTTTCAAAGTGATCCAAACCCAACAAAAGTTGTTCGCACAAGAAGCACTTTGAAGCAAATGGTCACCTGTTTTTTTGCATGTGAATATAGTGCAACTAGAGAATCGTAGAACGGTCAAATCTGAATGATACCCAATCATTTATTTGTCAAATGTCTTCTTCTCTCAACAAATGCTCTCACACATCGAACCGAACTACTCAATATTTGACCCATCAAAACATCGAATCGACGGGTTATCCACTGTCCAGTCCTGATTTGGCCCCCAATGATTTTTTTTGTTCATCAATGATTCTCGACGCCAGAAGAAGCGGTTGATACGTTCAAAATTCATGTTTTGGAGATATCTCAATTGGAATGGAAAAAGTGCTATGAAAATTGGTTCAAACGTATGGGAAAGTGTATGGATCATCCCAGAGAATATTCTGAAAAACAATAAAACTATTTTCAACGATAAATATTTATTATTATTTATTATTCCGAATACATAAATAGCAACCCTCGTATAGACTGAAACATTGAAATAATTTTTGTTGTAATTGTGAAATATCAATCTCTGTTGTAGCAATATTGCGATGTTGCCACATCCTTCAGAGCTGATGTAGGGCATTATCCTTAATTAAAAAAAATGTTTTAACAATGTTTATTGGTTTATTTGTAGTTTATTCACTAAATAATAAGAAATTAATATTTATCGAATGTGCTTTTTCACATATTTCCATAATTCATATCATAGCTCTTCGATTGGTAATTATTTTTCGAGAACCCTTAGATTTTTGTCCCTTATTGAAAGGATTTTTTTTATTTAAAGTAATATGAGGAATCGTTGGTCCAATTTATAAAAGTACTTTCCCTCATACTCTGTATATAATTGTGTTTATATTTTAACAATATATCTAGAGCCGTATAAGAGATAAATAAATACATAAAATTTACAATTTTCCTGAACTTAATCGTTTAAGATAGAAACTTGAATGTCCAAGATCTCTGATCAGATAAATTTACACAACAAGAAAAGATCATCCAGCAATTAATATGTCTACATACTTACAAGATCAGATAGATTACTTCCGTTATATTAAATAATGATTATAATAAAAAGTTCTGAGAGAAAATCCGATTAAACTATAACATATACTGTATCATCATAAATTAAGTAGAGCGTAGTAAATTCTATTTACAATTTCTTCAAGTGTGTCGTTTATCTAACAAATACCGTTTCAAATACGGAAAATCTATAAAACTACTTTAAAACGATATATAGAAGGAAACCCGTATTGCTTCTATAGCTTTTTACTAGCTGTGTAAATATGAAACCGGAATTTTCATATAGAAAAAAAACTTTTATTGTAAGAAAATGATAAAAAATATTTTATAAGTTTTACTGTCATCGAGCCATTTTCGTACATTTTCGTAAGAAGTGAAGCGCTGCTTAGCAAGTGCGTGTCCCATTGATGCAAATAAGTAAAAATCGAACGGAACAAAGTCTGGTGAGTAAGCTGCATGCGAAAGGATTTCCCAACTCGTCTCAATCGTTCTCAATCTCAATCGTTTCCTTGATCAGTTTTGATGTGTGTGATATTCTGGTAATTTTTCACGCAAAGCTTGATTCAAATTGATCATTATTTATCAGTAGCATTCAGTATCAATGGTTTCGTCAGGTTTTAGCAGCTCATTATAGATCACACCCTTCTGATTCCACCAAACATAGAGCATTTTCTCCAGTCCATAACAATTTGGCCTTGCTGTCGATGTCGATGTCGATGGTTCCCAAAATATAGGATTCTCTCTATATAGGATTCTCAAAATATATCCATATTTTATCGCCAGTCACAATTTGATTGAGAAATTAATTTCTTTTGTTTCCTGGCGAGCAGCATTTCGCAAGTGATTTTTCGGTTTTCCTGCTGTCTGTCATTCAGGTCATGTGGAACCTATTTTCCCATCTTCGGGATCTTTCCCATGGCCTTCAAACGTTTACAGATAGCTTCTCGTGTCATATTTAATTGATCCGCGAGTTGTTGATGCGTTTTAGCGTCATCCTCATCTAAGAATGCTTGCAAAAAGTTGGAAGACATCGAGTCTTCAAACGTTTTCACTAGTATTCCACATTCTTCGTTTCTCGCGTTTTTCGTCACAATCGCCACTTTTTTTTAGACCACTCAAAGCACTGCAATTTACCACAAGCATGCTCACCATAAGATTCGACAAGCATTTGATGCGATTCTGCAGCAGTTTTCTTCAAATGGTAACAGAAAAGAAATGCTGTCCGCAAATCGTAGTTTCCAGGCACAAAATTCATGTTGACATGTTCAACGCTATTACAAATTATGCTGTTGAAAGAAACATATTATGTGTGATGAACATTTTTGTCAGATGTCAATATAGTGCCAATGACGCGGTTTGACGGTAACTGCATTGACAGCTAGAGCCATCTATGAGCAAATTCCGGTTCCTATTTACTTACCTGGTAAAAGTATTACTCTGCTGAGGAATTGTAAAAAATAGCAACTTAATAATAATAACAAATTATAATTTGTCGTCAAACTTTCTTCCTATAATCTCAAAATTATGTCGTTTCTGTTAGGTCTTAGGTGAACTTAATTTTCGGTCCCCAAATTTTATCGACTGCAGAAACTATTCGAATCGGAATTTTCTTCCGCTATATAGTTGTTTTAAAGCATTATCTTTCAGCTTCAATATGAGTCTACTGTAAATATAACGTGAAAAATCCGAGCTAGAAAATTTGACCTAAATGGTGCAGAACACCAGAGACAGCCACAAAAAATGAAGGACAAATAATTGAAAGAAAACCTTTGTCGTACACCGCCAGAACGCAGATAGAAACTCGGAGTAATGCAAGCAATTTTCGTTGCAAACGTTTCCACAATCAGGGAAAATTCAAAAGAAATTGTTTTGGGTTCCATAAAAACTTAGAGTCGAGAATGAGAGTAGAAGTTTGATATAGTTGTACCATCGTTCTCAAAATTTAACAAAATAATTTTCTGCATAATATTCTGCCCTATAACGAAAAGCTATCAATCAGCACCGCAAAACCAAATACGCACGCCAAAAAGGTGTTACTGTGTTCATGGAAGGACCAGCTGGGAGTCTTGTACTATGAATTGCTCCATCCTGGTCAAACGGTCATGCTAATCGTAATCAGCAGCAATTAATTCGTGTTAGTGACGCTCTGACGGAAAATTGGCCTTATACTAAAGAAGTAGGAAAGTTATTTCGCTCGTGACAACTCACTGTAACACTAAGCAAATAGAATTCTGGTAAAAAACATCCAGTTGGGCTGGGAAATTTGATGGCACACAGCATATTCTCCAGATTTGGCCCCTTCGGATTTTTATCGCTTCCAACCCCTCCCAACATCACCTGGTTGCTAGCTCACCTCCCAACATCACCGTTTCATATATCTTGAGAAAGTTGAGAACAACCTCAGTGTAGATTTTTTCGATGGCATTCGACATTTTTCTACAAGGTGGCGAAAGTGTATTCAAAGTGAAGGAGATTACTTCGAGGATTAAGTTGGTATTGCTTTTTTCATAAATCAATGTCATGTCAAAGGTAGTCAAAAAAAGGCAGAGACTTAAGTTGAGGACCTTAAGGCTTAATATATATATATATATATATATATATATATATATATATATATATATATATATATATATATATATATATATATATATAAGGGTATATATATATATATATATATATATATATATATATATATATATATATATTATTTATTATTATTCACGTATGGGCCCTGGTGGACCACGCGAAGTACAATTAGAGGCGTTTGTTGTTGTTAGCCTTCCTTTGAGCCCATACTAATTTCATTCTTTCGCTATGAGCTTTTTTCCTTTCGTCAGACCAAGTTGTTCCAGTCTTCCTACATTTTTCTCTCTGGCCAACCTTCCAAACGTTAACCTTGTGTCTGAAACAACCTCAATCCTGAATTTCACTTTATGTAATATTTGCAGATCTTAGGTCCTCTTTAATTGCGGCAATCCATTTAATTATTTCTACTTTAGCTCTACTCCTATTTTCATAAAATGCGACTATTTGTCTAGTTAGCCTACTCGGATTCATGCGTTTGATGTGTCCGTAAAACTTAAGTCTTCTTTTTCTCATATCGCTATGTATATCTGTGTATTGTTTGATTTCTTGGTTTTCTCGAAGTCGGTATGTTGTGCTATTTATTTGTTTGGGGCTTAGGATTTTTCTTATGATTTTTCTTTCCTTCTTTTCAATGTCCTCGATGTCCCTCTTTCTATTCAAAATGAGCGTTTCTGCAGCATATAGACATTCTGGCTTAATAACCGTGTCGTAATGTCTCAGTTTTGTGTTGTTAGATAGGCATTTTTTGTTGTAAATATTTTGTGTAAGTCTCAATGCCGTTTCCATTTTTTGACAACTACCCTTATTGGCCGCTTTTTCCAACCCATTTTCCATGATTATTTCACCCAAATATTTGAATTGAGAGACTCGTCTGATGTTACCATATTTTGTTTTTAGAAATGGTGTTCTTAGTCTGTTGCAGGTCATGTATTGTGTCTTTTCAAAGGATATTTGGAGTCCTACCTTTTCTGCTGTTTCTTTTAGGATTTCAATCTGTTTTTGAGCCGTTAATACATCTTGAGCTAAAATTGCTAGATCATCAGCAAATGCCAAACAATCAATTTTGATGTTGGTTCTCCCCAGTTTAATGGGCTGGTCAATATTCAGTGCCGACTTTTTTTCACGCCACTCCTGTATTACTTTTTCTAGAACACAGTTAAATAAGAGTGGCGAGAGTCCATCCCCTTGTCTCACACCAGTTTTAATTTCGAAGGGCTCTGAGATGTCACCCATGAATTTAACTTTTGACCTTGTGTTAGTTAATGTTGCTTTAATAATTGCCAGCGTTTTCAGATCTAGTCCTTGTTCTTTCAAGATTCGGAATAAAGATTCGCGGTCAATAGAATCATATGCTTTTTTGAAATCCACAAATGTACAGACGAGATTTTTATTGTACAGTTTTTGATGTCTTAGAATCAACTTTAGATTCAGGATCTGTTCAGGGCAGGATCTGCCCGGTCGAAAACCTGCCTGATATTCACCAATGTTCGGTTCTAACTGTCCCTGTGCTCTGTCTAGTAGACATTGAGATAAAATCTTGTAACAAACTGGGAGAAGAGATATTCCTCTATAGTTGTTTACATCCGTTCTAACTCCTTTCTTATGTAGTGGATGGATTAGAGCATCTTTCCAGTCTTCCGGAATCCGTTCGGTTCGCCAAACTTCTTGTAGAATTTTGGTTATTTCCTTGATTGTACCTGGACCAGCGGATTTCAAAAGTTCAGCAGTAATTCCATCTTCACCAGAAGCTTTGTTATTTTTAAGCCGCTTGATTTGCCTACGTATTTCCTCTTCATTCGGTGGTAATGAATCTGGGTTTGTTTGTTTAGGGTTTAGTGTTGGTAATTTGTTTAAGGGCTCAGGACAGTTTAGTATTTGTTCAAAATATTTCGCAAGTTCTTTGCAATTGTCTTGGTTATTTAGAGCTAGTTGTCCGTTTTCCTTTTGAAAGCATAGGCTCTGCGGTTGATAGCCTGTTAATTTAGTTTTAAAAGTTTTGTAAAAGTTTCGGGTGTTATTTTTTTGGAAATCTTTTTCTATTTCATTAAGTTGATTGTTTTCATATTTTCTTTTAGTTTGTCTAATTAGCTTCGATGTTTCTTTTCTTACTTCCAAAAAGATGTTATAGTTTATTGCTGTTTTTTGACTGTTCCAATCTTTGAATGCTTTACTTCGGCTTAATACTGCTTGCTCGCAAACTTCATCCCACCACGGATGTTTTCTACGTTTTTGTAAAGGTACCAACTTTAAGGCTGTTTTAATAATTTTTTGTTTTAATTCTTGCCAGTTCTGTGCAGGTTGTTTATCAAGCTCTTCTGTTAGGGCTGGTTTTATTTTCGTTGGGTCAAACTTTGGTATTAGCAGCCCCTTTTGAATAAGTTTTCGAGGTTTTAAGCTAAGTTTGATTCTAGTCAAGTAGTGATCCGTGTCTATATTTGCTCCTTTCCTGACTTGAACATTCAAAATCTCTTTATAATTGGGATACGAAATGGCAACATGGTCAATTTGAAATTCACCCATGTACGTGTTTGGGCACCTCCAGGTCTTTTGTTTTGTTATTTTCTTCTTAAAATGGGTTGACATTATTTTTAGATTAAACTGCGAACATAGTTCAACCAATCTTCTACCATTATGGTTAGTCCATTTATGAGCAGGAAAACTGCTGACTGTTTTCCTGTACTTTTTTTCTTTCCCTAGTTGGGCGTTGAAATCACCCAATAGGATTTTTACATGGTTAGAGGGAATTTTAGAGATAGTCTTTTCCAGAATTTCCCAGGACTTTATTTACTTTTTCAGCATTAGATTTATTTTCTTCGTTAACTGGGAGGTGTGCATTGATTAATGTATAGTTTTTGTTAGCACACTTGAGGGATAGTGTCATAAGTCGATTATTTAGTGGCTGGACATTTGTTATAGAACCAAGAATGTTTCTTGAGACAGCGAAAGCAACACCGAGATGTGGTGTATTTTTGAGTATTCTTTTGTCCGTTTTACTTTTAAAAAGTCTGTAGTTGCCGAATTCCAAGGTGTTATCATCTATCAATCTGGTTTCCTGCAAAGCTAAAATTTGGATTTTTTGCTAATTTAATGTTCGCCCCAATTCATGTAGTTTTCCTGGACGCAGGAGAGAATTGATATTTACCGTTCCAAAGAAAGTTTTTATTTTCGGTTTCAGACGTTGGCCAGAGGTCTCCGACTCCCTCTGAAAGATTTTGCGTTTAAGCCCGGACGCCCCAGAATCCGAAAGTCCGGTTGTACCAGCAAAGCTGGCAGAGGATTGTCTACCTCCTGGGGTAATTTTGTAATTACTAGAACACTTCATCTTGTACTTTGAATTAAAGGTTTGAACCATGACGGTTCAGAGGTTAAGACTGGAGGGGTTAGTTCCAGAATTTAAATATCAGCCGCACCACTGGTGAACAGACGCTGACCACTCAGCCGCTTGATACAAGTCAGACGCTAAGTGGATTTAGCTTTCTTTTTGCCTTGGTTCGGGGCTGCTTATTTTGGGATATTCGCAGCTGTCCATTAATATATATATATATATATATATATATATATATATATATATATATATATATATATATATATATATATATATATATATTATTATTATTATTATTAGGTGCGTATAGACCCGGTTGGATCACGCAAAGCACCCTGACTCATTTTCGAGTGTTCTTTGTAATCCTTTCTCCCTGGATTCTCTTTCTCTCCTCCGTCCACTTTGTTCCTGATCTCCTCGAAACTTCGCTCTCTCATACAACGTTCCACATATGTATTTTGTGTCTGTGCGTTCTTTTATCCTCAATCTCTGTCGGACCCATTTTTGCCTTTCCCAGATCAGCTCTGACTTGTGCGATCCATGGTACTGTTGGCTTGACTCCTTGTATATATGTAAGAATTCTGTTGGTGAGTCTTGTCGGTGGGAGTCTACTGATATGTCCATAGAATTTCAACCTTCTTTTTCTTATGTCCGCCGCTACGTTGGACATTCTCTCTGTGGTCTTTCTAGAATGTAGTCTGTATTCTTCCTCTGTCAGTTTTGGGCCGAGAATTTTCCTCATAATTTTGCGTTCTTCTTTTAGTATGTTTTCTATGCCGCTTGTTGTATGGAGTGTAAGTGTCTCGCTTGCGTATAGTACCTCTGGTTTGATTACTGTGTTTGATTTTTGCGTGTGTGGATAGGCATTTCTTATTGTAGATATTGTGTGTCTTGCCGTATATCTTCTTCATCTTCTGCAATATTCGTCTTCTGTGCTATCTTCTCTCCTCCTGTGGGTTCGATGATCTCGCCCAGGTATTTAAAGTGAGTGACCTTATTTATTTTACCGTATTTGGTGTTCAAATTTTGGACATTTAATTTTGAGCAGAAGAATTCGGTTTTTTGAAATGATATTTATAGAGCCAACTTTCTCTGCATATTCCTTGAGGACTTCAATCTGTTTGGTTGCCCTTTTTTTATTGTCTGCGAGTATGGCTAGGTCGTTCGCGAAGGCTAGGCATGATATTTCTATGTTGTTTTTGGTTCATCCGAGTCGTATTGGTTTCCAGTATCCTTAATTTTTTAGTTCCTTTTCCCATTCCCTTATGACTTTGTCCAGGGCCAGGTTGAAGAGGAGTGGGGATAACCCATCTCCTTGGCGTACTCCGGTTTTAATCAGGAAGGGTTGGGAAATTTCTCCCATAAATTTCACTTTAGAGATTGTAGTGTTTTGGGGTCGAGTCCTTGTTCTTTTAGGATGTTAAACAGAGATTTTCGGTCAATGCAGTCGTATGCTTTCTTGAAGTCAACGAACGTGCAGATGATTGGGACGTTCCTGATAGCTTTGTATTTCAGTGTTGTTTTTAAGTTAAAGATTCGTTCAGTGCATCAGCGACCAGGGCGAAAGCCTGCCTGGTACTCGCCAATTTTGTGTTCTAGTTGTTCCTGTGTTCTCTGGAGAAGGCATGCTGAGAAGATTTTGTAAGTGACTTGTAGTAAGGAGATTTCTCTGTAGTTGTTCACATCTGTTTTGTCTCCTTTTTTGTGCAGCGGGTGTATAAAAGCACATTTCCATTCATCTGGTAATTTTTCTGTTTGCTAGATGTTCGTGATAATTTGCGTGAGTTTGGTCCGAGGTTTTTCAATAGTTCCGCAGTGATACCATCTTCACCGGATGTCCTTTTATTCTTCAGTTTTTGTATGTGCCTGTGAATCTCTTCCTGTGTTGGTGGTGGTGATTCTGAGTGGGTATAGACACAATTTTCCTTGGGGAATCTTGTGTCGCGTTCGGGGCAATTGAGGAGATCAGAGAAATAGTGTGCCAGCTCCTTACAATTCTCCTGATTGTTTAGCGCTGATCTTCCATTCCGCTTTCTAAAGCAAAGATTTTGTGGTGTGTACCCACGGATTTCTCTTGCGAAAGTCCTATAAAAATTGCGGAAATTCTCCTCTATAGAGTCTAGTTGTTCCTTCATGAACTTAGTCTTAGTTTGTCTAATAACTTTGGCGGTTTGTTTTCTAGCCTCGTTAAAAAGCTGTTGGCTTTCTGGGGATTTTTTACTGTTGTACTCCTGAAATGCTCGTTTGCGTCGCTGCAATGCACTTTCGCATTCCGAGTCCCACCACGGGTGTTTTGTGTTCTTTTTCAATGGGATCAGTTCCTCTGCTTTTTGTGTAATTTTTTTGGAATTTTTCCCATGTATCTGCCTGTACCTTTTCCCATTCCTCTGTTATGTTGGATTCCTTGATCTTTTTAGTGTCGAATTTCTGTAGATGTGCCTTCTCCATATCTTCTGTTTTCGTGGAGATTTTCTGAGAGATGTTGGCATGATCTTCAGGTTATTCTGTTGGCATAGTTCGATAAGTCTTATGCCGTTCTTGTTGGTGAATTTGTGACCGGGGAATTTGCCTATGGGTTTCTGATGTATTTTTTCCCTACCGATTTGTGCGTTAAAGTCGCCCAGCAAAATTGTGACGCATATATATATATATATATATATATATATATATATATATATATATATATATATATATATATATATATATATATATATATATATATATATAAAGGTTCTTTCCGATTGAGCAGTTTTCTTAATCTCAAATAAAACACAGAATTTGCATTGATTTCAAACTTTTTATTGATAATTGATACAATTGATACTCCACAGACGTCTACTCTTTTGACAAAATATTAGATGACGTTTGGACATAACCGTGGCTCTATTTCACCAAAGAATTTTTCTCTCAATAAAAGGGAAATTTTTCTCTCAATAAACCAATTATTTCATTAGCAAAGTGAGGTGTAGCGCCTTCCTGTTGAAAACAAAAATATTCTACAGATCAATATTATTCAATTCAGCCACTAAAAATCTAGTTATCGTCTCACAATATCGAATGCCATTAACAGTTAGAGCTTCATTAGCAGCCTTCTGAAATAATTTTCTTCTGAAATAATATTAAATAATAATAATCTCCTCCCTATCTCCATTTATATCTCCTCACCAAACAGTGACTCGTTTAGGATGTAAAGTTTTCTCATGAATCAGTTGTGAATTTTTTCGTGAAGGTTTCTCATGAATCAACATAGCCACCAATTTCAAAATGTGCTACATCTGAAAAGATGATTTTTTGAGAAAAATCGTCTGTTTGATCTTTGATTCAATTGACAAATACACGAAGTTTTGAACGATCCATTGGTTTTAGTTCCTGTGTTATCTGAATCTCATATGCCTTCAGAGCTAAATCCTTTCGTAAAATACGTTACGTTCACAAATTCTTGTGAACGTCGATTAATGGAAATTTCTGGTTCTTCAGCAACACTTTCACGTACCAAATCAATATCTTGTGAACGCCCACTACGACTATATATTGCTCTTATTTTATCTTCCACTAAACAAGTTTCTTAGAATGTTTGAACAATTCGATTGTTCTTTCAGATGGACCATTGTGCAAACCGTAAATAGCACGAAGTTTTGTAAAAACATTTTTCACTGAACTGAACGTCCATTTTCATAAAATAATTCAACAATTTAAGCGGGTTCTTGTATTATGTACGACTCCATTTTTATAAATGTTTTACATTACACTTCTGAAATGAGACTAGATCTGGACAAATTCATAATGCCATCTGTCTTTTATTCAAGAATTAAAAAACCACTCAATTTAAAAGACCCGTCCACAATCGATTTCTGAACTAAAACATGAAACTATTCGAGTCGTTGGTGAGATAGAACCACGGTTATGCCAAAATACCATCCAAAGTTTTGTCAAAAGAGCAGACGTATATATATATATATATATATATATATATATATATATATATATATATATATATATATATATATATATATATGAGCTCAATCAAGGTCCTAGCGACTGAGAATAATCTCACTAAACGTTTGTTCCTGGAGATGTTTCCCATCAACAGATATAAAGATACTGTTAGTTCCAGGTCTGATATAGAGGGGCTATCTATATCAGAGTGTCATCTATTACAAAACTTTGGGAAGTTGTAGTTGAAATGTAATAAAAAAAATTATGTAAGTAAAATTGAAAGAACCCACCGATCGCCTTCGCCCAACTGTTACCATGCGCCGTCATGTATCTCTCGGGACCGGTTTCTAGAGACCGGAAGAGCTCGGCTGAATACGACTGAAGGGCTAGAAACCGTACATAAACTATTACTCTAATCATCCCTTGAAATAAAAAATTAATACTATCTAGGCAATGAAGAATCGAATTATTTATATTTCGGATGGACGATTCCTAAAAGATAATCTAAATAAGTTGATTACAATATTTCAAAATAATGGATATCCCCACAAGTTACTAAAAAGGATAGTTTTTAACACATCAATAGAAAATGGACTAACGGATGATGTACCATCAACATATGTAAAATATAAAAAAATTGTTTTATCTTAGTGCCTCAATCAACAAAGTGGTCAAACAATTTAAAGGATTCGCCAACATAAAAATAACCAAATATAATCTCAAAAATCAGGGGATTTGTTTACACGAACTAAGAATAAAATTCTACTTCTTAATAAATGTAATGTGGTGTATAGGTCCCTTATTGTGAAAGTGAGTGTTGGTATATCGGGCAGACGTCGCAAAGTTTGGAACAACGAATTAACCAACATAAGAGTGACACGTGCATTGGTAAACATCTTGTGCATTGACCAGTCGTTGCCATCATAATTTTGATTATAGCTCCATTAAGGCCCTAGCGACTGAGAATCATCTCACTAAACGGTTGTTCCTGGAGATGTTTGACATCACCAAATATAAAAATACTGTTAATTCCAGGCCTGATATAGAGGGGCTATCTATCTCAGAGTATCATCTACTGCAACATTTTGGGAAACTGAAAAAAATAGCACAAATAGTTGAAATGTAATAAAAAAAATAACTTAAGTAAAATTGAAAGAAAACAATATTTTTAATTCTGAATATTTTGATATTTCGATTATGAATACGGTGTAAAAAGGATCATTATATGTGGAGAAAAAAGAATATCATTGATTTTAAATGTATATATTTTCCTTAGAAAGGTTTGTTCCGGCCTGTGAATATTGTTCTATATTAGTCATAGTTTATGGGGGTCATAGTTTCATAGTCATAGTTTCCTGAAAATTACCTTTTTCGTGGACATGCTGCTTTGACAGTGAACAAACAGCTCTAATTGTTATTAGATTAAATATTTTTAATAAAATGAAATGCCCCAATAAAAAAATATCTGCAAGTTCATCGACGCTAGACGTGCTCGCATAAACAGCGCAAAATTGGCAATTTTATCTAATATCAAACAGCACTAATAATTACACCCATTAGTTAGAAGAATAAGGATCTCACTAATTAAAAGTCAGAGAAAACAATCGAGCATCGCACCCGTTAATTATCTAGTGGCTCGTGCGGTAACCTCTCCACTAATTAAGCGAGCCCTAATTGCTGCGTTGCCACTATTACCATTGCAAATAAGCCACGGTTGCCGGAACGGTTTTTCCACGGCCGTCTTCGTGATTTTTGACTAGTGCTGATCTGTGACGCACGAACCATAGAACTGGCGCCTAGTCTCTAGGTTGCTTGGCATGAAATAAAAGTACGGGAGTTCTTCAGATGTAATTCAATTTTTAGTAAATTTAACGGCTGCATCGAAAGGGTTGGCCAATAATAGTGTCAAAACTTTAATTTGAGACACAATGATAACTATTGTACAAGTGATAGTCCGGTAGTTTTTATTTTATCTTTAAGAACAAATAATTGAAACCTTCTCCTCCGGCTTCGTCTAATGGAATGCATTCCAGTTTTTGATACTCTTTAACGCATACCTCGTGCTATATATTCAATGGTGACCTGAAAGTATCATTTAACAACAAGAATTGTTCTGATTTTATTTTTATATCCAGAGATTTGGCATAATCCTACAAAAAATAATGCGTAAAATCGCAAGATCTTGATGGCCAATTGACCAGTTTCGTAAAATATAGCCTACAGGAAAGTTTTATTGAAATAAATAGGTTCTCTGGTGAGAGATGTGTGATAAGTTGCACCGTCCTGATGAAAAAGAAACCTTTATATTCGCAAATATCCCTTTAAACCAAATATATTCTGTTAGCATATTCTTATAGTCTTTAAAAAAATTTGGTCCTAGCCCAAAAACCGTCCCAGTTACTGGATTTTCATGTTTGTTCACAAACACATCGCGTCGTCAGAAAAGATCATTTTTTCCAAAAGTGGGGGCCGCTTCCCAATTTCCAATTTCTACGCGCTATTGAATCGTATATCTTTCCCTGCTGAATTGATACAATGTACTGAATACAGTAATCTGTGAATGATATTTACACTATATTTACTTATTGAAAAATTCTTTACAACTACAACATTGCTGATTAAAATCCGTAGAGATTTATCACTAAACACCAAATCGCTTTTTTAAACTTTTCGATGTTAACCATGTTAGCATCATCAGGAGATGATTTAATTTTAGATTAAAATCTCCTGATAAATCTCTTCGAGTTTAGTGTTTCACACCGAAGCTTCCAATGGAAGAATTGAAGATCGCTGAGGCTGGAAACAATTTATTTGTATCTAACTGAGGTAGCAGATACGTCATGGAAATTAATTAAAAAAAAATAACTAGGGTTTGTATCTAAACTTCCACCATAATTTTATACATTTCGTCACTAATATAAAAAAGCGAGTTCAAAACACTTACATAGGCAGGAAAAGTATCCACACTAATTTTATGGTGAACACAATTACATCATCAACATGATATTTGCAACACTGTTGAGAAAGCTGTTTTTACATTTTATTTAGATAGTTTCTAGTACATTTCAAGTACTTCTACATTATATCATCGGGTTATTGAAATTATTTGCATCTGACTTTGGACTGGACAATGTAGGAATTACTACAAGAGCGTAGAGGGAGTATCTTCATAGTATTCTATAAACTTTTCAGGTCAGTTTTATTGTTTTATATAGTTTAGTTTGTTTCGTTTACAGTACAATCAAGTCTTCATGTCGATTTTATATAAAATGGCAAGTTCTAGTTCGGACGATTTATTTTAGTCACAAGCCAAATTGGAGATCAAGATAAAAGTTGGCCTCTTCATGTACTTCTTGCTGTGCAAGTTCTCGGGTAAATTTAGTGCAGTGGATGTATCGCAAGAAAAAATCTATGCCGTTTGCTGTTCCTATGGTGTGGAGACAACCTACCTACCATGTAAGTGATTGCTACAAAATTCAATATTCAAATTTGTCTTCTGCGCCCAGGCCAGTTCCTCATAGCCAGGAACTACCGATACCCTACTGCGCCTTTAAATCTGGACAACATGTTTCCCGGTGATTCTAATTATTCATCAGGACCTGATCCACAACTTCCTGAGAACACCAGTTGTGACTCAATATTTTTAACAACTACCAGTAAACCTTACTTAATAACTCAGAATAAATTAAATGATTTGGTACGTGACCTGTGATTGTTCTGTTAGATAAAACAGAAGAACCTGTTAGATAAAAATGCAAGTGGTTTACTTTACCGAAGACGGAATGTAATACAAGCTTTCAAAGAAAGGAAGTATCACTATATGTCTGTTGTGATACTGATGGTTTGAAGAATGAGCTGACGAATATGGAACATGTACCTTCCGAGTGGCGTATTTTCATTGATTCGTCAAAATACCGCCTAAAAGCAGTCTTGCTTCATTATGAAAACAAAAAACCATCTTTTCCTTTAGCCCATTTAGCGACAATAAAAGAAACATATGACAACTTGGCAACCATAATAATTTGCGCTAACAGTGGGATATTTGTGGGAATTTAAAAGTGATATGTATATTGCTAAGACTTCAAGGGGGTTTTACAAAATATTGCTTTTTTTGTGTCTATAGAATAGTAGGGTAGCAAAAGAACATTACAGTAAGAAAAATTGGCCTCATAGAACTGCTTTTGAACCTGGTACTTCAAACATAATATATACCCCCCTTGTTAACCCAAAAAGATGCTTCTTCCACCTTTCCATATTAAGCTCGGACTAATGAAAAACTTTGTCAAGGCCATTGACAAAGAAGGTTAAATTTGTGCTATGAAAGACAAAGAATATAAAAATTACCTTCCAAACAAATAACTTAGGATGTCCTATTAAAAATAATATAAGTGAATGAATACACTTTATAAATCAGAAGATCATGAGAAGACTCATTAACTGAGTACGGTTCTTGTTTAAAAGTCGACGTTGGTCAAACAGGAGGATATTGTTGAACTAGGTTTAACGAACATAAAAATATATATTAATATACACAGTAATTCTCATTATTTAATTTCAGAAATTCACACTTTTAACAAATATTTTTTAAATTGTATAGATGTAAATAAGTCTATAAGTCAAATATGTCTTAAAAAGCCTAGAAATTAAAAACAAAAAACTTTTGGGTATTCTGCTAAATGAGCACATCGATTTAAATGTTTCACCCTTACTGAATTTAAATTGCACGTTTAAACATTGTACATGGAATTCCCGACCATTAGCATTTATTGTGTTATTAGGTTGAAGTACTTTTCAGGTAGTAAGTAGTATATATTATATTGTCTTACTTAAAACTTTAACATTGTAATTTCATATCTGAAGAATGCAATGTGTGTCGAATCAAATGTTATACAATTTTACAAATATAGTAGAAATTTAGACATAAATGTCAGTTCTTTTATTTATAACACAGGTATACGGTGGATTTGGCGCCGGAAAGACTTTTTTTGAATATACGTGTAGTTTTCGAGATATGATAGGTATCAAAAAAATACGATTATTTTATATTGTTTACCTTTTGTTACAACATTGAACATGGAGAAATCTTCTTTTTCGTAATTTCTTCGAGTGAATTCCTTCTAGGTGTTCACGCATGATACTCCAGCAATAATCAGCTATCATGTGTTCACCCCATCGACCTTTCTTTCATATTTTTTAGGCCCTGATGAAATCGCTCTTCTTGTTCCTCACTATAAGAACCAAAGTTTCCAAGAAATGTATCCAAATGATTTTGGAGGTAGTGAAATTTGATGCTCGTGTTATATCCAAACTTTCTAAAATTTTGCAGTATGTTTTACAACAATTCGCATTAATTTTCGAACTTATAATTCCTTAGAATTTTTTTGCAGCACTGACGAAAGAAAACCAGGCTAATATTGCCATTATTTAACAAAACACATTTTAAACTCCGCTTGGAATTGTCTATAAATTGTATTCATTCATTTGGTTGATAGTTCAAGGAGGCCATTTTTGATCATAGACTACCGATATCATTACAAAAAACAATATAATTTTCTGAGCAAAAAAGCGGAAGCAGTTCTTTTTCTTGAGTAGAATAACATAAAATTTTAGTACCTGGAGAAAATAAATCCCTCTCTTTCAGTCCAGGTACCAACAGTTCTGATTTTTCTTTTTAAAGGTCGAGTTCTCTAATAAGGTCACTTAAAGCGTCTTTAGTAAAAATTAGAGACTTTGACGAAGTAGCTCCAAAATGCTTACTTTCTTCGCTAGTACAAGCTTACCTATCTTCGGATGTACTACATTCTGTATCTGAAAGATCAGACAGGCCACAAAAAGTTGGAACAGGGACGTCTTCTGAATGAGAAATAGGTATTTTAGCAGATACCACATCGGGATCGGGAATTTTTTTCGGTTAATGCCATGTGCCTTGACTAAGCAAAAATAACAGTCATCGTAGTGATTTTGTCCCCCCCATAATCTAGGGATACACCAAACCTCAATTGACTTATTTTACCATTCGCCCATTGCCTTAAATGTCCACTATAGATTTTGCAAAGATTGTTTGGAATCCATGGTTTATTAACGTCTTTGATTTTCAATTTAAAGTAAGCAAAATAAACATTTTGTATAAATTCAGATATAGGTTTTCGAAACTTATTCATGTACACTCGCCACAAACGTAATAAAAAGTGTTCGGGTCATATAAACACAATCGTTTTGACGATGACATATCTCTGGTTTTATCTACTATCGTTTTTAATTGAATAAATAACAACCATAAACAAGTTAAATGGCTACTGAGAAGAAACTATTATCAATATGAGTTGATTAAAAACTGTACGTACTTTTGATAATTGTATATTACCAGAGTGTTGCTTTAAAATTGAGGGGTACTTTAAAATTACGTTTAAGTCTCGGCAACACTAATTTTTTATTTTTTTTATTTTGTAGACTAGTGTAATCGATTTGAACTGAGTAAATATAAAATGTGTTCTGCACTATGATAATCCATAATATCTCTGAAATTCTGAATATTTCACATATCAGTTATATTTGACATACTTGGGCACAAATAGATTTACTTAATCGCATATCGTTTTTGGTAAAATTAGGAATATATTAATGAATTACCTCAAATAAGTTAAAGATCAGAACTACAGAGCAAATGACCTGCCTTTAGAACTCCTTCAGAAAAATTTCAATATAAACTGTCATCATGACATTTTACAGAATAACAACACTATTATAAAACTTTATCTGAGAAGTATAGCTTCACCAATCCCATCTTATACCACCTTACTCTATCGGGATAATATTCATGCTAATTGCTGTAAAACTTTTCTAGTGGCAAATTGTGAGACAATTTTCTACAATACGTACCCCACACATGAATAGAATACAATTTGTACTTGTCGGACAAAACCTCAAAGTAAATTTGATCAACCACAAGAAAATGACCCATTTTAAATTGTGCAGTGTACAAAATTTCAGTTATGATATCTGAGCTATACCAACTAATAAACCACCTCAAGAAACCATGAATGTGGTACTGCATCCAAGGAGGAAAATATTATTCTTATGAAGAGATAACTATGGTCACATATTATAGTTAATTAGAATTTAAATTGTACATAAACTTTATTAAATCCCCAGCTTAAAATGGTATAGCCCTTTAAAATAAAAACGTACTACAAACGTACTACAAAAAACTTACTACAAGCTGTCCTCTAAAGAAATCTTTCTTACTTTCTATACACTTTAGATACCTTTCAGGCGACTGAAAGAAAATACTTGGAAGTTTTAATGTGATAAACTCATTGGGGCTTTTTTTAAATTCCCTCAAGAGATGCGAAGATCGGAGAAGCGACAGAGTTGCAATATCACCTGTCAATCAAGTAATATTGCAGGGATCAGATGAAATAAAAATATGAAGGAGCCAAATCTGGAGAATACGCCAGGTGCGATAAAAATCTCCTAGCCCAACTCGATGGCCGTTTCTACGGTCCTTTTTGCTGTAAGTTACTGTGGATGATCCTGAAGTAAAATGAATTTCCTTCTTCCCTTGCTAGTATAAGACCCCTTTTTGTTCTAGAGCGTCACTAACATGAATAGAAAGCGGCCAGCGGTAACCTTTTGGCTAGATTAATCGTCAATCCCTAGCTTGTTTACCTGTTTGGTAATAGCTTTCGGTATTCCCGCCCTAGTTTCTGTCTGAGCTCTAGTAGTGTCCCACAAGGACTTTCTTCCAGCAGTAGTTTCAATTCTTCTTCCAACACTTTTTTGGTTATCCCGGATATTCTGTATCACTTAAGACGACATTTCCAGTTCAGATTTGCTGGAGTGATTTCTTAAAAAAAGACAGTACTTTAAGTGTGGCTTTTCGGACGATATCACGTCTATAACTCATTTTTCAAGTTATGTTCACAGTGGGCGGATATATTATACCTCGTTTGGAAACAGAAAGATGGCGCTTTAAAATAAATATACGACATGAAGAAATTCTGATTCGAATAGGTTCTGTAGTCGATTCAACATAGGAAACCTATAGTTAAGTTGAGGACAATTATTAATTATTACATCCTAAAAATCCGAACGGATAAAAATTATTCTATAGCAGCGATTTCGAACATTTGATACTAACACTGAAACATAATAAAATGGACTAAGCACTGATGCATTATTTTTAATTTCGACGTTGCCAATTGCTAATTGGATGTAAAGGTGAAGGCGGTGTTGCCGGAGTGGCACGAGCGTAACCGTCATGGTTGTTGGTTGACCTTTCGGACGTGTGCGCGGGCCAAACATCCGCCTAGGGAGTGAGATTTTTTATAAACACCGTCGGAAATCGAGGCACAGGTCAAATTGCTTCCCGTTATTAGGCTGTATTAGGGAAACAAACCTATTGTTGCATTTTTAATTTATGAGTTTACGTTACGGTTTAACAAGTTCAGACGCTCACTAATTATCATCAACGATAAATTAGTCCTCCTTCTTGAAATACATATTTATTTTATTATTTGTCAGGATTGATATACAATCTTTTGCAATTTTTAGTTGTTTTTTGATTGTTATTCCCTTTAATCTCATTAAATAATATCAATTTTTCCCCAAAAATAAAAAATGTGAGGCTTTAGGATTGTCACTAAGATCTTAGCAAACAATAAGTAATGATTTCAAAGACTCTAAGCCACCTTCTGGACATTTTCGTCAGTTATTCTCTGTGCTTTAGGTATTTATCTAACTTATCTGCCTTTTTTGACAACATTTATTTATGAAAAAGTAATACAAACTTCTTCAAAATAATATCTCTCACTTTCTATACAATTTCACCAGCTTTCCGGCAACTATCGCATCCCAAATCGAAAAAAAAACATTGTGATTTTTATGTCACAGAGCCATTGAGGCTTTTTTCGACTTTCTCAAGAGATGTGAAGTGGCTATCAGCCAAGTGATGTTGCAAGAGTAAGAAGCAATGAAAATCCGAAAGAGGCCACGTCTGAAGAATGAGCCGGATGTGACAAAATCTCTCAGCCCAAGTCGATGATTGTTTCCAGATTTTTTTTTTCCTCCAGAGTGTCAATAATGCGAATACTAATTGTACGAATATAATAGTATGGCAAAGAACCTCTGAACATATTTATCCGGGAGGTATGTGAATTTTCACTTAGTATGTTGATTAGACTGAAATAAATATAGCATGATTATGAGGCATGGCAAAGGCAACTACTTCCAACTGCATCCAGTTGGAAAGAACGCTGAGGTGTTGTAGAACTACCAAGTACTTTTAAGAGTTACTGTCATCAGTCTAATAAAGTGGAGTGTTACAATTTTCAAAAGATACATCCTTTCCACTAAAAGAGGTTGAAATTAGTGACTAGAAAGAATAACTCTACGTGGAATTTCGTGGAAATTCTACAGTAATTTCTTTTTTTTTTTAATCTGAAAAGCAATAACACAAAAACTCCGTTTGAACATTCCTTAGCTAGTATAAATATTTAAAAACAGCTTGCGGTATTACCCCGAGTTCTTGTCTGAACGCTAACAGTGTACGACAAGGAGTTTCTTCCAGTCGTGTTTCCAATTCTTCACCCTTCACTCTTTTTGCCTGCCTCCTATTCCTGCAAGTCCAAATTTCCAGTTCAAAATTGCTGAAACCACTCCTTAGAAATGAAACAGCATTATCTCCCAAAGCCGCACAAATGTCCTGAGCTTCTCCAGAATTATTTTCAGTTTAAATGCGAAAACTGATTTTTTAGGTTATATCCACAATAGACTCCTATATTATACCTCATTTTCAACAAGAAAACAATTCTGATTCGAATGTGTCCTGCAGACGATGATAAGTAACTAAGAATTAAAATGGGGACTTAATAACTGCTTGCAATAATCGACAGTGTATCGTTCTCTATGGGTTGTGTGTTTCATTCAGATTACTCAGTACTCATAATTATCCCTCAAAATAATCATGACAAGAACGATGGGAGTCGTGAAATACTTTGCTTAACATAAAAGGAATATAATGCTCGATAATTTTTCTTGTCATACCACTAAGTATAATGTGTACCGTAAAGATCCTATAACTGGGAGTGTAAAAAATAATCACTGCACATCAAATCTGGTGAAAGCAACATTAAGCGTTACCTCATGAAGCTGAGGTCTATATGCAGTTCAGAATGAACAATTTTATACTGGTGATTTTTGTGTAACCCTTGAAAATATCAAGACAAAAATTAACCCACAACTGACTTCATTACAGTAAATTTAAATTCGAATTTTCATTTAAAATCTTCAATGATTTTTATTATATCCTACTCAGCAACGCGTTGTTCTTTTTCTATATCATTTAATGTGTTATGAAAATCTTTTTACCGACTCTATGTACCGCACAAGAAACGTATCATTAAGACATCCGGTCAAAAGTAAACAATTACGGACATTACGAGCCATAAGCATAAAAAATATGAAATCACGATCGTCGGTGCTTCTCGTCGTGTTCACGGTCAGTGAGGTTCCCCGGAGCATAGTGCACGCTTCCGGTAATACGGCACCCGGCTTCCGGTCGCGGATGACCGACCGTCGTGCTATCGTGGACTCCGGTCACTGCTTTTTACGTAATTTAAAATTATTTCGTGGCCTATCCTAAATCATAAAAAAGCTATAACTTGGTTCAAAATAATAATACAAAATTGCTTCAAAATAATTGTTTTTTAAGTTGATATGATTCTCCTTGATATCTGACAGAAGTTTCAAGTCATTTCGCTTGTTAAGTTAGAAATCATTGCGTTTTTTGTTATTGTTAAACATTTTTGTGGCAATTCTTTAAAATCGTTAAATTTATCGAGCAAAGCATTTGCAATAACTTATAAACTGTCTACAAAACGATCATTTCTTTATAGTGATGCATTAAAACTATTAAGAAAATATTACGGTGAAATGTTTACAAATGCTACTTAAGAACTTTAGTGATGGATGACGACGCAGTTGATGAAGAGTCTCCTTTAGGAAGCCCTTGCACATCAACAAATGAAGACAACAGATTCCCCAAAATCAAGGATCTTATACTGAGTAATCGCCGATTAACTGCATTCGAAAAAAAACCTCCAGGTTTATGGTGAAACAATTCATGGCTTTTTTATCACGATATTTGGGAATTTTTCGATAAAAATCAAACAAATACCATGCTGTAAGCACCATATTCAGCAAATATGACATCGTGTAACTTTTTCCTGTTCTCACAAATGAAGAAACCACTTTGTGGACGCCGTTTTAAGTTTATAGGAGTCATTCAAGAGAGTTCGCATACTACTTTGAATAAAATACTAGAAGTCGGATATAAAAACTGTTTCAAGGGCTAAAAAAACATTGGAATATATATTCAAAATAAATTTGGATAAATAAATAAATACTTTGATTACATACGCAACTTTGTATTTTAATTAAAAATTGCCTTAGATCTTAATCAAGACGGATTTCCCTCTCAGAAAAGTTTCCCTCCCTTCTCTTCCTAGTAATTTCTTTTTACCTTCTTGGTAAACGAAAGCTTTATTTTTACGTTATATTATAAATAATTGAAATACATATGGGGCATTTCATGCCAAATCGACCACATTGAGCCTAACCCCTTTCGATTTCGCTGATTTTTGAACTTTTGTGTCCTTTTCTACACCCCCTCAAAGACGTTTCTGAGATTGTTTTCAAATTTCTTACCCAACCCAAAAAAAGTAATGGGTTTTTGGAAAAATTGGTTCTTCTTTTCAAATAGACGTAACTTTTTCAAAAATTGACCTATTGAGACGTTTTTTTTTATTTTTGCTTTTGAATTCACTTTTTAGAAAAAAATACGAAAACATTTCAGAAATCAAACTTTATGAATTTTTTCAGTTTTTTGAAAAAAATATCACTTTTTCGAATTCCGACATTTTTATTATGTCATTATATTATATCAAAAAAAACTTTTTTCTCTAAATATTCCTGTGCAAAGGGGAGTGGGCCGACTTTTTCTTCTATTTTTTTTATTTAATTATTTTTTTTTTTAATTTTTCAAACTTTTTCACTTTCTCTATTTTAAAAACTTTGGTATAGTTCTTTCAAGTTCGAAAGGATGAGCCTTTTTTGGACATGTACACGATCGCCATCATCATTTCGTATTGAAACAAAATCTTCCATGCCTACCATCGGATCACTATACTCATAATCGTTATAAAAATTCACAATGTTTAAACTTCACTAGATCTGAAATTATCCTCCCTATTAAAAAAAAAATGTTTAGAAATTAAGTCCTCAGTAGTACTCAAGATATTTATTTCATGTTATATAGACCTAATTTTGATTCAGGTGTTGAAAGTATCCCTTTTTCGTCCGTCAATTTACTACTCTTAAAATGTGCCACACAAGTATTAATAGTTTCAGCAAGACGTCTTTCACTCCATTTCGTCGGTTATAGAATTCAAATTTGTATTTTTGTCGATTTATCTGTGTTTTCAGCATTGAATTTAGCGTGCAATATTTTAATTAAAGAACGAAAATTATCATCATAAAAATTATAAATATCATTAATAAAAATTTAATTCTTCATCGACAGGGAAGAGTAGAAGCTTTTTGAAACTATTGGAGATCTGATTTATCTTATTATTTAAAAATTATTATCATTTAATTTTTTTGATAGTATCGGTGATTGATTTATGTGGCAAAGCGCATTCTGTCAATCCAATTTCCGACCACATTTTCAAGCAGTTGGGGTCTTAAGTCCGCAATTGTCCAAGCCATGTTGACTTCCAAGGTATCACTAGTCACATGACCTTGGTGGACAATTAACAGGTGCGTTTCTCGAAATAACTTCCCCACCGAATTGTCACCTCAATAAATCCATTGTTGCGTTAGTTTTATGACATGTGGAGCCGTCCTGTTTGAATCACATCTCCTCCAGATCAATACCAGTGATATTCGGAATTAAATAATTCTTGATCATCACTCATCAACGATTCCCATTAACGGTAACGTACTTTCCAGTTTGATTAATAAAGAAATATAGCCCAATAACGCGTACAATCCGCACCATATGGTGTATTTTTCTGGTTACAACGGTAATTGGTGAATCATTTGCGAATTATTTTCACTTCAAATGCGGCAATTTTGTTTATTAACGTAACCATTTGGCCAAAAATGAGCTTCGTTACTAAACAAAATGTGGCTATTAAATTTTGGGTCAAGTTATTGAATTTTGGGTCCAAGACCTTTACGAAAAATTTTCCACGCAGTCGAATAACGAGGCCCAGCTTTCTGCGAAGACGACGGATTAATACATTTGGCTCTTCATCAACACTGCCAGCAACAGCGGCGATATTTTCATCAGAATGCACAGTTCCTTGTCTTGTTTTGTTTTAATATCGAACAGCGTCGAATGAACACTGATTTTAATAATCAATTTCGACAATTTGCAGTCGTTGCTCTGATATTAAACATTCCATGATTATGCCAGAATATACTGAAAATGTTGACACTAGAGGCGCGTAAACTCACACTTCGGTTGACAGTGACCTCTATCAGAAGTTCGGACGCATTAAAAAAAGTACCCTTTATATCTGAAAACCAAAGACTGATACACTTTTTGTTTATTTACCTTTATGTATTTAAATGCGATTGTTAAAAATATGGTAAACTAAGCTGTTTCAAAACAAAAATTGAAAAGTGTTCTTGTAATTTGGATAAAAGTGTTAAAATCTTAGAAATTCATGCACCAACTCGTTTCAGACGATTATCCAAATTTGAAGAAGAGCTATCTATTGATGTGAAACAGGAGGTTTAAGTTTTCGTGAAATAGTGAAACGATTGGAAATTACTGTTTCAATAGTTGTGATGACGTATATAATATATTTAGACGCAAAGAGTTATATACGAATATGTAGTTCTGGTCGCCTTAGAAGTATCCAAGGACTTGACCAAGAGCATCGTATGGTTCTTGCTGTACGAAATCGGCATGAAAATATCCAAGAAGTGTAGGATGCTTTTATTTCAGTTACAGGACTGTTTTAAAGGTGATTCCTAACAGACATTGACTTGCGATGGGAATGCGAGCTTATCGTTCTTATAGGGTATTTCTTTTACAGTCGCTGGGCCAGAACTGAATTGAACTATATTTAGTATGAATGCACTGATAGAAGTTCAATTGGTTTTGCTCGACGATTATTTGAAGAATTAGGATGGAACATATCGTTGTTGTTGAAATTGTAAACTTGAATTCAAGAGAAATTAAAGAAAATTCGAACCGACAAAATGGTTTGAATTATTTTGGAATACATTATTTCAAAATAATCCAACAAAACCGATAATAATTTTTAAGATGTGATAGTTGACAACGAATAAGGCTTCTGGTAAACACGAAAGAGAAAACAGATTCTAACGAAGGCAATGGGATAAAGAATCGAACCAGAACCGAATAAATAATCCCGGAGTAAAATTAATCTGATTTGGTTTTTTTTATCTCGGCACCGGTGGAGAGAACACAATAGCCGAAGCTGGCCGATCCGAAGAGCGAGACCGACAAAAGGCCGGGCTGGTTCCTGGTGCAGAAGCGACGGCGGCCGCAACGGTGGTACCCAAAGGCGCCGCCCACTTGTTCTTGATTTATGCGACAACGGGCCGCGGGCAAATAATGCGGTACCCGTCGTTCTTTGCTTCGGTTCGGGTACCAATTGTTTTTCCACTCCGGGACGTGGTGCTGCCAGGCCGTCGTTTAATACGCCGGTAATGGGATGGACCCCGGTGAACGTCAACGAGCTCTTTTTCAATTTATTTCGACCGAAACAAAAGTTACTTTTGCTTTATATACGGTATTTTGGCAATTGAAGCAAAAACTTTTAAAAATTGATAAAAAATATAATTTGAAATCGATAATGACATACCTACCATAATACAAAAAAAAATCTATTTTTTTAGTGACTACCATTAAAATGAAATTTTGAGAGAAACATGAAAGTTGAAAGGAAAAGATACATTTAACTATTCACAGTTGACCTACAGGGAAAGGACAATTCAAAAATGTATAATAGATACAGCGAGAAAAGAGAGAAATAAGAAATACGGGTGCCAGAATAAAAGTACGCTACCAGAAATTGGACATTAACGAAAAAATATGGAAACGGAATGACAGAACAGATTAACTGGAATGCCTGGAAAGCAAAACCATAACACAAATGTTAAAAACCGAAACCCGAAAAACCGAAACCGAAAAACCTAAAAACCGAAGAAACCGAAAACCGAAAAACCGAAAAAAAGAATAGGAGAGGGCAAAATATTAAAAGGAAAGATATATTAAGAGACAAGGAAATTAAAACAGGACAACGTGCAGATGGAATAGATGAGATGAAGAAAGAAGAAAACACAAACACAATTGATGCATGTTTAGGAATTTGGAATCACTCCGACGCCTGTTATGGGTATGTGGAATTTAAGAAGGAGAAGAAAAATACCACACATATACAAGGTATCCCCTAACTTATCCTTCATAAAGCAACTGGTGATAGTAGAGATCAAAATAACAGGATTTAATCAATAAATGTGTTGGCAAATATTAATCATTAATAAGATACAGAGTGTTGAAAGTGAAAATAAATTTTCGAAAAATTGAGATAATTTATAAAGGGTTGAAGATATCAGTTTTAAAATCGGGGTAGTTGGGTTTTCAAAGACGACAAATCCGAATTTTATGCTAGCTTGAGCCCAGTTACTAGAGGGCGCTTGCTACCTACTTTGTGAGGAATTAACTCGCTTATATTTTTTACCCTATAAAGCTGGGAACATTTTGACTTCAAAATAGAGAAGAGTCATAATTTCCACATAAAAAAGGTACCATTGGTCAATATCGATATCCCAGGCCGTTTGCGAGATATTCGTGTCCGAATATTCCATTGCACATCTTGTCGATGGCTCAAAAATGTGCAATTCACAAAGTGTGCCTTAAATGTTGTATACAAATTATTGCGTCTCTGACAACTATCATTGTTTTCTATCTCTCCAATTAAATGTAGGTGGAAACAAGTTTCTCCAACCTTGAGTTTGTAATAAATAATTTGTAAAAAATGACCAGACTTAATCAGTTTCCTAACTGTGATTTAAGGGATAAGCTGTGCGTTTATGCACAAGTTAATTACAATAGTCGCGCTGCAGTTAGAAGGTACGAAGAGCTCTACCCAACCAGAATCATACCAGATCAACAAATCAGTTAAGCGAAACAGGTTCGTTTTATTACAACAATCCTTGTGGATGACTCAAACAATTCATCTACATGAATTAGCAAATCTACCGTTTCAACAGTTCTTAATAAATAAAAATGGTTTCCCTACCATTTTTCCCATGTTCAACATTTATAGCCACAAGATTTGCCGGCTAGGTTAGAATTTTGTTAAAATCTACTACATAAAAGAAACGAAAATCCCATGTTCCTGAAAAAGATATTGTTTACTGACGAAGCAACTTTTACCAGAAGTGGAATTATTAATTAGCGAAATAATGATTATTACACCCTGGAAAATCCACACCTACCAAGAGAGCGACCTTTCCAGCACGACTTTTCAATTAACATTTGGTGCGGCATTATCGACAATTTTTTAATCGACTCATTTGAGTTTCCACAACGACTGAATGGAGATCAATATGTGCAACTGTATATATATATATATATATATATATATATATATATATATATATATATATATATATATATATATATATATATATTGAAAAACAGAAATTTTTCATCCGTACTTCCACGTACCTCTGCTCGTCTCAAATCAGTCGCCGGCACCATGCCGAGACAAGTACCTCCCAGGACCGGTTTCTAGCCTCACAGCCGTCATCAGCTGGGCTCGAGCTCAACGCAGTGAGACAGCTGAAACGAAACGAACAGAGCAAGACCAAGTCAACTGGTCATATCGATGGCGGGTCGCAATCTCAATGAAACTCGCGCCATCCTACGGTGAATGTTCGCGGCAGTCAAAAACTATGCGACACATTCTTCCCACAACCTTGGATGTAGGTATAAGGTTTGCTCAAAAGATAGCGTAGTGGGAGAGAGATATTTGAAAAACCGTGGAGAGAGATATTTGAAAAACAGAAATTTTTGATCCGTACTTCCACGTATATATATATATATATATATATATATATATATATATATATATATATATATATATATATATATATATATATATATATATATGTATATAGATATATCATCATCATCATCATGAGCCCGTGTCGACCAACTGCAGGATGAAGGCCTCTTCAGCATGCTTCCAACTTTCACGGCTCCTGGGTTTTCCTCTGCCACTCGAATCCAATATACTTAACGATGTCATCAGTCCATCGTGCATTTGGGCGTCTTCTCGATCATCAACATGAGCCCGTGTCGACCAACTGCAGGATGAAGGCCTCTTCAGCATGCTTCCAACTTTCACGGCTCCTGGGGTTTCCTCTGCCACTCGAATCCAATATACTTAACGATGTCATCAGTCCATCGTGCATTTGGGCGTCTTCTCGATCATTTACAATCAAGCGGCATCCACTCCAGGATTGCCTTGGTCCATCTATCATCCCATCGCCCCGCTAGATGGCCTGCCCATCTCCATTTCAATTGCTTTACTCTTCCAATGATGTCACACACTTTCGTTTGTTCGCTGATCCATGTGCAGGGCTTTCCGTCTCGTGTTGTGTTGTAATACCATCATACATCTTTCCATTCCCCTCTGTGCTACCCGAAGTTTCTGAATTGATTGCGATATGAGTGTCCAGGTTTCACTTCCGTATGTCATAACGGGCAGGACGCCCTCATCGAAAACTTTTCCTTTTCAGGCAAAGTGGGAGTTGACTCTTAAATACCATGTTGAGCCTGCTAAATGCCTGCCAGCCACACTTAACACGGCCGGCATCCCCTTTCATTGAAATCCTCTGCCCAAGATATATAAAGTGGTCGACGATCTCCAAATCCCTTCCTAAAGCTAAAATTCTTCTGTCCTCAGCGAATTTATTGATCATAACCTGACTCTTTTTCAGGATAATTTTTAAGCCAAATGATTTGTCAGCTCTTTGCAGCTCTTGTATGCGCCTTTGCAACTTCTCTGGGTCTTGTGAAAGGAGAACGATATCATCTGCAAATCTAAGAGGGTCTAAGTTTACACCATTAATCTTTACACCATCGTGTACCCAATCCAGTTTACAAAATATTTCTTCAAGACAAGCGGTGAAAAGAATAGGCGATATTGCGTCACCCTGCCATATACCTCGTTTTACATCAATTCCCACTTCAAGATCATCAAGGTGAATTATCACTGTAGCTCCATCATATATTGCCTAATAGATTTCCATATGCTTTGTCTATCACCTGGCTAAGCAATGCATCCATTATGGCTTTGAGATTAGATCAAATGCTTTTTCGTACTCGATAAAAGCCAAGCACGGTGGCATAGTGTATTAGTTGTGCCTTTCTATGGCCTGATGCACAACCTGGCTGTGATCCATTGTACTGAATCCACTTCGGAATTCTGCTTGTTCTCTTGGCTATGCCTCATTCAATGACGCATAGCCAAGTTCATAATATTCTTTTAGAACTTAGAATTATCTTTGTGAAAACTTTGTACATCACTAATAGGAGGCTTATTGGAGGTAGTTCTTTAAATTGTCTTGGGCTCCTTTTTTATGTAAAATAATCAGCTCTGCATTTTTCCATATGTCAGGTATAAACGGAATAATATTTTCTTATTCTTTTTATTTTATGATAAATGTGACATATTAGTCACAATATCGATATTCCAAAGAAAAATAACTAATTTCAAGGTAACCATAAATATTTAACTCCGTGGAAAAATATATGGTCAAGATTTCTCATAAATTATCGTGGCCGTTCTCACAAATAAACCTTAATTAGTAAAAATATATATACCGCTTTCAATTACAGGCAATTACTTGCTGCGTGGAAGAGAAGAAAAAAAATTAGAATATTTTCAAGGAATATAGGGACATAATTTACAATAATCTTTTGAGTTGGATTGCGGTCGCCACTCTCTTGGAAACTACGTTAACCAGAATATTTTCTATAGCATCGCCCTGCCTTTCTAAAAGGCATGAATAAATAAAATAACTAGTTTGTAGTACATTATGTGGTAGCTGCTCTATACTTCATCTGCTGTCCTGTCTTCTATACCGGTCGAACTCAAGAAAATGACCCTATATATCTTCCATCGACGATAGAAATAGGATGGTGCACGTAACTCCACGTGATAGCAATATGATAACGCCATAAAACAGCTAATGTTTTAAAAACTTTTGTTAAAAAGTTTGCTAAAATTGTTTAAATAATAGCTTTTATATGTTTATTTTTATATGATATAATAGGTAAAAGTATTTGCATTTTTTCTTTCTTCGTTTATTCAATGCGAAATATTTACTTGCCGTAAATATTTACAAATGTTAAAATTAGTAAAGTGGCGAAATTAATGCAATCTTAAGACATAATTAAAAAAAAGCTTCAAAACGTGACTGACTCCTGAGATTTGCGCAGTAGAAGGGGAAGGTGGTTTAAGATCTAGTTCAAAAATTTCCGAGAGGGAGACATGAATCCTGAAGATAGAGGAATATTAAGTCTTCCATTGTCAACCTATTAGGAGCAGCTGTGGATGCAGATTCTACTGTGTATCCTACACTACCATTAACTGGCATTTGTGAGGTATAGAAATGATACCAAAGAGCTCTAGAAGCATCCCTCATGCAGTGTTGTCTGAGCAAGACGCGCGTGGGATTAAAGCGTGTAAAACTCCACTGATTTGATCCAATGAAGTGTTACCTGCGATGAAAAATTAGTTTATTTCAACAATCCTAGTAACCTAAAGCTGTGGGTTTTGCTTGGCCAACCAGCTCTTCCGGTACAAAGGAGAGAAAGTGGAATTTTCAAGGTATAATTCACTTTAAGTTAATTCCTGATAGTCTAGCGATAAATTCACAACCCAACCATAAAACCATTTGTTTTTCAAATTGGTACAACTGTTCTTGACATCTGACACAAATTTCATATCATTTCGTTTATGAATTTAAAAATTATCGCAACTTGTGCAATTGTTAAACATCTGTGTTCACGACCTTTGAAAATGAAAAATCATTATAAAAGAATTTGCATTATATTTTGTCTAAAAAACGAAATTTCTTATGCTGGCGCAAAACAAATTTTTGGAAGTATTACGACGATGAAGCTATGTCCAACAAAAGCATTTAGAAGTGGTACAAGGACTTTAAGAATCAGCAATTTGATGGTAAAAAAGCAGTTGAAGATCAGCCTCGCCCAGGAAGACCTTCCACTCAACTAATGAAGAAAACGTTACCAAAATCAGAAATATTGCAGTGAATAATCATTAATTAAATATTAAAAGCATTGTAGATATTACTGTAATATAATTTTGACCGATTCGATCAATCTTGAAGAATAATTTAAGCTAGTTTCGTGTGTCTTTCTGTCTTGTTCTGAAAACACTGAAAAGCAGATTAAGAAATCAAATCTATGTCAACAGTTTTTTTTCGATTAGAAGAAAGTTGTATTATCCATAACGATTTCTTTCCAGATGGTCAAACAGTTAATTAATAATATTACTTAAGCGTTATATGTCATTTGTGCGAGGTCACTCGAAAAAACCTCCGAACTTGAGGCACAAAATTTCACGGTTTTAATATCAGGATAGTAATAAATATTGGTCAATGTTTTACTAAAAATCAAACAAACACTGTTCCACAAGTACCATATTTACCAAACATGACACTGTGTGATTCAACTCATGCCCACTGATTGAAGAGGAAACCATTCGTAGACCATGTTTTAAGTCCATAATGCCCATTAGAGTTCGCTGGCTGCTCAGAACGTTTTTACGCCAAAGCGGCCGGCGAGAAGAAGTTGATATGTATATTGTATATTGTATATTGTATATGTATATTGATATGTATATATGTATATTGATAGTAATATGTGTGTTGCAATGATAGAGTTCATATTAATAACATAAGGCATGCCGATGAAACAATCATACTGGTAGAAAATATCGAGAACCTACAAATATTAAAGGAGAGAATAAGAGAAATCGGTAAACTCTACGGATTGAATATGAACCTAAAAAACATGTGTTTCACCCGATAATACGCAAAATTACCCAATATCGCCCACTAGCAACATACACCTAAGAAAAACAACAATAATATTAAACAAGTGGATAGATACAAGTATGTAAGAACTTGGTCAAAAATCCAATGACAGCTTGATCTAACCTGGTGATTTTTAGCACCCTCTGTCTTGGAGCAGGTGTTCCCGCTACTGTAGGTAGTTGCCCTTTGGCTTCCAGGGAATGGGGGCCGTGTTTGAGGTTGTGCTGCCATATTGAAGGCATGGACTATAATCTGCCCCGCTGGTCCAATGCGGGTTAGCAAATTTTGGAACATGTTAGTCTGAAACCTCTGCCTTAACCTGTCCGCCAGGAGTGAGCCTCCAAGGAGCATAGACTCAAGACGACATAGCTCAAAGCTTCATTACCCTACTCAAACCCTTTTATCATGTCAAGGTCTGATCCACAAAGGGAATATATATATATATATATATATATATATATATATATATATATATATATATATATATATATATATATATATATATATATATATATATATATATATTCATCTCCCTTGGGGTACGGTGTAAGGGTGCTTATAACCCATATTAGTTCTTTATAAATCTGTTCCAAGCCTTTCTATCCTGTGTTGATCTTTTTGCTTCTTTAAAATCTTTTACACTACTTTGTCCCAGGTTTTCTTTGGCCTTCGTCTCTTTCTTTTCCCTTCCTACTCTCATTTCCATTTTTTCATACCGTCTTGTCTTGTATTACCATTCTTTGGAGATGTCCCCACCATCCGAATTGCATTAGTTCCTGTGTATTCTTCTCAGGATTCTATGTCCAAATCTTCTCAATTACTTCACTTCTAATTTTTTCCATCCTTGTTGCTCCTCTGTCCATCCTAGTTATGAAACTCTTAAGAAGAGTAAAGACTCTTCTTAGGAGTTTCATCTCTACCGCTTTTACCAATACTTAGGTGTAATGTTAGAAGAGACCGAAAAACACGAAATTGGCTTGAGTAAAAAGATAGAGACAACGAATAGAGTCTATAATGCCTTGAGAAGAGGCTTCATAAACAAGAAGGAAGTAATGAGACAAACCATGATGTAAATATACAAAACAATATATATAGACCTATCTTAACATACGGATGTGAGTCCTGGGTGCTCATTGAACACGCAAACCATTATACAAGATAAAATCTTCCTTCTGCTGCAGAAAAATAGAAAATTAATCGCTGTTAAATATATTTGAATCTTCTTTACGATATAAAGACTTCCGCCATTAATAAGTTCATGATCAAAAGAGTCGAAGGTTTTGAAATGTGGCTATTGACAAGAGTACTAAGAATATCTTGAGTAGAGAGAGTCGCAAATAAAAACGTTCTGCGCAAAATATCCACCAAAAGAAATCTAATAACAATCATAAAGATTCGCAAATTGAAATACTTGAGAGGACAACGTTACGCACTATTGAGATTGATTGTGCAGGAAAGAATAGAGGAGAGAAATAGCGTGGGAAGACCAAGAATGTCATGGGTGTAAGTTTGAGAGAATGGTTCAATTGTACATCGAACCAAGTAATTTAGTGCAGCTGTGGATAGGATAAAGGTAGTCATGATGGTCGCCACCCTTCGTTTGAAGACGTCACGGTAAGAAGAAGTAACGGGGGATTATAATTTGTGTAAATACATAAATACTTTGTATTATCTAAAAAGCCATCTTAATTTCTGGTTATAGTAGAGAGATCGTTGTAAATTACACGAACAAATCAATATCGTCATACGTTTTATACTTCTACGTCCTACTGGATTCGAGCTTCTTAAGAAAATGACCTGGTGCGTCGCTGCGTTATCTATCTCGAACAGAACCAGTTCGCAATATTTTTTCACCGGCCGTTCGCCGGTTGACCAGCGACCGGCCGGCCGATCCCATTGAGAATAATTGTATGTGGGACTGCGGCCAACATGTTGACAACTATGATTAAGTGGGAATAGTCGACAAACGGACGAAACGAGCAACAGATCGAGGGAGCATTTGCACGCCACGACATCCATTTCAGTCAAATTTCAATTGATCGCTTCCTGCTTCAGTAATATTTTTGACTTTTGCAGGTCGCAACGCTCTTATCTTGTTAATCTATTTCAAGTTTTCACATGAGGTTTTTTATGTTAGAGCCGCATTAATCACCAATTTCTTAATACATACTCTAGAACACAGTGATCTGCACCTTATTTGGCTTATGATCCATTAGTTTCTTGAAAAATCTACAGACTTGCGTGTGACCAACATAGAAGATGTCTCAGAAGGCATTCGGCCTTACCGATTCTGGTTACTGGCGTGTATAAGGCACGACATCTTGTGGGATTTTACACTCTTGCCTGGAAAACAAATGCAAACATGTATTACACTTTGAGCGGGGAGTTGAACCTGCATCACGATAGGCATCGTGTCACTGTACCAGGATCTATGATACCAGAGAGTGTAGCCGGGCAAATCATCACGGAACATTTAATATCAGAGAAGCGCTTGCAAATTGTCGAATTTTTGTATCAAAATCAGTGGTCTGGGAACTAAACTTATAGAACACTTCGTGAATTTTATGGTCCACATAATCGTCCAAGCGAGCAATATATTCGTCGAATTATCAGCAAAAACATGTGCGTGTCGAAAAAAACATCGCCGCTGTTACTGACAGTGTTGATGGAGATGCAAATTTAACAATCCGTCGTTGTTCGCAAAAAGTTGAACTTTATTATTCGACTATGTAGAAAATTTGACCTGGAGAAGATGTGGTTCAAATATGGCGCTCCACATATGATACAACCAACCCAGCAATCGATTTTTGAACCACCAATTCGGTAAGAAAATTATTTCGAAAAACGGAGTTGTTAACTGGCCACCGAGGCCATGTGATTTAGCATTATGATTTATTTATACAGATAAACCTGCAACTATTGACGCTTTGGAAGCTAACATAACTCGGACAATCGCGGACATAAGATCTCTCGGGATTGACAGAATGCGCCATGTCAGAAATTTGTCCAAAATTGTTTTCAAATTTTAATGACATTGAATATTATTTCACATAAAATAAATAGTTTGAAGTACTGACACCCTGTATATATATATATATATATATATATATATATATATATATATATATATATATATATATATATATATATATACATATATATATATATATATATATATATATATATATATATATATATATATATATATATATATATATATGTTCGGAAAGGCTTCCGTGGTCGGTAATGTTAAAATTACTAGGTTCTCTGGTAGAACAGCGTTTTAGATTTGTAAAATCTCGACGTTTCGCCTCCCACTTTGAAGCTATTTTCAAGAGAATCTAGATGATTTACTCCGGGGCCTCATTTTTCCCACTCCCCAGAGTTCACAACTAGAAAAAGGTTAGTAAAAAAGGCTTTTTTTTGGGGAGTACTCTGGGAGAAACTCTGGGAAGTAGGCAGATTGAGGCCCCGTAGTCAATCAACTAGATTCTCTTGACAATGGCTTCAAAGTGGAAGCTGAAACGTCGAGATTTTATAAATCTAAAACGCGGTTCTACCCGAGAACCTCCGAATCTTCCAAACATGGAAAACATAGATCAGTACGGGTTGTGGAGTATGCACATACAACATGCATAAATGGAACAAAGCATTTAGTTCAACCTGGAACTCTGGTACTCTAAACCAGACTGTCCGACATATACTGGAGAAGTGTGAAAGGCGAGCGTATAAAGGAAATAAGACTGAGAGCTGCACCAACATGTCTTGAATAGATAGCTGAATTGGACCTTAGAATATGATCTTTTTTTTATGTTGTTTGTCTAATTGTAAGTACATATCATGTATCGAGTTTTGTTATTCTGGGCTGTGATTGTTTGTTTTTCTAGTTCTTAGTTTCTAGTATTTGTATCACCTAAAAACATATTTACATGGTTTTATCGCCGTGCATCAGCACAAGAAATTTTGTTTTTCTAGACAAAATTTAATGTAGATTATTTGCTTCATAAATTTAAACAGCTTAATAAATCGACGATAATATTTTTTAACAATGTCGATAAACTTTATATCTTCTAACTTAAAAAGTGAAATAATATGGAACGATACCAAAAGCGCGCGTGTTTTTAAAAGTCACCTTTCTTTTTAATCATAGTACCATATTTGTATATTATCTCAAAAAAGTACCAGGAATTGATCATTTGAAAGGCCCACTTAAAGAGATTGTCAAAATTCTTTTTATCGCTAAGTTAGCACAACTGTCCTCTATACTGACGCAGAATTTGATCGTCATCTGTCATTTAGGTTGTTAACAGTGTTCGATTTTGTCAGTTCATCTCAAGTATGTTTTGTCATTTTTACAATGGATAAAAACATCGAACAAAGAATTTGTCATGGGCCGAGTCGCTGAAAATGTTACAGAAGGCTTACGGTGAATCGACTTTATCAAAAATACGTGCATATGAGTGGTACAGTGCATTCAAAAGCAGTCGAGATGTGGTGGAAGATTTGCCTCGCTCTGGTCGACCATCAACGTCTTCAACTAAAGTTAACATCGCTAAAGTGAAGGAAATGCTGACTGAAAGTCGTCGTGTAAGTTTGAGAGAGATAGCCGCTGATCTTTCTGTGTCCCACGAATCATTTCGTACCATTTTAGGCTATTGTTTAGGCATGAAACGCCTTGCGGCTCGACTAGTACTGAAAGACCTGAATTTTCTTGAAAAACTCAATCGCGTAAAGATCGCTGAAGTCATGCTAGAACGAGTGAATGCCGAGCCCACATTTATAAAAGGCATTGTAACTGGTGATGAGACATGTGTATATGAGTTTGACATGCAAACCAGTCAACAAGCTTCGGAATGGCGCCTTCCAAATGAACCGAAACCGAAAAAACCACTTCAAAGTCAATCAGAAATAAAGGTGATGTTGACAGTTTTCTTTGATTATCGCGGTGTTGTGCACTCGGAATTCTGGCTAAAAGGTCAGTCGGTAAATAAAGGATATTATCTCAGCATTATGCGGCGTTTGATAGAGGAAATTCGTCGAGAAAGGGCAGATTTGTGGAAAGAAAATGGATTTTCTCTCTTGGATTTTGCATCACGATTCCGGAAAATGCCTTAAAAAATGTTTTGACATAATTAAATTATTGGATTATTCGTTGGCATACGTGAATTATTTCGTAAGGGGCTTACTTTGGAGGCGATATAATAAATTTGGATAAATAATCAATATTTTGTGTTTTATTGACCAATTCCCGGTACTTTTTTGACAGAATGTATAACTTTTAAAGAAATTCTATCAGTGTCTAATTAGAAGAAAAAACTCAGCACATTTACTAGACCTTATATAATAATGTCGTATCTGTCCCATTTCCATTTAGTTGTAAAACAACGAACAATATACGCAACGCGTTTAAAATCGGTTACAAAAATGACCACCTTTCACTTCCATTAAGCTCGAGCGTGCCGTGGACATATCCAACTATTTGTTTAATCAAATTTACTTGCGTGCCCTTTGCTCTGCTGTTCTGTCGTGCCTCTACTCCAGAACTATACAAAAGAGCGCCGCTGAACATATGGTGGCTACCGTATGGCCGGCTAAACTTGATCACCATAACCGAAGAACATTATATGCTAATGTGGACGATTATTTGCAACATGGAAATGAGATGCTGCCGCTTGGCAGATGAAAGTAAGGAAGTTCGTTGGTGATATTCGTTCCAATGTGATGTTGTTTCGTTAAATGAATGAAAGAAAATTGTTTAACGAATTATAGTTATATATTAAATACAGTAAATGTATTTTTTAGAGGCGAAAAGGTTGGAAACTTGTACGGGGTGGTCTGTAAGTAAATAACTATATAATTTCGTGGTGGGTCGAAAGTTTGTATCCCACATAAAATATTAAAAAATATTAAAAAACTGAACTAGAGATTTATTATGAAATGTGAAAATTAAAGCACGGTTTTTGAAATGTATTATTAATTTTTTTCAGAAAATAATGTCTCTTAAAGGGTAATCATTTTCGTGTTTACAAAATAAAAATCTTTTTACAACATCTTAAATAAGCTAAGTTAATGTTGATTGACATACTAGGATATAACAAAAATACTTACGATTTTTCTATGTTTATAAATAAAAGATTATACTTAACTCTCCAGAGATTTCTTCTTCAGAAGTAAAGTGATTCTACTACGATATATTCAGTTGACAGTTTTGAATAAAAACCTTATAATGAGTAAAATATGTCTCAAAATTAACGCAATTTTAAGACATTGTGTGAAAGAAGGCTTCAAAGCAACCGATGCCGCTCGTGTGATTTGTGAAGTAGAGGGGGAGGTCCCATATCAATCCGCAATGCTCAGCTCAGGTTTAAAAAGTTCCGGGAGGGAGAAAATGCCGGGAGTCTTGAAAATGGGGAAGATCAGGTCATCCGTGGTATGTCGCTGGCAACGTTTTAAGAACAGCTGTGGCTGCAGATACTAGAACAAGCACTAGGAAACTCTCAGGTGAATTAGAAATATCTCACACTGCCTAACTGGTATTTGCGAGGCATAGGAATGGTGCCAAAGTTTAAAAAGTGAATAACTAAGGGCGTTACGAACGCAAATACTTTGCTTATACTCTACCTCAATTTCTGAACCGAATACCCTCTTTAAGTCCATATAAGAAAGTTAGCGGGTCTCTTTGAGGAAATTACTACATATATATATATATATATATATATATATATATATATATATATATATATATATATATATATATATATATATATTTGAAGGAATGGGTGGGACTCGTCCCCAGTCAGGCACTTAACAAAATGTTTATTTAGGTGGAGACGCAGGTTGTTATGAGTTCCACATGAGATTGTGGAAGCTAGCTAGTTGGGTGTATGTGACACTCAGCTACTGATGTCTCATTGGACGCTGTCCAAGTCAGTATTAGTTCAAGCTACTCTTGAGAAAATCCTAACAAGATATAACATATGTAGAGCATAACCTATAATAAACGATTGAAGCATTAAAAAGCTACAAGTGTATCATTTAAAATCCTAGTAGTTTTTTTAATATTCTTTTAGATATTTTAGATATTATCTTGGTAAAAACTTCGTAAATTACTAACAGGAGGCTTAATGGATAGTAGTTCTTTTTCTTGTGCTCCTTTGTTATGTAAAAGAATCATATCTGCATTTTCCATAAGTCAAGTAATTTTTGTTCTTTGAGGCATTTTGAGTATAATTTTGCCAGTGTTTTACGTAAAGTCCAACAACCAGTTTTTAGCATTCCAACAGTTATACTATCCTTTTTGGAACCTTGCCATTTTTCAATTCTATATCATGTGCCACTTCCTCCACTAGGTTATCTGTTATTTGTTCTTCCATGGGTATTATTGTCCTTAATAGGTTCGGATCTTCATATAACTGTGAAAAAAAATGTCTTACAACCTCTAACATTTTCGTTTTTTGATTAGTATTGTATAATAGAAATGTGACTAGTGATTAATTTAGACTTAGGAACTTTAATTCTTCACACTTCAAATCATTTGTCACAAAAAATTACTAAAATTTCCCCTAGATCTGCCATTGATATTTATTATAATGTTGTGTAATAAAATAACGTATAATTTTTTTTTTAGTTTCTATGCTTCCTGAGCAAAAAAAAATATTTTAAAAGCGCCTCTTGAACATATTTGATTAATTCTTCTATTGGAACGTTTGATGTGAAACTCTAAACTTGAAGAGATTTACCACTAAACACCAAAACACTTTTTTGAACTGCTCGACGCACGTTTCGCTAACCATGTTAGCATCATCAGGAGGTGATTTAATCTAAATTAAATTAAATCACTTAAATTAATCTAAATTAAATCACCTCCTGATGATGCTAACATGGTTAGCGAAACGTGCGTCGAGCAGTTCAAAAAAGTGTTTTGGTGTTTAGTGGTAAATCTCTTCAAGTCTACATATTTGATTAAGTAAAATAAATTATTTTCGTCATTTGCATTGCCTCAACAATATTTTCCATCAGTGGCGGTTCATGAGGGAGGGCGTTGGGGCGCCGCCCCAACGCCAATTTCAGCTTCTTTCCTTTAATTCGTTTTCCTGGTTCACCTCCTGTATAGGGTTTCAATAGCACGAAAAGTAAAAACGAAAAAAAAAGAAAGAGGAAAGCAAAAAAATTCTTCAGCAGCACTATTTTCTGCTACGCCCTCTCACTTTAAAAACCCACGAGTTTCCACTGTTTTCCACAGAAAATGTAGGCCATGCCCTTCCCTTCTTCTTTTTTTTTTCTTCCATGGCATCTGCTCCGATGGAATTATTTTAACATTTATTTTGTTTAAGTTAAAAATAACGTAGGATTGGTCAAATGTTATATTTATTTTCATCATTAGTGCTAAACTATGTATATAAATCAAAGAAAAAAATTATTCATATAAACTGAAAAAAAATTAGAGATGCAGTGTTAATCAACTTGTATTGGTTGTCCACATTTATTGATCACGTGGGTTTCGGGATTAAAAGAAGGCTCTGTATACTACACCGTATATAAAAATAAAGAATTGTGAAACAAAAGCGATTTCAACATTACAACGAAACACGAACAAACCTCATCTGACAAAACACCGGAGGTTTAAAATAGAATTATAACTTCGAGAGTCAAAGGTTAGCATTGTGGGAGTAACAACTAACAATGTTTTGCCTTGTACATGACGAAAAAAATGGCGAACGATTTCCTGGGTTCCCATTGGCTCGAGGATATATTTCGTCGTACGACATGTCCAAAATGATATGGTAGAATGGTTTATATATGAAATAAGAGTCTTATAGCGAATGATTTGTATACTTCAAGTCAATAAAGACTCTTTCAGAACTAAAATATTTACTTTATATCTATTAGCCCTGGAAAATAAAGATTTTTGTCAATCTGTCAGCAAAATGTTACGGCTGAAATTAAAAGTCACCCAATATTCTTAAAGATTTTTAAGATTTTTGGAAAATAACGTATTAACAAGGACTTTGACCAGAAAATGATGCAGAGTTTTCAAAACAAAAAATTTGAATATACAGGGTTGGTCCAGTAAGAATCGGAGCTGAGATCATTTAAAAACATTAATTGAAGGAATATGTCACGTAACAGAATCATATTCAAAATATGACCCTTCTGCATCAATACACCGCCCCCTGGAAGTCCGCAACTGCAAGGCTGGTCAAGTATTCCATCGAGGCTTTTTGGGCTGCCTCAATCGCTCCAAAACGATGTCTTTTCAGACTCCTCTTGATCCGAGGGAACAAAAAATGTCTGGGGGAGCCATATCTGGTCTATAAGGTGGTTGGGGTAGCGTTGCCACGTTTTTGGCCAGTGTCTCCCTCACAATTAACGACGTGTGACTGGGCGCATTGTCGTGATGGGGCATCCAGGAATCGGTGATCTCTCTTCTGTATAAATTTTGCGGTTCACTGTTTGGCTAGGGGGCACAAATTCCTTTTGGACCACATCTTTTGCATCAACAATGAGTATCGATTTCACTCTTGACTTGCTTCTTGTGAGCTGGTATACGTCGTATGTGATATATTCTCCCAACACAACTCGATGATCGTTTCCAGAGTCCTTTCTGCAGCATGTGGCAGTGCGTTGTCCTAAACAAAATGACTTCCCTTCTTTCATTGTTAGAATAAGATATTTTTTCTTCCAGAGAGTCACTAACATGAATGAGTTGCGGCTGATAATGGTCCGCACTGACTGTTTGACCAGATTGGAATAACTCATAATACACGCCGCGCAGCTGATCACACCAGTATTGTATATTATTCGAATGAAAAGTAGTTAAATAACGACTAACGCATAATTTTATTATTCGTTATTCGTTAGTTGTTCCCTTTTGCTTTATTCGTTATTCATTTCCATTACTTTATTTGATATTCGAATCATTCGTTATATTTCTTCCACGTTAATTATTCGTAATTGTTATTTGAAACGTATAACGAATATTTTTTCTCAAAATCTTGAAAATTTTGCACTATTAACGGATAAAGATAACCAATATTTGCAAACGCTGCTTAGAAAATTAGCCTGCCAATTACCAACAGATATTGAAGCCAACATTTTTAAAATGTATTATTTATTTTTTTAAAGTTCCAGTTTAGTTTTGGGTTTGGTTTTTTTTTAATATCAAAATGGTTTAATAGTTTTTTATTTTTAAATTTTACATAAAAAAATTCTGTTTTAGTTTATAATCGTAGTATTTTAATAATTTTTAGACAGATTATTGTATTTTTTAGTTTTACATTTAAAAAAGCATTAGTTTAAAAACAAAAATATAATTGTAAATAAAATAAAATAAAATTGAGGTTTAATTTATGTGAAGCAAACTGGAAGAGATTTACTATTAAACACCAAATCGCTTTTTTAAACCTTTCGAAGCACGTTCCGCTAACCATGTTAGCATCATCAGGAGATGATTTAATCTAATTCTAAAACTAAACAATGTTCTATTTATATGACAACCCTGCAAGAGCAATCATCAGCCGTGAAGTTAACTAACCATTATATTAATAATTGTAAAATAGTTGACCGAATGAAATAGATCCTTTATCCCGGTTAATAGTTTTCTTACATTTTACTATTTGAATGCTTTCATACGCATCAAAGCCCTATTGTTATTTATGCAATAATAATTTATACATATAACAATTCTTAAATTATTAATATCTATAATACAGTCATGTTCGAGTGCATGTTAGGCAACACATGATTTTTTATTTCTCCCATATCTAATGTGAACAATGTGCTCTTTATATCTGATTAATATGGATCCTTTAGTTTGGCCAATATATCTTCAATCACAATATTGTCAAGTACTTTCATAAATCCCCGATTTTTCAAGTTATCTGCTTTATCGTTTGGATTACGAAGGACTTCTCTTAATTTATTATATAGTTTGTAGATACTTTTATGTTCTCTTATCTAGCCCTCGTATTAATTGAGCATCAAACTGTTTGACAAACGGTGTTGCTATGAATTTATGCATTTATTTTGGTTCTGTTCGTTTTAAAAAGTCAAACAGACTTTTAATTATTGTCTAAACTTATGTTTTTTAATTGATCTATCAATATCCTCATTATAATCATTCACTTCGGGCACCTCTCTAATTAATTTTAATCCGTTGTTATAATTATCTTTATTTACAAAAAAATTGATTAATCTGTTAATCGAAAAATTTAAACCGGCCATCTTATTATAGAAGATATGATTCGAATCATTAGGAATGTATCTCGAAGAGGTGGTATTTTTTCTAAAAATATCAAAATATAACTTAGTTTTACTATTCTTACTTACTAAATCCATAAATGGTAATCTATCGTTGTTCTCGAGTTTATACGTGAATGCTTAGGTTTCGAATTTACCATTTAAGTTCTGAACAGACCCTACTATGTTATCATTTTTTTGAATCAAAAATTGCAAAAACCAATACCATAACCATATATTCAAAAACTAACTGAAATCATCCTTTACCTCGGTTCCAAATTTGCTCATGAATAACTGGGTTAAAAACGAGAACAAAGGCTTGCCCATTGCTGCTCCTTCTTGTTCTTTGTAAAACCTATTATTAAGCTGAAAACAATTTTGCTTCATACATAATCTTGTTAGTGAGATGTATTCGGAAACAATCTTGTTATTGAACCCCTTTAACTCGAGTCTCTCCTTCACCTATTTCGAGGTATGCGGAATCGGTAAATTTGGAAACGATGGTGATACATCAAAGGAGACCAAGACCAAGACACCAGTGGGTTTAGTGATGAATCTCTTCAAGTTTAGTGTTCCACAGAATTGATTTAATTTATGTGGTTTAACTGCTGTTATTCGAAATTTTATTCAAAAATTTAATCAATTTGTTTTCCACCTTAAAAAAGCTAATCTTAAAAAAAATATTCAAAATTGTATTCGAAAGATCGAAAAAAATCGGCTTTAACTAACGAATTTATTATTCTATTTACTTTATTTCGCATAACGAATGACAAATGAATTCGTTATTCGCAAATAACAAAAAAATGTCGACATTTTTATTCGTTATTCGAAATACATTTTTCACAACACTGAATTCCACCATATACACAGCAAAATCTTTTTGGGGTAAATTTTGGTTTTGCGGTACTAGTTAATGACGCACCACGATTAGTCCACAATTTTCGCCTATTTGGATTTTCATAAACGGTCCACTTTTCGCAACAAGTCCCAATCTTATGTAGGAAATCCTTTTTCTTGAATTTAGAAAGCAATTTCATAACAATGTCACAGCGTTTACTCTTATTCTCAGCTGTGAGTTCATAGGAGACCCAACGACTCTCCTTAACGGTTTTCCGTAGCATATGTAAACCGTATCCGAATCCCGTCCAAGCTTTAGCAGTGTACAATAAGGATTTTCTTCCAGTTTTTTGGCTCTCCTGTACATTATGCGCCAATATTTCCACTTGGGAATTGCTCGAACGCTATTTACAAGTACTATATGAATCGGCATGATCTCCCAAAGCCAGACAAATCATTCCCTGAGTGACCGTACTTTTGTTTCAGTTAAAAGGCGAAAAGAAGGAACCTTAAATATTGCTTTTCGAGTAACATCGCGTCTACAACTGATTTTGCAGTTTATATTCACAGTGGGTCTTTATATTTTACCTCACTTTGAAGCTGAAATATGGCACTTTATAATAGCTATATGACATTCTTTTTCAAACTCAAAAAATATAAAAAATATCTGTTCTTATGTAAATCAAGAATCACTGGGTAAAAACAAAAAACCAAACGGAGACAAATTTCTCAGTGATTCTTTTTTGTAATAAATTTACCTCAAGAACAAAATTGCCAATGTAAGTATTATTGACATACACAAAAAATATATTTACTTCCTATCTTTTCAGAATTTATAGAAATTAATATAATTTATTTTTAGATTCGTTTTGAAAGCGGGGGGAGAATACGTTAACGTTCAAAAGTTTGTATTTATTTTAGAGCATTTTTATTTTTTTTTTAAATTTTGTTCGTTAGGCAAATTTATTACAAAAAAGAATCACAGAGAAATTTGTCTCCGTTTGGTTTTTTGTCTTTATCCAGTGATTCTTTATTTACATAAGAACAGATATTTTGGATATTTTTTGAGTTTTAAATAGTGGCGAAAAACCCAAAAAAGGAAAAAATATATGAACCCGCTACAATCATACAGACATTACTTATGTAAATATTCTGATTCGATTAAACAAGTGGCCCAAGAATTGAGTTAAAGACCTAATAATTCACTACTAATCCTGAAGACCAATCTCAAAATAGATCAAAAGTGAGACTGGCAAAAAAGAAGAAAAAGCAAAAATAACTTGTTTTTTTTTTAATGGCAACTGTACTTGAATTTGGCATTATCGGAAAGGGCAGAGTATTGTTGTCATTAAAAAAAAATAAGTTAGCCTTGGATTTAAAATATGAGATAAGAAAAAAATACTCAAAAAGTGGCAAACATTTCCTTGTTTTCCATTTCCATGTTTGTGTACAAAATTTCATTAAGATATCTCAAAGTGTTCTCGAGATATTTGACCGTTTCCATATATAATAGCTACCCAGTATATACGAAAATGTAGAATTAAAATAACCCAAATCTCAACTGTAAATTCTTTGTCATTAATGTTAGTCTTCGACAAGAAAAAACCTAAATCTGTAGTTATTCTTAGGCAATTACAAAAGCTAAAAACCGAATTACAGTTAAATTAACGTGGCATGAACGATAACTATCTCACCAACAAAAACCATTGCTCTCCGTATGACCTTCTTGTCTTAAGTGCGAACGAAGCAATAGCGCCGTATTTCTTTATCTGATCTGAAGTACTTTTAATCAATGAGTAACAGTACTGGCGCGATTTTTCACGAAAAATTATTGGAACTCTCGTTACCGTTACCGGCCAATGGTCTTAATTTTTACTCTTTTAATTCAGCTGATTGGTTTATTGTATCAGTTGTATGAACCAGGTTGGGTCGGTAATTTAGGTTCAATGTTGAATGAACATTAATTCCTATCGTACGAGCATTATCTGGAATGATATCAATTTCTTCTAGTTCTTTGATTGTTATTAACTATTGGACATAGATTGTAATAAACGGAGGGACAAGAATTAGTTGGTATTTTTCGTGATAAATGTGATAGTTTGCATTTGACTGTTGTATAGTACAGACGTGCAAATTTTATTAGAGACAAATATACGCTAAAAGAATGCAGTAAATTAGTTGTAATTTAGATTTTAAAAAAAATCAATTATTCCAACTCAACTTGAATTTATGTGAAAATATCCTGATCGCTCAACGCCTAATAAAACGACAATTTATTGTGTATTCAAGCAATTTCAATAATTCGAACAGTTGGGATAGGCCCCGCATCAAACCTTAAGAAACAGTTTATTCCGAATTTTGAAAACTTACTTACCCATATTGCCCTACACGATTCAAATTGTACAATACATGTTGAGGTAATGACGGCATAAACCGCATCCATCTAACTGGCAATGGTGATTTGATGGTGCCGAATATTTTTTATGGAGATTTTAATAGGAAAACTTTTTCACCTTAGGTTCCCAAAGAGGGCAGTATCGCCCCATAGCGGGCGCTGAAACCTTTCGAGGGAGCAGTAACAGGTCCAGAAGCAAATAAGGGACATTAAGACAGTCAAGGTGGCGGCCGTGGCGTACCTACCCAGTAAGGAAATTAATATATAAAAATACTTTGAAAATACCTACTGTTTTTTTGTAATAAATTTTTTATCTAACTATCTAATATTTTCATCTTATTGTTATTGCGTCAATAAACATTAAAAAAATTAAATTAGCATTAGATATGCGTATACCTAATTCGATTTAGTATTGTCGGGACAACTCTTTGCAAGTCAAATAAAAAAGCAGATATTAATATTCTAAAATTTCCACTATATTTAAAATTGTTAGTATAATAATTGTTTCGACACTTAGTCCTTTTTTCAAATATATACTATGTTGAACTCACAGTAAGAAAAGTAATTACAACCTAAAATGTCCATCGACCTAATAATACCATAAAACATGATAGTGGGGAAACCCATTTTTTTGTCAACGTTTAGGAGGGCAATATTAGTTTATTAATGGTAAACTATTCAAGTCTAGCCGGTCATTTAGCAAAATATACAAATGTTTCCTTTAATTGGCTTTTAAATTAATTTCTCTCTAAAATATCTAATTTTTGGATTTATTCTCATCATGTAACATTTTAAAATTATTATTGAAAGTTTGCTTTTCTAAAATTAGGTGGTAAACATAATGATAATTATTTTGTTGTTTAACGTAACTTCTTTTATGTTCATTGAGCCTAGTAGAGAAAAATCTTCCTGTTTGTCTAACATAAACTTTTGGACACGATTAAATAAATTCCTGATTTATAGAGTTTATTTGTTTGACTTTTATTGTTTTAATAAGGCATCCAAGATTATTGTTTGTTTTAAAAGCAATATTTATATCATTTGTTTTGGATAAATGTCTAGATACTAATTTGGTAACTTTTCCCGTATATGTAATTATATTGTACGCGGCCTTCTTGATATTATTGAAAGACTATATTAAATTAATGGTTTTATTATATATCCATATCCGTTATTTAATGCGATCTGTTCGATCTTTTATCTTATTTTCTAAGTTGTCCATAAAATTTTCCGCCAGTAAAGAACTTAAAGGGTTCCACATTAACTAACCATCATTCGAAACATAAAACGAATTATCAAATTCAAAATTATTCTGATCCAACGTATTTGAGAGCAGCTCTAAACTTTATTGTTTCATTTTTATTTTAAAATGTAATTTATCAACTAATTCTATTACTTCGTTTGGTCGTATACTTGGGAATGATTTTTGTACACCGAAAGAAATTAGTTTGAATTGTTTGGGTAAATTAATATATTTTATTTTATTGATAAGATCATAAGTATTTAGAATGACATATTTTGGTTTAAAATTCGTATATTGTAAAATGATTTTAATCAGCTTATTTGATAATTTGATTGAAGGAGCTGTAACAAATGAAACCCTGGTCTGATTGGGTAATTATTTTTGTAAAACTTTATAAGTGAGTATAAATTTGGTGTCGTAGGATTCATCATTATTAATTGTTGTTTCTCGTAATCGTTAAAAATAGACGAATATTTTATTATTTATTTTATTCTTTTTTGAAAGGTATTCGTAGGATCAAAAAAAAAAAGGTAAAGTGATAGGGTTAGGGCGCATCAGCAACTAGGCTATTTAGCGACTGGATCTACAGCTTAACGTGGGTTCCGAACCACGGTCATCAGTTTCCAACAAACCCAGGCCAGTACCCCCCTCAGGCTATGAACCCTTGGTTATGTGCCTACCCATAAGCCTATCAGGAAACCTACCGACTGGCGAGTGACCAACGTAGAACACTTCTCAGAAGGCATCCGGCCTTACCCAGCCTTTAACTGGCGTGACTGAGGGGTAATTCGTTGTCGGATTTTACACTCTTGCCTAGAAACAATCACAAACATTTAGGAAGTAAACAGACAGAAGAAAGAAAGAAAAACAACCATCCGAGCGTTGGAATCGAACCAACTACCGCTCCAGTGCGGTTTCAGCACAGCAGCATAACAAGCCGCTGCTCTTAACGTCCGCACCAACGCGACCGGCTCGTAGGATCAGCATTAATTTTGTTAAAATTCCCTGATTTTAAAAAATTATTCGTTTTTGTGAGAGAGAAAGAAATTCCTATTATTAATATTTTATCAGCTGCTAGTGATGGAGCTCCAGTAATGAGGGTTTCGTAACGCATTTAAAATAAGCAGAACCAAATGTACTCGCTGTAGATCGTGGTATTTATCGTCAACGTTAGGTTGCAAAAAATCTGTAGCAAAATCATGTAATCTGTTGCAAAAACTTGTACAGAAATGTTTAATTGCATTTCCTTTATCGTATTTGGCTGAATACAGTAGCTAATTTACTGTCTAAGAAAAGGAACAGACTAATCGAGTCACATCACTGAGCGTGGCGATTTGCGATTGATAACGAAATTAGAAAATTGTTAAAACTCCACCAGCTTTAATCATCTCATTAATTTTTATATCTCTGTGTTTTCTATCTCTATATCTTTGTGTTTTTTTTTTTGTTATATTTTTAAATTTTTAATAAATAAATATTTACAACATTTGATCGTATTTTTAATTAATTTATACTTTATGATTCTTAATTGATAAATAGACAAATAAAACAGGAATAGATAATATGAAACATTATTTTAATATTTGGTATACTTAACTATTATGGCAGAAAGGGCGTAAGAATTTTTTTTCTTGTAAACGGTGGGGTGCTCCAGAAAAGGTTGGGAACCTGGGGTTTCCATAAATGAGCCTCAAACCATACCGCAACTCAAAGATCAAAGTTGCATTACCGCTAATGCCTCACATTTCATTGAAATAATTTTCAAAAATTTTAAGATGAAATCAAAATATTTTTTAAAAAATGGTTTTGTTCCTTTTAAAACTTATAAATAATTAAAATGGTAGTTGACACGTTACAACCAACTAAATTTACTTTAAGAACAAAAAAATACTCTATGAAAAATATATTTTTAGATTAGTTTTGCAATTCTGAATTGGAGTTTGTTCTTAAACACTATGTTGAGCAGCCAACCACATTTAACACGGCGTTCCACCTACCGAGCGGTATCACGCTTCTCTGCCCATATATATATATATATATATATATATATATATATATATATATATATATATATATATATATATATATATATATTTTGACATTGCTACGCTTAATATACGGACAATGAAAACGGAGACCCGACTGCAAGAACTATTAATCGAACTTGACAATATACATTGGGATATTATTGGGCTCTGTGAAATACGAAGAAAGGGCGAAGGGTTAATCAAATTAGAACCAACTGGTCACATACTCTACAGCCGAGCTACGGAGAATGGACGATGTGGTGGAATTGGATTCCTCATCAATCGAAAGCTGAAAGGCAGTGTAGTCAAATTTGAAAGTATATCCGACAGATTAGCCCAATGCGTCATTCAACTGAATAAACAGTTTAAGCTTCAAATCGTCCAAGCTTATGCACCAACTATAAGCCATAGACCTGAGGAAATTGAGGAATTTTATGACGATGTGGCCCAACTTTTAGACAAAGAGAAGTGCAGGTATAAAATCCTGATAGGCGACTTTAATGCCAGAATCGCAGAAGCGGAGAAGAACTGGTGAAAATACAACTGACCCATATGGAAATGGTAAGCGGGACAATAGAGGTAACAGGCTAGTTAACTTTGCTGAAGGACAAGAACTCTATATTATGGATTCGTTTTACAAGAAAAAGATCAACAGAAAATGGACATGGAAAAGTCCATCTGGACTCACAAGTGAAATTGATTACATCATGTCAAACGATAAAGCAATATTTTGCAATTGTACTGTCCTTAACCACTTTAATGTGGGAAGTGACCACCAAATGGTACGAGCAAAGATTAGGATAAACTGCCGAAAAGAGCGCGAAAAAATGATAAGATCAAAAAGGGACAAAGTGGATTCTGGGAAGCTGCTGGAAAGGGGCAGAGATTTTGAAATTGCTGTGTCAAATCGCTTTGCTGTGTTACAAGACCCCGAGGAGATGGAAATTATAGACCAATATGAAGAAATCGCCAACAATGTGCTTAAAACGGTGGCTTCAATAGCACCAGAAGATAAGTGTTTCAAAGAGTCAAAAATGTTCAACGAGGCCATTAATTTAATGAAAAAACGCCGAACAATGAAGAATCCAGGCTGCCCTTTTGGCAGGGTCGAGTAAGTTGAGCTTTGCAAAACTATAAGAAAACGTATTCGAGAGGAAACGCGCCGATTCAACATGCAGCTTGTATAAAATACTCTGGAAGAAAACAGGGGAATTAACAAAGCTAAGGAGAAGCTAAGAAAGAAAAGGGCATACATGGTTTCCTTAATGCGTGAGGGTGGTACAATATGCAGCGATCGGACGGAAATGTTAGAGGTTGTCCGAAGATTTTATTCAACGTTATATAAGGACCAGAATCAAACAAGAACAGCAATGCCCACTAAAGAACAAGTGCCGGATATCCTGGTGGAGGAAGTGACAAAGGCTAGAGACTCGATGAAAAATGGCAAGGCTCCAGGAAAGGATAGTATAACTGTGATGTTAAAAGCTGGTGGTCAGACTTTACATAAAACACTAGCAAGATTATATTCAAAATGTCTCAAACAACAAGAAGTACCAGGCTTATGAAAAAATGCAGGAGTGATTCTTTTACATAAGAAAGGAGCACGGGAAGATTTAAAAAACTACCGTCCAATAAGCCTCCTGTCACTGGTGTACAAAGTTTTCACCAAGATAATATCCAAAAGAATACTAAGAAAACTTAATGTCGCACAACCAAGGGAGCAAGCAGGATTCAGAAGTGGATTCAGTACAATGGATCACATCCAGGTCCTGCAGCAGGTCATAAAAAGACACAACGAATACAATATGCCACTGTGCTTGGCTTTTATCGATTATGAAAAAGCATTTGATTCAATCCCAAAACGGGCCATAATAGATGCATTGCTTAATCAAGGTGTAGAAAAAGCCTATGTAAATCTACTAGGATCGATATATGATGAAGCTACAGCGACAGTCCACCTTGACGATCTTGGGGTTGGAACAAATGTAGAGCGGGGCGTACGACAGGGCGACGCAATATCGCCTCTTCTTTTCTCAGCCTGCCTGGAAGAAATGTTCCGTAATCTGGATTGGGAATAGGTGCACACTTAAATCATCTAAGATTCGTAGATGATATCGTTCTTCTTTCACAAGACCCAGAGGAGCTGCAAAGACACGTACAAAAGCTGCAAGGGGCTGGGAAACCATTTGGCTGAAAAATAAACCAGAATAAGAGTCAGGTCATGTTCAATAAATTTGCTGAGGACAAAAGAATTTCTATTTTAAGAACGGATTTGGAAGTTGTGGATCACTATATATATATCTTGGGCAGAGGGTCTCAATTGAAGGAGATACCGTCCGGGAGGTGGAACGACGCGTTAAATGTGGCTGGCATACATTTGGCAGGCACAACATAGTGTTTAAAAGCAAAATACCACTTTGCCTGAAAAGAAAAGTCTTTGATCAGTGTGTCCTGCCCGTTATGACATACGGAAGTGAGACCTGGACACTCACATCACAGTCAGTTCAAAAACTTCGAGTAGCACAAAGGGGAATGGAAATATGTATGCTTGGCTTTACTAGACGGGATAGAAAGGCCTGTACATGGATCAGAGAACAAATGAAAGTGAGTGACATCATTGGAAGTAAAGCAATTGAAATGGAAGTGGGCAGGCCGTGTAGCGGACGGTGCGACGAAAGATAGACCAGGGCGGTCCTAGACTGGATACCGCTTAATCGCAAACGTCCACGGAGAAGACCGAAAACACGATGGACTGATAATATTATTAAGTATATTGGACCCAAATGGCAGAGGAGAGCTCAGGATCGCGAGAGTTGGAAGCATGTTGAAGAGGCCTTCATCCTTCAGTGGATTGATACGGGTTGATGATGATATATATATATATATATATATATATATATATATATATATATATATATATATATATATATATATATATATATATATATATATATATATATATATGCCAAATAACTCTCCCGCCCTTTGCAGCTCTTGAATGTGTGTTTGTAACTCGTCTGAGTCTCATCTGAAAGGATAATGATATTATCTGCGAATCTATCATAGCTCAAATATGCACCATTAATGTTTATTCCATTCTGTTCCCAATCCAGATTACGGAATATTTCTTCAAGACAGACTGTGAAAAGAATAGGCGTTTATTGATTGACCCGCCGTACACCCCATTCTACATTGATATTAATTTTTTTTGTATATCATAGATTATAACACATTTTATATTAATTTTCCCAGAATCAACCCTAATCAATATGTTTTATTTTACGTCAGTTAGCTCTTAACCTTTTAAACAATACTGAACAAACAATAACGAACAGTCCATCTTCAGCTTCACCTATAATAAACCAACTGTGATCGTGATAAAGCATTCCAAAGTAAATGTCAGCCTACACACTAATTTATATTACAAGTATTTTTGTTTCTTTTTTTCTTTCGCCCGATTAAACTAGATTTCTTCCTACTTTTAATGTTATTTACATATCGTCTACATCTTTCTAACGTACATAGAACAGAAAACTATTTCGGTTGTCTCACCAGACTTTATGGTTTTCAGATATCTGATGGAAGTCGAGATAAATTGGTCTTAACTTAAACTCTTGACAAGTTTATTTTTTTTGATTTTATCAACTTTTTTTATTCACATGGACATTTTTTTTCTTAAATGAATAATAGTTTTATAACAACATATATAATTAAAGTAATTAATTTGTTTTGGCAATATATTATTGCTATTTTTAGTTAAAATAATCTCCAAGAGCCGAATGTCTGACCAAATATACATTTATTTTAACAAGTAATATATGTCGTTAATTCTTGTATACTAATAATTTAGTGCTAATAAAATGCATCATTCTCAACATACAACAGTGTAGTGAAAAAAAATGTTTACTATTATAAAAAATTATTGCATTATCCTAAATATAATGGGTTGATGCAAAAGTTCGTCGGTTTCTTTGTAAAAAAATAAAGAAAAATACGGCGATTTATTTAAATCTATAAATTTATCGAGTAAAGAATTATAAGAATATTAAAAGTTATTTAAGAAAAAGAAATTCCTTGTGCTACCTTAAAAGTTTTATAGAGATGAAGCTATGAAGAAATTCCTTGTGCTGCCTTAACATTTTTACAGTGATGAAGCTATGTCAAAATAAAATATTTGGTATAAGGCGATACAATAAATGGATGAGTATTAGAGACATTAAACTCGAAGAGATTTACAACCAAACACCAAATCACTTAGAGACATTGCAGATATTAGTAGAATATGATTTGAATTAATTAAATCCATTTTGAAAAATAACATAGTCTTGAGTACCATCTCGTCTTGTTTCGAAAACACTAATTTTGTTTTTAAACGTCATCGTGCTGAAATTGCTAAAGAGATTTTTTTTCCTTGAACAATGCGAAAAGCATAATTAGTGGTGATGAGACATATCAACTATTTATACAGTTAATAAAGAATATAATTTAAGCCTTATGGGTCATTTCCGTGAGTCTATTCGAAAAATAGTTCCGATATGTGACAAAACATTTCATGAGTTTACATTTATTGTCAATCAATTTTTTTCAATTTTTCAACTGTCATCAATGGAGCCACGTTAGCTGTGGTGTCTAAGGCGTCAGCCTTACGATACGGCCGTTAATGTGGAGCGGGTTCGAATCCCGTACTAGGCAAAAAAGTTTTTCTAAAATTCTTGTGAATGTTTCTAGGTAAGAGTGTAAAATCTGACGAGGAATCACACCCTTCAGTCACGCCAGATCGAGGCTGGGTAAGGCCGGATGCCTTCTGAGAGATTTTCTACGTTGGTCACTCGCCAGTCGGTAGGCTTCTCGAGATACTTCCGGTTAAGCACAAAACCAAGGGTTGACAGTTCGAGGGGGGTGCTGACCGGAGTTTTCGGTAGCTGATGACCGTGGCTCGGAACCCACGTTAAGCTGGAGGTCTAGTCGCTAAATAGCCTTCTCAGTTGCTGATGCGCCTCTAATCCCAAAACTTTACTTTTTAATTGTCAATTGTCATCAATTATTCGTCAATTTTTCGCTAAAAATCAAACAAATACCATCCCGCAAGCACCATATTCACTAGATATGGTACATGGTAATGGTATGGTACAAGTAACTACTTTATAGACCCAGTTTGCAAATAAGCTGCTTTTTCTCTAATAGCACCTTTTGTTCTAAGATATTTGTAATACTCCCAACAATCAGGGGATATCTTTGAAGAGAACAAAATAAATATAATACATAAATAAATGTCTTACGTTTTATTACACAAAACTTGTGATACCAAATGTACATTAACAGAAAAAATTTAGTCTTTCAGATACACAGTACATCTGAGGAATAGCGCCGGGAAATACCAAGTGTGGCGGTTAATAATTCCTATTTTTTTTAAGAGATCGCGCTAGAAGCAAGGATCAATTCACGGTATAATCTCTTATGTAATGTAATTGCTACGACAGTGCCTTTCAAAACGCCATTGATTTCAAGTTAGCGTCAATTTTTTTCGTGGCTTAAGCATGTCGAGTTTCTAACCAAATAAAGAGCATTTACGACACGTACTGCTTTTCATGATTTCACCAAAAGAAAAACGCAAGTGAAAGCTGTCGTTACTTATGGAAACTTACGGTGACAATGCCCCAACGCAAAACGCTTGTGAGCGTTAATTTAAACCTTTCAAAAGTGGTGATTTCGACTTGAAAAAACCGAAAAAATTTGCAAGCATTATTGGATGAAGACGATATGCAAAGTCAATAGCAAATGGCAGAGAGGTTAAATGTTGGTCGCCGAAGCATGCCATAGAAAAGATCCAGATGGCAGGAAAATGGGTACCATATCAGATTGAAAAGCAAAAAATAGTGTGCGATGTGTTTGCTTTCTCGGCATGAAAGAAATACGTTTTTGCATCGGATCGTGAGTGGAGACGAAAAATAACGATACGAGGGCTATCCGTAAAATAAGGTCACTATTTTCCTACACAACTCCCGTAGCGATTGATGCATTTTTCATTCGGTGTACCATTTTTCATATATCCGTGTCATAAAATTCTCCCGCCGCGGCGCGCACGACCTCTTCGTTCAACTCCTCGTTGATTCTGAAATTCGTTCCACCCAGGTGTGACTTCAACGCAGGAACGAGATGATAATTAAGTATTACCATATCCACTTTTGCAATCGTTTCGTCCGAAACCGATGGCGGCCCAGCACGTCGTTCATCATGGACGTCTATACGTCCATTTTAAAACTCTCTGCACCATTTTCGCACGTTTTTAATGTCACTGTTGTACATAAACTTCACATAATTGATGATGAATTTCTCTAGTCGTAGTACCCCTGGCACACAAAAAACGAATCACATAACGTAACTCACATCTGGCAGTAGCGGTGAGTGGAAGCTCCATTGCGAACGGCTGCCAAACTAAGACAGCATCGCAGACAGCTCGGAGTGGTGGGGATACCAAGCTTAACGCCAGTGCTGCCGGATCTTGTGCTAAAGCGTTCTTCGCGACTCCAGCGCCTTGGAAACCTTACTTTACCGACAACCCTCATATTTCAAGAAACCAAAATGCAAAAAATCATGGGTTGACCCAGAATAAATATCAACATCAGCCGCAATATCGAATCGCTTTGGAAAGAGGATAATGCTGTTTATTTGGTGGGATCAGAAGGGTGTCGTGTAACATGACCTTCAGAAACAAGCTGAAACAGTTTATACCGTTCGCTACAGTCAACAGATGATTAATTTGAATCATGTATTGATTGAAAAGCGACCAGAATGGGCTACAAGATCCGGAAAGGAATTTTGCAGAACGACAACACCACCTCAGATACAGCAAAAGCGGCCAGAGACACCATGCTTCACCCGCCGCGCTCTTGCTACACCCGCCGTACTCACTAGACTTAGCTCCATCCGACTACCATTTGTTTCCATCGATGTCTCATGCATTTTTTATAAAACACTTACGAAAATTAAACTTGAAGAGATTTACAACTAAACACCAGATCACTTTTAGTGAACTTCTCGACGCACGTTTCGCTAACCATGTTAGCATTATCAGGAGATGATTTAATCTGCGACGGGAGATTAAATCATCTCGTTATTCCTCCAAGTTTAGTGTTTCACACAATAGAAGAATTGACTTACGGATATGTTAAAAGACGTCTTGATGTGTGGGACCACCTCAGAAGATATAGTAGGGTTTTTCAGAGATCATTCACAAATTGCCAGACAGATGAGAAAAATATGCAGCTAAAGGTGGCGCATATTTTGAATAAACTAAATTTGCCTTTCTGCTAAATTAAACGTTTTTTTTAAGAAACAATTAAAAATTATTAACCGCTACGCCTGATACAGCATGAGAATTCGCTTCATTATAATATATACCGAAGTTACAGTACAACAAATTAAATATATATAATTTTAGACTTTTCATATAAATAAACTAAAAACTATTCTGGCGGACCTCGTAAACAAACATTTAAAATTGTGATAATCTGATTCAAAGAATTACTCCGGAAACCAAAAACTTCTGTGAAATGCGATTGCAGACTGCGTATGCCCGAATAGTCAATGTATCCATCTCCCATATCGTAAGGTTTAACTTGCCCTGTCTCGACCTTTTATTTCTATATCTACTATAAACCACATAAAATCGCACACGACGGCCGCAGAGTCGCACAGACATAGGTTTTGATGGTAAGAATATTTTGCATCCACTTGTGTCAACGTCCAGCTGGAGTCTATATAGTTTGTTTCAACATGTGCTCTCAATAAATTACGAAACATCAAATTTTCTTGACAAAATGAGGAAGGAAATTTATCTATTAAATAATTTCACCATTAGTTAATTCATGTTCTACTTGTTATCATTTTATTTCTATATTCACTCTTAATTATTATGGAGTTTGTTGAACAATGTGCTTTATGGAACAATTTTTTTTTATTAAAAAATGTCTTTTTATTTAATTCAAAAGTAGTACGCATTTAAGTTTCAAAAATATTATCCTTCCTTTATGTATGCCATTCAATTTCCATATTGAAAAAGTGCAAACTAATCATAATATACTAGGCTAATTCAAAAGTTCGCGGAGCGACACCTTTAGAGCAGTAAAAGAACTATATAATCAACTACATTTTGAAGTATCATCCTTCATATGAACATATCTAAAGTTTCAAGTCGATCTGTCAATTCCTTCGTACAAAAGCAGCAGCTTAAAATAAACGTATCAGTGTTATTTTTTAAAATGGAAATATATTTCCATTTTAGCCCGCAGTGACTAAATTCACTTGAGAACCTTTTTTTATAAATAAAAAAGGTTCTCAAGTGAACGGGTGTTTCATATTTTGAAAAAGAAATTGAGCTGGAGAAAGCTATGTATAAGATGAAGTAGTTACCCTGCAAATTGTTGGAGCATCCACCATATTTACCAGATCTGGCCTCCTCTGACTCATCTATTCCCGAACATCAAAAAATACTATGCGGCAAGCGTTTTTCATTAAATGAAGAAGTTATAGCAGGCGTAGATGAGTATTTTGAAGGACTTCCAGAAAATTAATTCAGATATGAAGCAAATGAATTGTTGAATTGCTGGAAAAAAATGTATTGAACTTATTCGACTATACTCGGACTATATTCAGAAGAATAAAGTGATTTTTTCTACTATAAACTTGTTTTATCATTTCCGCTCCCCGAACTTTTCAATTAGCCTAGTACACAAGGGTCGTTCAAAAAGTTCTCAACCTGCCAAAGAAAACACAAGATTTTTCAGAATGCTTGCAATTTAATACGTTTGGACAATCGACGATTCAACTTTTTATCAATTTATGTACTATCAATCAAATGTGATTTGTTCTACTCCATATGTGATTGCCTCAGCTTTTATCTCATCATTTGCAGTAAATCTTTATCCAGTGAGACAGGTTTGGGAAGAGGAAACAATCGTTGGAAATTAAATCCGGTAAATTCCGCGTTTGTGCAAGAACTTCGAAGCATAGGTCTTAGAGTTTTATAGCTATAATATGAGATATGCTTACAGGCGAAAAATCACTTCCTTTTTGGTTAAATATGCATTTGGTCTGAATAACATGATTCAGTTGGATCAGTATTGTTCATATCAGTTCATTATGCTTTCAGAATCACAGAAAACCGCAGCTACTATTTTTACTATAGATGGAACAGTTTTCGCATCCTTTAATGCACTTTCATCTGCTTCCGCTCACTGTTTGGACCATTATTGGCAATTTGCGGATGCCTTTCTAGAATAACCGTACATATTTTGAGGTGGTCTAGTTATCAAGCAATTTTTCAATATCTCAATAATTGCTGAAGTGTTTCATGGAAAGTGCGTAAGACATTGATGAAAACGGCAGGTGGAACAAGAGTTCCCAACCAAGTACAAATATGGTGTCTCTGACCTTTTGCTGTGTGTGATGGGGCGTTGTCGTACCTCAAAACCACTTTTCCGTATCTTGTAGTCCATTCTGATCGCTTTTCAATCAGTGCATGGTCCAAATCATTTGTTGGTAGCGAATAATATTAACTATTTTACCTGGTTTCGGAAGCTTTCGGAAGCTCATATATATGACACCCTTCTGATCCCACCAAATACACAGCATTGTTTTCCTTCCACAACGATTCGATCTTGCGGTAGATGTTTGTTCTGGGTCAACCCATGACTTTCTGCGTTTTGGGTTCTCGAAATATATCCATTTTTTGTCTCCAGTCACGATTCGATGCAAAAAAGTAATTTTTTCATGCCGAAAAAGCAAAACTTCTCACACCGTTTTTCGTTTTTCCATCTGTCTGTCGTTTAGCTGATGTGGTGCCCATTTTTCTGCCTTCTGGATCCTTTCCATGGCATGCAAACGGTCAATAATGGTTCGGCGACCAACCAAACCAAACCTCTCTACTGTTTGTTGTTGAGTTTGCATGTCGTCCTCTTCCAAAAACGCTTGTACTTCGGCATCTTCAATTTTTTCGGTTGACCGGGGCGTTCTTTTCTTTCAAGTTGAAATTACCACTTTTGAATCATCTAAACCAACACCCACAAGCGTCTTATATTGGGACATTGTCAGCATTAGTTTCTACGACGACTTTCACTCGGAAATGCTTTTTATTTGACTCGAAAATCAACATATTTATCACATGAAAAAAATATGGCCCTAATTTGAAATCGTTTAAACTTCAATGGTGCTTTGAAAGCTACTAACATAGCAACCAAATTACATAAGAAATTAGACGGTGAATCGACCCTTGTTTCTGGCGCCATCTCTTAAAAAAAGTGGATTATTAACCACAACACCTGGTCGATATGGTACCAAAACAAGCGACTGAACGCACATAATTTAGGAATAATAATTAACAATTATCATAGTAATTTGGTAATACATGAGCCATTTCCGTGTCAGTGCAAGAATTTCTCGATCGACCATCGTACACTGTACTTTCAGGACAACATGATAATTGTTATAAATCTTTAATTATAAATAAACTCGATTTCCTTACATAAAAACATTCATGATTCAACTACGTGAAACAGACTTTATCAAAAGCATTCTAATAAAATTTGATCATCATTCTACTAAATCTCCGGCCATGTAGGAAGTTGTTCAAATGGCTAATTCTGTTTCTCATCGTTCATGTTCACGGAATCGCGCCTTCAGTACGGGCGGAACCGAGACACAGAAAGAAATGTTCGATTTGGTCCGTTTGGCTATGCGAAAAAAGTCAAAATGCAATTATAAATCATTATTAGATTGTTTATTTTGCTTATGTAAATGGTTAATAGGAAATGAAAGGCCGAACGGTAGAAAGAGAAGAGCATTGCGGTAGGGATGCAGTTCTTTTCATAAAGACAATCTCTGACTTTCAATAAACGTTTATAAGATATTGTAGTACGAGGGCTGTTCCAAATTTTGCCAGTCTGTCAAAGAACACACAATGGATTTTAAAAATTTTCAACGTGGTCATCTTGCAATTCAATTTATTTAAACCAACGACGTCCCAACTTCTTGATACTAATTTGATACTTATAACTAATTTTATTTACATAAGAACAGATATTTTTGATATTTTTTGAGCTTTAGATCGTGGCGAAAAACACAAAAAAAGAAAAAATATATATTAACACGCCACACTCATTGAGACAATACACAAATTTCTGGTTTCAGTGGAGGCTCGTGAGGGAAGCCGTTGGGGCGCCGGCCCCTCCAACATTTATAACAGTAAACAATTTTTTAGAGCAAAATACCATATTTTATTTCCGTTCAGTTTCTTTCCTTTAACTCATTTTGAGATATTATTAAAAATTAAAATATCCAAATGTAGAAGAACGTCTGTCGACCCATTACACCAAATAATGCGAATAAAAATTCCATCCCCTCGCCACAATTTTTACATCGTTGGTCGGACGTTTATCTCTAGCCACCGTACACCACGTCATCTTTTCTCGTCGTTGGCGTTACATGTTTTGTTGGTTGCCAGAATTCAGGGGTTTAACTGCTTTCTAAAACTTACGATTTGGACGTAGATTCCCTGCGACCGAACGAATCGGTAATTAGATCTTTTCGCCTCGCGAATACTTGTTTTGATTTTGGATTTGCAACGTGTGTAGCACTGAGTAGTACTTTTTAAATAAAAATAATCAACTTTTAATTGCAAACATTAAGGTGTTTAAATTTAAAATAGTTAATAATGACTAATTTTAGTTTAAAAGAGAAAGTTGAATTAAAAACTATCGATCGTCCCAAGCCCGTGTTGAATTTGAGTCAAGTTCAAAAAGAATGTAAAGATAGGGCAAGTTACAAGAAACTGTTTGAATGGTTTACTCTTCGTGAAATTCATTCATTCATCTTCTCAATGGATGGATTACTACGATTAAATTCAGCAGCCTATTTCTTATCATCGAAAAACGAAAGGTAATAGTTCTCTTTATGTATAGAATTTTCTTTTTGTATAACCGTAACGGTTAAACCCCTAAAACTTCATAGCACGTCATAAATATATATCATCATCAGCTAGTGTCGATTCATTGCATCGAAAGCCTCGTCAGCATGCATCCAACTTTCGAAGTCCTGAGGTTTCCTCTCATTCCGGTACAATCTACTTAAGGAGCACCGGGCTTTCGGTCTACTTCGTAGATCAAGCGGTATATATATATATATATATATATATATATATATATATATATATATATATATATATATATATATATATATATAAACTCACATGAGATGATTAGGTCATTGCTAAAGAATGCAGAACATTAGGATGGCGAAGCAGATCCTCTACGCTAAATTAAAGAACAAGAAACGAAATATGGAATGTCCAAAGAAAATTATTTTCCCTCCGAAATCAGGGTCCACTTCCAAATGCTCCAGAACCTTCTCCTTATGGTTGTTTACCTTCAGTTCCTGGATCAATTGAATTTTGTACGGATGCGCGCCCAAGTCCCGACGTAAAATCCGCAACTTGAGGTCTGCAAAAAGCCAAGTTCTTGGTCGAGACGAGGACGGCTCGGGTTAGCCGGCCTCGGGTTAGCCTGCACACTCTCGTTCACTGCATCACTGTTTTCTGTAGACCTCACGTTTTTTACCGAACCAGATTTGAATTTGTCCACGAAACGGCGAATAGTCGACTCAACCGAACGATTGTGTGCTCCGCAAAAATCACGTAGCGCACGTAACGTAGCTGGAACTGACCACTCATTTTGATAGTAAAGTTTAATGATTTGCATATGTTATTTAACACTGTGGCTTTCCATGATAATTTGCCCAGCATTGATTACTATAACCTCCAAATTTGACTACAGCTTTACTAATATGGCCGCTATACACTGTCGAAGTTCGACCTCCCCTATTGGAAAAACCTGTATTTCAGGCTAAAAATATGCACGAAAAAGAACATTTCGCTCAATCATTATTACAGTATTTTTGAACAGAGTACTTAGGGAAGTAGTATATGGAACTTCTAATAAATCACTACACTGTATCTGAATATTATCTATTCATTGAAATAATCACTGTTGGTCTTCCAAGCTTATCGAGAAGATCTCTGGTATACAACAATACAATTTATTTTAATATACATAGTTTTTTCTTGCTCGTAATTTCTTAGCTAAGAAAGTATTGTGGAGCTTGATCATGCCCAATATATGCCAGATTTGGCTCCGCACAACTTCTGGACTTTGTGGAGATCGTTTTCGAAAATGAATGTCAGCAGTATTTCAGACGTTAACACTTCCACTATTTTTTAATCAGAAATCTCTTTTGAATAAAAAATATTGAAGTCCATAAATAAATAAGATCTTGTAAAAATAGTTCTACTTCAATTATTTATTAATACCCCCCTGTATTTGTAACGGATTCTAATATTACTAAATTCTGTAGCACAACTATAAATATATTGTTAAATGCTACGTCATAAGACAACAAAACTGAAAACTTACCAGTCTCACACAATTTATTGTTCTTTAATCCTTTGGTGATCGAAAATAGCCCTCTTCTTCTTTTGATGCCACTCTCATCTAAATCTTCACAATATTTAACGACACTTTTACCGACAGAAGTGTTATCATCATCACTATTTTTGTCAGTTTCACTAACATCGTCTGATAAAACACTTATTTTATTTGAATTGAGTTTTTCATCACGAGAACTATCCATTTTGGTAACGCGCTAGAAAAAAAATCATTGATTTTTTATAGGAAGCTTAAAATAATATATAGCTTTATTTTTATTTATTTATATAAAAAAATGTGTATAGGAAAAAGTTTGTTTCTTACATTGGCGGTAGTATTTGGCGCGCAACTGAAATAATTATGTCGAAAAGTTTCAGAAATTTCAGCGGGTACATAGGTTAGAGTTAAACATTTGACCTGAGTCGACCTTTCATATCTAAAAATGTCCGGGTTCGAAATAGCCGACACATTTAGTCGGTATGTATGTTTAGAATGTAACAGAACACACATACACACACATTTATTTTATTCCATAAACAATATCAGTTCAAATTGGACTATTTCGCTTTACGGGAAACAATATTTTGCATCATATATCTTAGCGAAAACGTACGGATATTAACACATATTTTTTGAAAAATTAACAATAAATGTTATTGATTAAAAAGTATATCTAATCAATATCGTATGTGATGTTTTGTTCGACGACCTTCCTTAATCTCTTCGGTGGCTTCATAATCCCGCGCTCATAAAAGTTCTATGTAATATGTGTATATTTAATCAACCTTCGATTTTAAGGCGATGTTGTCCTACTCAGTAACAAAATAAAAGATCCCAAAGACATGTTGACTAAGCTTCTCAGAACGTCAGGGTAAGTGGGTTTAAAACTTAATATTTAAAAAACAAATATAATGGTTCCAGTGGAAGATAATATTGCCATAGATAAGAAAAATATTGAGGTGGTGGAAGAATTATGTGTACGAGGGTTGCTATTTATTTATCCAGAATTGGCAACAATCGTGTTGTTATAGACCCTAATCCATTCACAGAGCAACCCGAGCTGTTCATGAGAGAGCTGACAAGTGATTGGAAGTAAATAGTGGTATTTTTGAAAACTACAAAACGTAGCCTAACTATTACTATGATAAAAGTGATATTAAAAAATCTTAAACATTTTAATTTTTGTTTATCCCTGTATATTTGTAACAGCTGAGAGTAGGATCCATGTATGTTCAAATTTTTATGTTAATTTTTGGTCCCTGAATATGTAGCTAAAATATTAACATTTCCTCTTGAATCACTCTGTATGTTTATATCGCCAGGATTTACAGTAGAACAAGTTATATTTTTGCATATATACGTATAAATGCAAGATAAGTGATATACAGCAGGATATATGAAATATATTGAGTCATCTAATCTTTTGCAGATAGTTTCTGTGGCAACGAGGATTAATAACGGCGGAAACTTTTCATTAATAGATCATATTTGCATTCCATCCAATATTAACGATAACAAATCTAAGTATGAATTTCTTGATACGAGATAAGACGTATTTATTCATCTATTAGGTTTTTGTGCAAGAGCGCAAACAAAATCGAGGATACATTGTAAAGTATATAGCTAAAAAGTTTTAAGAACACCGATCTTGGAAGAAATAAAAATATTAATGAGAAAATAAATTATTTCAACAATGTGTTATAAAACGTATTTGATATCCTCTCACATGTTTAGGTAGTTACATTCACATTCCACGGTTTACAGCTACACTAAAAATAACGGGTGCGTCTCAGTAAAATTAAAAACACAAAGATTGATCGTATAAAACATAATATTGTGTCTATACAAGGAAGGAAGAGGTACCTAGAATACAAAGGTCGTTCGAAAAGTTCTCGGCTTGATACAGAGATGGCGCAAGCATGATCAAATGACCATAGTGTTTGTCAAATATGATTCATCAGATGGCGTGCTGCGATTTTTTGTTGCATGTGTTCAGTTGCTTGTTTGTGACGATCGAGTAAAGCAAACTTTAATTTGACGGACACACAAAAATGGTTATATTCTCCTTAAAAGAATTATACTCCTTCTGTTTCGATAGTAAAAAGGGGACTGTTTAATTTAAACGTGGTCGTACATTCCTTGAAGATTATGAACGCTCGGAACTACTGACAAAATCGTCACAAAAACCCACAATGTATTAAATGTTTGCGGAGTGAAGACACGCGAGTGTATTGACATTGTAAATATCTCGTAGACTATGGCCACTACATTTTACATCATCTTTAGTGTATTAAAAAGATTTCCACTCGGTGAGTGAAATGTTTATTAACAGTCTAGTAAAGAGACATCATACTCAAGGGCATTCACAATTATTTAATATCATTTACATGCTAGAGATAAATCTGCACTCCAAAAAAAACCGAAATTAGTGCCATTGCCATAAAAAACCATGGCTGCAGTTTTTGGTGATTATCATGATATGTTGTTCATCGACTACTTGGCAAGGCACAGGAACATTATCGGAGAGCATTACGGTTTACCACAAGACCAATTGAAGCGTACTTCTTAATCAAGCTAAACATCTGCATAATAACAATAATAATAATAATTGTGATATTGCAGAACTTTTAACGATGATCAATATGGAAAATAATAATGTAACACAATGCACAATTGTATGTAGTCATTCCAAATATAACATCATCCGTTTCCATCCAAAGACCTCTTTCTGGTTTCCATCTGATGAAGACCTCTTCAACATGCTTCCAACTTTCGCGGTCCTGTACTTTCCTCTGCCACTCGGAGAGACGATCGAGGCCAGACCAGATTAACTGGCGATCGGTGGCACCACGTGGAGAAAGGGTGAAAGATTTCTGTAATATTTCCCTCCACGGTTCCTTTACGCTACCTTGTGGGCATACCTGGTACTATACCCAAGGTTCCAGGCAGAATGTTACGAGCGGTCCTGACTGCTACGAGCATTCGCCGTATGATGGCGTGAGTTGTGTGCGATCACGACCCGTCATTAAAATGGCCAGTTAATCTGGTCTGGCCCCGATCGTCTCTCCGAACTGCTTTCCTTGCGTTCGACTAGAGCTCGGCTGATGACGGCTGAAAGGCTAGAAACCGGTCCCGAGAGACACGTGACGTCGCATGGTTGAAGGCGATCGGTGGCACCACATGGAGAAAGGGTGAAAGATTTCTATAATATATATATATATATATATATATATATATATATATATATATATATATATATATATATATATATATATATATATATATATACAACAACCTGCATGGAGTTGCTTTTAAAAAACATGGATAAACATTTCGATATCACCAAGCTATGTGAGGCAGCTTGAAACTTTCGTATTCCATATAAAACAGCAGACAAGATTTCTGCAATCCTCTTATATCGACTGTGCTTAGAAATGGCCCATAAAGTATATCACAGTAATGAATATGACTTAATACTGTTGCATCTGGTCAGAGATAAAGTGCTCTTTCAACCATTAATCATTACCTTCTTTGTCAATGGATTTGACAAAGTTTTTTATTAGTCCAAGCTTAACATGGAAGAAGCACCTATTTTGGTGCTAGGAGGTGTATTTTGGTTCTAGGAGGCCAATCTTTCTTACTATAATATTCTTTTGTTGCCCTACTGTCCCATAGACATAAAAAAACAGGAATACTTTGTAAAACCCCCTTGCAGTCCTGGTAATATACCTATCACTTTTAAATATCCACAAATATGGTGATACTGTTCATATTTAATGCGATTTATTTTCTTTTTTAATTTAATTTAAGTCACGTCAACGCTCTAGGCATTATTTAGTGACCCATCACCGACAAACAGATACAAATACGCACAAACATCCATGCCCGCACCAGGATTCGAACCCGGGGCCATTGGATTGCCACACAGGCGACTAACCCACCAGTCCACCGCGGTCGGATAGATTGGTTTTTGTTTCCATTATGAAGCAAGACTGCTTTTAGGCTATATTTCGATGAATCTATGAAAATACGCCACTCAGAAGGTACATGTTCCATATTAAGCTCATTGATTAAACCACGAATATCACAACAGACACATAGCGATCCTTCCATTTTATAAAAACTTGAAAATGTTACATTCCGTTTTCGGTAAAGTAAAACATTTGTATTTTTATCTAACAGGTTCTACGAGTCTGGAACCAAGAAGTTCCGATTTTTATTATGACAATTCCAGATCACGTACCAAATCATTTAATTCATCCTGAGTTATTAAGAGATAGGTAGTGAAGGTAGTTGTTAAAAATATTGTGTCACAATTGGTGTTCTCAGAAAGTTGTCGATCATATCCTGATGAACAATTAGAATCATCGGGGAACATGTTGTTCAAGTTTAAAGGCGCAATCGGTACCGGTAGTTCCTGGCTATGAGGAACTGGCCTAAGTGCAGAAGGCAAATTTAGATACTGAGTTTTGTCCCTTTGTTTTTTTTTATGTTCCTTCAGTTTTAATGATACAGAAGTAGCAATCACTTACTTGGTCAGTAAGTTCTGTCCACACCATAGGAACAGCAGAGGGCATAGAATTTTTGTTCCGATGCATCCACTGCACTAAATTTACATGAGAGCTCACACAGCAAACATGAAGAGCCCAACTTTTATCTTGATCTCCACTTTAACATTTAAAACATAAATTGTAGGTTTTTTTAACTTCCTCGGATATAGATCTAGGTTGTGACTTTAAAATAAATCGTCCACATATATAACAAAACTTATTCGTTGGATTTTTGTAAAATCGACGACTAAATCAGTAAAACTCCTATCCATCGAAATCACTGAAAAACTTTTCAACGTAATAAAAGCGATCTGTTTATATAAATTATATTTTCCACCTTTTAATTTAAGTTATATTTTAGTTCTAATAACGTTAACGCTTGATTAGCTTTACTAAACAATAATAAATAAAAATCTTACCTATCTTGCTGATAACGAGAGATTTAATAAAACTCTCTGGTTAATTAATTTTAAATGTTTCCCGCAAAACGATGGTCAGTCGCCCCGAAAATAAAACAGATGGACTCCCGCTGAGAAAAACTTAATAAAATTAAGGTTGGAACGTAATAGGTTTCGAGCTGAATTTCAGTGTAAATATGCTATTTCCCACCTAACTAGTTAAAAACTCGGAACGTTATCACAGGTCACGACTTATCTGCTATTTTGTTATCACCCAGCATAAAGGTTAAGAGACATTCAACCAAGGTAAATGTTTAAACAATATGAATTAACGAGGTGATACCTAACAGGTACGTAGAGTTGAAAAAATATTTTTTTATATTTGTTTATTACACAACGCTAAATTACGTTGATTCAGTTTGTCTATTAGCTGGTTTTATGTCACACTTAATCTTGCGTATATTTTTCATGATAAATTCCATCGGCAAAGTCACTAAAAAGAATCATTACACAGGTCAACAAATTTAATTTTTTTTGAGGTAACATTGATGAAAATAGGTGTATATGAAGTATTTTGTAGACCTAAATCCGAAAATGATAAGCTAATTACTGTAACACATACTGTTTTTTGTTACAGGAGGTCGGTGGTGGAAAAAAAAGGAAACGATCTATTTTTCCAATCTAATATTTATTTAATATAAACATGTAAAACGTGTTAAATCTATATAAAGACATTACTGAGGATTATGTGAATAAAAAATATATTACATCAGATGTCATACAGCGACAAAAACTTTCACATTTTCCTCTAGTGTTCTGTAGCATCATCTCTTTTTAAAAACCAGCAGTAGTCGAACTATATAGATGAGTTTCAGCATCCCTGGTATCTTGCTTCCATCATCTTGATGTCCTGATGAAACCTCTCTCCTTGTTCGTCGCTTACTGCACTCAAATTTTCCAGAAAAAATCCAAATTGGAGTGTAAAAAACGAATGTTTAAGGACATGCGAGTCCCTAGGATTTCATAGGCATTCAAGAGTTCATCTATGAAGTTTTTATAGTTTTCATCTTTCTTGTTGTCCAGAAATCCTTTCACTACACTTACGAAAAACTTCCTAGCTGGCAATTCTTTTCATTTAATTATTCTTGAAAATGGAAATAACCTAGAAGCTTCCTTATTTGAGGTCCAATAAATATGCCTTCTTTTAGTTTTGCATGACTTAATTAAAAGGAATTCTAAAACTTATCCGCTGAATTTTTACAAAATCGACGACTAGAACTTGCTATTTTATATAAAATCAACTTAAACACTTGACTGTACTGTAAACGATACAAACAAACTAAACTATAGGAAACAATAAAACTGCCCTTAAAGGTTTGTGGATAGGGTATCCACAAACGTCTACGATCTTGTGGTAATTCCTACATTGTCCAGTCCAAAGGCAGGTACAAATAATTTAAATTAGCCCATGATATAAAAGAGAAGCAGGTTCTTGAAAATGAGACGTGCTAGGCCATTTCTGTGAAATGGTTTTTTAATAACTACCTAAATGAAAAGCAAAAAGGGCATTCTCATCAATGTTGTTTTATTACTCAACGGAACTTATGGACAATAATCTTATAATTTCACAACATATAAATTACATGTACAGCTCGATTAAGTAATCGAGCTACATACACGAGGTAAATTTCCTACATCACATTTAGCGACATTTCCGATGGCATGTCGGAAAATTAACGGACTTTTAAAATTTAAAAAAACAATTCGTTATTTTGCCAAAATTATGTCTTTTTATTTAAAATATATCTCTTCCGCATCAATATGCTGGGCACGTTCAACCAATGCTAGCATATAACATTCCTGTCATGGCCAGTTTAAGTCTTGGAAACATAAATCAGGCGAATGAGAAACGGAGGAAGGGAGGATGTTGAAGCACACAGACGGACGGAGGGATTTAAGGCGTTAGGAGCAAATCGAGCATGGACTTTCCGTTTGTTTATATTATTTGTCAAAATTTCATGAATCAAGTCTTTGGTCGTATTTAATTCGTTATCCATCTCATAGTCTGATTCGCATGATAGGCGTTCATTTCACGCACTTTTTCCACCAACTCATAGCGATTTTTGTTTTATGGCCAGCCTGGTTTTGGGTCGTCTTGCAAAACATCACGACCGTCCTTGAATCGCTTATACCACTCGAACATACATGTACGAGATAAGCAATTATCCAGTGGCAGCTCGAGAGTTTTTAAAGTCGGAAAGCGTAGGAGAAAATAGTGCTGTTGAAGATTTTTTTTTGTTTTCCCTACCTCCTTTTTATTTTTCGTGCTATTGAAACCCTATACAGGAGGTGAACCAGGAAAATGAGTTAAAGGAAAGAAACTGAACGAAAATAAAATATGGTGTTTTGCTCGGAAAAATTGTTTACTGCGAAAAATGCTGGAGGGGCGGCGCCCCAACGCCCTCCCTCACAAGCCGCCACTGCAAGCATCATCATAAACTTTTTTCATCAATTAAAATGTTTCTGTAAAAGTTTTAATGAGCTTAAAACAAAATTCAATATTAGGTCTTTGTTCCATCATTTTTGTGACGAGATGACAAAAAGTACTGTCACATTAAGCTCTAAAAGTTGACAATACGTTGATCGATTCTAATGATGGTAGTCTCGTTTTATAGAAAATACATACAACTTTCAGATTATATATTGTTTCAATAGATGGCGCTAGTAGTTTACTTTAAATTAAAAAAGTTCCTTTATTTTTCCTTGCTATTATAGTTCTATACTTAATAACTAGTTAAAGTTGCGGAGAAGGTTTGAAGGTTGGAACGTTTTGAGTCTTCGTATACTATCAAGTAACTCTATTTGGTTAGCAAACGCATTAGGGTGCACGCAGGCAAGTCGCTGAGCAATACATTTTGACGCCCTGACAGTCTTTGTTAATTTGCCTGACAATTGGGTTTTTGAGTAACAAATAATTATCGATGTTTTTACTTTATTTTAAAACTTTATCATAAATAATATTGATAATCGATGCAAAAAACTTTGAACGTGTTTACGAAAGCTCGACGATTGGATGCCATATTTGTGACGTTATTATGTTAAAGTGGTTTCACGTAAGTACTGTCAACAGCTTTTACCTGTGTATACTGTTAAATTTATTAATGTTTTAGGCAAAAAAATGTTGATTGCTAATTTAATTCAGTAATGTGTGACGGGTGAAGGGTTCATAAAGGCCAATTCTGATAATATACCTGGTGGGGATATTTTTATGTTCACAGATTTTCTCAAAAAAGTCATTCGATTCAATTCAGCTAAAGTTCAAGGTGCTAAAGCATCAATCTGATTTTTTTATAAATTACTAATGTGAATGTAAATAAGAAATATAATATTTCTATTAACTATAATTAAATTATTTGTAGGGTGTCACGCGAACGTTACGGTGACAAGCTTATAGGTTCTAGTCAATTTAACCGCGAAAATTGTATCTGCACGGTGAAAGCACGTATATGTCCAGAACATAACGTTCAGACTAATGCTTATACAGTTACCTTAGTTAATATTGAAAAACTAAGAAAAATTCAAGACACTCAATGTCACGAATGGGTAACTTCAGGAATTTCCTAATAAAAATGTACATTTATTAGATTAGGTACTTAAGTAATTAATTATATATTTATTTTAAAAGTAATTTTCGTGAATCTTCTGCGACTTTTAAAAGTCGCTAAAAATTCAATAAATCGTAACTCGTAACGTGGCTTAAATATGAGTTCTGAATGAAAATTTTGAAATCCTTACCTATAAATTATATTACCTATTGCATCTACAATTTCATAAATACAACAGTACTTAGGCATATGCACATAATTAACCAGCTAATTATATGAGAGTCAGGAATGGCCCAGGGATGGGGGAGGGTGTCAGTTGACCCTTGTCCCCCGGATACAACCAACCACATTCATAGGTGGATTATGTTGACTGTCAATTTCATGTAAGGCGCGAAACGTAACCCGAATAGATTTATTATATTTGAAATAAATTTAAACAATTTGTATACTCTGTGCAACAATACTAAACACAAAGGTCAATTTATGCGGAAATGAGAGAAACAAATGGCTGCTATGACGTTTTACAAAAATATATAGTACTAGTATAATAAACCTATTGGAGCGTTTGTAGGATATATCTTCCACTAAAAGATGAAATGCACCCATTATTAAATGCCTGCCATGAAGTAGTTGATACAAAACAAACCGGAAATTACTATTGATAAAAATTGAGTAGTTAGAAGTGAAAATGCTCTACTCAAAATATTAATTCCTAAAGTTAAATTAATCAAAAGACAAAGGTTTTAAAAAAACACAATAAATTAATACAGTTCTTACATCGGTAACTTGCGCGAAAAATTAACTCGAAGAAATTTACCACTAAACAGCAAAACACTTTTTTTACTTCACTTCTTGATGCGCAATTCACTAACCAATCTGAATAATCTCCTGATGATACTAACATGATTAGTATCATCAGGACGCATACCGAGAAATTAAAAAAAGTGATTTGGCGTTTAGCAGTAAACCTCTTTAAGTTTAGTGTTTCACACCAAAGATTTCAATAGAAAAATTAATATCAATTAGTTTCTTTCATATTATTGATTGAGAGAAATAGGAAGTATACGGTCTAAAAAACATATTTTTTAACAATAGAAAAAAAATCTCAAAAATTATTCAATAATCATTCAATATATTATTAAAACATTTAATACAAAATTAAAAAAAAAAGAAAACAAAAGCTTAAACTTAACAACATAAATAACAATAACAACAAAATCACAATTATTTCAAGGGTTTAAATATAGCTGATATGAGATCTCAATATAAAAAATCGTGTATACATTTTATCATCCAAAGCAACACTTTTATCACTTTATACAACGTTAACTGTACGCCTTAATTCTCGGCATTAATTCCAAGTTATGAGAGGTGCTACAAATGCTGCCCCTTAGTCAGCCATTTTGCATATATCAAGCTGGAAAACAGAATATTATAATTGACAGACCTGCAAATATAACCTGATAGTACAGGAACAAAAGGAAAAAAGGGAGAAAGGGTTTTTTGACCTATATTTGAAAACAGCTGCTTTTACCTGGAATATTATTGTATAGATATAGAAGAAATTAAAGGAAGACTTGAAATTTTAAGTTCCAGTTGAAGCGTCTTCTTGTAATGAACGAACTAACTAAACAAACTATGGAAAATATTTAAGAAATTATATGATGGCCTTGATTAAAATTGACAAATTGAAAGTGAAATTAATGTCTGAACATCTAAGAAACCCTACTGTATTGATAAGTCCTAAAGGCAAAATTAACAAAGAGACAAATATTTTAAATATGCATAATACATTAATCAAATTTTTTATTGGAACTTGAAACACTAAACTCGAAAAGATTTACCACTAAACACCAAATCACTTTTCTTTACTCTTCTCAGGCGTTTCGCTAACCCATCTGAAAATATTAAATCATCTCCCGATCATACTAACATGGTTAACAAAACTCGTGTCAAAAAGTTTTAAAAAACCCTCTGTTGTTTAGTGACAAATCTCTCTGATTTTACTACACTTTAACGCAAGGATTCAGGGACATATTGCAAATACTTGTAGAACAGTAGTGTTGTGGGTATATTATATGGGGATATTAATTGGATAAATCAGGAGAGAATTATTAGACCGATAAATACCTGGTTGGAATCTGGCGAACATAGGATGAGTAAGCCAACATACATCGCAAATATCGATAATAGTTAATTTTGGAATATATAAAATTAAAGGACATATTGTGAAGTAGTAGAAAAGTTAAGTATTCGCACTTTTATAAATTATTAACAAGCAGTGCCGAGTATTAAGTTGTAAAATCACAATCAGAATGTTAAGAAATCAAAAATAAATGAAATGTAGTAGCCATTTATAACTTTGTGAATACTTGTGTTCTTTGGTAGTCTATTGGTTTTCTTAACTGAACACCATATAAGCTATTTTTAGCAAATCTCGTTTTGCCCAGGCCTCCATGGTTGGCTTTTGAGTTTTCCATCCACTGTTGAACCATATTTCTTTGATATTGATGTTTTTGATCCAGAAAACGCTCACGATGCTGTATCTGCTGTTGTTTCCATTTTTCACGTTTAACAAGCAGTAAATGTTCTTCTTTCTCATTCTCCTTTTGGTCTCTTCGATACTGATGTAAGTAAGGCTCACTGGGTTCAACCTGTTGCTGTTTTCGCCTTTTACGTTTAAGTAACGGCGCTTTTTGTTTATTTTCGATCTCCTTTTGCTGTAGGCTCTCTTTGTGCATTTCTTGTTTTAAATGAACTTTCCGTTCTTGATGGCATTTCCATACTTCCTCGAAATCTGCTTGACTCTAAACATTCAGAACGAATATATAGTAGTAGAAAAAGCTGAAATTAGTACTTACAAAGGATTCAAGTGTACATGGCTTTCGGGAAGATTTATGGTAACAACATCCACACAGAAAAGGCACCTGAGAGAAATAAATATGTCCAATGTCAAATATTTTTTTCGATAAAATATCATGTTAGCTATTTAAGAAAATGCCCCCGATATACGAGGGTTGCTATTGATGTATCCAGAATATCAAATATAAACAAATATTTATCACTGAAAATGATTTATTGTTTTTAAAAATACTCTCCGCAATGATCGATATACTTTTGCATACGCTTGGACCAATTTTCATACCACTTTTTCCATTCCGATTGAGGTATATCCAAAACATGTATTTTGAAAGCATCAACCGCTTCTTCTGGCATCGAAAATTGTTATCCACGTAGTTTGTTCTTCACGGACGGAAACAAAAAGAAATTATTAGGTGTGAAATCAGGACTGTACGGTGAATGACCTAACAATTCGATGTTTTGACTGGTCAAATATTGAATTGTTCGGTCGGATGTGTGAGAGCTCACGTTATCATGTTGAAGAATAATCCAACGTCGCTGGTTGTTTTTTCTTAGTTCTTCAAAGGCTTCTAGCAAACAAATGGTTGTGTTCCATTCAGAATTGACCGTTCTACAATTCTCTAGTGGTACTGTAGCTACACGCCCATTTATTCCAAAAAAACAGGCGACCATTTACTTTGAAGTGCTTCTTGTGCGAACAACTTGTATTGGATTCGGCTTATTTTGAAAGAACCATACAGTCGACTGCTTTTTACTTTCGGGCTTACACGCGAAGATCCAAGATTAATTACCTATGTAGATGTTATACACGGTTTTTGAGGCACCTTGATTGTATTTTTGTAATATTTCTTTGAACTAATCGACACGAGCCTTTTCTTCAGCTACTGTCAAATTTTGCGAAATCCAACGCGCACACATCTTTTTTCACGGCTAAATCTTCATATAAAACCTTGTGTATATTTGTCATATTGCCCAGGAATGCCTCAATCTCACGTTATGTCACATGATGATCTTGCTTTTTCAGTTCGCTTACAGTATCGATGATTCCTGGCACAACAACCGATTTTGGATTTTTTACTAAAGCTGTGATATACAGTGGTTTTCGATGGTGCTTAATAGCCAAAAGGCGAAGTGAAGTGAAGTTGATCGATACACTGTTGTTGAGATAATCCACGTGGAAAGTCGTAGTACATCATCGAAAGGAAATTCTCACGAGTTACTTCCATGTTTAGACTGAGATAAAATTTTCAAATCACTAAACAACACAAATATCGTTCGTATGACAAAATTCTGAGTACATATACAGTCAACAATGTTAAACTGTACGATGTATCTGTTTACGATGTATATATGTGCATAGTAACACCATTGGTACCAATTCCGGATACATAAATTGCAATCCTCGTATTAATTAATAATTAAAATCTAGAAAAAATTGTGTTAAGACACTTCTTAAGAAAGTTGGCTAAAGTAACAAAAGCGTCATTTTAAACAATCATTCAAAAACACAATTATTAAAATTGAGAAACAAAATATTTCCATGATTTATAAAAAGACAGACCCATAAACTATACATATAGCAAAAAATCGACGATTTTTAACAATAGACAAAACAAGGATTCATCATTACACACCAGATACAAATTATCAGTTCAAACATTAGCTGGGATTTAATGAAAGTGTGCCAAAGTGTGCGAAAAGAGTTCTATTTGCAGGGAAAGTCTGAGATTCTTCTAGTCTGATGTTGATCACAGGGGATCACAGGGGGATCACAGGGGAGTATCCCATTTCATCACTAAGTCACTTGGCAGGTGTTGTTGAAGTTAAAGGTCCACATTTGGTCAAAAAGACAGTCGCCTTTCACCAAGATAATGCGCATGTGCACATTTCGCCAGTTTTCGTTGCAAAATTCCATATCTATATCTTCGAAATGCTTCCATATAAGCCTCCGTGCTGAATCATTATCTTTTACGAAACTAGAAGAACTGCTCACCGGAAGGAGATTAACTTGAAATCTTCAAATGGTAAGATAAGACAACAGATTATTTTGCAGTTAGGAAACCCGCATTATACGGGGGACCTTAAAAAGTAAAATGTCGATAGTTTTAATATAAAAATATTTAAAAATCTTGTGTCTTCTATGTATCTATGTCGACCTGTAAAACAGCATCATTACATTGGTCAAGAGTTTATTGTAATTGTTCCCTTTTTCAGTAAAGATTCTTAATTAAAAACAGCGGTATCATATGGAACAACTAATAGATACCCAATACATACATATATCCAACCAACAGATTTACCCCATAGATAAAAATAGAAATTGTTTTTTTTATTGTTGATCTTTATTCTTAAAATAGTTTTCATCGTCTCCTGATCATCTGATCAATCCGATGCGAGACTATGACCTCGGCTATTAGTTTTTCTCACTGATTGTTGGAGAATTGTGGGTTTTATAGTGTCTCAGATAACCCATCTTGGATCTATATGTTCTTCTTCTTCCGGATGTTGGACATTTAAGTTCACGAGTATACAGAATTGGTACACGCGGTCCAGTCTGTTTGGCTTTTCGCGGTTGCCTTTTGGCGATTGTCTTCCCCAACGAGCTGCACGGCTCTGTATGTATTCTCACGCCATTTAGGTCTATCATTTGCTGTCTTTTCTCAGTCGAACACGTTTGACATAGACTTGTTTAGAGACGATTTTATTACGTCATTATATCTTCTTTTTGCACATATCGGATTTATATTCTTGTTTCTTAATTCACCATAGAGGATCTGCTTCGGCATCCTGGTGTCCTGCATCTGGTATTGACCTAACCATCTCAGCTGAGTTTTTATTATTTGGGATTCTATGCTCACACTGCTGACTGGTTTAAGTACCTCCACATTGGTCCGATAGTCTAGCCATTTTATTCACAGGATTTTACGGAGGCAACCTTGATGAAATTCCTCGAGTTGTTTTATTTGCTTATGATCCAGGACCTATGACTCAGCTCCATACAAAAGGGTGGGAATTATTATGATATTGTAAACACTTTTGGCGCATTCCTTTAAGTCCTGGTTACTGAACACTTTTCGTATTAGATGTTCAAAATTAGTACCAGCACTTATTATATAAAGGAGACGTCCATAGGTTGGAACAGGTTTTGTTTTTTGGGACAGGTCTTGTTCATAAATTTTTCTTGGAGATCTATATACCGTTGGAAAGGTAATGTTCTTAGTTACACTTTTGTCCAAGAAAATTATTTTATAGCTTCAAAAATAAAAAAGTTATAGTCAATATTTTAAACAGGTGAATTTTGGCCAAACAAATTTGTAGACCGTACACTGTTATACACTGTGTCCGTTGACTACTAGTTGGTACAAATGTTATATCCACGCTCATACAAAAAAAACACGAGCTAGCAAATTTTACTGCTATGAAAAGTTTGTTCGTAATGAATAAACAACTTGACAGTAAATAAAAAAATTGGTGTCGATAGTGAAAAAAAAATACAAATAGTACTGTCCCAACCCACGGACGTTTCCCTTATAATCTCTTCTTGATGGTTGTCAGAGCAGGAAATTTGACTTCCCTAGTACAGGAAGTAGGCTACTTCTTCCGGCGGTTGGAGCCTATTTGGAGCCGTTTGTTGTTGTATTTTCGTTTTTGGTTCATTAATTTTAAGTTCGAACACACCACAGATTTCACTAAATAAGTCCAGCACCGTTTGCAATGCCGACGCACTATGCGCTACGAGAGCACAGTCATTGACATCCTGCAGCTCTACGATGCTAACTTCGTTTGTTTTTGAGTTGGTTTTAAAACGTGCCAGGCTGAATAGGTTTCCAACAATTATAAACGTTATCTCAACTGAATGCGGCAGTCTAACTCTGACATGATGCAGGACAGCGGAAACAAGCACAGAAAAAAAAGTCGGAGCGATGACACAGCCCTGCTTAACATCATTCTTAATCTCAAAAGTCTCTGTTTCCCCATGTGTGTCAGGACTTTTACATTCATACCATTATGCAGAAATCTTATCACGTGCACCAGCCTAGGCGAGCATGCATTCTATAATGTTCAAGGGCTTCCATATGATGTTTCTGTCAATAGAGTCAAACGTTTTTGACAGATCCACAAGGCCTACGAATAGGCTTTCATTTTATTCTCTGTATTTTTCTTATATCTGACGTAGTGAGAAAATAATATCCGCTGTTCCTCGACCTGCTCTGAATCCACACTGACGCTCCCACACTACTGGTTCAACAATACCAGTCAGTCTATCTAATATGATTCCAGCCAGAATCTTTACTGCAATATCAAAATTACTGCTATTAACAAAAAGTAAGAAACTTTAAATATATCAAAGTATTAATTTATTCATGAAATTTATTTTATTTTCTTCAAAGTAGCCCCCTCGCATTACAATACACATATTCCACCAGTTAGTTTCCAATCTTCAAAACAGCTTTTATATTCGACTTCTGGTTTTTCCTTGACAGCGGCCAGCAAATTCTCTTCAATCGCTTCTGTGGACTCGAAATGGCGAACACGAAGTGATTTCTTTAATCGAAGACACAGAAAAAAATCACCAGATCACACATATCTTATGAATGGTGGGACGGGATTTGTTTAATTTTTAGTAAAAAACTGATGAAAAATTATTGCAAGGTGCGATGGTGCGTTATACTGAAGCAAAAGCTATGAAATGTTTTGACCACAAATCTGGATGTGTTCATCTACAATGTATTTAATACATAATTGGCGATTACTCGGTACAAGATTCTTGATTTTGGTATAGGTTTATTTAATGCTTGAATGTCGTCCTAAACGAGGTTCTTCTTCTCCATCATCGGTAAAGTCCTTGTACGATTGAAGAATCAGAAATGTTCATTTTTAGACAACATTGATTGCCATTACATTGCTCGATTTATTTGTTATTGCTTATTTGCATTGCTATTTTTAATCGCCACAAAAATGTATAACAATTACAAAAAACGCCAGCAATGGAAATTTTAGTTAATAGAAAATTTTAGAAAAAAGATATACAAATTGCTGATTATAGATATGATATTACCATCATCAGTCAGAACGACTATCAATAAATCAAAATAAAACAAGGTACATGATAACACCAAGAAAAATGAGTGCACAAAACGATTAACAGCGTAAAATAATTATTTTGAGAGATCAAACAACTTCACCTTTCTAGGCTCCCTCATAATTGAAAAAAACTTAACATAAAAATGGAGAAGACTAAGTCGAAAATATAGCATTCTATGCGAACAAAGAAAAAAAAGAAGAAACAGTCAGTCAGGATATGAAAGATACGATAATGCCTACACTAGTATATGTTTCCATCTCTGTTTAACCTAATACGTAAAATAAAAATATAGAGAAATCCCCGTCCCTTACGTTGTAATCTTTTTTATTTGTTATCGTATGAACATTTTTTTCACACAAAACTTCCATATATCATTTTTTCTTTTATAATTTGCCAGTTTTGATACATATCCATGATATGATATTTATTTCTATTTGCTTCTTTCACAGAAACTACTAGAAAGTAAGATCCTCTAGTAAATTGTCTTTTATCAAATCCTTTTCTAAAAGTACTATTTTTATAGGATCTGTCTAAAGTCTTTCTTTCATTCTAATGATACTACTGAGTTCTGCTATATCACTGATTGTATAATTTGGAGTAAACAACCATTATCTTAGCTAGTTTTTGATACACATATAGAAACAAACCGTAATTATTTGACTGTATTGAGAAACTTGAACTGAACAACACAAAGTAAAATGGAGAATATTTCTGAGGTTGTGGAAAGGTTTTTTGAAGCGTATATTGTTGGTTGATTCGATGACAAGCAATAATCGATTCGGTAAATATTTATAAATGGCTAAAAATAATATAAATATTGTCCTTACCACTCGATAAAAGCAGCATACCTTCCTAATTTGTCTTTCTTCAACATCAACACATTTGCTACCCTCCATCACAACAGTTATACTTTCAGAAACAGAAAAATAAATATATTTGTGAATTATTTTCCACTTGTAACGAAAGTAAAATTCAAATCATGGAGCTTCAAAGGCATTTTAAGTGCTAATTCACCGACACTAAAATATAACCTAGAACCAAATTGATTGTTAAAATAAACATAGTAAAATATTATGAGTAAACATAACTACCTTATATTATTAACACAATATATTATCACTACGATATCGAAAACTACAAAAGGCAATCGAAATATATATTAATGTAGCAATGTAAAATTTTATAATTTCCCAAAACTGTCTTTGATACATATTTTTATCTGATTAGTATTATCTTAACAGTATTGATATATTTTGAAGATAAAAAATTGTAAATTAAAAAATAGTACCTTGTTTATAATTTATATCTCGATCTGTATTTGGGAATACTTGCTTTCCAATTTTTTTTATGTTTATATAGTTATTCATATCAAGTTAAAATATATATATATATATATATATATATATATATATATATATATATATATATATATATATATATATATATATATAATTATTATTATTATTAGGTGCGTATAGACCCGGTTGGATCACGCAAAGCATTTTGACTCATTTTCGAGTCTTCTTTCTGATCCTCCACACCTCTCTCATCCGTGGATTCCCATCCATCTCCGTGGATTCTCTTTCTCTCCTTCGCTCTCTGATGAACGTTTCACATATGTATTTTGCTTCTGTACGTACTTCTATCCTCAATGTCTGTTGGGCCCATTTGTACCTTTCCTATATCAGCTCTGACTTGTGCGATCTATGGTACTGTTGACTTGACTCATTGTATGTATGTAAGAATTATGTTCGTGAGTCTTGTCGGTGGAAGTCTACTGATATGTCCATAGAATTTCAACCGTCTTTTTCTTATGTCCGCCGCTTCATTCCCTCTGTGGTCTTTCTAGAATGTAGTCTGTATCCTTTCTCTGTCAGTTTTGGGCCGATAATTTTCCTCATAATTTTGCGTTCTTCTTCTAGTATGTTTTCTATGCCGCTTTTTATGTGGAACGTAAGTGTCTCGCTGGCATATAGTACCTCTGGTTTAATTACTGCGTTGTAGTGTCCTATTTTTGCATGTGTGGATATGCATTTCTTATTGTAGATATTGTGTGTCTTGCCATATGCCGTCTTCATCTTCTATAATCGAGCCTTCTGTGCTATCTTCTCTCCTCCTGTGGGTTCGAGGATCTCGCCAAGGTATTTGAAGTAAGTGACCCTATTTATTTTGCTGTATTTGGTATTAAAACTTTGGATATCTAATTCGCTTTTTTGAAAGGAGATTTGTAGGCCGACTTTCTCTGCACATTCCTTGGGGACTTCCATCTGTTTGGTTCTCCTTTTTTCATTGTCTGCGAGTATCGCTAGGTCATCTGCGAAGCTAGGCATGATATTTCTATGTTGTTTTTAGGTCGTCCGAGTCGTATTGGTTTCCAGAGTCCTTGATTTTTCAGTTATTTTTCCCATTCCCTTATGACTTTGTCCAGAACCAGGTTGAAGAGGAGTGGGGATAACCCATCTCCTTGGCGTACTCCGGTTTTAATCAGGAAGGGTTCGGAAATTTCTCCCGTAAATTTCACTTTAGAAGTTGTGTCGGTCAGAGTCTGCTTGATCAATCGTAGTGTTTTGGGATCGAGTCCTTCTTCTTCTAGGATGTTGAACAGAGATTTTCAGTCGATGCAGTCGTATGCTTTCTTGAAGTCCACGAACGTGCAAATGATTGGGTCGTTCCTTATAGCTTTGTATTTCAGTATTATTTTTAAGTTAAATATTTGTTTAGTGCATAAGCAACCAGGGCGAAAGCCTGCTGGTACTCGCCAATTTTGTGTTCTAGTTGTTCTTGTGTTCTCTGGAGAAGGCATGCTGAGAGGATTTTGTAAGTGACTTGTAGTAAGGAGATTCCTCTGTAGTTGTTCACATCTGTTCTGTCTCTCTTCTTGTGCAACGGGAGGATACGAGCACATTTCCATTAATCTGGTAATTTTTCTGTTTGCCAAATGTTTGTGATAATTTGTGTGAGTTCCTGCAATGAATTTGGTCTGAAGTTTTTCAATAGTTCCGCGGTGATACCATCTTCACCGGATGTCCTGTTATTTTTTATTTAGCGTATGTGCTTGTTGATTTCTTCCTGTGTTAGTGGTGGTGATTTTGAGTGGGTATAGATACACTTTTCCTTGGGGAATCTTGTGTCGCGTTCGGAGCAATTAAGGAGATCAGAGAAATAATGTGCCAGCTCCTGACAATTCTCCTGATTGGTTAGCGCTATTCTCCCATTCTGCTTTCTGAAGCAAATATTTTGTGGTGTGTATCCACGGATTTCTCTTGCAAAGTCCTATAAAAGTATCTCGTGTTATAATTGCGGAAATTCTCCCCTATAGAGTCTAATTTTTCCTTCATGCACTTCCTCTTAATTTGCCTGATAACCTTTACGGTTTCTTTTCTAGTAACGTCAAAAGCTGTTGATTTTCTGGTTTTTTTTTGTGTTGTGTAAAATGCACGTTTGCGTCGCTGCAATACAATTTCTCATTCCGAGTTCAACCAAGGGTGTTTTGTGTTCTTTTTCAATGGGATCAGTTCCTGTGCTTTTTGTGTAATTTTTTTGTGGAATTTTTCCCATGTATCTGCCTGTTCCTGTTTCCATTCCTCTGTTATGTTGGATTTCTTGATCTTTTTCGTGTCGAATTTCTGTTGATGTGCTTTCTTCTGATGAAATCTTCTTAGGGTGAACTTGACTTTGATTCGTGTTAGATAGTGCTCTGAGTCAATGTTCGCACCCCTGCGGACTTGGACATCGTGGATTTCTCTTTGCTGTGAGTATGAAATCGCTACGTGGCCTATCTGGAATTTTCCAGTCTGTTGAATAGGCGATCTCCATGTCTTCTGTTTTCATAGAGATTTTCTTAGGGATGTTGACATGATTTTCAAGTAACTGTTGGCATAGTTCGATGAGTCTTGTTCCGCTCTTGTTGGTAAATTTGTGACCGAGGAATTTGCCTACGGTTTTGTGATGGATTTGTTCTCTACCGATTTGTGCCTTAAAGTCGGCCAGTAAAATTTTGATGTCATCCTTTGGGACCTTTGCAATTACCTTCTCTAGTGTTGCACAGAATTTTTCTGTAGGCTTGTGGTCTTTCTTGTTGTCCCCGTTTGTGGGGGCATGTACGTTGGTTATGGTGTATTTTTTATTGGCGCACTCTATGTGCATTGTCATTAGTCTATTGTTTATGGAGGAATTTCCTTAATAGAGTTAACTACCCCTTTGTGTAACACAAAAACCATGCCCAGAAGCGGAGTGCGCCTGGCGACTAGTTTGTCTGTCTTGCTTTTGAATATGCCATAGTTCCCGTAGTCCTCCATGTCCTCATCCGTGATGCGTGTTTCTTGAATGGCAAGCAGAAGTATCTTTTGCCTGTCAAGTTCTGAAGTTTGGTTGTGAAGTTTTCCTGGTTGGATCAGCGTGTTGATGTTGAAGGTGCCAATGTATGTACGTGTTTTGTGTGGAAATTTGCCGGAAAGCTCCGACTTTTTTTGAGATTGTAAAAGTCCAGGTTCCCCAGAATCCAAGTACCCGGTAGCCGTCTGTCGACGGGTGGATTGGTTACCACCTGGGCTATCATTGTTATTACTTGCACGAGTCATGGTTGCTTGTAAGCTTATAGGTCCAGTGTTTTCACTGGGAGTTTAAAACCTGAGTTAAAAAATCCTGCAACAAAAATATTTTTAAGCTTCTAAAACGACCGCAAGAGGGCGTGACGAGCTAAACATTTTTAAAGATAATTTTTTTTGTGTATTTTTAAGTGTTAACCGAGTAAGAAAAATTCTCAGTTATAATTAGCAAACTGTCTCCTACAACTTTGTTTTATGACATTTTGTCGTAATTTCACGAATAGAGGGGCGGGGAGGAGTTTTACCTATTGAGATAAAAAGTCGTCTAATGTCCGTTTGCCTAAACCGATTTTCCTCAATTTGGATTCATTTAAAAGGCAATTGCTGGGACAATCAGATAATCTGGGAGATAAATTATTTAGTTTATAAATGAAACCGCGAGGTGGCGTTACATTCAACAAGAGTATTTTGAAGTTTTGTTCAGTATTTTCAAATGGAATGGTAGAGCTTTTATTACATGGCTAGAAAGGTAATTTAAAGAGGAATCATCCAGCGAAAACCCGAAATCGATATCTCTGACATGTCAAGCGATATTTCGATTTTTCTGAAAAAATCAGTTATTTCACTACTAACCTAATGTTTGTCTTCCTTCACACTTTACCCAGGCTTAGGACTGGTCCAAATTCTTCGTGCCATATTAATTTGGAGCGTGTTTAAAGGCCAACGGGCCAACAACGAAGATAATAATAATAACAACAGTCAAATAAAATTAACAGCACAACAGTCTAATAAGTAACAGAATCTGAACTTTAACGCCTTTCTAAATGTTCAAAATGCCTTCCATCCTTAGAAATGCAAAGACTTATTTTTCGACGAGTACTAAAAACGGCAGCTTCAATTTCCGCTCTTGAAATGCTGGTTATTGAATTTTGAATTCTTTCAATCATGTTTTCTCGTGTGGTAGGACGAGTTTGAAAAACAAGGTCTTTTAGTCTTCCCCACAAGTAAAAATCGAGGACTGTCAAATCCGGTGAGGGCGCCGGCCACGAAAATAAACTACCCCGTCCTATCCAACGATTAGGAAACGAAGCATCCAAGAAGTTTCGAACCACCACCTACTATGGACTGATGAAGCTACTTTTAGCAGTGATGGAGGCGTTAACTTACATAATATGCACTACTGGGCAGTTGCTAATCCACACTGGATGTTAGAAATCAACCACCAAAATAGATGGAGTGTAAATGTATGGTGTGGTGTTTTGGGAGATAAAATGATTGGTCCCTTTATTTTTAATGGACATTTGAATAGTGAAACATATTTAAATTTTTTACAAAATGGACTGCCAGAACTAATGGAAGATGTTTCGTTGGAAACAAGAAGACAAATGTGGTACCAGCATGATGGATGCCTGTCCACTTCTCGCAGGTGGTTCGAAACTTCTTGGATGCTTCGTTTCCATTCGATTCGATTTTTAAAAATGTTTAGATCGTCACGCCCTCTTGCGGTCGTTTCAGAAGCTTAAAAATATTTTTGGTGAACTTCTCATGATCATTTTTAGTACAATTTTTTTTCCCCAAAACTGTGGGATAATTAGTTTTCAAGATACGGCCGCGATCCATCCTTAATGGGACACCTGGTGTATATATATATATATATATATATATATATATATATATATATATATATATATATATATATATATATATATATATATATATATATATTCTATATAACATATAATGTAGTGAGCAGCCATATCAGACTGAATAATTTTTATTTTAATATAACTTCGACCCACACCTAAATTAATGTATATGTCAAGTATATATAATCAAGACAGGTGTCAAACTCACCCGTTAAACCCGCCCTAGTTATACAGGATGCGAATGTATAAATGACCCTCTCTGACATGATGCACCTGTATTTATCAGCATCACAATCTTGCCTAAACAGATCAATGTTCAGATCTCCCATCAAGATGGTGTTATTATTACAATCAACTAAGTCCATGTAAATATATATTATATCAAATATTTCCACGAATGGTAGATAGTGTTCCTAAATTCCGGGTATCGATCGGTTCAAAGAATATATATATATATATATATATATATATATATATATATATATATATATATATATATATATATATATATATATAAGCTCCCACCTGCCTGCCTAAAGCTCCCACCCTTCGTCCACATCGCAGGAAGCTGTCAACTTCTAAACCCGAAAGTTTATTTCGGGAACAGACGGCTAACAGGGCTCTGGCAGAAAAAACCCAGGTCACGTCTGTAGTGGCAACCACCGGCAACCTGGTCGGCGTCTGTTCATCCAGAGGGTGCGGTTGTACACCACGCTCCACGAACTAACAATCCCTGGTTCTAAACTCCCAGTGGAGACACTGGACCTATAAGCTTACAAGCAACCATGACTCATGCAAGTAATAACAATGATACCCCAGGTGGTAACCAATCCACCCGTCGATAGACGGCAAGGGTACTTGGATTCTGGGGAACCTGGACTTTTACGATCTCAAAAAAAGTCGGAGCTTTCCGGCAAATTTCCACACAAAACTCCTACATACATTGGCACTTCAAAACGTGCCACAACGGCATCTTTGATTTAGTTCATGTTTTGAACTAACGCCATGTTCTAGTTAATACGCAATGATATTGCCTATTAACTTGAACATTTTTTTTCACTTTTGTTGTTTTTTGTTTTTCAGTTCAAAAGTTAAGGACCGTAGGGACTTTAAACGGGGACTGTATATTCTCTTCTTCCCCGTGCCTTGATAGCCATAGCCCATCAAGGGCCTCCCACCTTCCCTAAGAGTATCCAGATATTTGTTTTTACACGGAGCGATGCCCATTCGTATTCATAACCACCATAGTCTAATTATAGAGGAGTACCAATACTCCAAACTCATGCTACAGTATTGCTAATTCGTATTAATAATGATCTAGAGGAGGAAAGGTCCTTAAAGCAAGGGAAGGAGATAAATTGTTTTGCTTTAAAACAACGTGTTGCTAAATAAAAAGAAAGGACTGCAGAAACAATCACCGAGTAGGGATGGGAGATTTTATCGCAACCGGCGTATTCTCCAGACTTGGCCCCTTCGGATTTTCATCTCTTCCGATTCCTTCAATAGCACCTGGTTTATATTTGCTGCCTGCATCCATGCAATATCATCTGGTTCACAAGCCGCTTCACATTTGTTGCGAAAATCGAAAAAAACCTCAATGATTATCAATATCGACAAAGGCCAAGAAGTTGTTTTGTTTGTTTGAGCTTATTTTCAGCTGATCTTTCTGTTCGTGGTATATCTTACCTTTCAGTATCACACACAGACCCACTCCACAATGCTTCATCGATTTTCAAAGTTAAATGTAATAATTTGTTTTTATTCTATAAGTAAATGCCGCCATTTTTTAAAACTCCTGAGTTAGTAGATTATTTTGAAATATAAAAGAGGGAACGATATCATACCAGAAATATGATATCATAATTCTAAATGGGGAATCTTCTTTTAAGCCAGCCCGTATATTACACGTAAGTGCCTCTTTGCCTCTTTTCATTTTTGTCAATATTTATATAACGCAAATATTAAATTACTACGCATACGCATTTTTATTAAACATTTTTTTATCATTACATCGAAAACGTATCTCTTCCAGTCAGTCAATGCACTATTCGCTCTTTTCATTCCCCTAGTCGCATCCTGCTTACTTCGCAGGACCTTCAACCTGTATTGATTTCCACAGCCAACTAGGTTATTATTATCCAGTCTGTTCCAACGGAGAAATAGACGTCACAGTAATATAAGAAAAACAAAAATAATATTAGTAAATTAATAATATTACATATAACTAAAGTTTTCAGTGTATATTTCCAATAAAATCAAGTCAGTTTACATTGGATATTGTGGCAATTATGTAATTTGACTCAATTTTGAAGAGCATTATCGAATCAAAACAGCAGGAATTTAAAATAAACAGAATGCCCGTTACGTTTAACGATCAAAACCGTGTTATACCTCTTGTTTGTGCTGTGGGAGTTATAGTGATTGGTTTGATATATTCAAAAATAGACAATGAAGTGGCAGGGGATAAAAAGAACAATGATTCAGTTAAAGAAGCTCACGTTGAGTTAATCGATAGAGTTAAAGAGAATAAATCGATGGATTTGGTCGCCAAAAACGTGAGAAATAGTTTGTGTTTTGTTATACTGACGATGGAGAATAATGGTTTATTTCAGGTGAATATTACGAAATCAGTTCCAAAGCCGCAGCCTGTTTGCTTATCCAAAAACAAAATCGAAGAACTGGATCGTATCTGTGACGAATTTGTTAAAGTGAGTTTAAGTTGCAAACCAGAAGATATTTTAAACCCAGTGAAACATAAAATGCCCAAATATTATTATGAGAACGCTTTAAAAAATAATTCTACAAATGACACGCAGAGTAAGTGAAAATTCTATTTATAATATGCATCAATTTATGTTACCTATTAGGTCATCAACTTAATTTTAGGTTTTTTTGGCATTCATTTATAAAAAATAATCTCCCTCACTTTCTATACTATATATCATATCTATATATTTTCATTGGTTTTCACGCAACTGTCTTACCGTAATAAAATCATTGAGCTTTTTTCGACATCCTCTAGAAATTTGAATCGGCTATCAACCAAGTGATGTTACGCAGATCGAAAAGAAGAATATCCGAAAGGGCGAATAAGTCTGGTGCGGTAAAATCTCCAAGCCCAACTAAGTGGTCGTTTTCAGAGCCCATTTTGCTGTATGTAGCCGTGTAATTAATTTGCAAAATATCTTTTAATAGATATTCTTTATTCAAATTAAAACTCCCACCAACAAGAAAATTTTCGAGGTTTAGGAACAAATTGAAGTCAGAAAGGCCAAATCTAATGTATACGAGGTGTAGAAGAAATACGCATGCGCCAAACGCCAGCGACCAACAGCTGTTTAGCGTGAAGCCTTCTTTTTCAAATGCAGTATCTTTCGCTTCTGTATAACCATAACCTTCGTTCGCATTAGAGTTTTTTTTTGTTTCGCCAGAAAAATGTTAAGTGTAACAATAGAGCAACGAATTATTGTGAACTTTCATTTGAAACTTGGAAAAACCGCTACTGAGACTTATATTTTATTGAAAGAAGTGAATGGTAATAAATGTTGATCGCGTGCACGTGTTTTTGAGTGCTTTAAGCGGTTTTAAGATGGCCGAGAAGAGGTTGAAGATGATCCACGCCATGGTCTACCTTCCCTCTGAAAAACGGACGATAATATCGAAAAAATCGGTAATCTGGTTCGATCTGACCGTCGGTTAAGTATTCGTGCGATTGCTCAAAATGTAGGAATTAACAAAGAATGCGTACGGCAAATTTTACATAACAATTATAACACGCAAAAAGTGTGTGCAAAATGGTGCCTAAAATTCTTACTTTTGTACAAGAACTACGCAAAAAATTTTTGTACTGACACTTTGAATGCCATTGAAAATGACCCAAACTTATTGGAAAGGATAATAACGAATAATATGACGAATCGTGTTTTTTTACTTATGATCCTGAAACGAAGCGCCAATCCATGTACTGAAGGTTTGAATGAGCAAATCAAAATTCAAAGCAATGATGATTATTTTTTTCGATACTCATGGGATTGTGTACCTTCACTGGGTTTGCCAAGGTCAAATTATTAATCAACATTACTACCTTTACGTTCTTGCTGAACTCTGTAAAAGAATAAGGAAAAAACGACCCGAATTGTAGAAGGACAAGTCATGAGTTCTCCACCAAGACAATGGGCCGGCTCATTCCGCACTGTCTATCAAGAGGTTTATAGGCAAGTGCATTATCTCATTGTTAGACCATCCGCCTTATTCGCCGGATCTTGCGCCGTGCGACTTCTATTTGTTTCCTAAGGATATCTGAAATTCTGAATGGAATCTGCATTAAAAGGAACAAGATTTGAGTCCGTTGAAGCTATGAAGGAGAATGCGGTACGCGTTCTGAAGAAGCTGACAAAAGAATACTTTCAGCACTGTTTCGAACAATATAAGATTCGCATGGAGCGTTGTAGGGATAGAGGAGGGATGTATATTGAAGATGATAATAAGTGAATATGTATCAAAATAAATCAAAATAAAATGTTTTACAGCGTCAGTCTCGTTATTTAATAGCCACACCTCGTATACTGGATGATACTAGAGTATTTTGATGTATTTGTGTTTTAAAGGTACATCTGTACTTGTATACTGTTTAATTTCTACCTGAAAGTTGTTTCTCGAAATATAGGCCATCGTTTTCAATGGCCTCAACACATTTTTGAGCCAATAACTCTATTCCTATTTAGTACCACGATGAATCTTTGGGGGGCGAAACACTCGATGCAGCCAGTTTCTACCTCTTCTTCTGTCCTTAATTTTTTCCGCGCAAAACATGTGCTCGGGGCCAAAACAAGTTGTAAGCTGATGAAACTAGGTCGGGGCTGTATGATGGGTGACGAATAATTTCAAAGTCCTGTTCGTTCATTTTTGAGGGGCCAGATATACAAGCTGTGCAAAGCTGGATGTTTTTCGTCCAGAACAACATATACCCTCTCAAGTTGGGCTGAGTAGAGTTCTGAATGTATCGCCCTACCATCAGGAATCAGCTCAAAATTAATTATTCCTTCAAAATTCCACGAAACACAAAGCATGATCTTTTTAACAAATCTTTCTCGTCTTGGTACCTAAAGAACTGATAGCCTGGACATAACCCTGTGCATTACGTCATTAGGATAGTTGAAATAACCCGTTTTTAATAGCAAGTAACAATTTGTTTGTTTTTTTTTAATCGAAAATCATAGTAGTGCTTTGAGGAAACTTTTACTTACTTCAACCCGACACGTAAACTTTTTGAATCAGCTGAGCTGTGCAGATTGATACGGAACTTTCCCCCTCTAGTTCGCAAATTTCACGAGCTGCGTTGGTCGCTTTAAAGCCTTTTTTAAAATAATGGCTTAAATTTTTCTTAATTTCTCAACTTATATCTCCCATGTTAACGCTTTTAATTAAAACCGTACACTGAATATTTCGTAGTGGAATTTCTTTTATACTGAAGAAAGAATCAATTCTTGTATTAGAACCTACGTTGTGAAATACTAAACTCGAAGCGGTTTACCACTAAACACCAAATCAATTTTTTAAACTTGTCAACGCACGTTTCCTTAACCACGTTAGTATCATCAAGAGATGATTCAATCTGAACGAACGGGCGAAACGTGCATCTAGAAGTTTAAAAAAGTGATTTGGTGTTTAGTCGTGAATCTCGTTCGAAGTTTAGTGAAGAAGGAACGTTTATTTGTCGGAGCAAAAAGTTAAAATCGACTTAAACATCAGATGAGTGTAGTGTAATCTTAATTTTTATTTATAAACAAAGGAAAAAACGCAAATGCTTTTGTTACATCCTAGTAGTATCTTGTCCTCAAAGATTCTATTTTATCTGAATATCAAACTTGAAGCATTATCCACAAAAATACAGCGTGCGGACGTCAATTCCGCATATTCGAAAGCGTTCACTTGGCCAGGCAAGTTAGCAGAGCCAGTAGACAAGGTAACCGTTGTGCCTACATATACTACTACCGCTGTATACTACTACCCCTATAAAATCCAAGTGGTTTAGACCATCGATGAGAACAATGTTGTTGTCCGATGGCTTTTTTGTGAAAGGTTCTTGGAAATGACTGATGAAAATGCGGATATCGTCTATAACCTTTGGATGAATAATGAGGCACATTTTCACCTGTCCGTTTATCTAAACAGGCAAAATTTCAGGTACTGGAGTTGCGACAATACTCGCCAACTTCATCAAAAACCTCGTCATTCGGCCAAGGTCACGGTTTGGTGCGTAATTTTCTCATCAGGAATCATATGCCCATTTTTTTAAAGATGAGCGTAGACGAGCAGAAACTGTTAATTCTGTGCGGTATTCTGAAATGTTGCGCACGTTTTTTATTCCTCAACTTCAGCATTATCAGGTCAACGATGAAATGTTATTCCAACCCAAATGGCCATTCTCAACAACGTGTTCACGAACAGGGTGATCTCCCGGAATGGAGACATTCCTTGGCCTACTCGATCAGCGGATCTTAAAACTTGTAATTATTTCTTGTGGAGTTACTTTTACAATAACAACTCAAAACAACAATCCAGCAAGAAATTTAGAGCATTCCTCAACAAATGTTGCGTGACGTGATGTAGAATTCAATTCAATTCAATTCATCAACCGCGATGGACACCATCTAACTGATGTAATTTTTAAAAAGTGAACTTGTTTCTAAATGCTATATGATGTAGAATAAGTTGATGTCAATAAAATTATGAAAAATACAATTTTTTTCATAGCTTTTTCAAAAATGCGGTATTGACGGCGTAAAGGAACCGCACCCTGTAATAAATGGAAAAAGCAAAGGCCAAATAGCATAAAATCTGGACTATATACTGAATGTGATAAGAATTTAAGTCCACCAAGTTTTTCAAGCTTATCCTTCATTTTTTCGGCAATATGTGTTGTGGTATTATTCTCTCACTTAGCGACAGCAGTTTGAAACAAGTGCCATATAAATTTTGCACTTAACATTTCAGCAAATTATCAGTAATGCCTGTTTAGAGAATCTATCTTGTTTGGTCATAAGTTACACAACTTATATAAGATCTTACCAATACATGTCCTAATTGTTTTGTTATTTTTGTTACAAATTACAATTAGTAATTTTTTAAACGGCGTTCATCACCGATTTCCCCTAATACGATTAAGACTCTCACTATTAGCCAATTACACTTTTTCATAAGTATTGCCTAATGCATGAAGATATTCAATTTTTCTATTGGAACCTTCGGTGTGAAACACTAAACTCAAAAAGATTTACCACTAAACCGAATCACTTTTTTTCGAGTTCTCCATGCTCGTTTTGCTAACCATATTAGCATCATCAGGAGATGATTAAATCATCTCCTGATGATCTAACATGGTTAACAAAACGTGAGTCGAGAACTTTATAAAAAAAAGTGATTCGGAGTTTAGTGGTAAATCTCTTTGAGTTTACTGAAGATGTTCCATTGATGACTACGGAACGTGGGGCATCCGAAAAGATATTCTGCAAGCACTGATTGCTGGATTGCCTTCAATAGCTACTCACAGATTAATTATCAGAATCTTCAATATTTTTTCTATAATCAAGAGTTACAAAATATACACAATTGAATGATTTAATTTATTTCACAACACTGGTCTGAAAGTACTGTAGTCTAATAGAAGTATCTTCACTCTTCAGAGATTTAATCCTATTTCAACTTCTTACTTCGACAAATAAACACTCCTTCAGTATTAAAGTGATTCCACACGAAATATTCAGAAATATTTAAACCAATTTTAACGCATTGTCAGGTATGTAAATTTGAAACTGGAATTTTTGTGTAGAAAATACACTTTTATTATCCGAAAATGATAAAAAATATTTTATTCGAAGTATTGCCCATCGCTAGCTATACATTTTTCCCACCTGTCTGGCAATTTGGAATGCCACGCCAAAAAAACTGTTGCTCTTTTGAGACAAACTAATCATGGACCCATTTCGTACATTTTCGTAAGAAATGAAGCGCTGCTCAGCAAGTGCGTGTCCCATCGATGCATATAAGCTGTAATCGGACGGGGCCAAGTCTGGTAAGTAAACTGCATGTGAAAGTATTTCCCAACTAAACGCTTCAATCGTTTCCTGGACCACTTTTACTGTGTGTGATGTGCATTATCATGAAGCAAAATCATTTTCACACAAAGCTTGGTTCAAATCGATCATTTGTTATCAGTAGCGTTCAGTATTAACAGTCTCATCAGGTATTAGCAGCTCATAATAGATCACACCCTTCTGATCCCACCAAACATAGAGCATTGTCTTACGTCCAGAGCGATTTGGCCTTGCAGTCGATGTCGATGGTTTGCCTGGAGTTACCCATGATCTTTTACTCTTAGGATTCTCAAAATATATTCATTTTTCATCGCCAGTCACAATTCGATGGAAAAATAATTTTCTTTTGTACCTGGCGAGTATTTCGTCAGTGGTTTTTTGGTTTTCCTGTTGTCTTTCATTCTGTTCATGTGAAACCATTTTCCCATCTTCTGACTCCGCGAGTTATTGTTGCGTTTGAGCGTCATCCTAATCCAATCCAACTAATCCAATCCAAATGCCTTACAATTCGCTGTCTTCAAACTTTTTCGGTGGTCTTCCACATTTTTTGTTTCTCACGTCAAAAATCGCCAATTTTGAATTTTTTAAACCACTCAAAGCACTGTGATTTACCAAGGGCATGCTCACCGTAAGCTTCGACAAGCATTCGATACGATTCTACGGCAGTTTTCTTCAAATGTTCCGGACACAGGACTTAACATGTTCAACGCTATTACAAACTATGTTGTTGTATGAAACTGTGAGTTAAAAATCTTGTCAAGTCAGATGTCAACAAGGAAATGGCACCAATGACGCAGTTTGACGGTAACTACATTGGCTGCTAGGGCCATCTATGGGCAAATGCCGCTTTCCAAACAGATATTTACTGACCTGGTATTTTAAAAAATCTCCAAAGCGATTGGCACCGCTTGTGTGATTTGTGAAGTAGAAGTGGAAAAGTGGAAGGTACCGTATCAATCTTTGGTCCACCAGGGTTCTAAGTTACCAGCACCGCTCTGGTGTAAAAATTCCGAAAAATAGAATCTTCTCATTTCTTGAAGAACTGAGAAGATCAAATCGTCCACGATCTCTCGAAACAGTGAATACTACCCTAGAATTACAAATACAAAAGCGCATGAGCTTATAGATTATCTGTTTTAACATACCGCATATCATTCATATTTTAATTTTTTTTCCAGATGCTATCGTTAACTGTATCATCGCCGCGCTTCTTCTAACATCTCTTGGTGCGGCTCTTCTTGAATTTTATAGAGCCAAAATATCACCAACTCCTCCAGACAACGAACGAAAAGGACTGAAACCACCCCTGAATAGAAAGTGTTCTTTGGCTGACCTGACCGTGTTAAAGCATCACAGGAAAGAGCTGGTAAGACGGGAGAGCATCTTGGAGCATCACAACGAAGACAAAGAGGGCAACCAGTATTCGACAAAGCTCCAGGGTAGGGGCAATTATTCCCGCCCGCAGCTGCGACTCGACTAAGGTAGTTAGGGGCGCAGGTAGCGGGTGAATTTGTATTGTGGGTGTTTATTTCTTTATTTGGTGACGTATAATTTCCCTTTTCTTATCTTCCAATTTCAACCTATGCAGTGTAGCATGCTCCTAGTTCTTTTCTGCAAAAGCCACTCTATATATTTTAAAATTGTCTGATGTAAGGTGCAAAGAAATATTAACCAAACACTATAACAAGGAATAAAAATGTTAGGTTTATTTGTTCTAGTATACTCAAATCTCATGGCGTTATTTTGCTGCGAACCATGGTCAGCACTCGCCAAGAATCATCAGTTCCAGATTTGTACTTTAGCTTTAAATTTACCGAAAGCCTAGTGAGTAGCGAATGACCATATAGGAAACCTCTCAGAGGGGCATCCTGCCTTACCCATCCTCGATCTGTTGCAATCGAAGAGCGATTTCTTATTGGATTTTACAGTTTTACCTATTGAAATATCGTATAAGCGTATACTGTATTTTACTGCAGTATACTGTAGTATACTGCAGTACGACTGTATTTTTTTTTGTTTTTAAATATTGTAAATATTTTCCACGGGCCAACTTGTAACTTTTGATGCATACCCGGTCAACGATGGTTTTGCGCAGTCTGACCCTGGCGGACGTTCACCACAAGATGGCGTGAACTACACAGTATTGCAGACTTTATTCGAAAAAGCTTATGTATACGGCCATACCCTTATTTATTCAGCTGCTTTCGGAACCTTGAGCTCGAATCTGATGGCTTACGGTCAGAAACAGTTATCGGAAGACGCTTGCTAACATTTGGGGAGCGGCTATAGAAATGAGCACGCAAAAAAATTCATTGTTTTTAAACATTTGAACAAGGTTGATTTATTAAGAAAAAAATATTTAACCAATCAAGAAGAAAACAACATTAATTAGATAAACTAGGTCCATTCAATACAATACATTTACCGAAAAACTCAATTACAGGACTAGAACATCTAACAAATAACAATATATGAAACTGAGATATGAACCTTCACAGAAAAAATCATCAACAAACTAAGGTGAATTAAAGATTAATAAACCAAGAAAAAAGCTTTAATTGTCCATAAAATCGATAAATGTATGAGAGGAATAATCAATGTAACTATAAACGGACTGTAAAAAAAGTTTCGCTAAAGTGAAACAGGGCTGGGCGTGTATGGAGGCAATTCACGGATTATTGTTTCTAACATACTAGTCTTTTAGTGAGACATGAGAAAAGAAATGTGTTGTCATTAATTTCAGTCGGCTATAATAATCTGATCAAAGAATAGGTTTTATCAAGAAAAGATGTTATCAAAAACTAATCAAACTGCATTATGCTTTGCAACAAAAACTGCAAGAATTGAATGAATTGGAAAGATATTTTACTCCACCATTACAACTCGAACACATACTTCTTTAATCACTCATCAGAAAGTATTAAAGCCTTATCCACTAAATAAACCTAACATTGGGTCATCAGACTTTCATTTATTTCAGTGAATGAAAAATGATTTGTCAGGCATTTAAATAATAGTAACAAATCGGTCTTGGAACAGGCTTTGGTAAAAAAAAAACATCAGTTTATCCGATAGTGAATACTGGAAAACGTGCACAATATTATTAAACAAAATGATTACTATACAAAGTGCGTCTCACGAAAAACAGGACTTTTTCAAAAGAAAAACAAATATTTTTTTCCAAAAATCATTATTTTTATTCAAAATAGTTTCCTTGCACGTCAATACAACATTTTGCATGGTCAATCAGGGTGACGAATGCATTTTTGAGCTCGGCCAAAGATATGTATTTTCGGATGGCGGTCCACCCTTTTTGAATGGCTTCAATTTCGGTATAACGCACGGTAGATAAAATTTTTCGACGAGGTAGAAGTCGCAGGGAGCCAAATCAGGCGAGTATGGTGAATGATTGTTGGTTAAAAAGGCATTTTTGGTCAAAAATCTGCCTTGTTGACTGTATTATGGCCGCACGCGATAACAGACGCTTCATAGCATCAAGATAAAACGTAGCATTGATCGCTTGACCAGGTGGAACGAACTCCTTATTCATAATTCCTTCCGAATAGTAAAAATAAGTAAACATTGTATTGATTTTTAACGAGATCACGTTTCTTCGGATTTGGCTCGCTCGAGTGCTTCCATTAGGTACTTTGACGCTTGGTTTCTGAATCATATTAAAAACACCACGTCTTACCACCATTAACAATGCTCTATTTGAAGTTTTCGTCCTTTTTCGGTTCTATAATGAAGGCCTTGCACTGTTGGATTCGGAGCAATTTTTGGTCGTCAATCAATTTGTGTGGAACAAAGCATGTACAATCCTTTCGAATGATAGGTCAAAATGCGATTAATTCAATCTTTGGACATGTTCAATTCCGTTTCCATATATGGCAACGAAGATTTTGGTTGATTTTTTATAAATGCACGCACAATTCCAATGTAACTTTGAGTAACCACTGAATGTTAACCACGACCAGGATGTTCGTCGTCCTTGATGTTCTCACGATCTTCTTTGAATGGTTTAAACCACTTGTGAACGCTGCCATCTGATAAACAATCCTCACCATACACTTGTTTCATTAATTGAAACCTTTTGGTGAATGTTTTACCAATTTTAAAACAAAACTTACTATTTGCTCTTTGTTCGATGTTCATTTTTCAATCGATGGCAGAAACACACTAACACTTTAAACGCGATAACTTGGTTTCTAATGACTTGAATGTCATGAAATTTTGCCAGAACGTCAGTGAAGGATTCACCTTTCCAACGCTTTCCCCCGTCAAAAGATGGCGCCACTAGGGATAGATATATTTTTAAAAGTCCGGTTTTCCGTGAGACGCACCTTGGATTATTATATTCTTTAAGTTATTTCAAAACGTAAAAAAGTGTACAAAAAAAATCCGATGAATGTATATAGAGTGATTCTTGTAGATTACTAACAATTAATATGTTGTTACCTCTACTTCATATAAAATGATTTATTGTCCCTTTCTACTATGGTATTCTGAAAAGTTCATAACCATTAATAAAGAAAATGTAAATTTATTTATTGTTTTAAAAATAACATTTTATTATTTTTTTCAACCTATGCTGTATTTTCCAGAAGAGTTGCAAAATAATAAAACTCGGGGCTTGTTCGAAAATCTTTCAGCCTGTCAAAGAAAACAGTAATTTTTTAGATTTTTATATATTTTTCAACGTAGTCACATTACAATTCAATATAGTGAAAGGATCCGCAATTTTTTAACTTAATATCCTCAGTATAATGCAATGTATGCAACTCAGCAAGATAAGCAGTTGTCTTAAGCAGTCTATAAGCATTTACAATATCAGCAAGCTCGTGCACCTTCAGTAAACGATAATTTTCTACACAATTCTGAATTTCTGAGATGATTTTGCTTAGTTTCAGCTCAACCGAGTTGAGTTAGCTCAACCGCTAGTTAGCTCAAACCGAGAATTTTGCGATAAAATTTGCTTCACATAAATGTCAGTATAATATAAAAATCTTTGCGACACCCTGGATCATGTGACTGAAAGAATTATTTATTACTCAAGTTTCTTACATTATAAATACACCAACAGTACTTGCATTTTGAATCTTGACAGCTTAATCTTGAGAACCTTAACTTTAAAATATTTACATTGCTTTAAATGAAGGAGAATGTTATCAACGGATACATAAGGCATATTTCAGTGAAACACAACACTGATTATCTATAGAAATGTTCGCAGAAATGATAGTTCGTTACCCAACAACGAGGACACAAGATATACTACAAAAGTTTGGCACCAAAGACATACCACCTTCAATGCGCCTGAAAATATACATCATGCCACGTTCATGCTATAGAGCTAGTTTTGAGCTTTAGTCATATGAAGGTAAAGGATTTAGGAATAGAGGCACATCAGCAACTCGTTCCGTTTTTTTCGAATTTCCGAAAATCCGTTTTTTTCGAATTTCTTTTAATAATACCGAAAATATTTTTCATTAAGCCAAAAAAAAAATGTGCCAAGGGAAAAAAATTTAAGTCGATATCTTAGGCTCCTCAAAGTTAGTCAAAGTTTAAAAAAAAAAAATTATCGACTTTGATCGGAAATTTAATTCTCTACAATAAAGGTCCTTACACCAAATTAAATATAAATAAAGAGAAAATTGTTGAAAAACTTTGAACTTTGACTAACTTTAAGGAGCCTAAGATTTCGACTTAAAAATGTTTCCCTTGGCACAGTTTTTTTTTTTTGGCATAATGAAAAAAAAATTGGAAAAGAAATATTTAGAAATTCGAAAAAAACGGAATTTCGGCCCACCATAGTCTGCAGCTTACACTTTTGCTTTTTGAAATGTACTACACTAACTTAGTTTTTCCCCAGACCGCTTCATGAATTTCCTCAGATGGAATATATGACGCTGCATTTCGTCCTCTAAATCGCCGATACAGTACCTCCACCTCTAGCTCTTTTTACGTCTAACTTGAGCATCACTCAAAAATTCTCATTTGACATGAAGAAACCTTTTCAGATTACCTCCAGTCACTGAAATTTAATAATATCACAACTCCAACATTTTTAGGATTGAAACCATATCCGCTGCACCGTAGATGTTCCTTTCCAGTTAACTTTCCTACAAACGACGGAGCTCTAACTGGAAACGGATTACGTCGCAATTCTAGGAAACTATCCATGGCTAACGATCTAAACCGAAGATTATCAGTCGTCAATGATGGTGGACGAAAACTCTCAATGGTAACCGATGTTCTCGCTGAAGATATTTGGAGACGTGGTAGCTTAGTTTCAGGAGAAGATTCTTCACCGGAAAGAAGACATCACTCACGATTGGTACATAGACATTAAAATGAATCATTTTGATGCTCCAAGTAGTGAAAACGGATGTCAATATGACAGAAATTTTTCACATCTATTTATTGCATATTTTACTCATTCTGATATAAAAATATTTCTATCGCCAAACTGCTAGTTTCCTAATACAGTTTCAACTTCGAAATGACTTGCAAAGTGTGTAAATAAAGTAAAGAGACTGGCGGCGTAGCATTTGACCTGGCAACACTGTTCGTTTCCGCTTTGGAGAGGAAACAGTCCAACATCTGATGCTTCTTCAAAACGAGTTTAAACTCCTTAAAGTCACTTGGTGGTCCGTAGTAATTCTTGTTATGAACCGAATTTTTCTATTTATTCACTTACATTAATTTCACTTATAACAAACAACGAGATTGATCTTCAATCGAGTCTCGGCGATTTAAAAATGCCTTAAACCACCTGCAAACTTGCTTCCTTAAGAAAATACTGTTTTCATGAACGAGTTGAAGTTTTGCAAACTTCCGTCGCACTGTGCCCAAATCGGAAACTTGATAGCGCATAGTTGTTCCAAATTGTCATCACTCATTTTCAGAAGGCACTTAAAAATACGGTTTAGGAAAATAATTGCTACAGACAACCAAGTGATAGGTTGATCTGCCTCTCATCCAAAGGGGAAGCCAATAGTGTTGCCAGGTCGAACACTATGCCACTAGACTCATTATTTTACTTTACATCTCGTATTTAATGCTTCAGCAAAGTAAAAATGCTTTTGTTTGAGTATTTAATAAATATTTCTTGAAAGATCTTGCATAGTATCTTAAAATTATTTAGCTTTTATATAAGATGTATTTTTCCAAAAAGAAAACCTATATATGTATATTTTTCTAGAAGAATTTAATCGTTGCGAAGTATTTGTCGCTAAAATGGATCTTGTTTAATGTCTATATATAAATAACTATATTTTGCATTTTAAAATACAATAAATCTTTACTGTTAAGTGCAAATAATCACAATATTCAAAGCAAACAGAAATTGCTTATTTTTTAAATAAATTTTAAGGTGGATATTTCATTCACAACGAAAGTTGTTAAAAGAAATGCAAAATATGGAGTCATGAATGATGTTTTATAAAGAATCTTGTCCAAAAACCAATGCAATGAAACTTATTTTTAAAATTCTAGTCAAATTTTAGATTTGTAAACTTTACAATAATGTTGTCAACTTCTTGTGATTTAATGCTACATAGCAAAAAATAAATATGAATTAGAAGTTATTTTTTAGTTTATATTTTAGTATATGTTATAGAAACAAACTGCAACCCTTTCTACCCTATAACATTTCACATGCTCCATAAGTACTCTCTTATTTTTAATTTTTATTGTTAGAGTTTCTTTTTGTTGCCACAGTTTATTTTCTATAATTCTTGACCAAAAAATTAAATAAGGCTGGAAACTAAACGATAGGACACCCCATTTTTGCCTATTTTTACAATATTCTTCAATATTATTGATCTCTTCTTGTATAGTATAAATTGATTTACTAAACAAAAACGGCATCTTATAGTTTGTTTACTATAGAGATTAATAAATCCTATGAAATATTTACAAATATTAATTATAGGGGAAGGTAAAAAGCTAGGACACGTACAGTTTATGTTGTAAATACAGCTTATTTATATTTCTTCAACCTGCAATTTTATCCCGGCTGTTTCTTCTATCGAAGTCAAAATAAATCTTGGGACGTTCGAAATACTGTACTTCTTAGCCAGTGTCATCGTCTAGAAACCATATGTTGTAACCGGGAGTATGCATGTTTCGTAAGTTTTTCATTTTAGACTTCTAGGTATACTTAAGTTCTTCATTATATTGTTGAGTTTTGCAAAGGCTGCCCAGTCAGATATCTCAGGGGTCTGGTATTATCTCCCAAGTATTCATATTCTTCCACTACCTTAACGTTGTTGTGATCTATGACATTATTGTCTTCCATTGAACTCCACTGTCTCTGTTTTTTTGATTATTCATTTGAAGCAACTTGTTCTGAGAAGCTTGATCAGTATGTCTTGATCTTATTTATTGTTACCGAGTAGGACAACAATGTTAAGCTAATGTCCCATCAATGTTAAGACCTTTCTTATCCCACTATACATTTTTGAAGATATCCTCCAAGACAGTACTGAACAGCTTCAGTGAGATAGTCTTTTCTTGGCGCACCCCTCTCTTAACTTGGATTTGATTATTTAATAAGTTATGATTAACCCATACTTGTATGGAAGAAGTGTTATAGAAAAAATAATATATTGGAGTCATTTTGGGAAAATTCTAATCAAATTGGTTTAAAATAAAATAAAATACACTTTAAAGTATAATTTTAATTTTCAATATTTCAAAATATAAGCTGAAAAATTAACATACTGATCTATATTAAAAAAAAATTAATTATAAGTCATATATCTTGGAGTTGCAGAGAATTTAGCATATGACTTAATGACTTTGTTTACTGCCTCCAAGAAATCTTTTTCAGTTGCCACTTTCCTCCTCGCCCTGATTGCAAACATGCCTGCCTCAGTGCAGACTGATCTAATTTCAGCCCCAGTTGAATTTGGGCACAATCTGAAATAATATCATCTTAAAAAAAAATATTGCAGACAATTTTGAGGCAAATACCTTGCCAATAATTCAAAGCGAATATCTCTTTCAACGCTCATAGACCTAGCGTGAATTTTGAATATGTGAGTCCGTCCTTCCAAATCTGGCAGTCCAAACTCCACTTTTCTGTCTAATCTTCCAGGTCTCATCAATGCAGGGTCCAATGTATCAGGTCTGTTTGTTGCCATCAACACTTTTATGTTACCTCTTGGATCAAAACCATCCAGTTGGTTAATAAGTTCCAACATGGTACGTTGAACCTAAACAATTATGATATCAGAACAAAATTAAAATGAGACATGGGTTATATACCTCATTATCACCTCCTGCACCATCATCAAACCTTGCACCTCCAATAGCATCAATTTCATCAAAGAAAATTAAGCAGGCTTTCTTGGATCGAGCCATTTCAAACAGTTCTCTTACCATTCTAGCACCTATGGATTTAAACTTAATGAATTTAATGTCTTATTGGTGAGATTGAAAACAAACCTTCCCCTACATATTTCTGTACTAACTCTGATCCTATGACTCTGATGAAGCATGCATCAGTTCTGTTAGCAACTGCTCGGGCACAAAGAGTTTTCCCTGTACCAGGAGGACCAAACAATAATACTCCTTTGGGTGGTTCAATACCCAGTTTAACAAATTTTTCAGGCTAATACATAAAAACAGATCAATATTAGATCACTATTAGAAAAACGTATCACTATTAGATCAAAAAATGAGCATAACTCACATGCAGAAGAGGTGTTTCAACAACTTCTCTTAATTTCTCAATTTGTTCCTTACAACCACCAACATCACTGTAAGTTACATCAGGTTTTTCTTCTACCTGCATCATTGTTACAGTTGGATCAATTTTGGGTGGCAGGGGAATATGAATCTGGTATTTATTACGGTCAACACTACAACCATCACTATTAAAAGTCAAAAGTCAATAAAAAACAAAAAGACTTACCCTACTCTCATTCCCTCCTCAATATCTGTTGGAGCTACCGAATCTGCCAAATCCACAACAAATTTGGCAAACTGTTTAACATTAATAATGTACTTTGGATCATCAGTATCAGCGTTAATGATTTTAGTACATCTGGCCACTTGTAGTGGCTGTTCATTTTGGAGTGTCTGCAAAAATATCTTTAAATACTGAGCTAGTAAGTAAAGTAATGAGTAAAACCTGCTTATCTGCCGCAAGATCCCATAAAGCCGGAGGTGCTAACCCTGTATCAGACTCTTTAATACCCGTTAGTTCATTTACTCTTTTTATGATTGTTTGAATGTCGTCTTCAACGGTTTTAATTGTTTTTGTGTACTGTCCTTGACCCTTAAATTAATAATAATAATTGTGGAAACTATATTTAAGAAAATACAATTCAAAAATAGCAAGTAAAATAGCAACATAACCTCAATATATTAATATTTCATGCAGTTTTTAAAGAAAATTACATAAACCAGGTGGGTTACTTACATAGGCTTTAAGAAGAGCTATGTCACCTTCATCGAGTGCTAAAAACCAACAATGAAATTTTTATTTGAATGGTAAAAACCAAACTTATAAAGATGGGGACACTTTTTACCTTTAATTTCCTTCTCCTCTTGTTCTGGTTCACTTTTAACTTTCCTCATATCATCACCCAAATGGTCAGGCATTTTGCTAAATTAAATTCTTATGCTTGAAAAGAAAAACCCACAAATTAAACTTTTATTTTGATGATTACAAGCAAATTTTCAGATTTACCAGAGATGACAGTGAATATGACACATTAAAATACAGTGCCATCTAAAAAATGTTTTCAATAATAGCTCATTAAAGAAAACTGTAATTCTAATGCCTATAATGTGTTAGAGACATTCTTTGAAGATGGCGCTTTAAATACTTTATACAGAGAAGTATTTTAAGTTGCAACATGAAGTTCAAAACATAATTTTGAAAAAAAAGCCCAAGAATTTTTTGTTAATTAGTAAAAATCTAAAAAGCTAAAAAAAGAGATCTAAACGATGGCGCCATCTAAACAAGGCTTTTAATATAAGTGGTCAGAAGAATTCTGAAAGTCGACATATTGCTATAGTTTGGCAATTATTCTGGAGATGATCCGAAATATTCTTGAATAGCGCTTAAATTTAAATGAATGTTTGGAACTTTTTCTTATACAATATTTTGATATGTTTTCACTAAAATGACATTGTTAGAGAAATTACTTTTTAATAAAAATTAAAATCTATTTTTTAAAATAGATTTCTATTATAAGACGTAAAAATAAATTCATGTTTCATAACACGACTAGAAAAAGTTGAAGAAACAAAAATGAACAGATGAGAGGTAATTATTTTCTAATTTTAGAGCGTTTGCAAACAGCTGTAATGCTTTCTTAAAATAATGACTGTATTATAGATTATGAGGTTGCCCGAGAAAAAAAAGCTAATTGGTGACAAATATTTTTAAAGGTAAAAGCAAACGTAAACAAAGTTTGTCAATCAGACATGCAAAATTGAAAAACCAAACCAGTCTTTTGAAAGACAATTAATACTTAAATCAACAATTTTGTCAATTAACTGCGTCATGGCTTCTATTCTAAACTTAATGATATGTACAAAAGGTATGAAAACTATAGTTCTTTGCTAATATAAATTATTTTAATTAAAATCGTGTCCTGCAAGTAAATTGTCCATGTTTTAAATTTATTATTAACAGGATTGCATTTTATAGTGGTGTGCTTCCAAGCCTCAAGTATATTCACCTTAGTTTTTATATGATACTTATTATTATGCGCCATTGGTGTCGTATCCTCCGCAGTTTTAAATTTTTACCACTGATATCAAGTCCGTGGTGGTCTTAGGTTGATCAATATCTTTAGTGATCGTCTTGTTTTTTGTTTTCTATCGATTTTTCCTTGCTTACAGGATTCAATTATTGATTTGGTGTGCTGCCCAAGGAATTTACAGCATGCGACTGTAGCATTTAATGATGACTTTCTGTATCTATCTTTCAGATCCGTACGTATCATCGGGAAATATAATTATTGTATTATCAATCAGTCTAAATCGTATTTGCTATAGGTATTTAAACCGACTGGAAATAATCTGGTCTTTCCAGATTTCTGTGAGTCCTTCCAGAAAAATAGTCATTTCAATTCGCCTTTTTTCTCTTAAATAGATAACTTTATTTTACTCTTTAGTTTCGTTTTCTATGGGGTTCTTATCAATTGAAACGAGGTGGGTGTCAATTTTCTGTGTATTTCGAAGATATACATTTTTGTGAGGTTGGATATTGTCAAACAATTTTCGGCCCATTGTCCCACCGGTTACTAGGCGGGATGAAGCAGGATACTTCCATTGGTGATCGAACAAAATAATTTTTTGAACCATCAGTTGTGTGGTGGTCGACCCTTCTGACCTTGATTAAAGTAATTCATTCTCTTTAAAATGTATTACCGTAAGAGAATATTCTCTTAGTATTGGGTTATACACTTTTGTATAAACAGTGGTTTTAAGCCAGACTAACCTTCGTCACGAGGTGATGAATTGTCGGTAACGGATGAATGCCAACAAAGCATCTGTGTGAAAACTGCTGATAAAGTTGTAGATCTGTCAACAACCATTAGACAGCATATCGTTCTGTTCTTATTAAGACCTGCTTTCATGCAGAATTTTTTCAATGATATTGAGAAATCGAGCCCTTTCTAGAAGAACGTTAACACATCAGTCTATAAGTCCCTGATCTGACATTTAGACAGCGTCACTTATGAAAAATTCTTACCACAGGTTGATTGTGCCAACCTTTTTCAAAATTTCATGACAGTCTTTCAACTAATTTCTGAGTTGTATTTTAAGTGACTATTTTTGTAATTTTCAAAACAAAAAAGACTAATTTCCTGTGTTGATTAAGCATTGCTTTTTGATGAAGGAAAATTGCTTTGAAGCAAAACATTACCCGGACTCTGCCCTAGGAAAATCAACTATAATTGATGGTATGCTGAATTCAGTACCGGTATGCAGAATTCAAACGTGGCCGTACAGTACAAACTCCGATGATGTTCAAAGCTCTGAACTTTCAAACAAGGTGATTACGCCAGACACCATCGGAAAAATTCACAAAATTATTTTACAAAACCGTAAAGTAAAGCTGCAGGAGATAGCTGATATCTTAAAGATATAGAAAGGAAATGTTTACACCGTTTTGCATTGTCATTAGGGAATGCGTAAATTGCCATCGAAATGGGTACCGCGTTTACTTACAGCGTACCAAAAACAGCGTATTGATGATTCTAAGCAACGTTTGGAGCTGTTTAAGCGAAATAAAAAGGGGTTTTTCATACGATATGTGTCAATGGATGAAACATGGATCCATCACTATACTCCTGGGTCAAATCGCCAGTTAGCTGAGTGGACATCAGCCGGTAAAAGCCGTACAAAGCGACCAAAAACACTAACCTCGACTGGCAAAGATATGGCATCTGTATTTTTTGGGATGAGCATGGGATATTGTTCATAGGTTATCTAGATAAAGGTAAAACCATCAATAGCGAATATTATAAAGCTTTATTATTGAAGCGTTTGAAGGACGAAATCGCAAGAAAAGGCTCTAAATGAACAAAAAAAGTTTTACAATGACAATGCGCCGTGTCACAAATTATTGGCAACGATGGCTAAATCGCATGAATTGCACTTCGAATTGCTTCCTCATCCACCGTATTCTTCAGATCTTGCCCCAGCGACTATTTCCTGTTCTGTGATCTCAAAATGCTCAATGGAAAGAAATTTCGCTCCAATGAAGAGGTAGTTGTCGAAACTGAAGGATATTTTGAAAGCAAAGAAAAATGGTTCTATAAAAAACATGTAGATATGTTAGAAAAGCGTTGGAATGATTGTACTGCATTTCAAGGAGAATATATTAATGAATGAAGTCGAAATGTGCAAAAAATATGTTTTATTTGCCAGACCGGGGATATATTGATCGATATGCTATTCAAGTGATGTTATCGTCATATCATACATTTCAAAATAATTGTATGAGAATAGTTGATGCTTCTGTTAATTCTTAGAGTTTTTAAGATGATTTTTTTTCAGTAATGACGTTCCCAAACTTTCGAGGTTATCCAGATCTTTATTTGTCTTCTACATAGAAATAATAATTTCTGAATAATTACTTACATATTATTTTTGATATAGCTTGCTTACTATAATCTTTAGGTTATAACAAGGGTATATCGGCTTCAGGATAAGAAGGTTATGCGAAGTGAAAGTGAAACGATTTTAGTCAATTTAAATCAGATTCTAACCTATCAGAAAAGGAACCAAAAGCTTCGATATATCAGAACATCTATCACATCCAGCAGATAGACCAGATCTTTATCGTTATCGTTATCAGACTTGTTTTGCGTTAATAGCACACCTCTTACATGGAGCTTGATTCCAATGGACCATTTCCTACGCGGTACCCAACAGCTTACATATAAATGAATTCAAACAATAGAATGTAATGTTTTTATTTTGAAAATATTATTCAATTGTGTTGTAAATTTTACATGACAGTATTTAATCTATTAATTGTTAACTTTAATATCTGAAATAAAAAAGATAGAAGAATAAAAAGATATTTAAGGTGATGTTTCGCGTAACATCATCATAAATATTTTATATTTCGTGCATCCAGTTGTAAAATAACTTTTCCAATTGAAAATTCTTACAACCCACATGCCGGATATAAAAATGTGCTACAGTAGAAGTATACAGTCATTTATTTCTACACAATACAACCCCCAATTTACCGTTTTAACTAGAGACGTGAAGTAATAAAAACAATTTCAAGAATGAGTATTCCCGATAGACGATTCTCAATCACTGTAAGTTGCGTTATTTCTTTTTTCTGAAATATATAAATAAAAAAACAGTGCATTTATTTTTTATGAATGAAAACTGATTTATAAAAAAACCTTTTTCCGCTGCTTCAAATTGGTGCATGATAATTTTTACTATTATTATTATTATAATTATTATTAATTGATAATCAAGGGTGTGATGTATGATTTACAGTAAGTATTTTCAAGATGTGGAATTTGGTTTCTCTAATGGTTTCAAAGAGATTTTTTATTATGGGACGTTCACTGTCTTTATAATTTTGTATAACAGTAACGTTTCGCTCAGCAAAATCTTTGATCATCATCAAACTATCAACTGAGCATTCATCATTGAACTGCAACTAAACATGTGACCATGAAATAAAAGGTCTTTCAAACGAGAGGCTGTTTTTAATTCTTGAATATAACACAGAATTTGCGTTGATTTCAAAAAACGTTTTATTGATAATTGAAGCAGATTGTATGACATTTAAACACGAAAGACAATATCTGCTAAATGACCCCCTTTGCCTCTCCACAAAAGTCCACCCTTTTGTGGAGAGGCAGAAAAAATTGGATGACATTTTTGCATAATCGTAGCTCTATCTCACCAATGACTCGAATAATTTCATCCTTTAGTACAAGAATCTATTGTGGATTGTTCTTATATAGCTATCAAATCGCATGATCTTGTTAGCTAGTTAACATCACCGTTTCTTGCAGTAACTCGTCCAGGAAATTATTCTCTCAATAAATCAATTGTTTCATTAGCAGAGTGAGGTGTAGCGCCATCTTCTTGGAACCACATATGCTCCAAATCAATATTATTCAATTCAGCCCACAAAACTCCAGTGATCATCTCATGATATCGAACACCATTCGCAGTTACAACTTCATCAGCAGCATTCTGAAAGAAACACGGCCCTATTACACCTCCTGATCATAATGCATACCAAAGAGTGACTCGTTTATAATGTAAATGGAGCAATTTCGTTTTCACCAATTTCAAAATATGCTTCATCTGGAAAAAAAATATTCTTCTTGATCTCAATTGATAAATGCACAATGTTTTGAATGATCCAGTGGCTTTAGTTCCTGTGATATTTGAACCTTATATGCCTTTTGAGCTAAATTCTTTCGTAAAATACGCCATGCTGTGGATTCACTGAGTCCAAATTATTGCGAACGTCGACTAATGGAAATTTCTGGGTACCAAATCAATAAGCTCTTGTTGATAAGATAAGTTTGTTGATATTTTTGAACAATTTGATTGATAGTGCTTTCAGATGGACGATTGCGCAAAATGTAAATATCACGTAATTTTCTAAAAACATTTTTTACTAAACGCCCATTATCATAAAAAAATCAATCCAGAAAGAGATCGTAAATAATAAATATGGTAAATATTGTAAGTTGACGTAATCTCATTGACACTTGACTGGTAGATTTCGAGAATTTCTCCGGTTTTTCGGGTTATTCCATGTCAATCGTTTTCAATTAACGCCAATATTTTATTGTAGTCCTCCTCGGTCGGTTACTTCGAAATTGGTGCATCGCTAAAGCTGGGGCCACATTAATAAAAAATTGTGTTGAGCGGGTTATATGTATTGTATGTGCAGTGCGTGCGTAACAATGTAGACGCTCTGACACACAAGGTCACACACAAATATTTTCGCCACACAACACGCACACGAACCATCTGTTGCCGGTTTTCTCGAGAACGTCAAAGGACTTTGCGGCGCACATGATTGGACGGAGTGACGAAGTGAACGAAGTGAAATGAATATTTTTTTGTAGTTTCAAAAAGATACCTACGGGACGTGGCTCTATTGAAATTTATTATTTATTGACTAACTGTGAGTAGTCAAAGCATAGTCCAGCATATTATTTTGTTGAAGAAGTGTGATTTATTTATAATAATGAACAATTTAATCAAGGAAAAGGAAGAAAATCACAAGAAAAGGCGTTATTGGATGAAACATTTGTACCAAAACAGAAAAATTTAAACAACAGAAAATAAATATAAAGACTGAAAAATATAAACATCTTTAATTTTTAGCTCTTGGAATAACCTAATCGAACATAACCTACTAACATCCCACTGCACACACAGATGGAGCAGGGCGCACAATGCAAATATCTATTGACTGTGAGTGGTAATTTGGCACCGTAAATATTTTCGCCGCATAGTAAATTCAACACATACGCAAATTTTTATTGACGTGAACCCAGTTTCAGATTAAAATTGTTTACACGAAACTATCCTAACTGCTGACGGCAAGTGAAATTGTCAACGGTAAAATCATCTTATATAGCACATATCTTATTTTGGATCTGAGAAGGATTTTTGTCTTTTCGCAAATAAAAATGCTCAACATGTCGAACATACTTCTTATTTTCTTTCATTTAAATGCTTAATATAATAATTAAAAATACAAGAAAATAACACAATTTGTTACAACTTGTGTTGTAAGTATTCGCTGAAAGTCGTTTTATCAAACACCATCAAAATTTTATACGTGTGAAAAAGATAACACTTCGGTTTTGCGCTGCAACCAAATAGCCAAAAACAGGACGAATTTATGTATCTCCCCAATGCATAACTGAATCTAAAACTCAAAAAATCTTTGGACAAAGCAAGAACGTACCGTAGATTAAAATCTAAACTTTCAACAGTTCGGAAATTTACCAAAATTATTGCTTAAACTCATTAATCAATATCCTGCTTTATCAATACACATTTAAATCAAAACTTTAAATTCTCAATTGGAATGATTCTAATTAAAATTAAAATTCATGAAATGAAAAGAATGTTTGTTTTGATTATACTGTATATATATATATATATATATATATATATATATATATATATATATATATATATATATATATATATATATATATATATATATATATATATATATATATATATATATATATATATATATATATGTTTTGGCTCCTTATCGAATATTAAGGTGAATCATTCTATTGTTACTTTTATTTTATTAAAAAAAAATATATCTAAATAAATATATCTATCATATCTTAAAATATATTTTAATATAATATATAATAATAAAAAATCTATCCGTTGTTCCACCTGGTTAAGATACAGAAGTTTTAGAGACAAAAAGTTGATAGTGTTTATTACAAAAGATCCTGCAAACATCAAGAAAAAACAGCAATTAACACTATTGTGATAGAAAGTAGATTAAATTGTTCTTAAAATTCGCACGCTTTACGTTTCGATAAAACCATTGGTGTTATTAAACTCATCGGCAAAAGTCTTCCATCGCCGGTCCCCTTTGATGCGGACGGTAAGAGCAGAAACCATACTGGAGCGGTAGTTCGTTCGATTCCAGCCGTTCAGTCACGCCAGTTAAAGGCTGGGTAAGGCCGCATGCCTCCTGAGAAGTGTTCTACGTTGTCCACTCGCCAATCGGTAGGTTTCCTGATAGACTTATGGGCTTATGGGTAGGCACATAACCAAGGATTTATAGCCCGAGGGGGGCTGCTGGCCTGGGTTTGTCGGAAGCTGATGACCGTGGTTCGGAACCCACGTTAAGCTGTAGGTCCAGTCGCTAAATAGCCTAGTTGCTGATGGCCTCTAACTCTAACACTTTACCTTTTTACCTTTAGTCTTGCATCCCCCTTATTTATCTAAAAAATAAGTAAATCTGAATATGCCGTCTATGTGCAATAAGAGCTAAGGAATTTATTTATTAGAAAAAATATTAAATATAAACGTGCCAAAAATATTTTTGGATTTTTTATTAAAATTTTAACACGATGTTTTACTACATCAGTTTATTTGTGTTCATCGTACAGTATATCAATAAACATGCCTGGGGCTAAAATTTCTGCGTTTAATAGAGTCCGAATTATTGCCTTGTACTAAGAAGGTTTCTCACAACATCAAATTGCTACTCATTTAAATATTGTTCGGAGTACTGTTAGCAGAACAATTCGAAGATTGGAAAAAACTGGTGATATTGCCTCGCTACCCAGAAGTGGCCAAAGAACGATAAGATCGTTCCAAATGGACGATAAGATCGTTATCTTGCTCAATATGCACGAAAAAACCGCTCAGTACCGATTAGAGTGATACAATTTCAATTCTAATGGACTTACAATCATGCTGTATAAAGTTGTACGATTTCCAAAAGACTTTTCAACTATGGACTGCATTGCAGACGCCCAATTAGAGTTCCCTGTTAAGATATCAGCATAGGCAAAAACCAGAGGACATCAAGCCTGGTTATTGCCTCAATGGAGAAACGTCATTTTTACTGATGAAACAAGAATTCGTTTAATCAGCGATGATTATCGTTAGTGGGTTTGGAGGGAGGTAGGAAAACAGCATCGCCTTAATACAGCTATTGAAGTATAGGAGGAATATTTTACAATGGAAGAACAGAGCTCGTTCACGTTCCACAAGCAATGAACGCACATTTCTACTTGGAACATATCATCAGATCTGTTATTTATCAATTACAGCAAGAAATTGGCAACAATTTAATCTTTATGAATGATAATGCCCGCCCGCATAAGGCTAGGATCGTCCAGATGGCTCAAAATGAAGCTGGAATTAACAGATTAGATTGGCCGCCATTATCGCCGGATATGAATCCAATCGAACATATTTGAGACTACCTTTCTAGAGCCATTAACCGTAGGAACAATCCGCCAAGAAATCGCGAGGAGCTAATTTTAGGCTCTAGAGGAATGGACCAATTTTTCACAATACACTATTAATAACCTAATTATTGGCATGCATCGAAAAGTTTACGCTTTAATAAGAAGCAGGAGAGGTAATACTGCCTATTAGTCTAACAATATTTACATAAATTTATCTTTTTTTAAGAATGTATTTTATTTTATTTTTAGATACATTTTTTGTTAAATATTTATATAACCAAGAACAAAACCAAAATTACTCAATTTTTTCTCTTGCACGCATCCACTAATCCTTTAAGCTTTCTTTTGAACAAATAACCCAATTTATTTTCGTATCAAAACAAAAATAAAAAGGGAGGTGTAAGAGTTTTGCCGATGAGTGTAGTTGGCATCACTGTCCATGGTATCTTGGCGATTTTTTAGAATGAATTTGCATTCAATTTTGCCTAAAATATTAAATTTCTTCTACTGGTGTAATAAAAGTGTTACGGCAATGAAGCTATGTTAAAAAATAACGTATCTTGGATATATGTACCACACTTAATGTACTTGGATATATTACTACACTTTAGTGATTGCAGAGAAAATAGTTGACGATGAACCTCAAACAGGAGGACCTTCCGCGTCATTCAATAAATAAAACATTATCAAAATCAAGCGTCTTGCACTGATTAATAATGGTCTCATTCTTAAAGTCAATTCGATAGAAAAAGCCGTTGATATTTGTAACAAAATAATGTTTGGTTTTTGCATCATCATTGGTTGCCGCTGTAATAATTCTTCACAAAAAATCAAAAGTACCATTTCACAAGTATCGTATTTACCAAATATGGCACAGAGTGACTTTTTCCTGTTCCTTCGATTGAGCAATCCACTATGTGGACGCCTGTTCAAGTCCATAGAATCATTCAAGAATGTTTTTCCAAGAGCCGCTTTAAGAGGAATACCAGAAGTCGCGTATAAAAACTATTCCGAAGACTGGAAAAATTGTTGTAACAAGTATATTAGTGTGAGAGAGAGGATTTATTTGATTGTTTTTCTTTGATTGATTGTTTTTTGATAAATTTGGATAAATAAAAAAATATTTTCTTTTTTTTTTAATCTCCTTACTTTTTAGTCATAATGTCAGTGTTTCGGTAAATAATGTCGATTTTTTCACAAATTTTAAGCGTTTATTTCCATAATAAAAGCGCAATCCCGCGCTAATAAAACTGAGACTAACAATTTTTTGTTTTTATGAAAGTCCGTGCTGGCTAAGTCCGAAGGGGCTAAGTCCCATGAATACGGAGAGATTGATAAAGGCCTTTATCGTGTTTTTGATCGTATTCTGATCATTTTTCCTTTAATGCTCGGTTTAATTTTATCAATTGTCAGTATCGTTAGCCAGTAATCGTTTCACCAGGTTTCAGCAGTTCGTAATACACAGCTCTCCTACTATCCCACCAAATACCCAGCAAACCTTCTTTCCATGTATAATGCGCACTGTTTGTCATGTTGAAGGCTGGCCTGAGTCTACCCATAATTTTTTGCGCTTTAAGTTGTCAAAATAGACCCACTTTTCATCACCTGTCACCAACTCGATCAAAAAACGTTTTTTTTTTCTGCCAGGCAAGCAAAATTGCACACCTTTTCACTTGTAAAATCACTTTTCAATAACTTTTCTCTTTAATTCATGTGGGACCCATTTTCTTTCCTTCTGGATCTTTCCCAATGCGTGTAAACGTTCGGAAATAGTGGACTAAACAATATTCAATGTTTCTGTCAATTATTTCGACGTAAGACTTGAGTCTTCATCAATCAATGTTTTCAACAATGTTTGCAGATATGCATCTTCAAACTTTTTCGGCTGTCATGGACGCTCCTTGTTTTTTTTTATATCAAAATCACCACTTTTAAATCGTTTAATTCAATCAAGAATTTATAACCTAACGACATTTAAAAGTATAAAAAACTATGTTTTTTTGCATATTGATTTTTAGCCAACTTATTCAATAGCAAATTTGAAACCGAAGCCAAAGATGAATTCAACTAATTTCTAAGGGTGTACCTGAGATACGTGGATGACATTTTTACAATTTTCGATATAAAAAAAATAAAATTTAACAGAATTTGATAAAAACTAAAATGGTAAATCCCAAACAATTGCCAAGCGAAAACTAAAATAGAAAAATCAAAAGTATTTGCATATGAACGACAAAAAGAATGATATATTACCATTTTTGGATCTAGTTCGAGGCACATCCCTAATTATTCAAGTCATGACTTCCACAATTATATAATTGGATTAAACTTTATGGTGGAAATATTAATTAATTTTCCTCTAAATAAATAGTTACACGCAAGAGATAAGAAGGCAGAGAGAAATTATGAAAGTAGCCGAAGTGAATGATTATAGGAATGCTGTAGATAGATTCATTAGAAAATATCAAGAATCTGTTTTGAATGAACAAAGTATAAATGAATTTATGAAAATACCATTTAAAGTAATAATCACGACAACATTTTGAAAAAAACTGGACATTAAGGTAATCTACAAACCTTGTAAAGATTGAGAGATGTTAAGGAAGTATGAGCGAATTTATGGAAAAAACGAGTTTCCAAATCTAAAACTTAATAATAACTCGATAACTTAACTCGATAGTTGTGGCAAAGGATATGTAATTGAACTATACTCAAAATTTGAAAATTATTTGCAATCTAATTTTTTAGAAAAATGATATTTTCAAAACGTTTTTATAAACAGTCTCTTATGGTAGAGTGATTTCTGCTACGGATTTTTCTATTTTTTCACTATTAATCTTCCAATTTTAGAGAATAAGAAAAATCACATGATAAAGTTTAATATTTGCAGATTGTAATATATATATATATATATATATATATATATATATATATATATATATATATATATATATATATATATATATATGAATAATATCGGGTTACCGATATAATTATTTAAATAATAAAGTCAATTTTTTTTTAACTTGGGATTAATAATAGTCAAAGATTTAGCAACGTCGCGCAACCATCTGAGAAAAAAAGAGATAATGTTATAGCTAAAAAGAGAGATTACTATGTGTCATTTCTGAATTTGGGGTTAAAAAAATTATTCATACATATACACTGATTCTCATTCATATACACTGATTATATATATATATATATATATATATATATATATATATATATATATATATATATATATATATATATATATACCAGGTGTCCCATTAAGGATGGATCGCGGCCGTATCTTGAAAACTATTTATCCCACAGCTTTGGGGAAAAAAAATTGTACTAAAAATGATCATGAGAAATTCACCAAAAATATTTTTAAGCTTCTAAAATGACCGCAAGAGGGCGTGACGAGCTAAACATTTTTAAAAATCTTTGTTTTTGTGTATTTTCAAGTGTTATGCGAGTAAGAAAAATTCTCAGTTATAATTAGCAAACTGTCTCCTACAACTTTGTTTTATGACATTTTGTCGTAATTTCACGAATAGAGGGGTGGGAGTTTTACCTATTGAGATAAAAAGTCGTCTAATGTCCGTTTGCCTTAACCGATTTTCCTCAATTTGGATTCATTTAAAAGGCAATTGCTGGGACAAGCAGATAATCTGGGAGATAAATTATTTAATTTATAAATGAAACCGTGAGGTGGCGTTACATTCAACAATAGTTTTTTTGAAGTTTTGTTCAGTTTTTTCAAATGGAATGGTACAGCTTTTACTACATGGCAAGAAAGGTAATTTAAAGAGGAATCGTCCAGTGAAAACCCGAAGTCGATATATCTGACATGTCAAGAGATATTTCGATTTTTCTGAAAAAAATCAGTTAGTTTTAATTTTTACCGTAATATTAAATTAAAAATTGATTAATTAAATTAATTAAATTAATATTAATAAAAAAATATTTAAAAAAAATCTTAATATTTCGGTCACAATCGCAACCGCAACAATTTTATTTAAAAAATAAAATTATCTATTCAGTATCAATCATCATAAATGTTCTAATCCTGACCTTGATAATATTTTCTAATTTAATTACATAAGCGGAAAAAATGCCTTTCCCCAATTGTTGCATTTTCTCTTTTGTGATGCTTAATTACTACTTGACAGAATATTAAAATCAGTCATTAATAAATATACCTACTCTTTCTTTTAAACTAAATGAATGGATGAATGAAATTATGCGTTTTCGGGTTTCCAAATAAACGCATGTAATCCTTAGGTACATTACACAAAGAGTGTAAGAAGGGAACCATGGAAACAAACAAAAACAGTCAAATTAACTTGTCAGTTTAACAATGCCTTTTACGAATAACGAGGCCTTTAAAAACGCTTCAAATTAATATGGCACGAAGAATTTGGACCAGTCCTAAGCCTGGGTAAAGTGTGAAGGAAGGCAAACATTAGGTTAATATTTTTTTAACTTAATGCAGGTAGTAGTGAAATAACTGATTTTTTCAGAAAAATCGAAATATCGCTTAACATGTCAGAGATATCGATTTCGGGTTTTCGCTGGATGATTCCTCTTTAAATTACCTTTCTAGCCATCTAATAAAAGCTGTACCATTCCATTTGAAAAAACTGAACAAAACTTCAAAAAACTATTGTTGAATGTAACGCCACCTCGCGGTTTCATTTATAAACTAAATAATTTATCTCCCAGATTATCTTATTGTCCCAGCAATTGCCTTTTAAATGAATACAAATTGAGGAAAATCGGTTAAGGCAAACGGACATTAGACGACTTTTTGTCTCAATAGGTAAATCCCCCCCCCCTCTATTCGTGAAATTACGACAAAATGTCATAAAACAAAGTTGTAGGAGACAGTTTGCTAATTATAACTGAGAATTTTTCTTACTCGGTTAACACTTGAAAATACACACAAAAAATGATTTTAAAAAATGTTTAGCCCATCACGCCCTCTTGCGGTCGTTTTAGAAGCTTAAAAATATTTTTGGTGAATTTCTCATGATCATTTTTAGTACAATTTTTTTTCCCCAAAGGTGTGGGATAAATAGTTTTCAAGATACGGCCGCGATCCATCCTTAATGGGACACCTGGTATATATATTACAGAAATCTTTCACCCTTTCTCCACGTGGTGCCAGAAGCGCCAGAAAGTGTCTTTCAAGATCGGTTTCTGGCCTTAAGCCGTCATCAGCTAGGCTCAAACGCCTGAAGAGCGGATTAAAGAACGACGAAAGCCATGGCCATATAAATCGGCCATGTCGAATGGTGGCTGCAATCCTGCTGTAACCGGCCGCAACAGTTAAACTGTGCGAAACCAAAAAAAAATCAAAATTCAACATTTTTGACTCAGAGGGACGTCAGATGGTGTGGCGAAGGGTTAACGAGGAGTTCCATATAGAAAATCTGTAGCCATTCGTTAAACACGGTGAGCGATTGGTAATGGTTTGGGGGAGTTGCAACTTGGTGTTTATTGACGATATATTGGACAAAAACATTTATTTATTTAAATAATTTATGGCAAAATCTGAGAGATAGTGCGGAAAACATGAACATTACAGACTCAATTAAGTTTTACCAACACAATGACCTTAAACATAGGGTAGATATATGTAGTTCGCGAATGGTTATTATACAGTTGCCCAAAAAATCTCATTGAACACGTGTGGTATTATTTGGAAACTAATACTAGGATAATTGAAAAGTTCGCGAGCGGAAATGATAAAACAAGTTTATAGTTGAAAAAATTACTTTATTTTTCTGCATATTCTTCCTTAAGTTCTATACATTTTTTCCAGTGGTTCTTCTATTCATTTATTCCATCTCTGAAGTCCTTCAAAATGCTCATCTATGGCTGCTATAACTTCTTTATTTGATGAAAAACGGTTGCCACGTAGGAATTTTTTGAGGTTTGGAAACAGATAAAAGTCAGGGGGAGCCAGATCTGGTGAATATGGTGGATACTCCAATAATTCGTAGTGTAACTCCTTCAATTTGGCTATTGCAAGTATACCTTTGTGAGCCGATGTATCGTCTTGAATTTTTTTTTCACGAATTTCTGCATCCAATTCATCCAAAAGGTTTAAGTAATACTGTCTTGTTTTTGTTTTACCGGTTTGAAAGTAATCAATTACCAAAATGCTTTTTACATCCTAAAAAATTGATGCCATAATCTTTTTGGTCGATTTTCACCACGTTGGCTGCTTCGGAGCTGAACAACCGGACTGACTCCACTCTGCGGTTTGTCGTTGTAGTTCAGAATTAGTGGTAAACTTTTAATCTTTTTTAAAAATTAAAATGTATTTTATTCTTTCGAAAAAAATCCAAATGTTGGTTAACAGTTTTATTCGAAGTCGTTTTTGATCAGAATTTAACAAATGCGGGACCCATTTTGCACATTTTTTGCAGCTTTCTCAAACTCAATTTCTTTTTCAAAACATGAAACATCCATTCAGTTATCCACTTACAAACCATTATTTTTAAAAGAGCAGACTCCCCTAATACATTTAACATTTCGCTATGAATTTCCATTGCCTTTAAATCTTTTTTTTATAAAGAATTTAATCACTGCACGATTTTCAATATTTTCTATTAAAAAAACACTGATAAGTTTACTTTAAACTGCTGTTTTTGTACGAATAAATTGATAAATCGACTTGAAACTTCCCATATGTTCATATGAAGGATGAAACTTCAAAATGTAGTAGATTATATAGTTCTTTTACTGCTCTATATATTACTTCAATTAGTTTACTACTAATTACTATTTCAATTAGTACTATTAGTATAGTACTATTAATATGGATTTATATTGATTTGATACCTAAATTATGGTTGTACTAGAATTACTTATTAATTTTCCTAATAAATTCTTCCTTTATTACATTTAATTTTTTTAAATTTTCATTAGCTCACTTATAGCAATATACTAGTCCGAATATTTTTGGGATCCACTGTATATAAGTTTATTAGGTTGATAAATCTGGAAAATTGATTAGAAAACTATATTCAGGCCAACAATGAGCAGTGACGCACCGTGCACGAACCCAAAAATACCGCATATTTGTTCAATTTAGACATATAGGTGATTTGTATAGTCCGTTAAAATCCAGTACTAATTTTAAATGCTCTAACCTGTGTATTAATTACCATTTCCCATATTTTTGTGACTGAAAAATATGTAGTAGCAAACGGTAGTGGGGCGAAAATATAAAGATTTTTCGTTGGAACATTTGATTTAGTGTCTGTTTAGGTTTAACTGACATTCGCAAAAAAAACATCCACCATGGTACGTTACATGATCGTAATTTTTGTTTGTTAATTTTGATGAAGTGCAGTGCAGTTAATTTTCGTGAATGATGTGACATCATATTTTGTGATTTTTTTTAATCAATGTGTCCAGGTTTTGTGGGTTTATTAAGCTTGCTTTGATGCAAAATGTATTTGTTATTGATAATTAAATATTTGTTTCTTCCAAGTTGTATATTTTATGTTATAAGACGAGCAGGAAATCTAATTTGCTCTAATGCAAAAAATTACTAGAACATATCAGTACAATATTGTTTCCTATATAATTAACATAAAATTTTTGTTATACATGAAGTAAAGCTCGAACTTTCATAAGCCATTTAATTTACAACATTAAACTAATCTACTTTATTGGTTATTAGCTTTATTTAATTTCTTTCTACTCTTTCGGAAACAAATCTTTTGTAGTTGAGGTATTATCTAGAGCTTATTCTCTATATTTCTTTTAGCCCGATTTTATACTTTAAGTCGATACTTTAAGTGTTTATCAACCTCTAGCCATAGCATATCTATTAAACATGTCTACAGTGGATTTAGTGGACATACTTTTTTTGAAATGTATATGTAGTTTTTGAGACATGATCGAAAAAATACGATTATTTCAGACTTTTTACCTTTTGTTACATCACTGAACATGAAGAAAGCTTCTTTTTCATGATTGCTTCGAGTGAGTTCCTTCTAGGCACTTATGCATGATACTCTAGTAGTAATCAGCCATCATTTCTTCATCTCATCGTCCTGTTGAAATCGCTCTTCTTGTTCCTCACTGTAAGAGTCATGGTTGTGCGGAAATTTATCCTAAGGATTGTGGAAGTAGTGAACTACATTTACGAAACATTTACGAAAGTAAACCAGGCTAATGCTTCTATATCATTCTTTGAATGCACGAAATTGTTATCTTTCATCAAAAGCCTAATTTGGTCCATCGAAAATGCCAGTCTTAAGTTTCTCTTTGATCAAACTATGAAATTTTATCGATATATAATTAAAACAGAAACTATTTTTATTCAATGCTTTGACATACTGTTTCATTAACATTATTTTCCCTCTAGTAAGGAATGCTATGTGTATGATGTTTTGTTTCTCAACTGTGAAGTATTTTCTTTTAGGCCAGATTGTTTTAATCCAATGCTCGCTTTTTGTTCTGCTATACCACAAAAAGAGAAAACATGAAAATTTCGTATAGCCGCTTTGTTGACCCAATAAAAAGTTTGCCATTTTTTTATTCAAAAGCATATAATCCACTTATGGTCACGGTACTTGAGTTTTGCCAATACCGGAGATATGGTTTCATATTCCTTCTTTAATTCAGTGGAATGAGCAATAGACACCGCGCCATGCTTATTGCCATTATGTAGAAAAACAAATTTCAAACTCCGTTTGGAACTGTCTATAAAAAGTCTCCATTCATTTGGCTGGTAGTTCAAGAAACCCATTTTTGATAAAAGACCACCGACATCATTATAAAAAAATATTTCGAGTACGATAACCTGTAATTTTAGTAGCTGAAGAAAGTAAATTCCTCTCTTTGAGTCTGGATGTCAAAGTTCTGATCCTTCTTTTGAAGCATTTTTTAATCAACTCTTCGTGAAATTTTACCATTAATGCAACATTATACTTTCCTGTAATTGTATTTCATTTTTTTTCAAATTTTCGATGAAGACAATCCCTTGCGAATGTCAGAAAACAACGACCACCACCTTTTCAGCTGATGGAATCTTATTCGCCTTCTTTGGGATACATTATTCTTAGCATAATCATAATTCATGGAAATTTCAAGGACCAATTCAATTTTCATCTTCCGTAATACTGATTTTTATATCAGCAACATTATTTTTCATTTCGAACATTTCAATGTCATGTTGGTGCTTTAATATGATGAAAATAAACACTATATTCCAAATTGTCAACAATTTAATAAACAGACAAATAGCGATTTAGTTAACTATAGTCTTCATAGAAGTACGATGATATTAATAAAAGAACGCGTATTTTCAAAAAAAAAATTGAATAATGAACAAATCTTATTAAAGTATGAAATTTGTAAACATACATTTTTCTGAGTACACTAAGCACAAGTGTCAGCTCATGATATTTATGACATTTTAAATATGGCCAAATAAAAATCTTTAATATATCCTCCGATAAAATGAATCAAATTTTATGACGTCTGAAGATAGCTCCATGATGCAGGACAATTATGACAATTAATATATAGACTAAAAAACTTCCAACTTGATATTTCCTCCGATAAAAAGAGAAAGTGGTCACTTATTACAAATTAAATTTCATGACTGAAGATAGTTCCATATTAAGTAAACCTATTAAAAATTACTGGAAATTATGGTACTGTGACAGAAATAATGAAAGCTAGGATGGTCAATCAAATATAAACCGGAATTGTCTTATACATATTTATTATTTATAAAATAATACGGAAAAACTATTGATCATTTTTCGACATAGTCTCCTCCACGCTCTACATATTTTTCCCACCGTCGATTATGACTTACATCGACGACACTTTCTCGTCCACTCTTAAACTTCTTGGCCCAACCAAACACTTGACAGGGTATCGTCAACATATTGAACCTTCAATCGAGTTAATATTTCGGATGGTTTAACGCCTTCCTTGGTTAAAAATGTTATTATAACCCGTTGCACAACGGACGGTGGAACCTGTTGCTCACTCATGACTGTACTAACAAAAGAATTGAGTAAAACAGTTCACCGACCATTTCCCCCACATCTAATACATGGCACTGCAACGACCTACACTGACAGCCCGCTCGTGATTGGCTGAGGAAAGTAATTGTAATACTCCGTTTTATATTTGATTCACCCATATAAAAGTGTATATACCGTTAGACAAGAAAAACTCCATGACTTTTGCGACAATAGGGCCTACTTAACCAGGCTAGTGAAATCATGCTCCAAATATTATAATAACGTTTAAAAACTTAACTGCGTCCACAAATACTTTAGGAATAATCTGGCTTTGTTAGAAGTAGAGGACCAAGACATAAATATAAGGCCGATGTTTGAGAAACTGCACGAGTATCACGTATCACGTATCAACTCACGTATCAACTCACGTATCAACTGTCAACTCACGTATCAACTATCAATATCACGTATCAACTGTCTTTGTCTTCCAGATTACTCAAAAGCATTTGACACAATAAAGTATAATCCTCTTTAGAATGTACTGTGATAAAAGGCACTACCAGTATATCTTATTTTCCTGAAAAAATCACTCTAAATAGTTAACAATGAATTTGTCAGAGTCTTTGATGATATCAACCAGTATCAAAATAGAAAAAGAAGTATATCAAGACTGCGTTGTTTCTATTCTGCTCTTTAATGTTTATGGAGAATGTATAATTGGACTGGTCTCGTAGGGTATCAATTAGCGAGGGAAGGATGTCAAATTTGTGGTATGCTGATGATACAACATTAATAGTATCTCCCGATTTCTCAAATCGCAAGTCTTAAACTAAACAGAGTGAAATGTTGCGTAATAGCTGTTGACAGCTCTAAAATTATGCCAAAAGTTTTTATATGGATACATGATGGGTATATACGTAATGAATGATAGAGATTTCGAAAGGGTGGTAAAGAAGGTGAATCCAGATGCAAATTCTGTATTAACAGGACTCAGGATGCAGGACTCACACTATTTTCAATTTGCCCATCGGTAAGTACCAATGGCGGTTTTTGTGAGTTTGAAATATGGAGGAAAATTGAAAATAAGGGATAAAAAATTGCCAGATTTAGTAAGCAAGTAAAAAATCCTTACCATTAAATGTCACGAAAAAAATATAATTTTATATGTATATTTTTTGGGGGGTCTGTAGGGGTCTGCAGCTTAGCAGCTCTTATATACCAGCCGCCACTGGTAAGTACGAGTCTCAAATATGAACACTAAAAGCCAATTGTCGCAGATAAACTGAAGAATTTGAGATGACATGACACACATAACATATGTATTCTGTAAATTCTCGGATAGCAAATTGAACCATTGTTTCCATCCTAAGAGAACTAGATTTGAAATTATTTAAATGACTACTTCCGGCTCTTCAAAGACGAAAAATTGTGTATTCAAGGAAAGTAAATGAAAAAGAAGATTACCATCGAGTAGAATATATAGAACTAAACCGGGGACCGATGGTGAATCAAAGCTTCCTAGCTAAAAAGCACAACGAGGAAAGAGAGACGGAAGGATGGACGCCATGACATTTTACATCATATCATTGCTACCGGTAGATCTTTTACTTCCCGGACAACCTTACAGATAATCATTCAATTTGTTATTACTACCCCATATCATTGTACTAGGGCGTAACAAAAATATTTGCGTTTTTTTCTTTGTTTATATATATACAGGTTTATACTTCATTCCCCAGATATTTAATCCGATTTCAACTTTTTTTTTCGACAACTCAACATTTGTTCTTCAGCATTAAAGTGAATCCATATTTCTGAAGTGTTAGGGGAAGGGTGCTGTATCAACCCCACCGCTCAGTTCTGGTTTAAAAAATTCTGAAAAGGAGATATGAGATTTGAATATTAAATAGGAGATGATGAGGTCGTCGTTTTAAGAGCAGTTGAGGCTGTAGATCCTAGGATAAGCTCTAGGGATCTTTCAGGATAATTAAGAAGTATCCCACACTACCATTAATCCGGCATTTGCAAGATCTATGAATGGTGCCTGCAGAATCATCGTTCAAGAATTGTCGCCACAGCACTTTTACTTCAAAAACGAAAATACTTTTGCTACACCCTACTAATACTGTAATAAGCTTGCTATCAAACGATTGAAGTGCATGCATGCCAAAAGTTCATAAATTAAGCTAAAGATGTTTGTGTAATAACAATTAACAAAAGGAAAACACGAAATGAACAGCAAGAAATGCATGACTAACACAAACCTTAATTTTCCAAACAAATATTTTAATTTATATTTGAAAATCAACCTAATTTTTCATTGGTAAATAGAGTTTGCCTCAGATTCTGACATGATGCCAAAGTAAATAATTTACTTGCTTAACTGCCAACATGAAAGCCTTTTTTTTTCGCCTTCCTGTTTATTACGTGATCTACGTTTTCAAATTGCTTTATAATTTGAACAAATATTTCATAGTTTCAATTGGTTTCCCTCTATATAATTTTTAGATTAGACCCACATGAAAATTTTGTGTTTATGCTATCTGCTCAAAGGAAAAATGTGACGAATGCGAAATAAAATACAAGACATCATTTTATTTTTATGTTTTATTCAGACTTTCTTATTAGATTCCTCAGATTTTGGTAGCTCTCCTGAAAAAGCACTTTTTTTAGCAATTATTGGATTGCCCGAAGTCCTCTTAAAACGATTTTTTTTCATCACGAACTTTAGTTCCGTATTTATTCCGGATATTTGGATTAAATTAAAAGAATTCTGGCCTGTAGAGGGTTTCGTACAATACCTTTTTGGATGTGGACTTTTTTTTAGTGCTATGCGAAGTCGTGTAAATCACTTAAAATCACTTAAAAACGTTGGTATAACTCATTACTTCATTATTATAAACATCTTAAATTCCTGAAGTGCCTCCAGCTCTTTCACCGATACTTAGTTGTTTGTTCTTTGATGAAAAGTAACGTTTTGATAATTAGAATTAGTAAAAATCAACTGAGATAATATCAGATAAATATCTTATACATTTTTTTGAACAAGTAAAAGACTGTTTTGCTACAACATGCGCTGTCAAAGCGCATTCTGGCATTCCAATTTAGGACCACTTTTTCAAGCAATCTTATGTCTTATGAATGCGGTTGTTGGAGTTATGTTGGCTTCCAAGGCGTCAATAGTTGTTGGTTTATCGGTATATACCAAATATTTAACATAATTCCAAGAAAAATAATCTAAAGGCATTCAATCATATGACCCTGATGATCAATTAATAGTTCCGCTTCTCGAAATAATTTTCTCACCGAATTATTCCTTCAATAAAGCGATTGTTGCGTTGGCTGCATAATACTTGGAGCCGTCCTGCTGGAACCACATCTCCTCCAGAAAAGAATCACCCTTTAAAAATATACGAAAATCACTGAGGACGAGAGAAAAAGAGTTAAACAGCAAAACTTTGAGTAAGAGAAAGACAGACAAGCATAGAGAGATTCGTGAGAGTGATAACGCGTCTAGGGTATGTTGTTTTGAAAGTAGATAGTGAAGTTGCAAAATGGCGATAGTCGGACCAGTTGGATTGATGGAGAGATCCCGTTGGAAAACTATCGAAACATCAGTACGACTTGCTGACGGCATTTAATAAATGGCACTGTAGTTTTCGAAATTTTGTTCGCATCTTCTCATTTTTACCTTTTTTTTACTTCACATTCGTGGTTCCCGTTATTCGTTATACGTGCACCCAAATAGATGATCTTTATTTTACAAGGAAGAACAGATATTTGTGTAAAAGCTAGTAAAGTTTCAAATGATTCAACAACCATTAAACGGTATTTCGCTCTGTTCAGTTTAAGACATGTCTCCGTTCTAAACGTTTTAATCTGTTTGAGAAATCGTGCCCTCTACCCCTCCTCCCTCTCCTTCTCCGCCGATTGATACTCCACCGAATCAGTGTTTTTCCTATTATTGGTGGATAGTTTTATATGAACTCTGACACAAAACTAACAAATTTTTGAAAAGTAATTTATGAGCGTGTGATTCATTCCTTTACTCCAGGAAAAAACAGATTATTTCTGAGGGATTTGTGGAACTAGATAAGATTTCGTAGATACGGTTTTGTTTTGTATTATATACTATACTACTACCTATTCTAAGTTATCGGAAAATTGAACTACCTGGTAAACTTACCTTGTATTCATATTCAGGCATCATTCCGCTTTTACAGTATTGTGTCCATATCTCGATAATTTCTATTTTATCGGTAAAGAGTTTCACAACTTTAATTTTTCATATTCAATTCATAACAATTTGACATAATTGCGGTTCCATTTCACCAATATCTTGACGCTAATTTTGCTTCTGGTTATTAATCGTCTGTAGATTATTAAAATACGCTTTGTCCTTGAAGAAGCCACACAGGAGGTCGAGGTTAACTTTTATCGAGATTGGGTCTGAATATCACCATTTCAACAAATGACGAGGCAGGGAAAACGTGTCCGTAACAAATTCAAGGTTTCGTTTGCCGTATGACACGTGGTGCCAATTAGTTTTTATGCTTTATTATTATGATTCCATTTAAATTTGATCATTTTTTTAGTCTGACGATGCTGAAAAAATGGCGGTCCTCCGCAAGGCCTTCCAAATGTTCGACACCACCAAGACTGGTTTCATCGAAACCACCAAGATCGCCACCATCTTGAACACAATGGGTCAATTGTTTGATGAAGGCGAACTGAATAATTTAATAAGAAAGAACGATCCACAGCATACCGGAAAAGTTAACTTTGATGACTTTGCCGAAATAGCTTCCCATTTCCTTGAAGAAGACGATGATGGCAGCACGCAACAAGAATTGAAAGAAGCCTTCAGGTAAAAATTACCTTGAAGAACGTCAGAATGATCTTAACATTTTGATTTTCTTGTTACATATAGATTGTACGACAGAGAAGGAAATGGTTACATCACAACCGGTACCCTTAAAGAAATCTTGGGCGCTTTGGACGACAACCTGACCAGCAGAGACTTGGATGGCATCATTGCTGAAATTGATACTGATGGCTCTGGAACTGTTGACTTTGATGGTAATTCCTTTGCATAATAATTACGATAATATTATAACTAAATAATATTTTTATTTTGCAGAATTCATGGAAATGATGACTGGTGATTAAATTAGTTAAAAATGTTATTACTTAATTTGTAAATATTTATTATTAATAAAAAAAGTATTGCACTGAAGTAAACTTATTGTAATAAAACTAAATTGTATTATTTATTACTACAGACCGGACTTTCTGTATAAGTGAATAAATCGTTTCATGCAATGGCGTGTGCCCAGCCCTTCAATTTATGAAAATATCTATATCGCCAAACTGTTTATAGATTAACTTCAATTAATTATTATTACATTTTTACTTTTATACATTCGACAGATGTGTAGTTAGAAAATTATTGAAATAAATGTTGTTTAATTGAATATCTTAAGTGAATGATTATGACTAAACACATCGAAAAGCAATAACCTTGCTTGATATCGGACAAACAGTTGCCATTACATCTGAATCAACTCTTCTATTGGAACCTTTGGTGTGAAACACTAAACTTGAAGAGATTTACCACTAAATACCAAATCACTTTTTTTTAACTTCTCGACGCACGTTTCGCTAACCATGTTAGCATCATCAGGAGATGATTTAATCTCCTGAGATAATGAATCTCCCGAGCACGGGAGTCGAACCCACTACCACGTTGAACATAGCTCACCGCCTTAGCCACTGTGCCAACGTGGCCGATCAATTGGATGATAATAATAGATTAGATGTATGGACAATTATACAGACTTCCATAATTTTACCCGAATATTACCAATAAAATCAACAAATGTCTTGAATCAGCCGTCGTATTCGCCCGATATGACCCTGTCATTGAGACCCTGTCCCCTGTCTCCCTGTCAGGGAGTTGATGATTCTCCCCTGATTCTCCTCAAAGAGCAATACAATAATTCCAACGCTTTTCTACCATTTTTGCAGCTTTTTCATAGATCGATTTCGCTTTGGCTTCAAAATATCCTTCAGTTTCGTCAATTACCTTGTTAATGGAGCGAAATATATTTCCAGCGAGAATTTTTTTAAGATCTGAGAACAAGAAATAGTCACTGGCAGCCAGATCTGGAAAATACGGTGGCCGAGGAAGCAGTTCTAAGTGCAATTCATGCAATTTAGCCATCGATACCAACGATTTGTTACACGGTGTATTGTTTTGATGAAACAGCACTTTTTTATTCATTAGCAGCCTTTTTTACGATCTCATCATTCAAACGCACGAATAACGCTATGTAATATTCACTATTAATGGTTTCACCTTTCTCGAGATTATTGATGAACAATATTCCATGCGCATTCCAAAACAACAGAGGCCAAAAACCTTACCTGTCGATTGTTGTGTTTTTGGTCGCTTTGGACGGCTTTCACCGGCTGCTGTCAACTTAGCTGACTGCCGATTTGACTTCGGAGTGTAGTGGTGGATCCATGTTTCCTCCGTTGTTACTGTGAGCAGTACCCATTTCTATAGCAATTTACGCATTCCCAATTGTTTATGCAAAATGTGTAAATACTTCCTAGCGATATTTTCATGATATCAGCTGTTTTACTTTACAGTTTTGCGAAATAATTTTGTGAATTTTTCTTATGTCTGGTGCTTGTAAGGCCACATTTAAGTTCAGCATACCAATTAATTATGGTTCATTTTCCTGCGGCAGAGTTCGAGTAATGTTCATCAAGCTATTGTTTTGCTTCAACGGTATTTTTCTTTATCCAAAAACAATACTTAATCAACACACAATTTTTTTTATTGTTTCGAAAATTAGTAAGAAGATTGTCATAAAATGTTGACACATGACGTTTGAAGATTGGCACAATCGACCATTGGAAAAGATTTTTAGTAAGTGACGCCATCTATATATCAGACCGGTGATTATTCACTGATGTGTTAAGTGTATGACATCAAATGGACCTTATTTTTAAAGACACAAAATACATTTGAATTACTAAATCAATATTTTGTATTTAATTGAGCAATTTCGGGTATATATTTAACAAAATGTAAGTCAAATACATTTTTATAGAATTAAGATGTTAAAGTTAATTAACATTTATCTTGCAAAGTTTTTTTTCTGAAATATGTAGAAACTACTACGAATTACCTAAACCCCGACTATATTTAAATAATGTAAGAATGTTACCTAATAGCAGGCTTCCTTTCACTGCTTTATGTAAAATTTACATTTTCCCATCTATACACTTTCGTATTGCATGTGCATTAAATACAGTAAATAAGATTTTTATTGCTATATACATTTTTATTGGGGTTTTCTGAAGATGCTTTCATCCTTTTACTGTTAAATGAAAAAAAAAAACATTTTTTTGTCACGTATAATTTTGTTTATCAATATATTAACTATTATTTTCAAATGTTTAATTAAACATTAAGGATACATATTAGGGATATATCGGAGTTACAATAGGAGCCAAACGTACATAAATTCGTGAATATATTTGCTTTGCAAAACATGAAAGAGGAAAATTAATAAATATAATGTTAGAAAATAATGTATAATTAAAAAAGAAAGAGCAAATTTCACCAATGATCTAGAATTAAATTAATAATAACAAATAATATGAAAAAAATGTAACTAACTTTTGGTAGTGAATATGCTTTGACTTTAACTTTTCGGCAAAAAAAATGTTTGATTCAAATCTTTATAAAATCACGAACATGAAATTTTAGAGGCGCATCGGCATCTTATGCTATTTAGCGACTGGACCTACAGCTTAACGTGGGTTCCGAACCACGGTCATCAGCTACCGATAAACCCAGGCCAGCACCCCCCTCAGGCTATAAACCCTTGGTTATGTGCCTACCCATAAGTATCCATATCAAGAAGCCTACCGACTGGTGAGTGTGACTAATGTAGAACACTTCTCAGAAGGCATCGGGCTTTACCCAGCCTCTAACTGGCGTGACTGAGGGGTAATTCGTTGTCGGATTTTACACTCTTGCCTAGAAACAATCACAAACATTTAGGTGTAGATATGTGTGTGTGTAATGTGAGTGTATATAAGTGTGTGTGTGTAGGGTAGGAAGTAAGACGGACAGAAGAATTAAAGAAAAACACCTATCCGAGCACTGGAATCGAACTAGCTACCTTTGGATTGCCAGGCAGGCGACTAACCCACCAGACCACCGCGGCTGGCTTCTTAAATATTAATCAAAACCTCTAAATATTATTTATTTTTGAAAATTATTAATTATAAATATTTTAAACTTATAAACTACTAACGATGTATCGGAAGTATGTCAAAATGCTACAAAACGTTTAAAAAATTGACAGAATAGAGTAGAGCTGGGTTAGTTGATCATAGGGGCAAGTTGTGCAATCGAAATATCTCGAAAACTATGCAACTTACAATAAAAGTGTAAAAGAAGGGGTTATAAGAGGGGAATATATAGCGCGACTGTCAATTGCTGTCCGGTGCTCCGATAAAATAAGAGAACGCTTTGTTTTTTTCGGCGTAAAAAAATATTACAGGTCATCATAATGCTTCTACTATACTCGTATAAAAACACTTAACAAGGACCACGTAAGTATTTAAAGATTACTTAATTATTGTTCTTTCGATTATAGATAGTTATTTATTTTTAACTGTTGTGATGTTTTTATAACTTAATTTTTATTTTGTTGCCTCAACTGAGGCTAGTTGAGCAACGCGAGTTCAATGCTTGCTCAACTAGCCCTACTAGATGTTCATTGTATCAAATTTTTCTTTAATAAGTTAATAATCATCAATTAACTTGTGCATGTGATGACAAAGTTTACTAATTAAAATTACTTATATTGATAATTGTATTAATGATTATTATTGCCATTTAGGATGCGTAAATATAAAAGAAAGACCTCAAAAGATTTAGCTACTAGGCAACAATACAGTGATGCAGCAAAAACTGTAGAGGAAGAAAAATAAGTGTAAATGCTGCTGCCAAACAAATTAATATTAATAGGATGACTAAAGAGATATGTTTGTATTAAATGTGATAGAGAAAAGATAATTAATAGCAATATACTTGATCTCATAATTAGTTACTACTTTAATTTAACATTTATTTGCGTTATAATTATTCTTAAATATATAATTTTAAATTTAAAAAATGTAATAATAAACCAAAGATTGGAAATATTCAATATTGTTTGATGTTAATTTTATTTTTCTAGAGATATAATAACAATATGAATATGTAATAATCATAATAAATAAATATTTGTCTGTTGATAACAATTATTTTGTATTCAGATCATTCCATACAGTCATGAAGTCCATTTTAACCTTTGCTCAACTAGTCCCATATCCATGCTCAGGTAACCCCTCTGGAGGGACACGTTGAGCAACTTGGAGCGCTCTCGCATTTCCGATAATAACTTTTAAACTTCTACTCGGATCGTTTTTATACCGCTAGACTTTTTGGAGAAGAGTAAATTACGAACCTAACAGAGTAAGAATCAATTAAATCCGATGCATATTCTTAAAGTTATGGGAGATTAAGCGAAAAGTTGCTCGATAAGCCCCGCTCTACCCTATTCTTTACTCGATCCGTAAGCCACTGTGAAGCCAATTTCAAATCGGTTGATTAAACCGTTCCAAAGTTATTGCGATTTAAAATTATCGTAAGTTTTTACGTGATATTATGGAGATTCACTAACATAATAAGTTAAACACGTTACAAATATACAAGAAAAGCTATCAGTTTTATTAATATTCATTTTCAGTACATTTATCTCCGATACATCCTTAAAAATATTTCTTGTCTAATTTTCAGTTTATTTGTAATACTATAATATTTATAAGGATAAAGTGGAAATTAGGCAAGGAAAGTTTTTCATTTAATATAATTTTGTCATTTTTCAGTGAATTTCATTATTCTGCTTTGGAAAAACTACCGATTTTTTCTGAAAAGAACTTCTTCAAGTTCAGTTTAGCTCTGTCATCTTATATGAAAGTTTTTCATCAACATATTAGATAATCTGACCTAACCTGTGATTTTCAGGGTGCGGTGATTATAATTCTGAAGTTTTGTTGAACGTGTTCCTGCCTTTTTTCTTTGTACTTCCCTTTTTCTTGTTGTGTATCTATCTTTAGTTCAACATTCACATCAACATTTCCATCTGCTCATATAAACCAGCTTATTTTCTTGGGTTCTGACGTAGGTACTTACTTTTGGTTCGTTACTAATTCATTCCATATATATTTTTCTATGTTACCACCCTTCCTCTGCAGTTTGTTCTTCTATATTAATTTCACAAGTTCCTTTTCTCCCTGTCAATTATTTTCCGTTAAGTGTCAATATTTCGCAGGCATATATTTTAGTTTTTGTGGCACTTTAACCGACCGAAAATAAAACATAATTTTACAGCTTTTTCTGTTAGGCATACTGTATCCTGACCGATTGCGAGTCCGGAGTCATTGCTTATAAATGTACTGCTATAATCAAAAAGTAAGATAACATTTGGTTTTTGAAAATCGCGCGCTTATGTTTAGATACAACAATTTGTATTTTAAATCGATGTGACTGTGCTTTACATTTGGTAGAAGTTTGATATCACATCGCTTGTTAAGCTTGATATTAAGCGTCTATTATAGTTTTAAACATTTTACTCGGTCTACGACTATCTTGTCTCAACACAAGATATTTCGACATTTTGTACTGATACATTTAAAATATTAAGAAAGTGTAACGACTATAAAGTTGTGTCAAAAAAAAATGTTTACAACTGGAAAAAAGACTAAGGTAATGATAGAGAAGAATAACCTTTTAAAAAGGAATAAAACAATTTTTTACTTTGTTATCTATCACTTTAATTAAAAGTAAAACCACTTTACATTCTCAAACACTACTTTAAAACTGCTAAAATGTAAAGTTGTTTTACGAAACTATAGTCACACAAATTTTGTTTAAAAATAAAAGTGATAGATAAGTAAAAAATTGTTTTCTTTCTTTTTAAAAAATGAACTATCACAAAGTAAGGGACAAGTCAATCAATAAATAAAGAATAACCTTGTTCAGAAATACCTTAAGATAATGTTTAATTATTACATAGAACACGGATGAATTTTTCTTTTTTTTCAATATTTTGAATATTATCAATAATTAATCAAGACATAACAAAAAGGGTTTTTATGGTGGGTTATAACAATAATTTATCCTCCTACTTTGCCGCACTTATTGTAAACTTTTTTTAGACACCTTCTATAACTATATAATATAATAGTATAAACACCCTCGATACTGTTATATTTTAAATCTCATTTAACATTTTTTTCGACTATATAAAGTGGCCGTCTTATTTTGGAAGGTCTAATTTGAGTTATTACGAAGTAGTTGTGTCTATTTTTAAAAACATGGATATCTCATTTTTTACATTTATTTTTAGATACCAACGGATTCAAGATAAGTGATTTATAACTGTTCTCGCCTTAATAGCTCAGTGTTATTGATTTTTTACTTCACATAGCAATTTTTAATAGAATGTTCCACATTTTTAACTTTTTCATTCCTTTGAGTTGTATTTAGATTTTAGTCTAGAACTTTGTCATTAAATAATAATAAAATTAGTTAACTTTCAAATAATAGTCTTCTTTTATGGTAACTCAAAATCTTGTGCGTTTTTTATTTTAATTATCCTGGACAAGCCATTTAATGCCATGCATATAGTAGTTCTTATAACAGGTCAGGGAAGTATCATGTATCATATAATAGTGCATAACTTTTAAAAGAAACAAAACATTATATTTCTAGCAACAGTGCAGCTTTGTGCCTTTTTTTAACACATTTCACATAACTTTTATAAACATACAAGGGTTGCTATTATGTATGAAAACGGACAAATGGCTCGAGAACGTTTTGAGATATATTTTTTCGTCATTAGTTATTGTTTTTTGTTTTCCTTTTGGACGACTTCCTTTTGGACGAATTTTGGACGACTTTTAATGCTGCTTGTACCATAGATTTCACCGTTTTTGAAACTGTTGACTTAGTGATATTTTTATTCGGATGTACTCCATTAAATACTCGACAAACTTCAGCATAAATGCGTTTACTCACCGTATCCAACAATTTTTAGAATTTCAATTAATTCTCTTTCAGTTAGATACATTACTATACATTAATTCCAATTATTGATTGATTTGTCCGTTACTTTGTGATAGTTAATGTTTAACCGAACAAAACAATTTAGCAAGAAACAAATGATAAAAAATACTGCAAGATTACAAATTTGGGTTTAATTTTAGAACAAACAGCTCGCTCTTTGGGAACTAATAGGGCTCTTTGCAAATACTGTTGCCCCCCAGTCAACCAGTAAATTACTTTTTAATGCCAAAGATAAAATATTAAAAAATATAAAATCTGGAAATTATATATGTTAAGTTGCAACGAGTGCAGTAGCTGCTATGTGGAGCAAACGGGCCGAAATTTTCAGACTAGATTCAAAGAACATGAATCTGCGTACCTATTAAAGAAACAAAATTGTAATTTTGCGAACTATTTCATAGATACCGGACATATTTCCCGAGATTATAAAATTTTACATATAGTGCACAAAAGCAAAAAATTAAACATTTTAGAAACGATTGAAATTTATAAATATAATAAAGACCGGTGTAGACAGTTATAAAACGATCAGATATATTTCCGAAATTCCCCCCTATTTAAAATATTGTAAGATATTAACCCCTATAAAAGTACAAGTGCCCAATTGTCAAGTGTAATCAAATACTTCATTTATCTTCCATAGTTTCATAGCCTACTAAATGAAAAGTATATTTACCCTAAACCAGACCGAAACACCTTTTAGCCATTTTTTTAAAATATATTTTGAAAAAACCATACAATATTTACCTCTTTGAATTCAGAAAAAATGCTCTTTTCAACAATGCCAAATTCAAGTACTGCTGTCAATAAAAAATCAAGTTAGCCTTGGACCTAACCTAACCTAACCTAGCCTTGGATTGCAAATATGCAACAAGAAAAAAGAATGAAAATATACTAAAAAGGGGCAAATATTTCCTGATGTTTGTGTACAAAGTTTTATTAAGAATTCTCAAGGTGTTCTTGAGATATCTGACCGTTTCCATATATAATAGCGACCCTGTATATGGTGTTAATGCAGCAATTTTAGCACGAATATGGTCCTTGAGCTGTATTATTTGGAACTTATTATGTATTTTTTTTTTCTTTAAGTCGAATTATTTTTTTTTATGTAAAATACAATTTCACTACGTTCTTTTAACTTAGAAATAAAAATTTTTCGGAAAATTACTAATGCGAATCAGTAAGGGTCAACAGTGACCGCTTGACCAACTCATCCAACCATAAATACACCAACACCTTTTAGGCGCAGATATTTGGTTTTGCGCAGCATTACTTGATTGCTCACCTGATCTCAATCTTATGCAAATACAACTTTAAATGCAAAAAGAAGGTATTGCCTTAAATGTTGCTTTTCAGACTACATCGAGTCTGCAAATGATTTTTTAGGTTGTAACAACCAACAAGGTAGGCCACGAATTCGAATAAATACTGCATTCGATAAAAACAATAGGCGAAGAATTAAATTGAGGACCTAATATATATTGCATTCTGTATAAAATTACTCAAAATTACTCATTTACAAAGTTCGGGTAAAATATTATTATTATAGACAACGTGGCACGTCCAATTTGGAGGCAATAGGTGAACTAGTTTGTTTACATGAGTTGGTTTTGTTAGTCGACATCCAGTGTTTGTTCCGATTTAACTATAAATAAAAATATTGAGCATAGAGCTTGCCTACAATTTTATCCAACGAAATTTCGTGTTCCGAACCACTGAATATATTGCAGAAAACCTACAGTGAATCGGGCATATCAAAAACGCGGGCATATGAATGGTATAAAGCGTTCAAAATGGGTCGGGAAGTGATAGTTGATTTATCTCGTTCTAGCCGACCTTCGACGTCTATGAACTAAGAAAACTGCTCGAAAATAGTCGTATGAGTCTTAGAAAGTTTATACAAGAAGTGAACATATCTTTTAAGTCCGTATATCACTATAACTAATATTTTGGGTATAAGTGATATAAAAACGCTTCGCCGCACGACTGATTCCGATGGCGCTCAATTTAGTCCAAGAAGAGCATCGAAAGCCGGTCGCTAAAGAGATGGTTTCCCGAGCTTCTACGCACCCCATCTTCATGAAAAGAATTGTAGGGCGCAGTGAGATATGTGTTTACGAGTACGACATGCAAACAAACCAAAGTCTTCGGGATGACGCATCAAAAACGAGCTGAGTCCCAAAAAATCGCGTCAAAGTCGCTCGAAAATCAAGGCCATGCTGACAGTTTTCTTCAATTAACGTGCTGTGGTCTGAATTTGTTTCAGAGCGACAAAATGTGTAGGAATACTATTTAGGCGCCATGAAGCGATTACGCGAAAATATCCGCCAGATTTGTGGAAGGACAATTCGTGGATCTTGCACCACGATAATGCACCATCGCACAAAGTCATCGTTGTGCAAGAGTTGATCAAAAATTTAATGAACGTCAGCGATCAAATACCATACTCGCCTGATATAGCCCCATGTGACTTTCCTGTTCCCGAAGCTAAAATAACTATTTTGTGGAAGGCGTTTTGAGTTAATTGAGGCCATAAAAGAAAATTCGCTGAAGGAACTAAAGGCCATACCTCAATCATCCTACGAATAATGTGTGGAGGATGGTGTCAAGTGGCGACCTAGTTGTATTGCACTCGATGAGGCCAGACCAACTTTGAAGGCGGCAAAATAAAGTTTGATGAATTTTTTTGTGTTTTATTTAACAATTACCGGTGCTTTTTCACCCAGAAACATGTGCATCCTTGCCACAATGTAGCCATAGTGATCAAGTCACTTTATTTAAAATAAAAAGACAAATATAACATCATTGGTTTAATCTAGCCTGCCACGGTTTCGTTTAATCTGAAAACCATTTGCAACGGTCACATTTGAATTGTCTAATAAAATACATTTACAGTAAGACAATGCGCAAGCTTGTAATTGTTTAATGGCTCAAATTTGTCGATTACAAAATAAAATTACCGTGTAATATTACGATTTTTTCGACAGCATTTTACTTTATAATGTCAAAATGCCAACAGTGTAACGCTACACCGCTGTCAGATGACGAAAATGAGTTGTTTGGTTGATTTGCACCGCTAATGACCAAAGAAAATTGACACGGTCATTTTTCTCATTAAAAATATTTCGACGGCGGTAGAAGTTCGATCGGTAAATGTTGCCCGGAAGAATGTTGCCAGGCATAACTCGAGGATATTCTTCCCAAAACTCTCCTAGCTGAATCTTCTACTGATGATTTTTTTGATTTGAAAGACTGCAGATATCTGTAATGGTAAGTTGACTATCATTGACATTTGATTGACATATCATTGACATTGACATTTGATAACCGATTAAGTAGTAGACTTACGTAGAGGCGATAGTAGAGACACTGTAGATATTAAATTCAACGTAATCCCCTCTCATTGCAATACACTAATTCCGACATTTTTTCAGTCTTTGGAATAGTTCTTATACTCGATTTTTTAATAGATACTAGATTCAAAGCGGCCAGCAAACTCTCTTAAATAGGATCTAAGAACCAAAAATGGCGTTTACAAAGCGATTTCTTTAATCGAGGGAACATGAATAGAATCTCATGGTGTCACATCTGGTAAATATGGTGATTCTGGAACAGTATTTTTTTGATTTTTGTAAAAAATTGGCGAATAATTTCTGCGGTGTGAGATAGTGCGTTATCGTAACGCAAACATCATAAATTATTTTGCCACAAATATGAACGTTTAAATGAAGGCTAATATTGAACACAAATAAAACATAAATTAGAAGTCCCCCTGAACAATGTTGTACTCCCTTATAATCGCTACCCCTAGCTTAACTAGTGTAACTCTGGGCAGGATCTTGTCCTTCAAAAAGCATCTTGAGAGCACCTGACAGAAAGCGAGGACGCGAACCAACATTATCCAGAAGCCCTGTGGCACTTCTTGGGGTGCTTCTGCTGGCACACTCTGCACTTCTGCTCTTAACCTGGTGTTCTCAGCAGTTGAATATTGTGCCCGCGTCTGGCTGAATAGCCGTCATGTCGGGATAATAGAACTGTCTGTTTCTACTGGCTGCCCACACTCAAACATATAGCTCCTCCTAAACTACGCACAAGACACCTTAATGAAGGAGCATACAAAAATATTGAATATAGCTCGTACAAAATAAAAGCAGTTGTACGTCATTAAGCATGTGATCAACATTTTTACTGCCCTGTTGCCAGATTGTGATTAAACATCATAACCTTACTTCAGTGAATCAGTTTTACAATTTAAACTTTAATACTAATTAAAAAATTCAACTCTAAATTACTAACGAAAAAAATATAATAAGTGTTGAAAGTTATACAAGTGTCGTCGATTTAGTACATCTAGATAGATTCAGCATATGTAAAATGCTTCCTTTAAAAATCTCGATATTTTTTAATATTTCAATGGTTATTAAAATAAAAAGATTATATAATTACCAATGGCATTTACATATACATATTAGCATTCAGGTACAAAACAGAAATAGCAATGAAATATCTGCATGTACGTATATTTTCATTAATCAGAATCTGAAATACTGGCTGGAATTACTACTACCATATGCAGTCTTTATAATTAACGGAAGAACTTCTTTTCGATGAAGCACATCCTGTCTGTCATACCATTTCATTATTTCATTTTCTATATTCTTGATACTTTTTTCTTCATATAATCTCTCAAAAAAGCTATGCGTTTTAGGGCAACATTGGGTAGTTCCATCCATTAAACAGTTATTTCTCTTTTAATTCCTCATGTAAGGAATTAAAAGTTACATGCTGTCCTGAAAATGAGTATTAAACTGTGAGTACCTACGTATAAACTACAAATGGGATTAAGAACAGTCTTTTCTGCTATTCTCAGTGTACGAATACTTACTGTGTTCATACATGATATAAATGGTGTCACGAATAGAACTTGTATCCAAAGCTACAGTATTGGTAGCTCTTTTAACAAAACTACACTTTCTAGGTGATTCTAAAACTTGTTAACCACCTTTTGTGAAATAGTACTAACAGTGGGCATACTCAACCTTAAGGCTGCGGTGGCTGTGGTGTTTCTGAAAAGAACTCTTTTCAATCGTAAGGTAAAAAATTAAAGTAAACGTTCAGATAGTATATATTGTATTATCAATATATGCGATAACCTCCAAACGTATCAATAAATATTAACAAGAAACATGTGAAACTCAACAACGTCGCATATGCTGTCAACTGAATGCAGCCATTAAAATTGAAATGTATTGAATAGAATCTATTTGATTATTTTATTATTTAATTTATGTAGTGGTATTTATGCTATTCTTCAATAGCAATTGATTCTGTTTTGTACAGGCTTTAATCCTACATTGCTCATCTTGACGATGTCCCACACTTAGTTTTGAATAGACTACTCCACCGCTATGACTGGCCCAGCAATTGAAAGGAGAAAATTTCAATATTCATTCCAAATGGCACAACCTTTGGACTGAAAATGCTCTAAATAAAATAATTGACGTCATTAGACCATGGGGAAAAACCTCAAAGTTTCGATCTTCCAAGGCGCAGATGGAAACCTCTAAATAGGATCAGAACTGGTCATGGAATATGTGCATACAACCTGCATAAATGGGGCAAAAAGTTTAGCGCAACCTGCGACTGGAGTGCTCCAAACCAGACTATCCGATACATTGCCACGGAGTGTGGGGAAGGGAGACCGACTTCATGAATGAATGAATAGACCTTAGAATATGATCTTTTATCTTTCTTGTTGTTTGTTTAATTGTAAGCATTTATCATGTATCGAGTTTTGTTATTTTTGATTGGGACTATTTGTTTTTCTACTTCTTATTAACTTTACGAATATCAATAAAGGTTTATAGTATACCGTGCGTAGAGCCATACGTTATATATATATATATATATATATATATATATATATATATATATATATATATATATATATATATATATATATATATATATATATATATTCAGAAACGGCTAGAGGATAGTTTTCAGTAGAATACGAGAACACAAACGAGTAAAGCCTAAATTGTTCTTCAGAATTGATTGAATTGATCCCAATTATATTCCAGTAACATCTACAATGCATCTAATCCTTAATGGACTGTTCAAAGGCTGGAAAAAACGTTGGAACAAGTGTATTGTAGTGAGAGATTACTTTGAAAGAGATAAAATTAATCTGGATGAATAAATAAATATTTGTGAATTGAACTGTATTGATTTTCGTCTTCCAGGTGAGTCAAGTTTTACACAACGAACGTCGGCTTGTTACATCTAGTCGTTTAAAGAAAACTGTTCAAATTTAACTTTCCCACGAAAGCGGCTATCACAGCTAACTACTATATATAAAATAGAAGCTGTCAATTAATAAAAATAGTTATTCGATAGTTTTATAACCTGATCCTTGATGTATTCCTTGATGGTAAACATGACTGGTCGCACTGAGTCTGAAAAATTACTAAGTGATTATTCTAGGCATCCGACGATGAACAGAAAATGGCCATTATCCGAAAAGCTTTTCAAATGTTCGATACTAACAGGAACGGTTTTATAGAAACTGTAAAAATCGCCACCATTTTGAATACTATGGGCCAGTTATTTGACGAGAAAGAACTAAATAATCTGATCAGAAAAAATGATCCAGAACATACAGGAAAAGTTAACTTTGATGGATTTTGCGACATAGCCATACATTTTCTGGAAGAAGACGACGCAGAAAGCACTCAACAGGAACTAAAAGAAGCCTTTAGGTAAAATTAGTTTCTTGTTTTATGTTAAGAATAACACATACTTTATAGATTGTATGACAGAGAAGGTAATGGGTATATTACTACGGCAACTTTAAAAGAAATATTGAGGGCGTTGGATGACAAATTGACAACCAGGGAATTAGATGGTATAATTGCTGAAATTGACACTGATGGTTCTGGAACAGTAGATTTCGATGGTAAGATTCTTTTATATAAATGTTGAGCAGTTTTTCTAAAAAATTGACGGCAAAAATGCAAATACACATTTAATAATCATTAAATCACATTAATACAGTGGTGTAACAAAAGTATTTGCGATTTGTTGCGTATTCTGGCAAAGGAAGCATACGATTTTGAGATTTACTTTATTTTTCAACTTTAAATTATTGATTAATTTGTGCATTAATTTGTGATAGTTCATTTTTAAACCGAATAAAACAAATTTTCATTTAGTTATCTATCACTTTAATTTTTTACGATATTTTAAATAATGGGGAATTTAAGAGATCTTTCTGATTGTTTAATAACTGTCTAGACGGGTTTTTAATATATCTATAAATTTCAATCGTTTCTAAAATATTTAATTTTTTGCTTTTTGGCGCTGCATGTAAAATTTTTAAATTTGTAATCTCGGGAAATATATGTCCGGTATTAATGGTTCGTAAAATTAGAATTTTGTTTCTTTAATACGCAGATTTGCGTTCTTTGAATCCAGATTCAATTTGAATTGAATTTGACTTTTCAGACCTTTGAATCCAAACCAGTTTGAAAACTTCGGCTCATTTGTCCCACATAACAGCTACTGCACTCGTTGCAAGTTAACATATATAACTCCAAATTTTTTATTTTGTGAAGTTTCATCTTTGCATTAAAAATTATTTTACTGGTTGCCTGGGGGTTTTAAACACTATTTGCAAATACTGTTTCCTCAAAGAGCAAGCTTTTTTTCTGAAATTGGACCGAAATATGTAATCTTACAGTATTTTTTATCATTATTTTATCTCTTTATTTATTTATCAGCTATTAGTTTTATTTATTTTTTTTATCTTTTTATGTTGCCTTGCAATAGTTATAGTTACTTTTTTATAGTTACCTTGCAATTCAATAAATTTGGGACACCAATAATATTTTCCATATATCATTTGAAATGAATCTTTCTCCTGCGAGCCATTTATCCAGGTTTCAAAAGAGGAAATAATCACTGGGAGTCAAATCTGGCAAATAGGACTCATATGAATGTTCTTCAATTGGAGTTTTGCTATAGCAATCAGCCACGAGTATGGAGACATATTATTGTAGTGAAAGATCACCTTTTTTGACCAGATGTGGATATTTAGCCTGAATAGTATCTTTCCGTTAGTGCAGTGGTAAAGTGATCTCCCCGATGATGGTTCCTCGACTCTGCGGCGATGACGCTGCCTTATGCAATGTAGTACTTTATGAGCACCACATCACGGGATGACCAGAAAACCACAGTCATGTCATATCCTGAAAAGAACCGTTATCCCTATCTTTGGTGAACTTTAACATGGTCGGTCTCGTTATTTGGACTCCCGCCTCGTCTTTAATGTATAATGAGGAATTCGTGTTTTAACCACTATAATAAAATATTGAAGAAACTCAGCAAGGTTGTCTTGAATTAAGTCTAAACACACTTGGAGATGTGTTGATTCTAGTGTGTCTTTCGTTCGCTACTAACAAATGCGCAAAAACATTATGTAAGCTGTAATCGATATAGTCCAACTAAGATATGTAACACAAACATTCATAAGTTTTCAAATGATGATTAAACACGTTAAAATTTAGCGTCCTTTTTTATCGTCCAAAGTAAAGAGGAGGAATCCTTTAGAGTAAAATATAACTTTTTTTATACACATATGGCATATGTTTATGCTTTTTATACACATATGTTAAAACATCTAAAACAAAGTATCGGGTAAACTTTTTTGTTCGACCGATTTTTTTTGTTCGACGAACTTTTGTGTTCGAACTTTAAATTCAAATAAAACAACTAAATTATATGCCTTGAAACTATTTATTTTATGTGAAATAACATTCAATGGCATTAATTGAAAACAATTTCGAAAAAATATGCGTTACGGCTACTTCTGACAAAGCGCATTCTGCCAATCCAATTTCCGAACACTTTTTCAAACAACTGGAGGCTTATGCCCGCAATTATCCGATTTATGTTGACTGTCAAGGCTTCTATAGTTGCTGGTTTATCAGCACAGAAGAAAGATTTAACATAACTCCAAAGAAAATAATCTAAAAGCGTTAAACCACAAGGCCATGACGGCCAATTAACAGGCCCGTTCCTCGAAATAATTTTCTCACCGAATAGTTCCCCCAATAAAGCGAATGTTGCGTTGGCTGTGTGATATACAGAGCCGTTCTGTTGAAACCACATCTCCACCAGATCGATATCATTCCAATTCCGAATGAACTAATGAACTAATCATTGATTATCGCTCTGTAACGATCCCCATTTACGGTAATGTGTTTTCCAGCTGATTTTTAAAGTAATCCTGCCCAATTATGCCACCGGCGTACAATCCACACCATACGATGTATTGTTCTGGATACAACGGTATTTTTTGGATTAATTCGGATTATTTTCACTCCAAATGCGGCAATTTTGTTTAACGTAACTGTTTAGCGAAAAATTTGCATTTTCGCTAAACAAAGTTTTGCTTAATGAATTCTGGATCAAGTTACAATTGATTTTGAGCCCATTCTCTGAACGTACGATGCAGACGATGATCTTGAGGCTTGCGTTCTTGGACAAGTTGAGTCTTGTAAGGCACCAGACTAAGATTGTTACGCAAAATTTTTTACATTGTCGAATAATAAAGTTCAACTTCCTGTGACGAATTGATTCATTTGCATCTTCATCAAGATTGCCATCAACAGCGGCTATTTTTTCTTCAGAAGCATTTGGAAATGCGCTGGGAATGTGTCGATAATACGGCAAATACATCTCTCGAGCGATTATGTGCACCATAAAATTCATGAAGTGCTGTATAAGTTTGGTGTACAGAAACACTAATTTTGATAATAAATTTCGATAATTTGCAAGTACTGACAATTTGCTCTGATGTTAAACATTCCATGATGATTTGCCAGACAATACCGAAAAATGTTGGCACTAGAAATGTGCAAACTCACTATTCGTTTGACAACGATACCTATCGGAAATTCGAACACACTAAAAAAATCACCCCTTGCTTTATGACTCTTCCAACTTCAGATTGTGTGTGATATCAATAATGAGCAACAGGCGTTGCCTAAACAATTCTAAATTATTTTACATTTCAATTCGTTATTTTTCTAGCTAGTTACAGCATAGTGAAAATTTTAATTATTCAAATAACACCAGATATATTACAATGTAACTGACTTCGGTTATTCAATATAATTTATATCTCTTAGCTGTTTTTTTTTCATGGCAATATTAACGATATTTGTTCCCACACCTTTAAAGCATTCTTTTTAAACTTACTAAAGTCTTTAATAAATGTTCCACTATATTCCAAGTGAAACAACTTAAAGGTATTTGCATGTACTACTTTCACTGTATCATTAAATTTTATTATAATGTTAATTATGCCACTTTTTTATTTTCAGAGTTTATGGAAATGATGACTGGCGATTGAAAATTTAGATGCTAGTTCACAATCAGTATTACAATATGAATCAGTATTAGGGTTAACCCTTTTCGGACGAGATGTTTTTAACCTTTGTAATTAGCCAGAATGAGATTTTTAAAAGGAAGGCTTAATTTTGATTAATAATTTTTTAATCCATTTAATTAACAAAGTTTATAGTCTAAATTAAGTGTAATACCGCTCAAAACTTTCTTCAATGGGAAGTACAGGTTAGTACTGGCGGATATCACAGAAGTGTGCCGTCACCCTTCTTACACTCTTGATCTTTCTATAAAACCTGATAGCACAATAATGTGAAATCGACCATTCGACCTTACATCAGCATTAAAATTATATCGGCGGATTAATGCTCTGAGTTTCGATCGATTGAAATTTTCGAACTTTCTTTAAATGGAACATGAGAGTTTGGTTTTGCTTCTTTATTGTTTTTTTTTGTATAAAATATACAAACTTACTGCACATATTTTCAAGTTCCAGAAGAAGAATCTTCTCCAACATTTTTGCCAGTTACGCCGGAAAAAATATGTGGCAGTGTATTGATTCAGCTCATCAACACTACCCATACACGCTGGTATGGGCATATGGCTGGTATTGTTATGATTTTTTTATCCTACCATGATAAAAGTAAAATGTTTTCAGATCGAAAAGCTGTTGTGCGATCAGTCTCAAATTGTTGTTTGCGACATCAGGCACAAGTTTTCTGTTTAATTGAATGGTACTAAATATACAGCAATTTAATTTCAATAATTCCTTCCAATCTATGCTAGTGAAGTAACGATCTGGAAAAATATGGTAACCTTTAGCTCCTAGTACTAAATTTAACAAATCTTGGTCTAAATATAAAACTACGAGCGTTATATGTTAAGTACCTACCCTTAACAAGAAGAAACATTTTTATGTCTTAAATTTATTTTATTTTTCAACGTAATCACCTTTCAGTTCGATACACTTAGTCCAACGGTTTTCTATCTTATCCCCTCTAAAAAATATAATTGCTCCAACGCTTCAAAATAAGCGTTCGTTGACTGTGCGTAACTGTTCTTTGGTGTCCGAGGTGCTGTGATAAATCTATGTTTCCTCAAGAGTTATGAACCGACGCCAAAAATCATTCCGATTGCGTTTTAACATCGCTAAAAGTTCTTTTGAAGTTAACACAGGTGCGTGTTTATTGTCCATTGTGAGCAATCGCGACACCCATCTTGCGGAAAGTTTTTTCATTTTTTAATTAGTTGTTAAAATATTCTGAACCCATTCAAATGAGATGCCCACATTCTCAGCAATCTCACGCACTTAAACCCTCCGATCGTATATCACGATGTCGTGGATTTTTCAATAATTTCTGAAGTGATAACTTCATTTGGATGACCTGGGCGATCTTCATAACAAATGCTCGTATGCCCACGTTTGAATTCAGCTGTCCAATATTTTATGGTTGATAACGATCATTTGTTTTTTTTTTAACAAACATTTTATCAGTGCTCGATATTATATTTTTTCCATTGCTGTGAAATCACAAAAGTAAGTAATTATATTTAAATTACTGCCATTTACAAACCAAACTATATATATATATATATATATATATATATATATATATATATATATATATATATATATATATATATATATATATATATATATATATATATATCGCTGGAGGATATAGAAATGGTCAAATATGTAGAGAACGCTTTGAGATTACTTAATGAAATTTAGTACACAAACATCAGGAAATGGTTGGCACTTTTTGGGTATAGAAAAAAAATGAAAATCATTTCTTTTTCTTGTCACATATTTCAAATCCAAATCCAATACAACTGTATTTGAATTTGCCATTGTTGGAAAGAAGTTTTTTTTCCGAATTTAAGTAGGTAAATATAGTATTGTTTTTTTTCCGAAATATATTGAAAAAAATGGCTAAAATGTGTTTCAGTCTCTTTTGTCAATATCATATTTAAAAAAAAATATATCAAAATTATATTTTTTTATTATTGAAATATTTACAAAAATTGTTCAAAGTGTCCATCATTACCTTCCAGGCAGTAATGGATACGTCAGACGAAACCTTGAATTGCGCCTTCTAATCAGATAACAGGTACATCGGCAATTTCTTGTCAAATTGTAAATTTGAGATCTCAAACCCAACTTTTTAAATAACCCCAGAAAAACAATCGGGTGGTGCCAAGTCTGGTGACCTTGCCGGCAATTCGAGAACTCATCGGGGACCGATCCATCAGTTTGGGATAGTAGTGTTAAGAACATTTCTAATGTTAATTCCATAGTACGCTGGTGTACCAGTTTGCTTCCAACAAAACCAAATATCTGCTGTCAAGTTGACATCAATGAAATAAGGTCCTATAGCATTCTTGTCACTAACTCCCATCCAAACATTTAACTTTTGAGGATGCTGTGTGTGAACCTGCTTCATTCAGTGCGAATTAATATCAGCACAGTATCTACAGTTGTGTCTGTTAACATGGCCATTTAAACATAATGTTCTTTCATCCGTAAAAATAATATTTGAAACAAAATTTGTATTGAAATTTATTGTTTCCATCATAAATTCGATTAAAATCATCTTCACTCATTTCTTGTAGTAATTGAATTGTATAAGGATAAATATATTTTTTAATATATTTTGAACTGGTCTAATTTTGGACGATGTTTAATGCCTGTATCATTGAATCTCTTCGCCGTTTTTGAAACTGGTAACTTAGTGATGTTTATATTCAGATGTACATTATTAAATACTTGACAAACTTCAGCATAAATACGTTTTCTGTCACCGAATCCAACTATTGTTAGTATTTTAATTATTTCTCTTTCAGTTAAATATATATTAATTCCATATAAAAACTGAAAGAAATTTGAAATTCACAATTTGACATTAACAGTCGGGAAGTGCAATCAAATACTTCATCTGTCATCCATAGTTTCATAGCCTACTAAATGAAAAATATATTTATCCTAAAACAGCTCAAAACACATTTTAACCATTTTTTAAAAAATTATAACAAGAAACACAAAATTTACCTCGGTAAATTCAGAAAATAATGCTCGTTCTAACAATGCCAAATTCAGGTACTGTTATCATTTAAATAAAATCAAGTTAGTCTTTGATTTCAAATATACAAGAAAAATAATGTACCCAAAAAGTGCCAATCATTTCCTGATTGGGTTTCCAAATTCCATTAAGAAATCTCAAAGCGTGCTCGAGATAATTGACCGTTTCCATACATAGTAGCGACTCTGTATATATATATATATATATATATATATATATATATATATATATATATATATATATATATATATATATATATACAGTATTTGGAATATTCATACATTTCACTTTTTTATTGATATTAATTTTTTCTATTGCTCGTTTTCGTAATCATCATTTTATTACAACTCTAATTATAATCGAATAAAACTTTTTGGAGTCAAAAAATTACAATGTACCAATTGCCTTCAAAAGTAATTAAAAAAAGAACAAATTTCAATAAAACTAATAAGCAGTAGTTCCGTGGGTCTGTATGCATGCCTGTAGGCGATTTGGCATGCTGTCGATTAAATGATGATTTTGGGCTTGTTCCGTTTTCCTCTGTTCTCTCCCAGTCTTCACAAACACCATCTTTTAGTTCTCGTGGGGCAAGAGGAGGATTGTTACGTTTCTTGATGCATGTTTTCAGAATGTCCCAAGCATGTTTAATGACATTTATGTCAGGGGGATTTGTTAGCCACCCTAACTTGGTTATTTCCTCCTTTTAAAGGGCATTTTGTACTGCTGCTGTTCGATGAGAAGGTGCGTTGTCATCCATGAAAACAAGTTCGTCGCCCACTGCGCCTAGGAACAGACGCACAACAGGATTCAAAAACTTCCTCGATGTACCCAGCACTAGTGACTATTCTCTCAAGGACCAGTAGAGGTGTCTATGTAGCCCTCATAACAACACCCTAAAACATCATGTTCCCACCTTCAAATGGGATACCTGGTTGAGCTGATCCTAGTCTGGCTTGTCGACCTGAAGCTCTCCAAAGTAATGTTCTGCGTGAATCAGAAACCGAGCCAATTCTCGTTCCATCGGAGAACATCACGTTATTCCAGTTAGGACTATGATCAACCATTTCTCGAACCCATTGTAACCTTAGATTTTTTGGTGTTAGTTTGGGAACATGTAAAAGTTTTCTGCGATGCAAATTTGTCGCTTTCAGTCTGCGTGTTATCGTTTGTCTTGAAACCTTTACCTCTTCAACGCTAACAAGCTCCCTTGATGTACCACTTTTAGAGTCCAGACGATTTCTTCGGAATATCATGGATATCTGACGGTCTTGTACAGCTGTTGTAGATCGTTTTCTACCACTTCTGGGGCGATCCTTTACATCATTTGTTTCTTGCAATTTTTAAGGGTTTTCTAAACAACACTTTGGAAAACACTTACAATTTTTACAATATCACGTTCATTAAAACCTTGTTGTAAGAAAGCAATTACTCCTAATCTGTTAAAATGAGATATCGTGTTTCTAGGCATTTTTAAACGGATTCATTGAAAATTCAAAAAGAACTGAAATAATGTATAAATACCAGTATCAACGGAATGGGAAAAATCGAAAAATCTGTTATCAGCAAAACAATTCTTTTGCTATTTTCATTTAAAAACGGAGTATATAGAATATCATAGTCGTAGATATCCTATTTGAAATATTTCAAATTTTTGGCATATATATATATATATATATATATATATATATATATATATATATATATATTTTTTTTTTTTTTTTTTTTTCTGTTGGTTGCTTGACCGTGAGCCCCACCATCCCTTCCACTGGATGACATATGTTTTGTCTCTCGAGGTTCAGACTCATCAGGGCGCCGACATATGCCATATCATCAAGAATAGGGAGACTCTATCCACAGCCAACAACCCATGTTTTCACCGACCTCCCCGTCGGATGGCGTATGTATGTAGTGTTAGATTTTCTTGGACTGCGTCCAATGAAACAGTAGTGGCTGAGTGTTGTCACACACCCAACTGTTAAAATGAGATATCGTGTTTCTAGGCATTTTTAAACGGATTCATTGAAAATTCAAAAAGAACTGAAATAATGTATAAATACCAGTATCAACGGAATGGGAAAAATCGAAAAATCTGTTATCAGCAAAACAATTCTTTTGCTATTTTCATTTAAAAACGGAGTATATAGAATATCATAGTCGTAGATATCCTATTTGAAATATTTCAAATTTTTGGCATATGTATATATATATATATATATATATATATATATATATATATATATATATATATATATATATATTTTTTTTTTTTTTTTTCTCTTGGTTGCTTGACCGTGAGCCCCACCATCCCTTCCACTGGATGACATATGTTTCGTCTCTCGAGGTTCAGACTCATCAGGGCGCCGACATATGCCATATCATCAAGAATAGGGAGACTCTATCCACAGCCAACAACCCATGTTTTCACCGACCTCCCCGTCGGATGGCGTATGTATGTAGTGTTAGATTTTCTTGGACTGCGTCCAATGAAACAGTAGTAGCTGAGTGTTGTCACACACCCAAACCGTTGGGTTCCACAATCTCATGTGGAACACACAACAACCTGCGTCTCCGCCTAAATGAACATTTTTGTTGGTTGCTTGATCGGGAAGGAGCCCCACCTATCCCTTCAACTGGATGACATAAACATGGGTTGTTGGCTGTGGATAAGGTCTCCCTATTCTTGATGGTATGGTATATGTCGGCACCCTGATGAGTCTGAACCTCGAGAGACGAAACATATGTCATCCAGTGGAAGGGATGGTGGGGCTCCTTCGCGGTCAAGCAACCAACAAAAATGTTCATTTAGGCGGAGACGCAGGTTGTTATGTGTCCCACATGAGATTGTGGAACCCAACGGTAGGGTGTGTGACTATATTCAGCTACTGCTGTCTCATTGGACGCAGTCCAAGAAAATCTAACACTTCATTCTATTTCAATTTAACCCTAAAAATTTACTTTTTATCACATGAGGAGTTCGGCAAAGCTGGTGTAAACAAAACAGGTTCAGGGAGAAAAAGTTGTCATGTCACCGTCCAGAGCAATAAAATTGTAATGTCGGGTAGTGCTCGATATCCGTCCGCAAAAGGTTAATAGAAAAAAGTTTTAGTATGTTAGTTTTAGTTTTAGTTACTATACTTATATGATTATTAACATAATAAATGAATACTGACTGAATAATGACTTTTATTTGGATTCGAATAAATTAGAGGGTGTTCCAGTAGCTACTTCTTTATTTCCTTTTTAAATAAAACTAACAATTTAAAAAAAAATAACATGTCTGCTTATTTTGTCAAAAGGTAGAAATATGGCAGTTATACTTTGAAAATAATATTCTCCAAATGTCCGCGAATGTTTCCATTCTTTGAGTAATATTGTCAGTAACAGTTTAGCATAGTTGCAGTTTAATTTCACCAATAACTTGGTACATGTCTTGCTTCGGGTCATTAATCGTCTGCGGAATGTTAGAATAGACTTTATCCTTGAGAAAGCCCCACAGGAAAAATTCGAGTGGGATTAAATCCCATCTGGAGTGGAAAATCTTTGTTTGAAAACAATTTTATGGGAAAATTCTGCATTTCTACATTTATTTGCACAATTCTAACTCGTTCGTAAAACGATGTATAATTTAATTTAGAGATTTCTAGGTGACATATGCGAGATATAATATTTCTGCTTAAAGTCGTTGAAAAACGGTGCTAAATTTAATTAATAATTAATGTAATATTTGATTATTTGTTAAAAAAAATTAAAAATCAAATATTATTATATCAAATATACAAGGTGTGGCTATTAAATAACGAGACTGACGCTGCTACAGGAGAAGAACATGTGCGCCAAACGCCAGCGACCAACAGTTGTTTAGTGTGAAGCCTTCTCTTTCGAATGCAGTACCTCGCGCTTCTGTAAACAAATTCGTATAACCGTAGCCTTAGTTCGCATTAGAGTTGTTTTTTCTTTCGTTGAAAATATTTTAATTGAGCTACAAATTGTTGTGAAATTTCACTTGAAACTTGGAAAAACCGTTACTGAAACTTAAAATTTATTGAAAGAAGTGTATGACAATGAATGTTTATAGCGTGCACGTGTTTTTGAGTGGTTTAAACGTTTTCAAGATGGCCGAAAAGACGTTCGGGTCTCCCTTCCACGTCAAAACCGGATGACAATATCGAAAAAATCGGTAATCTGGTTCGATCTGATCATCGGTTAAGTATTCGTGTGATTGCTGAACCCGTAGGAATTGACAAAGTATGCGTACGACAAATTTTACATAACAATTTTAATATGCAAGTGTATGTGCCAAAATGGTGCCTAAAATTCTCACATTTGAACAACAAGAAGCTCGGAAAACTGTTTGTATTAACATTTTGAACGTCACTGAAAATGACCCAAACTTATTGGAAAGGATAATAACATGTGACGAATCGTGTTTTTTGCCTATGATCCTAAATCGAAGCGCCAATCCATGCACTGGAAGAGCCCAAATTCACCGAGAGCCAAAAAGCTCGAATGAGCAAATCAAAATTCAAGGCAAATAAGGATTATTTTTTTATATTTATGGGATTGTGTACTTTCACAATCCTGTAAAGGTACACAATTGTGACCTGTGTTCCTAAAGGTCACACTGTTAATCATCAATACTACATGCACGTTCTTGCTGCACTCCTTGAAAGAACAAGGAAAAAAGGACCCTAATTGTGGAAGAACAAGTCATGGGTTCCCCACCAAAACAACATCCCAGTGTTAAACCATCCGCCTTATTCGGTGGATCTTACGCCGTGCGACGTCTCTCTGTTTCCTAAGATAAAATCTGCATTAAAAGGAACAAAATTTGAGTACTTTGAAGCTGTAAAAGAGAAGGTGGCACGCATTTTGAAGGAGCTGACAGAAGAAGACTTCCAGCACTGTTTCGAACAATGATAGATTCGCATGGAGCGTTGTAGGGATAGAAGAGGGGTGTATATTGGAGGTGATAATAAGTAAATATGAATAAAATCAAAATAAAATGTTTTTCAGCGTCAGTCTCGTTATTTAATAGCCATACCTCGTATAATTATACGTTTTAACTAACTAGTTGAAATAAATATTTTTAAAACATATATTGTAATAAGTTTAAACATAGTCAAAACCACATTTCATTCAATATTTTGTTAACAACAAGGTAGACCTCATAAATTAATTAATGTTTATTACTTTTTCTTTATACATATACCTGGTCCTTGTTTTATATTAAAAAGAGAATTAAAACTAAGGTCAGCCACTACGATATATGACCCTGAGATTTTGGAGTACAATCGACACGTGCCCGACATTTTCTCATAAAAGAAGATTCAAGAACTAAACAACTGGATATATAATGTAAATGGGACCGTTTTGGCTATTTTTCTATTTAAAAATTAACAGTTTATCATACGGGGAACTCGGCCGCGGCATCTAAAAACGCTGTTTGAACAGGCTCGACACCTGTCCGTAAAGGAATAAAATACGTATCATTAAATATTTTACTTTTATTTTGATTCAGACAAAGTATCTACTAGATATGATTAAATATATATAACTAATATATGATTTTTTTACATAAAGATCTATAATTATAAGTTTTGCATATAAAATGTGTTACAATAAAAGAGCAATATGCGAATAGCAAAGTATTGAAATATATACTACTCATTCAGAAAAACAAACGTCATCAAAATCTATGATGCACCCACGTTACAATGTTGCCACATCAACACCAAAATACCCAGACTTTGGCATTTGTATGATCGATAAAACTGTAAATGAAAAAGTAACACAAAAAGTTTTTTCTTTAAAAGTTTTAATCAAAAATCTGTTTCAAAACTTCTGCTTGTCAACATTGGAGCTTTTAGTTCACACAAACTTTAATTATTTTGTGTCACTAAAACAACTTTCAGCATCTGAATCGCTGTTCAAGTAAATTATTAAAGGATTAACTTCTAGTCTATCAAATACTTTTTCGCGATTCGACCATCTTTGAATCTCTTCTTCTATATGTCTGATGCTGTTCATCCAGATCTGTGGTGTAACTGTTGATAAAGCTTTTTTCCAAGATATCCAAACAGTTATCAATCGTTCCTCCATCTCGACCTATATGACGATTGTAATAATGTTTGGCCACCCCCTTATCAATTCTATAGGATTGAATATGCAATGATAAGGGAGAAGAAGTAATACTTTGTGGCCATACTCTGCAGCCATATGATCTGCCACATATTCTTTTTTAGGCTTGTTCCTGAAAAGAACATTATGAAACACAAAGCTGTCCCTTTAATTACTGCTTACCGAATGACGATTTGCAGCAGTTCATTTTTCAGCATAGTGTTTTCAAAAGGAAGATTATGTTGCCTCAGTCTTTCAGCAATTTTTGGTTTTGTCCATGCACTAGTTGGAGGTTTATCCATCAGTGTACTGTGATATGGTGCATTATCCATGACAATAACTGATGGCTTCTCCAAGATTTTCAACAGCTGGTTTTCAAACCAAAACAGAAAGTTTTGTTTTAGAAGAGAGACTAATTCGGCCTCTGGAGTAAAGCCATACTTGTTCCCAGCATGAAGAACAATATATTTGCAATAACATGTTATAATTGACACGTCTTAAAACAATTATTTATGACATGACTTTAATGGCTCCTAAGTATTACGTATAGCACTCACCTTTTTCCATCAACTTTTGTAGTCTTTACACTCCTCTTATTATCATCTTGCCATGAGTGACTCAAGGTACCATTTTGAAATATCCATGTTTCAGCCAAATTAACAAAATCAAATAGAGATTCGTCTTTGATATTTTGATACATTTTCAAAAATTGAATTCGTTTAAAGGCAATATCTGGAAGTTCCATCGGACCCCTACGTGGATTATCTTTACTTCATTTGAAACCAATTTCTTTTAGAAATGTCTGAAGCGAAGTTTTACATCCATCAAAGCGCTGCATGTTCTTTAGTTTTTCAAGGAATACTTTTAAGATTAACCGTTTGTTCTGAAATAGTTCAATAAAATTTAATAAAAATTCAATAATACCATGTAAATCTACTCACTTTTTTCATACATTTCATAGATTTGATTGCGAATTGAGCCCACATCAAGATGATCTGGATTAATTACTCGTTTTGGATGTTGACGCTTTTTCTTCAGTGATTTTAGCATTTCGTTATTCTTCAACTTTTTCGAAATTGCACTAACTGTACCAATACTAATATTTAGTGCAGCTGAAACTCGCTAAAAAAATCCAGTTAACCATGAGACCTACTAAGCTATTAATACATACAGCTGTCTCAAAGCGTTTAATGGCAAAACAGTAGCCCCATTATCTCGTTCCTGTTCAAAATAACTTATAAGTCACGAGACGAGTCACTACTTACACTGATCGCTTGCCGGTGTTGGCATTTTTTTGCAATTATAATCGCAGCTTTTTTTACTACAGAACTCACAAAAACAGAAACTAAACCAGAAAATAGCTAAAACAACAAAGAATACAGTAAAAATAATTTAAAAACGTTTGAGGGCACAACTCAAAAACGATCAAAACATGAAAATACAGATTCTACGAAAAACTTGTGTAAGGTCGGCAACACTGTCCACAACCACAATCCTAAAATGTTATCTTGACAGCGAATTCACAGAATGTAATGCGCCGGCTCACCGTATTTTTATCCTATTTTAATAGGATTAGAGGAAGAAGGAAACAGAGTGCTTTGAACTTTAAATGATTTTTTCTTTCTTATGGATTTAAATTGGCAATAGATTTGTCTAGATTGATGATGTGCAACTATTGTTTCTTTTGATTTATAATATAGACATTTGGAAATTATGTGGCCGTAAATGGCCGCCACGGCTTTGGTGACACTCGCGTACTCTTCTGGTGAAATTTTCAATAACGGTTTTGCATAAATGTAGCGGTATTTCGTCGATACAGCGTTCAATTTCGGTCTTCAGTACTTGAGTGGTTGTGGGCTTATTAGTGTAAACCTGAGACTTCAAAAAATTCCACAAAAAAAAGTCCATAGGAGCTAAATACCAAGATCGCGGCGACCAATTGTGGCCAAAAAAAAAAACGGGAGATGACAGTACTAAGACAAGAGTCGTGCAAGACATTCAATGTTTTACGGGCGGTATAGCAAGTGGCATTGTCCTGCTGAAACCATATGCCTTTAAGAGAAATATTTTTCAATTGAAGGACAAAGATTTGAGTTATCATGTCACGATGACGTTTGCCATTTACCGTTAATGCATTACCTGCCTCGTTTTTACAGAAAAATGGTTAAATAATTCCTCCAGACCGCGATGTACAACAAACACGGCGACACGGTGGGAATGCATTTGTATTTCATGAATAATTCGAAGTTTTTCTGAAGCCATCAATCAAGGTAAAAATGGGCCTCGTTGCTGAAGATGATTTTGTCCACAAAATCGGCATTCACTTTTTGTTGTCCAATGATCTAAGTATTGAACTCTCTTCGCTGTGCATGGTCTGTTGAGAGTGGCTGTTGAAATGTCCAATTTGTATGCAAGATGACGAATCAACGATCCTGGACTTTTGGCAACACTCTCATGAACTACCGTGATCTTTGTTCTGAACGACCACTATGAGCTAGTGTCGTGGGTTTCATACGAATAACTGCACCAGTACTTTCAAATTTTTCAATTATTCTTTTCAAAGTAGATAACTTTGAACGTTATTTCTACTGAAAATCGGACGAATTTTACGAATAGTAGCAACCAAAGTTTCACCATTTTGATATTAATATTTAACAACAAGAACGCGTTGCCTTATTTTATGGACCTGTCACAATTCTTGACCTATCGAATCATGACAGCCAAAATGGCGCCCGATTCAAATCTAGAGCTCTTATTGTTTAACACACTTTATAATTATTAGATAATTTTTTTAATGTGTCCGCGCATTAATTTCAAATATAACAACAACTAAATTAGATGCCTTGAAATTATTTATATTATGTAAAATTACATTCAATTACATTAATGCCTGAAAACAATTTTGGGCAAATCTCTGTTGCGGCTACTTCTGATATAGTGCATTCTATAAATCCAATTTCCGACTACTTTTTCAAGCAATTGAGGGTTTTATTGCGGGTCTTATGCGTAATTATCCGAGTTATGTTGGCTTCCAATACGTTAATAGTTATTGGTTTATCGGCATGGACCAAAGATTTAACATAACACTAACATAAGACACAAAACACTGATTTTGATAATAAATTTTGAAGCGAATAATAACAAATTTTGAATAAATTCGCAAGCGTCGCTCTGATTCAATGATTCTTGATCGTTTGCCAAACTATACTGAAGAATTTTGACAATTGCGAGCTTAAACTCACAGTTCGTTTTACAACGATCCCTATCGGAAGTTCGGACAGACTAAAGAAATCACCCTTTAGTAAAAATAAATATTTTTAAAAGAAATAGTATAATAATTTTAAACATGGTCAAAACCACAGTTAATTCAATATATTATTATCAGCAAGGTGAACCTCATAAGTAAATTAATTTTTTTATTATTGTCTTTTTTCATATACTAAGTCCTCGTTTTATAATTAAAACAAAACTAATGTCATCTACTGCTTTATATGACCATGAAGTTTACGAGTGCAATAGACACGTGCACGACATTTTCGTATGAAAGAAGATTCAAGAACAAGTCCAATGTAATCCTTAATACAAATAGAACCGTTTTCTCTATTTTTGGCGGGCTTTCATATGCTCAAGCAAATTGTTTGGACTACCGTCTTGTCTTTAATGTATAATAGTGAATTCATGTTTCATCTGCTGTAATAAAGTGTCGAATAAATCCAGTAAGATCGTTTATAAAAGCGTTGATTTTAATATGTCTTTGGTCGGCTACTAACAAAAGCAGTACTTACCGTGCGGAAGCTATTTCATACGCAAAATATGTAAATTGTGGTGGATTTTGTCCCATAAAGAGAAATATTTAAAATATTAGTTTCTAGGTATCGCGAGCATTCATCATCTTCAATGGATGTAAAGGATCTACAAAAAAGAATGTTGGAACTTCAAAATTAAATAAAACACACATTTTTTGCTCAAAATCGGTTCCGATTGCTTTATTTAAGAAATTCAGACATATAATTTATGATTTGAACAAGATTTCACCCAAGTGGCCACCATGGCTCTTTTTGCAGACACATATCCGCTCGTGCCAAATTTTCGATGACCCTAGTGCATATTTCGGGCTGTATGGCCACTATGGCTTGACAAAGCTTAGTTTCCAAGTAGCCAATAGCGGCGGATTTATTGCTATAAATCTGTTTTTCCATGTCCCCAGAGAAAATAATCTAAAGGAGTTAAATTGCATGATCTCGGCGCCCAAGCGATGGGGGTCATTTCGTGAAATTAACGAGTTGCCAAACTTGGTTCGCAATAAGCCCATGTTTACTCGGGAAATATGCGGTGGTGCGCCATCCTGTTGAAAATAAAAATAATCCGCATCGATTCCATCAAATTCCGGGAAAAAAAATCTTTCAGCATTGTCCTTCCTTATTTTTATGGACCTATGACTCCTGCATGCCAAAATTTACACCAAACTCTGATCTGTTGCGGATGCAAAGGACTCTCATGTATCACGTGTGGATTAGATTTGCACCAATACCGACAATTTTGTTTATTGACGAAGCTTCTGAGTCAGAAATGAGCCTCATCGGAGAAGATTACTTTGCGATGAAACTCGTTGTCGGCTTGCATCATTTCGAGGACCCAATCGGCAAATTCACGATGAATACAATGGTCGGTTGGCTTCAATTCTTGTACCAGTACCATCTTATATAGATGCAAGCCTAAGTTCAACCTCAAAATTCGCCAGGTTGTCATTGGCGATAGGCGAGCAACCGAGACATTGTCATTTTCGGCTACACTTGCTTGAACGGCGGCAATATTCTTAACATTTCTGTTTTTTTGACACATAAGCACCACACTATCGTGGAGAGTAAACTCACCTTCAAATTTTTTAATAACACGATCAATAGCTTGTTCAGAAGAACCAAGGTCCAGATGGGTCTGAATTGCTCGTTGAGTATCACGAGGAGACCGCAAATTTGCGTAATTAAATTCCAACAAATTTCAAAGGTTCTTCGAAGGTGAAACAAATCATGATTTAATTGCAAATCTTTCAGAAAACAACTGACAAGACATGGCAAAAATCGGTAAATAAATATGGCCGCCATGAACTCTCAAAGTTCCATCCCTAATGGTAGACCCTTTACAACCACGTTTAATTCAGCATCCTTTTTTACCATCCAAAACAAAGAGGAAAAATTCTTTAAAGTGGAATATAATGCCTCTCTTTTTGTATGTTAATCGAAGTTAAATCATCTAAAACATAGTTCTTTAAACTGCTTCAAGTTCAATTTTATCAGTTTTTTAGAAATTGTCGAAAACTTTTTGATTTAATATATAATCACAAATAAGCAACTAAACTCACGCATCTAAAACTTTTCTTGTATCAGGTGAGGAACTTTCTAATCGACCCTCTCATTTCTTTGATACAGTGAACTCCAGTAATACAGATTCGAACCACTAGTTGTCCTATAAGAATGTTTTGTTTTGATATAAAATTATAAATAAAAAATTTATTTATTATTGAAATACACATTTTATGAAATCACTTTTTAATCCTCAAGAGAAACACTTCTGTGCTTCCCAATTCACATGGGTATGCCATACCCGTATATCACATACACTCGGGAGCACATGGGTATGCCATACCCATATGTCTTTGATTATTATCTTTTGATTAAATTATCAAATTTAATATTTTTTTAAAATTTAAACCTCAATCAGTATAGAAAAAGACTTTATCTATAGAATGTTCCAAAAAATAATAGCATTCCTAATACTATCAAAAATATCAGCAAGAATAGAAAAAATATGTTAAAATGAGGCGTTCTATTCAAATTATCATATCTAGGCGAAATTAATAGATAAAAACTTTCTTGCACTGGCATTTAAAAGTGGACTTAATGTACTTTCAGATACGTATTACATAACTTAGCTTTATTTTAAACCATATATTTATTTAGTTAGGTAAAATTCACTGGTATGATACTCTTCAAAAACCGATTCAATCTCGTTTTTACTCTCTTTGTCGTCGAAAATATCAGCTGCCTCATAACGCTTCTACTTCAGCACAGCGAGTACGCGAACGCGTGTTTATTTTGAACTAAATAGAAAATGAGAAAAACCGATAAATAAAAGTAAAAAAAATCAAAATTAAAGTTTTGAATAAAAATGCTCTAGAAAATATAATATTTATGATTTACTTCCCACAAACTGTGTCAATATCAAAAAAAAAACGCTATTTGTGAAAAAAGATTATTTAACTAAAAAAAACAAACAAAAAAAACAACAGTACTCGGGGTGGAGTATACCCATAGACTGATTACGGTCGCTTATATTTTTGTTAGTATTCACATCTTAAGATGGCTATGGTTGGGGATCTGTAGTAGAGATAGTAAAATTTTTTTCCCCCACTTAAAGTCATCCCCTCAACGTGACCATTTATAACGGAAAACACTTTTAATTCACCCCTGGGTATCCCTTATCCAGTGCTTCTCTTGATAATGTCGCTCCTTCCTTCCTTCGGTCGCTCTGGTCTCTAAAACCTTCTCGCGCACAGCACTCATCTAAACGAACAGCAATATTCCTTAGAACGGCTTGGCACATAATCTTTGGAATGGCTGCCATTTCGTGTCGGATATTTTCTTTTAACTACACCAGAGAAAATGGTTTATTGACGTAAACTTTCGATTTTATAACTTATTTACATGACTGTTGAGATGAAAATAAACCTCAAATCATTGTTTTTGCAAAATGCTCCCGCATACAATGCACTCTGCTCCCGAGAAACTGTTCAAACCGACTACATTCCTAAACGCGGGGCTATCGATTGATATGCGCCCTGCGCCCCTCACACTTGTTGCGTTTACATTCGAAAATTGTACTTGATGGGAAGGTAATAAAGCAAGTAAAACTTTAATTATTTAGGTACAATAATAGAAGATAATGAAAAAATGTATGATAAAAAAAATGGAAAAAGCAGGCAAACTATACAACACCCTAAAAACAACATTCCTAGGAAAAACAGAGATACCGAAATAGATAAAAGCAGAGGTGTATTAGAAAGTAGTGAGATCATCAATGTTACACGGCAGTGAATATCGGACCTTAACAAAAAGAAGACAAAAGTACTACGCAAAATAGAGGGACTTAATAACAAGAACTGATAGAGTGAGGAATACAACAGTAATGGAACTACTAGAAAAGAAACCAACAGAAAGAGCTATTAGAGAAGAAAACTGAGCTGGCTAGGATACATCGACAGAATAAATGAATATATATATATATATATATATTTGCAAAACAAATCTATGAAGCGAAAACACTAAAAAAAAAAAGTTGGATGTCTAAGACTGCGATGGAAAGAACAAGCTCGACAAGCGGCAGAAAAACGAGGAATTCTTTGGATTGAGACTAGAAAATTAGCACTGGACTGGAACTCATGGATGGTAAAAGTTCATGAAATACCATCTTTGTTCGGTAAATTGCAGCAATTATTCAAAATATTCCTTTGTCCAGACATATTTTCTGTATTATTCCCTTATTTTCCGTGCTCTTATCAACACCAACACAGCACTCATACCGGCTACCATGACAATGTGCGATGTATTCATGGAACTGAAATAGGTTAACAATAGGTACTTACAAAATAAAATGTTTCGAACGTTTTTAGAAACTTTCTTTACTGAACTCGCCAAAAATGTTGAATGAAAGTCACGTTAACAAGTAGACAGGAGGGGTCTTACGCAGCGCTAGGATGCATGCAATAACGCAAGTTGAAAGGCACGTTGAAACGCATGTTGAACGAAAAAGTTGATCAGATTTAGACATACCATAAGTTGTTTCAGCCATGGCAATATTTACATTTGCCCCACACCTTCAAAAGATTATTTTATAGCGTACTAAACCCTATAATGAATCTTCCATCATTCTCGACATAAAATGATCTAAATAACTTACATGTATTACTTTCAATGGATCATTAAATTATGTTGTAATGTAAATTTAAGGCACTGTTTTATTTCCAGATTTTATGGAAATGATGACTGTTAACACTATCCTTATTTTAAAATGAATTAATATTATTAATTATGATTAGTATAATAAATAAAACACGTATCACTGAATATTTTACTTTTATTTTGATTCAGTCAACTACTAGATTTGATTAAATATATTGGACTAATATTTGATTTTTGTTAATTACATTCAACACAAAGAATCTATAATTATACGTTTTACATATATAACTAGTTGACGCATATTGTATTAAAAATAAATATTTTTGAACATATATTCTAATAATTTTTAACACAGTCAAAAACTACAATTCATTCAATATTTTGTAGCCAATCAAGGTGTATCTCATAAGTGAATTAGTTTTTATTACTCTCTATTTTTTCACATAGTAAGTGCTTGTTACAGAAAAAGTAAAAAAGAATGATTGATCTTTAAAAAAAGTAAGGTTATCTACTGCTATATATGATCATTAAATTTAGGAAGGAAATAGCAAGACATCAAGGTTTCAAGAATGAAGACAATGTGTTATTTTGTTACCTTTTAACAGAAATAGATATAGCTATGTTTCCATAATATTACATTTATGAAGTGTTAAACTTTGCACGTATATGACATTTGTAAAATTTGTTTCTTTTAATGTGTGCGAGTAGGAGGATATTTTTGGCTTCAGCTTTATCAAGACGAATGGGATTTTCTTTTATGAGTCTTGAATCTAGTTAATAGCTCAATATCCTTACTTTTAAGACATAAAGTACTAAATATTACATTTAATTATGTTATGTAATAATTTCATTTTTACCATATGATTTAATTTGCATTCATTTATTTTTCATTACCATTTTAATTTCGGCTTTATTAAAATCTAGAGATTTATGTTCTCTTTACCTTTCGAGTAGTTTCTTGCCATATCTTTACTATAACAAATTACAAAATTACATAATTTATTTGGACGTAATGTAGTGATTTAAGATGTCCTAAAGTACGCAACGTTTTAGAGCCCTATCTTTTAATTTCAAAATGTACTGTAATTGATAAATCTACTATAATTCTGCTAATTCTACGAAAATGCATTTTTTATCCACAGTCTTTTTGCCTTTTAGCTAGGAAACTTGTTTTCTTCAATATCTCTAAGAACAAGCTCCAAAGGTTTAAGAGGAAAAATGTCAACGTTGTTGATACTTCAGCTGGATGAAATGTGTCAACCGAGTGCTGAGTATTGTCATTTGCAATTGACTGATGTTAATGATATACTAAACTAAAGTACTTCAGAGCAACGCGTGGGTGCATACAGCAAAAATTACAAACATGGACTTGGGGCAAAAGATTGTCCTTTCGAATACTTATTTTCAGATCCTTCATCATCATCATCTGTCTGATGCCCATCTTTTTTCTCTCGAAAATATCAGTAAATGTAATAAATATATTGTTAAAACAAATTTAAAAATCTATACCATACTTTTATACTACTTTTATGTTCTTTTTAACCTGTGGTAATGTTCGTGACTTGTTGAGTTTTCAAATACTTGCATTTATGCTCCAGGTACTTTAATTTTATATATTACCATTGATACTATTGGTGATTTTCATTACTATTGATTCAGAGATTTAATTCAGATTCAGAATAAATATATACACTTACAAATAATGTTTATAGTCTAAAACGTATTCATATAAATAATATTTTGAACGATATGGGCCTCATACAGAAAATAAAAATCTTTTTTAAATACTAAGTTATTCCACCTGCAACCATCCAGTTGCAGCCAACCAATGGTCAACCACAGCACATCTGTCGTTATGGTTACGGCAGTCACTCTTGTACAATGTCATTCTCTGTTTAAGCCACTGACTGGTCTGTCCTATATAATACTGTTCAAATATACAGCACACAATTCTATGATGGTCCTTTAGAAGATAACAGGCCAGAAGCAGTTTACAAAAAAATCCCACAAGTGAATGGTCTATCCCAAGCGGTGACAAAAGTATTCAAGGACTTTCCTCACATAAAAATCAGTCAATACAACTAACGGTCGCCAATCTGTTCACTAAAACCAAAGACGCCATTCCAATCGGTCTATAATTAAATGTAATTAATAAACTAACCTGTAAAGATTGTGAACAGTCTTATATAGGACAGACCAGTCAGTGGCTTAAACAGACCGTGAAAGTTGGAAGCATGCTGAAGAGGCCTTCATCCTGCAGTGGATCGATATAGGCTGATGATGATGATGATATATATATATATATATATATATATATATATATATATATATATATATATATATATATATATATATATATATATATATATATATATACATATATACACATTCACAAACGAATCGCACACGCTACAACTTCTTAACGTTACTGACATTAAAGTAGTCATTAAGAAGTTAAAGAATAAATGCACAGCAGGTCCTGACAAAATCCCAGCTTTTCTTGTTAAGGGCTGCGTTATTAATTAAAACACGCATATATCCCAGCGCATGGAAATCCTCCAAGACCACTCCTGTTCGCAAATCAGGTAACCCATGTCACTAACTATCGCCCCATATCAATCCTGTGCAACTTTGCTAAAGTTTTTGAAACCTGTATTTACAATCAAATCTTTTTTAAAATTAAACATTTAAACATTCGATCATACCTGAGCAACATGGGTTCTATCAAGGCAGATCCACAACAACCAACCTAATATGAACCGTCAATTTATATACAAATCAATAGAAAGTAAATGTCAGGTTGACACAATATATACCGATTTCTCGAAAGCATGTTGAGTTTACAGTTCGTCAACGATATTACTTCCACGCTAACGTCCAACACTTTTTTATTTGCGGACGACCTTAAACACTTTATAGCAGATCTATCGTCACATGACTGCTCTCTATTACAGGGTGATCTGCATCTCTTGGCCGATTGGTGTGCTTGTAACAGGCTTCCACTGAATACTACTAAATGCAAAAAAATTACCTTTTTGTCTCAAGTATAATATAATTAACTATATATATATATATATATATATATATATATATATATATATATATATATATATATATATATATATATAGATATATATATATATATATATATATATATATATATATATATATATATATATATATATATATATATTCCCTAAATGGTTGCGTTTTGGAAGATTGTGCAGTTGTAAAGGACCTAGTGGTGTATATCGATAGAAAACTGCCATTCAACCATCACATTGATCAAATCATGCAGTCAGCAACTGCAACGCTTGGCCGCCTAATTAGATCATCTGTTTTCTATCTCTGAATAATACCTTAGTACGACCTAGACTTATGAATGCTTTCACTGTTTCATCGCCAATATATACTACACATATTTCTGAGCAGGTTCGGTGTTTTCTAAAGTATTTGTTTGTGCAGGATGGTGCTCTACCCCTGCAGACAGCCACAATCTCAGTTACAGCCACATTCTCTTATTTGGGAGATTCCTCCTGTCAGTCCCTGGAGGATAGTAGAGTGTATGCTGCTCAGCTGTTCCTGCTGAAGGTCTGCCGTGACTTAATTGATTGTGATAAACTCCTCAGTGAGATTTGGTTTTATGTCCCCCGAAAGTAGCCTGAACAGCCGAGTTCGGGATATTTTCAACATACCTACATATATAACATATTTGCCAATTGCGGGAACGTTTCTGTGTCCTTGATACATATTTTTCAGTTATTACTCAGCATAAATCAGCTTTTGAGAGGGTGTTGAACGCTCGTGTGGTGCATTGGAAATAATTTTTGTAATGATATTAGAATTAATTATTTATTTTTATATAAATCTTTTTGTACCATCAAATTATTGTTATATTTACTTGTGTTTGGAATTGTCTTTTAATTGGGCAGTAGCCTGTTAGATAATAAAGCATCATTCATTAATTCATTCGTTCATATATATATATATATATATATATATATATATATATATATATATATATATATATATATATATATATATATATATATATATATATATATATGGGTGTGTATATATGTATATGTATGTATATAATGGTTTCCGTTACAAAAAATTGCAAAATTATTAAATAGCCAGTCAAAAAGCTATGATAAGAATTATGATTTTAAGCAAATATGTGTAAAAGCATATTTGGAAAATAATAAATGCTTATTATTTTTACGAATAAACTACAAATAAACTAATAAACTAGAAATAAACTACAAATAAACTAAACTAATGAACATTGATAAAACAATTTTTTGAAAATGATAAAATCAATTACCCCACATTAACATATGGATGGGATCCATTCTGTTTAGAACTGGATATTGATCTAGATTGAAGAGAAGGTAAGGATGAAGGGGGTTAAGGCTCACTGATGAGCTGTAGCACCATGGAAGGGAGATGAATATATAGATCAGAATGTGGGTGGTAACAGAAATTGAGGAACGAGAAATTTAGTTAAAATAACGGAAGTAAGTTGCACTCAGTTTTAAAAAGAGAATGCATTAAAAAGTGGGTCTTTAACGAGTTGATGAAGTGATAGGAAGTATGAAGGTATGCTTCTTATGTTGTGGCTATAATATTTCTTGAGATTTTCTGGCGATTTCTAGTGAAGAGATTAATAAATTGCCATATATTATTACATATAGTTAATATTACATAATTGCAAGTTGTTATAGATCAGATAAAATATCTCGACTCTTTCTATATGTTTTGGCATGTTTATTTAAAAAATAAATCTATTATGTGATACACCTTATCTTTAATTGAACGAGGAAATGTATTATATAGTAATAATTGAAACCATCATTATGTTGCTTGCAAAAATCATGAACGATATTTAATTTATTTTTAATGATTTCAAATTTCTTTTCCTGTTCCTCTAGCGCACTTTTGCGACTTGTAGGTAGGTCGCTTAAAGTTTTACATTTACTGAAAAATAAAAGTGGTTTCAATTTAACTGAGTTAAACCAATAGTAGTAACTCTCTAATAGCTATTTATATTTAGTATAGTAAGTTTTATTCGGATAAAACGTGCCAACATTGACTGTGCTCCATTGGTTGGGAAACTGCTGTGTTCCACTGGGTGAGTGATTTTCCTCTGGTGAACATATACGATCCTAAAACCACTTTTCCAATTAGTTTATCTGAAAAAAAGGAAGAGTGAATTAAAATCAAATTTAGAAGGTTGTTCGGTAAATATTTTCGATCTTTTTCCATAATGGGTTTGTTGATCGTTTCATTTAAGACTATAGGTAAAGGTGTGTTTGTTTAAAAGGGAGCTGGTATCTTAAGCTAATCAATGATCTACGACTCAATGTGGCCTCGGAACCCCAGTCATCAGTACGAGTACAAAAACTTTGGGTTATCTTAAAAATAGAATTATACACATTGAGCCAACAGCTATGTTCGTGATACTAGTCTCGCTGTTACAATTTTCTTTTGACAAAATTTAACATTTCCCTATAAGCAAGTCATAATAATGATACTTCTTAGATTAAAACCGTCATGATTCAAATTATTAGGCTGTCTTAGTTCATAAGGATTTTTTAATAGAAAGAAAATTCAAATACTTTGTAATTACCCTTATTTTCCACTTTGTGTCAACGTAGAGGTAGGTCTACAGGGTTTGTCGGGACTAAGGTTATAAAAAAAACATTTATTATCGTGAAATATGTAAAGTACCTTAATAATTTTCAAAATATGACCCTCCTGCGTCAATACACCACTTTCATACGCCCCCCGGAAGTTCGCAACTGCAAGGCTATTGAAGTACTCGGTCAAAGCCTTTTGGACAGCCTCAATCGTCAAGACGTTTTCCTGGCCTCCTTAAAGTCTTTCACCCACTCAAGAAAAATATGTTCTGGATATGACTTCGTTCTTGTAAGCCTCACAGATGCATCTTGACTCTCGACACGAACTTAAAACATATGTTCACTTCTTGCACGATCTACGCAATCCAATATCACTTATAAAAACCACCCCTTCCCCTTGGCAGGAATAAATTAATACAAATATTTATTGGACTACCATGTATAATGCCCTTTTGATAAAAATTTGCATCTTTATTGTTAAAAAATATCAACAGGTTATTTTTCAGCTTCTCTTCCAATTTAAACGATTTTTCATTTAAACAATTTCAGAGGGAGTCGAATAGAGGGTAGTGTGAGGATGCGATATATGGTTAGTAAGGTGAATGGGGTAAAATATCCCAATTTAAGCCCAAGATTTTGATTAAAACTGTTGTATTGTCATGATAAAATATGACACCTTTCTTGTCCGCTAATTGGATTTTTGAATAATAAATAATTATCATATCATAAATTTATCATAATTTTTTATCATAAATAATATTGATAATCGATGCAAAAAACTTTTCTAAAATTGTATGCAATTAATTATAAATGAATTAAAATTTCAAAAATTTAAAGTAAAGTCACGTGACTACAAAAGCACCACGATTGGCTGCCATGTTTGTAACGTCATTATGTTAAAGTGTTTTCACGGAAATACTGTCAACGGCTTTTATCTGTGTATATACTGTCAAAATTATTAAAGTTTAGTGCAAAAAAAATATTGTTGGATACTAATTTAATTCAGTAATGTGTGACGAAGGGTTCATAAGGGCCAATTCTGATAATATACCTTGTGTGGATATTTTTATGGTCACAGATTTTCTCATAAGTGATAATCGGTGCAATTAAGCTAAAGTTCGAGATTTTAAAGCATCATTTTCAGTTTTTAAAAAAATGATAATGTAAATGTAAATAAGAAAAAATATTTCTATTAAATATAATTAAATTATTTGTAGGGCGTCACGCGAAAGTTACGGTGACAAGGCTACAGGTTATGTTGAACTTAACCGCAAAAATTGTATTTGCACGGTAAAAGGCCGTGTATGCCCAGAACATAAAGTTTTGAGAAAAGCTTGTACAGTTATCTTAATTATTAATGAACAACTAAGAAAAAATTCAAGACATTCAATATCACGATTGTGTAGTTTCATCAGGTAATAAATACTTAAATATAAAAAAATTGATATAATGTTAGAAATAATAATCTTTCGTATATATAAGTGGTTGTGAAAATTTGATGTTTTTGGATTAATGTATTTAAAAACATTTTTTTCGGCAGTTGTTTTAGTAATATTCGTACAAAATGGTACGAAACAGGCACGATAACTTTTTAGATTTGACATTTTCAATAAATGTATCAATACACTGATGATAATAATAGAATAAGTTAATTAAAAACTAAAACACTCGTATCAGCTGTCTGTAATGTTGAGGGAAAATAAACATGGGAAAATAATTATGTTGCTAATTGTGTTGGTCGATCTCACTGTAAATAGTAGATGCGATATTGATAGCTTTGTTGCGTGGAAGAAGCTCAAAGTGTATGGTATTTCATGTATAGGTTCCTTCCAATCCCACCCAATGCAAAACATAATTTTCTTCGAATGAAGGGCGTCTTTCGCCGTACTTAAAACCACTGACCCCAGGAACCTCCCTTTTTTTCATTGCACATTGTCGTTCACAATCCAGTTTTCATGACCAGTTATCACCTGCTTCAAAAATAGATCCTCAGACTTTTTTTCAGCAAAAGATCGCACGAAGAGATTCGGTCTAGCAGGTTTCGCTTACTAACTTCGTGACGGATCCACATATCGTATCTATTTCTTTCCAGATAGTCAAAAGGGTCGATTTGCAAATATTGAACTTATCGACTACATTACGGCTCATGTTATGTGAATCATCGGGTATTATGGCTTTTATATCCTTGACATTAATGAGAGCTTGCAAAATCTGCCCCTCAGAACCGATCAAACCACCTTTGCGCCGTGCTGTCCCCAACATCGCCCTCTCCATGAACGGCACAAATCTTGCTTTTATTTGTTTGGGTAGCGCCCTTGTCCATTTTGAATTTAAAAAGCATAATGTGACGTTAATGTAAGTTACCGACCGACATCTTCAATTTGAATTTTTTGAAACTTAACTAACTGAAGGTAAATCAAAGCGAATCTGAACGTAAACATTGTAAACATAACAGGAATTGACATGTTAATAAACATTATTAATCCAATACAAATGTTTGTTTACAAGCGTTAATAGAGTAACAAATAGAACATTTCTACGAACTTTCTGGACAATCCCGTAATAAAGTTATAAAAATTAAAATGTAATGTCTTCATTGGCAGCTTATGTATATTAATTAGATGCAAATTTATAAATGTTTGGAAGATATTCTATGATAAAATCATAAATTTCACTGCTAATATTTACGTAATATTGCAATTACTCTAACAGGGTAATAAAGTTTTATAAGTAGAAATTATTTGATATTAACGTAAAATTACCCTGACATTATATTTAGGATTTCTCCAATTAAAACTTTTTCAGGTGTAGAAGACTATATTAATTATGTACTGAAGGGTTTTTAACCGTCATAGCGAAATCATACAGAAATTTATTCTAAATTAATTACGTTTATAAAATGAACATCAAGTTCAATGTACTTTTTCCATTAATGTTTTATTAAAATAATCTACGTCTTGACGACTGAATGTTCTTTTTACATGTTACATAACTGTTCCTTCATGTGATTGATTTAATAAAAGATTCTGATGATAGTAAAATAAGAGGTAAGGCTCACGGTATCCGAAAAAACACGTACAAAGAGGCAAATGTCGGATAGTGTAAGGTCTAGACTGTAAGCTAGATATGGAAAAAGTCCTTTTGCATCGAGTTTTTGAAGTTCTTCGTCTACATTTACAATTTGAAAGCAGACAGATGTTATCCTGGTACAAAAAAACACTCTCAGAAAAAGCTGATAAAAAAACTCTCAGAAAAGCTGATATTTTCAGAACAAAGTTGAATTAATTAATTAATTTAAAGCATTGTTTTTAAAATACCTTAGAAATTAAGCAAGATTATATATTACTCCAATATAAGTGCCGCGGTTACTCATTTCACACTACTGGTTTATTTATGTATAGTATCAGTGATCAAAGCGTATTTTTTTTCATCTTGACGTTTGAAAAACTGAATAGTTGTTAAAAAAAAGGCATGAACTACGGAACAGTTTAAATAGATGAGAACATAATAAAAATGCCATAACCCGGAATGTAAAAAAAAGTTAAAAAATCTAAAAAGATTATGAACTACCTTTTTCCTTCTTATGTTTTTCCAAGAAATCTTTGTCTCTTACTCCATATGGTCCATTCGTTTTTAAAGATCATATTAGCAATGGGATTAGAGATATCGTTTTCAAAATGTTGTGTTTCGCTATTGTGTTCAAATCTGTTCAGATTTGGAATAAAAAAACTAATATTTGTTTAAATAAAAGGAAAACACCTTATTCAAAGATTCTATATATGACCTTGTATGTTCTAAATACATATACTTTGTGTGTGTGTATATATATATATATATATATATATATATATATATATATATATATATATATATATATATATATATATATATATATATATATATATATATATATATATATATATATATATAGGGTGACTTTTAGTGCGTCCGAACTTCAAATTCAAATAAAACAAAAACCAAATTAGATGCCTTAAAATTAATGTTTGAAAACAATTTCGGGCAAATATCTGCCGCGGTGCATTATGTCAATCCAATTTCCGACCACTGTTTCAAGCATTTGGGATCTTATATCCGCAATTCTCCATGTTATGTTGGCTTCCAAGGCGTCAATAGTTATTGGTTTATCGGCATAAACCAAAATTTAACATAACCTCAAAGAAAATAATTCAAAGGCATTAAATCACATGACCTTGGTGACCAGTTGAAATTTGGTGACATTTTTCGACATTTTCGACAATTTATCAAACTTTTTACCTGAATTATACTGAATAATTTTGATACTAGAAAAGCGCAAACTCATAGTTCGTTTGACAGCGACCCCTATCGGAAGTTCGGAGACACTAAAAAATCACCCTTTATACATAATCTGCAACTAAATATTGAGAATTGTTCGGAATTTCGGACCAAATTCTTATGCTGACTCATTAAAAATGTAGGAGTAGACCAGCTTTATTGAAAACATGATTGCCAGGTGTAGCGGTTAATAATTCTTAATTAAAAAAAACATGTTTAATTTGGGAGAAAAGTAAAATTGGTTTATTGAAAGTATGCGCCATAGCTAGCTACATATTTTTTAATCTCTCTGGCAATTGCTGGATGTCCTCCCAGAAAAACCGTACACCTTGTGAGGTGGTTTAGTCGTCAAGCCATTTTTCGACATATCCGTAATTGTGTTTCATGGAAAGTGCATAAGACATCGATGGAAACAAGTAGTAGTGGAAAGGGGCCAAGTCTTGTGAGTACGGAAGATAGGGCAAGAGATCCCAGCCAAGTGCAGAAATTATGTCTCGGACCGCTTTCGCTGTGTGTGATGAGACATGTCTTCTTTTCAAAGCAATTCAGTCTTGCGGTCGATGTTGATGGTTGTCCTAGACAAACCCATGATTTTTCGAATTTTGGGTTCTCGAAATATATCTATTTTTCGTCACAATCCAATGCAAAAAAGTCTTTCTTCCATGCCGAGACAGCAACACTTCGCACACCGTTTTCCAGCTTTCTGAATCTTTCCCATGGAATGCAGATGATCGCAAGTAGTTCTGTGACCCACATTTAGCATCTCTGCCATATATTGTTGAGTTTGCATATCGTCTTCTTCCAACAATGCTTCATCTCGGTATCTTCATTTTTTTCGGTTGACCTGGACGTTCTTTGTTGCAGAACGTGCTGCATATCCAGCTCCAAGTTTAAAACATTCAAAACAGAGTTTTGAAAGGTACTGCCGTGGCAACGAAATGACAAGAGATTAGACTGTGAATCGACCCTTGTTTCCAGCGCCACTTTTTAAAAAAAATTAATAATCATTAACCTCCACACCTGGTATACGAGTTGTACATTGCATTGAATGCCGAAGAAGAATCCTGAAGAGTGGTTGAAGACTCATTTTAGTCGATTTTTCTTTCTTTCTTTAGCGAATGTCTTCAGCGATACTTCGATGTTCCATACGAATTGTTTACCAAAAACTAAATAAATATCATCGATCAAAACCCCGTATTTGCCAGATGTAGCCCTGTGTGACATATTTTTGTTCAACCTCAAATTTTTCAGACGTTTCAGAATTCCTCAAGACGTTTTGACTCCACTGAAGCTATAAAAGAAAGATTGCAGGAGCACTGAAGGCCACACAGGAAACTACATATTAGAAATGTTTCGACAACAATAGTGTATCCCATCCAAGACGACAATTACAAAATTAATTTGAATAATAAATAAATAAATTTGCGATTTTTATTTGACATATTGTAAATATTTCTATCGGTTTCCTTTGTTCGTAACCAAAATTGACTGTTTTTAAACGAAATTCACTATGTTTATACAAAACTTCTTGGAATTGCAACGATTTGTTTTTAAAGAACATGTTTGCCATTGCATATTTCTTGTATTTTCTTGGAATCGTTTTAATTTATTTCGGAGGACGTAAAAAAGACTCCTTAAAATATTTAAATTATCGAAAAAAATATGACTGTCAGATTCAATTGTATTTCAAGTAACATACAGGATGTATAAATAAAGTATTGAAACTGGTGGTGTAGCGTTTGTTCTGGCAACATTGTTAGCTTCCCCTTTGGAGTGGAAGCTGCCCAACATATGATCTGTCTTCAGTTCGAGTTTGAACCCATTAGAATGATTTGATAGCCCGCAGCAAGTATTTTCGTGAATCGGATTTTTCTAGTGCGTTTTGAAAATGAGTGAGAACAATTTTGAGCAATAGTGCAGTATTAAGTTTTGCTTCAGACACCCAAAAAATCGAGACATATTTCTCGCCTGTTGTCCTTTGATCGTGCAAAAGGTTTCTCGTGATTTTTTTTTAACTGGAACAATGTCTTTTTGATTTATTCTTTTTTTCAAACAATGTCCACTACTTTTAAACATGTTTTTACAGCTGTCAATACACTAATAATGAGTCATGCAAATTTCCAAAATATCTTCAACTAAACACAATTCAGCATGTTAAAGTATATTCTAAAGTATATATCCTGACAACTCGTGAATTATAACAATCGTTGAGCAGTTTTTGATCAAAAGAGATATAATTTAGCTAGTCCATCCTCCGTATTTATCAGAATTATTAAATAAAAATTCTTTTTTTTCTCAAAAGTGAAATGTTAAGTGTTGTTGCATATGCGAAAGCAGTATGATGAAAATCAGATGCTTTGTAATGCATCATCAGATGCTTGAAACGTTTAGCATTAATAAATCGATAAAGTAATGTGTAATATTAATAAACGAGGTTCACTCGTTAGAAATTCACATGGTAAGGAGATGTTACCACATCCACCAATATCATGGCTGCTAATTCGATAAGATACTATCTCAGCCATAGCTATTCATTTTGCTGTCATTGTAGTCATTGTTGGGAAATGATGAGTTCTATAGTGGCTCAAATAACCCAGCTGAGAACTGCATGGCGTTTCATATGCTGTGTATTTACCGTCAAGAGAATACAAAATTGGTACATGAGGTCCAACCTGTTTGCCTACGGTTTTTTAGCGATTGTTTTCCTCATAAAGCCTCACAGCTCTCTATGTCTCTTTACGCCATTTGGGTCTGTCGTTTGTCATCCTTTCCCATTCAGACACACCACACTGTGTTATAATTCTTCAGAGATGATTTTCCTTGTATCTTCTTTTTGAACCTCCCAGATTTTGTTTCTTGTTCTTTAATTCGCCATAGAAGATCTGCTTCGGTATCCTAGTGTCCTGCTATCATTTGGCAATGACCCAACTATATCAGCTGAGCTTTTATAATCTGAAATCTTATGCTCCAATTGTTGGCTCTTTCAAGTACTTCCACATTAGGCTGATAGCCTTGCTATTTTATTATCTAGATATTTCGGAGGTAGCCTTTACAAAATCTCTTCAGTTGTTTTATTTGTTTCCGATACAGGACCCAGGATTCATCTCCATACAGAAGAGTGGACATTATGATGGCATTGTAAACAGTGATTTTAGAGTGTTCCTTTAAAACTCAGTCTCTCTCTCTCTCTCTCTCTCTCTCTATATATATATTATTTTCTTGCATATAAATGACATTATCAGCTCCGAATCTTTCTCCGAATGTTCCGTAGGCCTGACTAAGTAAATTGAGCACCGTTTGCAATGCCGTCGCACTAAGCGTCACAAGTTCACAGTCTACTGCAACTCTACGATGCTAACCTCCTAACCTCCAACTCTAAGATTCCAGAATATAATTGAATTAAATGGTTAACTGACTAAAATCATTTCTAAAGCGAATAAAACAATTTTTGTTACTTTGTTATCTATCACTTTTATTTTTTAACTTTGTGTCACTACAGTTTCGTAAAACAATGTTATATTACCAAACACTACTTTAAAACTAGTTTTATTTTTAAACCAAGAGCTTTAAAGTAGTGTTTGAGAATGTAATATTGTTTTACGAAACTATTGTCACACAAAGTTAAAAAAAAAGTGATAGATAACAAAGTAAAAAAAAATGTTTTAATTGGTTTAAAAATACACTATAGACAAAGTAACGGACGAATCAATAAATAATTTAAAATCATTTCATTAGATAGAGAGATTTTTTAGTGCATCCGAACTTTAAATTCAAATAAAACAACAACCAAATGAAATGCCTGGAAATTTATTTTTATTATATTTATTTTTTGATAATAATTAAACACTTGGTATTTGTTTCACTAAGAGCCAACCGCGCAATCAGTCGAAACTATTTATTTTATGTAAAAATCATCCAGTAGCTTTAATGCTTCAAATGCTGACAAAGCGCATTCTGTCAATCCAATTTCCGATCACCTTTTCAACCAATTGGGGTCTTATGTCTGCAATTATTCGAGTTATGTTGGCTTCTAAAGCGTCAATGGATGCTGGTTTATTAACATACACTAAAAATTTAACATAACCCCAAAAAATAATCCAAAGGCGTTCAATCACATAGCCTTAGTGACCAATTAACAAGTCCATTCCTCAAAATATTTTTTTCACAAAATTGTTCCCTCAATAAATCGATTGTTGCGATGGCTGTATGACATGTGAAACCGTCCTGTCGGAACAACATGTCATCCTGATTAGAACCATTGAAATTCGGAATTAAATAACCATTGATCATCGTGCAGTAACGATTCCCATTAACGAATTGATAACTTGATCTTTATCAACACTACCAGCAACAGCGGCTATATTTTATTCCAAACGCATAATTTTTCTAGTGTTTCTGTTTAAATATCGGGCAGCGGGAAATGCGTTAGAAATTTTTCGATAGTTTGGCGAATACATCGCTTAGTTGGGTGAATATGTATACCATAAAATTCACCATGTCTACCACATAAGTCACACACACAACACTGATTTTGATATTAAATTTCAATAATTTGCAACCATTGCTCTGATGTTAAACGATGATGATCTATGATGATTTTCCAGATATTTGATTTGCCACGATGATTTCAAGGATGACATTTGCCATGATTATTTGACAGCGACCCCTATCGCAAGTTCGGATCCGCCAAAAAATTACCCTTTATAAGAAATATTTTGTTTCATCATAAAATACCAAATGTGGTATGTCCGGACAACACAATAGAATTTTCTAGTAATTCTGGTTGATATTCAACCACTGTTCGTTATCAATACTATCGTTATTCAATATTCATGAACATTTTTAATATCATGCAAAACCTATACCATATAAGGATGAGACTGTATAAAATTCGATCCATAAGTACGCTATATATGTCGCGGATGCAAATGATATTAATTAATTACATATTAGTAACATCACTGAAAGCATTTCGGAAAAATCACGCATAATCTCCGACTAGTTTTGTAAAAACGTTGTGGAAATATTCAATGCGAATAAATTAATAATAATAATACTTGAAACGCAAAACAAAGCGTCAGTGAGTGATACAGGGTTATAGAACTTGTTTCGTTTTACAGCTGGAGCAACTTACAAGCCAATCAATGTTTTTTAGCATCAGTTAATCGGATAAACAGTTGGTGTGGTTTTGCGCAATCGAGCGGTGCCCCAATCGTAAGTATTTCTTTTACGTTATTAATGTGTGGGTGTTTTTAATCAAAAAATAATCTTAATTTTGGGTAATTTAGTCTATATATAGTGGATTAAAAGTAACTGAAAGTCAAATATAACCTAAACATTAAGAGTTAGAAGTTTTTTGAGTTATTGAAAGAAAGTTATGATGAATCGAATTTAATGAATTTTGTGTTTTTTGCATTTATCCATTTTATGTATTGAACATATTTTAAAACTTCTTCACAATTCGTTCCAATTGCACGTAAATATCTTGTTAATTTTCTATAAGATTTGAGAAAAGGTTGTGTATACCCTCATGGACTTTTATTTTCTCGATATGTTTAGGTCTATTACATTAACTGATTTGGTGTATTCTAAAGCTTCTACCCTTTTCTCGATTTTACAATTATAAAAATGGCACCTATACAACTTCCCCCTATCTACACCACTATTTATTATATATTTTTAGTAATATCATTAAATTACGTCTCGTAGCGACTTGTATTATAACTGCAAGTTCCAAGTTTTTATTTCAAACAGATTTAGAATTAAGAAGTTCTAAATTTTATTTTAGAACTCTTCAAGGCCATTCCTCTGTAATTACGTCCTACCGACCAAAATTTAATTCGTACTTGCTCTTTTATATATATATATATATATATATATATATATATATATATATATATATATATATATATATATATATATATATATATCGTTTTGTGTAAATACGTGAGCACATCACTTCAATTTATGAATAAATCTATATCGCCAAAATGTTTATAAATTCATTTCAACTATTTTTTACAACAATTATACATTCGACATTTATGTAATTAGTAAATTAGTGAAGAGAATGTTAACACACTGATAAGTAGTAATCTTACCCGAGCTCGAGCAAAAATTTGCTTTAAACTTATTCTAGAGACTGGATTTATAAAAGATAAGTAAATAAATATTTTCGTGATATCACTTCAATTTATGAAAATATTAATTCACAATGGATAAAAATTCATGTGGATATAAAGCTTGATGAATGATATATATATATATATATATATATATATATATATATATATATATATATATATATATATATATATATATATATATATATATATATATATATATATTTATATATATAATTTATTTTTCTTTTCGTGTTTTGCCCATAACTTCTTGAAAAATGGACTAAGTTAGACCTGTTTTTTTCAAAATGTTTGTTTTTCATGTACTTTATAGAAAAAAAAATACAACAAAATTATTCAAAGTGGTTTTACCCTCACTTTTTGAGTTTGAAACTTTAACTAATTTTTTTGAAACTGAGTGTATACTTTGGGTTTTTCGAAAAATTTGTATCTTACATTTCTGTCCACGTAACAATACTTAAGCCTGGTTTGATCATGGGATATTCATAATTATAATTTTTTTTTTAATTTTTGAAAACTTGACAATTTGTTTTATTTTATATTTTTTATTTATGTGATATTCTTTTTTTTAATAAAAAAAAATAATATCACTATAAAATCATTCATTATTAATTTTAAAAATAGCCACGCAACTTAAAGAAATACTTTCCCGCATGGTGGCGCTTTTGATTACTTTTATACATCTTCAGTGAAATCGCTTATTTTTACGCATGTTTATAATATTTGACACATTGTTTATTATTGAAATTTTGGCTTAGTCAGTTGTGTACTATTTATTTGAATGCTTTTTTCATAAATATTTAATTATGGAATCTCAACATAGGTTTAATCTCTGTTGCACTGTGTTGTAAACTTAAAAAAACATCGATCAAAAAAAAGAGTTTAAGACGAGCTTCTTATAATTACAAAAGTGATGGAATATTATTTTGTAACATGTTTTAATTTAGCAGCATTAACTTATTATTTGACAACACCTTTAATGCGATATAGTATTTGCCTTGAAATAAAACTATGTCCAATTCCATCATCCGATTGTTATTTTGAAAAATGTGAAGGAAAAAGTGTCCAGGAATCGATGTTCTTAAAGATTTATTAGAGGCCTTATTTGATAAAAATGCTGTAGATGATATCACATATAAATATTGCATTTCAAATACTCGTTGTAGCCTTGAGACACCTATTAAGAACTCATCAGAATTAGTTGACATATTATGTGGTCTTAATGTAAATCTTTTGCCTCATGATTTCATTCCCAAAGAACAATCTGGCTTTATTAAATTTTCAAAATAATTGTTACAAGATAACGAGTTCTTAACAATCTGTAACTTTGCTGAAAACTACGTATTTGTAATTCAGAAGCAGCTCACGGATTTCATTGGAACATTAATCAAGCAACGATTTTTCCAGTTCTAAATCATTTCAAGGAGAACAACGAACTTACTCATCGGAGTTTAGTCATTATTTCTGACGGCAATAATCATGGTCCAATCAATGTGTATGTATATCTTAAAATTATTATAATTTCGTAAAATAATTCATTTTCAATGCGTTTAAACATTTTAAAAACATTGTTATTATATATTATAACGAAGAAGATTATAAGATTGATGATGAATGGCATTATTTTGCAACAGCTCGTGGTAAAGGACTATGTGATGGTATTAGAGGAACGGTAAACAGAACTGCAGTGAGAGCAAGCTTATAAATGGACATCTGAACCGAATAGCCTACCAAATATTGCTGTGAAAAGTTATTTGGATGCAAGAGAAAAATTAGATTAGCGATACACTACTACAAAATTAATCACGGGGACACAAAAATTACACTGAATGATTCCAATTGGCAATGGAAATATACTTATAAATAAAGAGTTTTCTCGTTCGAATGATAGTAAATAGTAGTAAATTTTCGAAAGAACGCGCAACTAAACTAAAACCTTTATTATTATTGTATTTAAATGAACTTAGAAACTGATTATTTATCTTAAGCACCTATTATTGACTGAAAAGTTTAAAAATCAATTTAAAATAACTAAAAAATGAATATTTAACAACAGAAATTGGTTTTAATTATTATTTATAGAAAAAAAAATTCAAATTTTCAAAAATGAAGAAAAAAAATAGTAATTATGAATATACCATGATCAAATTAGGCTTAAATCTTGTTAAATGGACAGAAACGTAAGGTAACAAATTTTCGAAATGTTTTGAAATTTCACTGTTTCAAAAAATTTATTTAAAGTTTCAAACTCAAACTCACTTTAATTTTTTTTTGTTTTTTTTTTCAAAAAAGTGCATAAAAACCGAAAATTTTGGGGAAAAAAACGATCTAACTTGGTCCATTTTTCAAGAAGTTATGGGGAAAACACCAAAAAAAGTGCAATTGTTTTCAAAAATTGTTATCTTTTGAAAGGATTATCCAAAAAATCTGAAAATTGGCCTGAAAGGATTTTTCATAAGGTACAAAAATATCCAAAAATTAAATTGTTTCAAACAGTCCGATTTGGCGTGGAACGTCCTATATATATCTATATATATATATATATATATATATATATATATATATATATATATATATATATATATATATATATATATATATATTGTGTGTATTGTAGTGTTGTGTGTGTATGTTTATTAATATATAAATCATCATCATCATCAGTCATCCCTTACACAATGAACGCCTTTTCGGCATGCTTCTTGTCTTGTGATTCTGAACTCTCTTCTGGCAATCGGGTCCAGTAATGTCATCAACCCATCGTGCTTTCAGTCTTCTGCGTGGACGTTGCGGTATCCACTCGAGGATCGCTTTAGTCCACTTCACTTAAGGTCTGTGAAGAAGTTGTATGCAACTACCATACTTGCTGATGGTTCTCAGTTTGTATACAACTTTTTCCTCAAATTGTAAACATGGAAAAATGCAGAAGAAAATAACGCAACGCTATAACGAATAAATTTATTATTGGATTGATCATGTAATTTATGCATAAACCAAAACGAAATAAAATTAATAAAAGGTGGTCTGTCACGATTATTACAAAACTCTACCGTTTGCAAGACATGGGCAGAGTTGATGATCTATGTTTTCTTGGCTAGCTCATTTAGAAACTTATTTCTGTCTACAGGGATCTACAACAATTTCATAATACTCGAAGGAGCAAAACTTAAAAAGTAGGGAGGGGATTTTTGTTCGAGTTCGGGCAAGGTCACACTTATCAATTATCAGTGTGTTAGTCATAGTAGTACACTACTGACTCGTTCTATAGACAAATGAATTAATATTATTATTAGCTTTATCGTTTACTTCGTATTGTTGCTATTTTACCATACAACTTAAAAAAACGAAACAATCCAATGTACTCACGAAAAATAATTGAAATGAATTTATAAACATCTTGGCGATATAGACATTATTGTAAAAGTGATGGCGTATGCCATTACATGAAACGATTTGTTTACATACGTTTTTTTGACAAATCTGGTCTATATTAATAACGAATCCATGGCAGTTATTGCAGTTACATACATTTCTTTAACATTAGGTTAATTTGAGTAAAATTGTGGATTCATTTCTCAAAAAATGTAAGTCAAATAAATATTCCAAGAATGCTATGCATGAATACGATTATTTTACTAGGTGTGTTAATAAAATAAAGAGCCTGAGGCCGTAGTGTTTGATCTGATAATACTGTTTGCTTCCTCTTTGGATGGGTGGTAAGCCAATATCTGATTGATACATCTTTAGTACGAGTTTGAACTACCTAGAGTCACTTGGTGGTAGCAATTGTTCTAGTGACGCTGCGTTATTAATCTCCTTACTTTATTTATTAATACACCTCGTATTTAAACAGGTACGTATTGAATTTTAAGATGAGGAAAAATCTATGACTATGTTGTAAAATTGTGTAATTATACTTTTTGTATACCGTCTGTATCATCATCTTCAAATCAAATTTAACAAGCAAATAATTCGTGCTGTAGATGTGTTATTAGCCGAAAAAAGTAGGATAATATTTCTATATTTTTTTGAATGGCAAAAGTATTAAAATTATTAATAAAAGATTTGTAACTCCTTTACGTTAAATTTTATATTATGTTTATATGGATTAGTTAATTTCAAATATCGAACGCATTGCTGTCATAAGTTTAAATTCTGCTGATAATTGTTGTATAAGGCATGTTTTTCGGTCATGTTCTAAAGGTCATTTACTCATAGCGCAGTAAAATCTTATAATTCATTACGCTTTGCAGGATGTGGGAGTACTACATTTAATAGTTTTCGAGATATCATATAGGATTACCTCTTTTGTTCAGGCAGTATTGTTATTTGTCAGTCCTATTTTGATTGTATTAATGCTAAGAAATATTGCATGATGAATTTTCCTTGTTTTTTGAATATTTCTAAGTTTAGTTTAATTTATTAATTCATTATCTAATTAATATTATTTACAAGCCCTCTATGCCACTTTTCATAAATACCTGGTACTTTGCACTGCTGTGTACTGGATCTACAATAAATCTACTGTACTCCTGTTGATGTATTTGATTTAATTTCAATTTATTTATTTTGTTTTGTAATTATTATATAATGAGATGTAAGACCTTAAAGTTAAATAGTTAAAAATAATTTAATAAGTAATCTTTAAATTTATCACACGTAAAGTATCGTATTTTTTTTAAAATAAAAGCACTGTTATCATGATTGCTATGAATTGCTCTTGGTCTTTACATATCTCCCCTATAAAGACATCCAACCCCATAAATATATTATAAGGTATGTCCACACTTGTTCAACTTTTGGTTCTCAAGACGCACGCATCTGCTAAAAGATTAAACGCATGCGGTGTTGAACGAGAGGCAAGCAAGAACGCAAAGAGAAATCATGACGCACAACGAGATGCAAAGGTAGAGCACGACTTTCACCGATGTTGGGTATCTTCCACTTTCGCTTTCAAGTTCACGATATAATCTGCAAGTTTTTGCAGTAGTTTACAAATTTAATTTAAAGTAAACTAATTTAATTTAATTAAATTAAATTAATATATTAAATTATATATTTAAGAACAAAAAATAAAAGGTACACTCCAGGGTAAAACGAAATGACTGTAGAAATGCTTAAATATATGGGAGAAATAGTAAAGGAAGAATCTTTGCTAAATGATATCATAAAAGAAAAGAAAGTACCAACAGACAAGAATATGGGTTTAATATTGCCCTTGTTTGGAAAAGAAGATACTAAAGAATATAAAAGCTATGAAGGGGCACTAACAAGTTTACCTGGAAAAATATTTACCAAAATGATAGAGCATAGGCTGAGAGAAAAGTTAGAACCAACATTAGAGGAACCACAGCATGGTTTTAGAAAGGGTAGAAGCACACAAGATCTGATATGCATAATTAGACAACTAGGAGAAGAACTATTAAGAAAAGAAACCGAAATCGCTATTTGTTTCATTAAACTGAAAAATAAATATGATATTTAATCCTGAAGAAAGGATGTCTGGAAAAGTCCAAAGAGAAGAGGACTAGAAGAGCGAGTAATAGAAATTATCAAGGCCTTATTCAATAACAATAAAAATAGGATTTAGAAAAATGAAAACAGTGGCAACACAAGAGTTACTGTTCGCTGATGATATGGTCCTAATGGCAGATTCTGAAAAAAGCAACATAATTTAGCGATATATAAGGAAGAGCTAAGCAAAGTAAAAATGGGCTAACAATAAACACGACAAAAGCAAAACAATGATATTTGCAGGCACAAAAATAAAACATTAAATTGAAGTGGAAATGGAGCAAGTCAGAAACTATAAGTATATAGCCATAATAATAGATGATGATGGAAAAATGGATTGTGAAATGAACGAAAAATAAAATTCATCCAAAATACCCAAAAAAACAACATTCCTGGGAAAAAGAGAGATACCGAAAGAGGTAAAAGCACAGATGTATCAGAAAATAGGGAGACCATCAATGATATATGGCAGCGACTCTTGGACCTTAACAAAGAGAAACAAAGAGAAGGGAAAGGGTAAGAAATACCACAGTAATGGAACAACTGGAAACGAAACGAATAGAAAGAGCTATTATAAAAGAAAGAGAACTGCGCTGGTTAGGACTCATCGAGAGAATGAATAAAGAGATATTAACAAAACAAATCTATGAAGTGAAAACACGGGGAAAAATAAATTTGGACGTCTAAGACTGAAATGGGAAGAACAAGTTCGACAAGCGGCAGAAAAACGAGGAATTTATTGGAATGAGGCTAAAAAATTAGCACTGGACAGGAACTCATAGAGGGTAAAAATTAATGAAATACCATTATGCTGAAATGTAAACTGTTAGTCTCACACCTAAGGGTACAACGGACTTTTAGATTAAATAAAATATAAAGTAACAACATTGTAAATTGAGTGTGTAAGGAATTTTTTTAATATATTTTTTCTTGGTGTAAATTATTCTAAATATTCCTTTGTCCATACAAATTTTCGCTATTTTTCCTTTATTATCAACACTAGCACAGCAGCGCTCATGCCAGACAACATAACAATGTCAGATTTATTCATGAATCTGAAATTACACAGTTAACAATAAGTACTTACAAAATAAAATGTTGTTTACGTTTTTAAAACCCGCCTTTACTGAACTCGCCAGAAATGTTGAATGAAATTGACGCAAACATATTGGCAGGGAGGAGGCTGGCGTTTTACCCTGCTTCTTAGCATGCGTTTTACCCTGTCATCTTATTGCGAAAATAGGTATTTAAAGATAAACTATTAACGTATGTTTCGAAAAATAGGTAAAGATTATATCATAATACAAGAATTTTGCCAAGTATTGTCTCCAAACCTAATACCACACCAGACTTCACAACAAATTTCTAAGACTGATATTTCACATAATGAAACACGTTTGTTCCCTTTAATTTGTAGACAACGGTTTTATAATGTTTTCTTAATTTTGTGCGCTTAAAATTCTGTTTTATTACTTTTCAGTGAATAAAGAAAAACAAAGAAAATTGTCATTAGGGGCTAATCTACTTTGTACAATTAAGGCAGGTAGTTTTTTTATGTATTTTATATAACTATCAAAGGAAAAGGTCAAATTTTATGATGTATGTATAATTAAATAGTTGGTTTTTTACTTCTGCATATATGGCTTGCAGCCTATAAATCTCGTTAAAGTTCATTCCTCTGAAATAAATGATAATTTATACAGAGCCTTTATTTAATCCTGCAACTAGTGCAGGACTAGTGATTTATTTTTAATTTTTTTAATTCTTAATTTTTTTATGTTGAATTATTTAAAGGAGACAAACATTAACAATTACAAATAACGCTATAATTTATAACTTAACAAGAGAAATGATATGAAGGTTTTGTCGATGTCAAGGGCAGTCATACTAATTTACAAAACCAAATGGGTGTATCGATACGTAAAGCGTGCAAACTTTTAAAATAATTTTTTTTTTTAATCATAGTACCATAATTATTTTACAAGTTACATCAAAAAAATACTTAGCAACAAGAAACCTATTAGCAGCAAAAGCAGAATACCTGTTGTGACGGTTAATAAATCTTAATTTTTTTAAGAGGTGTACTGAATCATTTTGTTGCTACGACAGTAACTTTCAAGGCGTCAATGATGTTTAAACGATTTCAAGTTAGCGTGATATTTTTTCGTGTGGTAAACATGTCGAGTTTCGAGCCAAATAAAGAGCATTTGCGGCACGTACTGCTTTTCTCTTTCAATCAAAAGAAAAACGCGAGTGTGAAAAATTACGGTGACAATATCCCAACGCAAGATGCTTGTGGGTGTTGGTTTAGATGTGATTTCGACTTCAAAGGCAAAAAACGACCAGATCAAATGAAAAAATTAATATGCCGAATTGCAAGCATTGTTGGAAGAAGACGATATGCAAACTCAACAACAAATGGCGGAGGGATTAAATGTTAATCGCCGAACGATTTGTGATCGTCTGGGCATGCCATGGAAAAGATCCAGAAAGCAAGAAAATGGATACATCAGGTGAACACCAGACAGATGGAAAAGCATGAGAGAAAGACTTTTTTGCATCGGATCGTGACTGGAGTCGAAAACTGATATATTTTGAGAACCCGCAACGTAGAAAATCATGGGTTGACTCAGGACACTCATCAACATCGATCGCAAGACCAAATCGCTTTGGAAAGAAGATGAGGGATGTGAGCCATGAGCTTTGAAATCAGATGAAACAGTTAATATAGTTCACAACAGTCAACAGATGAACTTAAAACATGCATTGATCGAAAAGCGACCAGTATCAATGAATAAATAAATGATGTTTTATTAAAAGACAATTTAAAACACAAGTAGATACAACAAAAATAATTTTAACTTGACCTAACAATGGTATAAAAATATTTATATAAAAATTATAAATTAGTTCTAAGATCATTGCAAAAATTGTTTCCGAAGAACCGCATGAGCCTTCAGCACCCTCTCAAAAGTTGATTTATTATGAGTAAGCGGGGACAGATATTGGGGATATTGATATTGTTTTTTATATTAAATATGTGGTTGTGTTAGTTCAATATAAAAAAAAATGCCTGGAAGTCGTACAGTGCTCGCAGAAATTGGTTGGATAATTGATAGTTACAGGGCTTTGATAATGTAAATTAAAATCATTTAAGATTAGATTTTTATGATTCATGATATAAGAAAGACATTCGAAGGTATCAAAAATTCGTTTGTATCGGTGAATCTTTGATTTTGGAGGAACATAAACAGAAGAAATAAAAATTGTGGGCTGACTTATAAGTAGTTTGCAACTAACAATGTCGATACTTGAAAGCAACTCCTCAAAAATGGACAGTCGAGCTTCGTAAAGATGAATGAATGGCAAAGAGAACTCCGCCGCCTCTCCTCTCTCAGTTTGGGCTACAAGGCACGGAAAAGTAATTTTGCACCACGACATAATTTCAGTACTTGCCTGGGAACTCTTGTCTCGCCCGTCGTACTGACCAGACTTGGCCCCTTTCGACTCTCACTTGTTTTCATCGATGTTCCATGCTTTTTCCATGAAATACTTCAACAATTACGGAGATAGCTTGATAACTGATAGCGAAAAGTAGCTTGATAACTGATAGCGAAAAGTAGCTTGATAACTGAAGCACCTCAAATGCTGTACCGATTATCTAGGAGGGTATCCACATATTACCAGAAAAATAAGAAAAATGTGCAGCCAGCGATGGCCTATACTTTGAATGAATCATTTTAACCTTTTTCCAAAATTAAACGTATTTTTTAAAGGAAAAAATAAGTTTTAACCGCCACAGCTGGTATACAAAAAGGAAACCAAAGGAGGCCTCTAATAACGCTAAACAAAAACACAAAACAAAGACACGCACCCTTACCATATCCAGACGTGTGCTGGAACACGTGAAAAGCCAAACTGCTGACGTCAACCTGATTGGGCGCCATCTTGAAGTTGAATCCCTCCGCGAAGCACACATTGCCGTCTTTGGAGGGTCTCGCGATATTGGTACGTTTTTCTTTGACCACCCTGTAATGTTGGTGAAGGGTCAGACGAACGTAAGCCTCGTGTTTGTCACCTTGAAACTGAAAACAATTTTAAAAATATTAAACGGCTTTGACTGATTTTTTTAAACAAGTTGACCTATTATTTTAGGGTCATTTTTTATAGCGGACTAATTATTCGTATATACGAAACAAACTTCTATTAGCAGGTATTGATATCGAATAATTGTTGTAGACATAAAATAATTATCGTTGGTAATAAAACAACCATTAACTTTGACACTTGAATATTAGAATATGAGGGTGGGACGAAACGGTCGTAGAATGACAGACAGATGACTCTACGTCGGACAGTTTTTTGTGCCATACTAGCAAGTGCACTTGTTCAAACTGTCAAATTTCACTTCCATTAGTTTGGCTAGTTAGAAAAAACTGATAAGAAGAGGCCTAGGAAATTGATGATCCCGGTTTCCGTTAATCAATTTTCATGCCAAAATAGCAGAAATCTTCTTCTTCTTTTTCATATTCTTCTTTACGGAAGAGCCGTCAGTGTTATCTGGGTATTTCTGGCTTCTTTGGTTGCATATTGGCGAGATGAACCAGTTAGGTTCATATTTTTGGAGTTGGCGTGATCAAGAATCATCTATCCAAGTCTCAGTCCAAGTCTTTTTTAAAGTTATATCCTTGCGTTTAATGTGGCCGAAGAATCATAGTATTTTTTCATGACTAATTTGAAATAGACTTGTGGGTCGATTTATTTTTAAATCACGGACTCGTTTATTCATCCGGCAGTCCACGTAATTCGAAGGACTCGTCTCCAGCATCAAAATTCAAAAGAATCAGTCATGAATCAAATTGTAGAAATACCATGCGAAATTATTTGCAAATATTTTAGTGCTTTTGAAGAATAACACAGGCCAAAAGTTGTTTTGGTGCCGGGGCATTTGAAGCTGATTTTATACGAATTTGATGGCCTAAATTCAAATATGACATTCATTTTTGCCTAGAAACTCGAATTTCTAGTGAGGTTATTTAACTCATCCTGGTTGAAACGTTGAGGAATTGATGACATCCTCTCATAATCATTGCCACCTTCATTAGTATCAAAAGGGTGGTCAGAGAGACGATACTCGTCCTCATAGAGCTCTGGTAGCTGATCAAACGTTGGGATCTGCTCTTCATCTGAGTGACGGACCGGGCGTCTTGCAGAGACTAAATCGGGATAAGTCCACTTTCTATAGCTGTTTCGATTGATTCCAGTAATATTTACTAAGTAGAAATATTATCTGTCGTACATGTTCTCTACAAGTTTTATAGAGCAGATGCGGTGCCCAGGTTTTATCCTGGTCATCAAACCTAATAATAAAGTATCCAAAATAAGCTCTCTTTACAAAGTTACTAACAGTTTTTCTGTTTTCGTTTAAAGTGTATTCTCCACATATGTAGCAAAACATATCAGAATATTTTACACTTCTTCTGCTTGAACTCATTTTATTTCTATTCACAATACAAATACAACAATCTACAACACAGTAAGTTTTAGGTTAACATTATAACAACTCTTTCCAAAAAATAAATATCACGTAAGGCCGACTTCGATCTACCTTGCATGGCAAGCACTCACAAATTAACCTCAACTCTAATTCAAGTGTTGAAGGTCACTTCAGTGACCGGAAAGGCATTGTTTGTGACATTTAGTAGATTTTCCTGGAACTAATTCAACTGCAGACTGACAATAGGGCAAATATACAGGACCCAATCCTTTGCCAATATACAGGACCCAATCCAATTCTCAAAACATTGATAGATAAGCGGGTGTATCTAAGAAAGCAGAGCAGATAAAGAAATACTGATTTCATATTTAGATTTAGCACCCCAATTATAGCTAAAATCAGTTCTAAAATCCTAGGCACCAATTTTTTTTTCTCTGTAGGCCTGTGTAATACTCTCATTTCCAATATTTGCATGATTCCGCTATATCTGATTGTTACCTCTTTTCGAATTGGTGAAAAGCCATGGCAAACAATGTGGTAATTGATTCATGGTGTCCGACAGAATAACATTTTCTTTCGATTGAGTGAACCAAACCCCTACTCCATATATAATATTTCTTGTAAATAATATTTACATATCATTCTGTTATATTATTACAATATTAGTTAAAAATTTTAATATCTTCATTCCAACTTGTACATTCTGAACGGTCTCACAATGACAAATGCTGCACATAGCAAGAAACTACTACTTTCATTTCTTTTATAGATATTTCATCAATATTCATCAAGTTTCCTGGATCCGTTTATTTGAAGCAATTTTTTTTCTTTTTATCTTATTGTTGATTTGTAATTATTTTAATGCACGGTAAAGTTGTTTTTTTTATTTATCATATATTTGATTCAGATTATATATGCATAATCTTATTTTCGAACATAAAAAGATTTACAACTCTTAGGAAATCGTATACTGCAGCACTGTGATTAAAAAGTAAGCTTACTCCTCAAATAAAATACTAAGAATATATATTTTCATCCAAATTTATTTTGTCTGCCTTAAAGTAATCTCCTGTCACTGCAATACATTTGGGTGTATTTTCCCAACGTTTTTTCCAGTCTTCCAAATAGTTTTTGTACACATCTTCTGGTATTTCCTTGAAAGCGTGCAGCAAATTCGCTTAAATGGCTTCAATGATCCCAAAACGGTGACCACGAAGTGGTTTCTTCGTCACGAAGTCACGTGGTGCCATATCTGGTGAATTTGATGCTTGCGATACGGTATTTAATTTTGCGCAAGAAATTGAGGCAACATTATTATAGTGTGCGATGGTGCGTTGCCGTGATATAAAAACCATTAATTGATTTGTCACAAATTTGGACATTAATATCTACAATGTCTCTGATACTTAATTGGCGATTAGTTAGTATAATATTCTTGATTTTGGCAATGCTTTTTTTTTTCATTGGTTAATGTGGAAGGTCTTTCTGAACGGGGTTCATCTCCAACTGCTTCGCTATCACCATTAAAGTATTTGCTTTATTTCATGTAAATATTTTGTTTCGCATAGCTTTCTCGCCGTAATGCTTTTTTTCCAAAGAAATTTCTTTTTTAGACAATATTTAATCCAAATTATCTGCTGCATAAATTTTAAAAAATATCTGACAATAATACAATGTCGAGGACAGTCATACCAGCTTAAAAGAGAAATGGTTATATCGATAAGTAAGGACACAAATTTGTAAAACTAAATTCAGGTTAATTTTTGATCATATGATTTGATAATATATGTAGATTAGGAAATTATATACAATTATTCACTTATTTTGCATTATAATAATGTTCGACTAAACCTTCTTCGGGGATAATTTAATACCAATACCAGCACACAAGCTTTATATTTATAGGACACGGTATTGGGTGATTTATTTCTTGTCCCTAGCTTAAAATTATCGCTTCCTGAAACTTGTTTGAACTTGAAACAATATAAAGTAATTATAGTTAGACAAACTATTTTGAAGTGGATGATTGATAAATTTTATATATACTTGACGATTGATAAAGGTACAGTTTGTATTTTATTTCGCCTAGTAATATTAAATATAAGTAATATCCACCCAGAACGAATCTCGGTGTCTGCTAAAAAAACTGTAGAGACAAAACAGAAATCGGCGTGCTTAGTTTCAGAAATAGATCACCCTACCATTATTGGGATCTAAAAGATATGCTGGAATCCGATTCAGACAATCAGCTCTTTCCACAAATGCATCCTGCCCAAAAACAAGTGGAAAATATATTTTTACAATAACAAATATATTTAATACCGTTATGAATATTAATGTAATTGGAAACTATTACAATCTTCGGCCCTTTTGCGTCTCTAAAACCCCGAAAAAAGTCACCATTTTGATAATTTACATCAAAAATGATTTTCAAATTTCTTCAAAAATATCAAAAAACATATAATATTGGGTCCCTAACTTAATTCTTATCTGCTAAGTTTCATCGTCTACAGAACCTATTCGAATCAGATATTTTTTGCCGCCGTATATTTATTTTAAAACGCTATCTTTTAAGAGATTGCGCTGGAAGCAAAGGTTGGTTCACAGTCTAATCCTTTATGGAATTTTGTGGCTACGACAGCACCTTTGGAAACGCCATTGATACTTAAACGATTTCGAGTTAGCGTCATATTTTTTTCGTATGGTTTTTGAGTATTTGCGGCACGTCTTTTTGTCGAATCAAAAGAAAAAACGCGAGTGAAAGCCGTTGTGTACTTGCGGAAACTTAAGGTGACAAGATGTCCCAGTACAAGACGCTTGTAGGCGTTGGTTTAGATGATTCAAAACTGGCGATTTTGAATCATCGACGACGAAGAATGCCCAGGTTAACCGAAAACATTTGAACAACAAATGGTAGAGAGGTTAAATGTTAGTCGCCAAACCATTTGTGATCATCTGCATGTCATAGGAAAAATTCAAAAAGCAGAAAAATGGGTACCACATCAGTTAAACGACAGATAAATGGAGAAGCGAAAAATGGTGTGCAAAGTTTTGCTTTCTCTGCATGAAAGAAAGACGATGAAAAATTAACATATTTCGATAACCCAAAACCCAGAAAATGATGGACAGAAAAAATTAACATATTTCGATAACCCAAAACCCAGAAAATGATGGACAGAAATTCCAGGACAACCATCAACGTCGACCGCAAGAACAAATCGTTTTGGAAATCAGACAATGCTGTGCATGTGGAGAGATCAAAAGGCTATTGTGTACAATGGGCTTCTGAAACCAAATGAAACAGTTAATATTGTTCAAGACCGTAAAAAAATGATCAATTTGAACAATGCCTTGATCGAAAATCGACTAGAATGGGCTATAAAATACGGAAAAGTAATTTTGCAGCACGACAACACCTCATCACACAAACGAAAGCGGCCTGAGACACCATTACTGTACTGTACTTACCCCACCCGCCGCACTCACCAGACTTGACCCGTTCCAACTACCACTTGTTTTCATCGATGTCTCATGCACTTTTCATGAAACACTTCAACAATTACGGAGATGTCGAAAAATGGCTTCATGACTAGACCGCCTCAAAAGATGCTTTTTTTGGGAGAGCATCCAGAAATTGCCAGAGAGATGGGAAAAATGTGCAGTTAGCGATGGCGCGTACTTTGAATAAACCTTTTTTTACCTTTCTCCCAAATTTAACCTACCTTTTTAAGAAAAAAATACGAGTTATTAACCGTCACACCTGATAACCTGAAAAATTGACATCATTTGTAAGGCTTTGTTACGTAAAGTACTTGTTAGGAGTGGATAATTCCGAACGGGAAATTTCAAATTGATTGATATAGAACATCTAGGACAGCCAAAAAAGTGGAGGATAAAGAATCCTTGTGAAATCCTTGTTAAATATTACAAGACTTCGGACAGCAACTTTGAATAACACCCTAAGCTATTTGAAAAAGTTTACACAAGCTAGGGAAAATTCCAAAGAAGACTCGTTGGGTTCCCTATGAATTTATAGCTGACAATAAGAGTAAGGGCTTTGATGATATTGTGTCATTACTCTCCAGATTTAAGAAAAAGAACTTCCTGCATGTGACCTGTGAGGAAAAGAAGATCTTCTACCATAATCAAAAAGGTGATCAATTGGTTTTGATGGCCAAAATGGCATTGCTATAAAACTGATGGGATCAGCTGGGCGTCGAGTATTATTAGTTGCTCCAACCTCGTCAAACGATCACTGCTGAACGTTATCACCAGGACTTGATTTGCGTTAGTAACGTTCTGGGGGAAATATTATAGACGCACGACCACTTACAGTAAAAGGAGCTTTGGAAACGCCTACCGAGTTGGGCTGGGAGAGTGTATCGCACCCGGTGAATTCGCCAGACTTGTTCCTTTCGTATTTTTATCTCTTCCGATTCCTGTAACATCACCCCATTGCTGGCCGCTTCAAATCTCCTGTGAAAAATGAAGAAATCCTCACTGACTTGATCAAATCAAATCCACCATCCAGTTTTATCGATCTGGGATTCGACAATTGCCTGATTGGTGACGAAAATATATAGAAACTGAGAGAGCTTCGAAGATTAAGGTTGAGTTACTTTTTTCATAAATAAATCTCAAAGGTCGAGAATTATTATGATAATATAATATATTGAAAATACCTATATTTGAAAAGTTTTAAAGTTCGAAAAAACAATGTGCACTTTACTTCAGTCTGTCCTTTAACTTATTTGCTAGTTCTTACTAAATATATTTTATGGTCTTTAGAATGTTACCAAATGAGTATCTTAAGAATTATTTAGTATCTATTCATATCTGTATTGATTTTCTCATTGGATGTTTTATTTTCGTCTTCATCTATAATGTATCAACGTAATTTATCCTTTCGGAAGATTATTTCCATTTCCTACACGACAATCAGTATATTCAATTTAATACACCGGACAAAAAATCGGTCAACCTGATAGGGATATTAAGTAATTTAGATAATAATTTGGTTTTAACAAATATGTTTTTTGCTATATTTTAAGATTTTCTTCTAAATCACAAAATCAATGTTTTTGTTTGAAAAAATGTGTATATAAAAAACATTAACAAGGTTTTCAACAAAAAAGTTTTTCCACAGCTAATCTAGCAGAAATATTGCCTTTTTTCGTGATGCAATGCTATATAATGATAAAAATAATTCCGAAATTCCATTTTTCTTTCATGACAATCCTAACAGAGCATCGAGATATCTTCACTCACCTTCATCATCTCGATGTTGTTCAAGGTTGGTTGGCAAAAGGAGAATCAACATCAGTGAAAATAAATCCACTCATGTCACTTTTACCACCCGTAGAGAAACAACGGGAGTAGTACCACCCGTAGAGTCAGTAAATAATCATATAATACCGTAAGCAGAAGAGGCTAAATATTTGAGGATGACCCTGGATAGGTGACTGACCTAGTGTAAACCCCTATGGACCAAAAAGTTGGGTTTAAAATTAAGAAACATAAATTGACTTCTAAATTATTCCTTAATAATAAGTTGCTTTCTTACTAGACCATCTTTAGACCTGTTTGGTCTTATTGGATACAACTATAGAGAATCACTAATGCCCCGAGGAAACACATCACTCAATAAATTCGCGGTCTGACTTATAGCTGGCATTACTTACGAAAAATCCTTACCAGTGGTCGATTGCACCAACCTTCAAATGTCATGTGTCAAAATTTCATGACAATCTCGCTATTAGTTTCTGAGTTGTGTTTTAAGTGACGCTACTTATTTTCAAAACAATGGAAAAAAATAAGAATTTCGTGTATTGATTAAGCATTGCTTTTTCATGAAGAAACATACTGTTAAAACAAAATAATGGCTTGATAAACATTACCTCGAGGAATATCTCTACCCCGAGGAATATCAATATCCATAATTGATTGGTATGCTGAATTCAAAGGTTGCCGTACCAGCACCGATTATGCTGAACGCTCTGGACGTCCAAATGACAGGGTTATACCAGAGAACATTAGAAAAATTCACAACATTATATCGCAAAACAGTAAAATAAAGCTGCAGGAGATAGCTGATATCATGAAGGTATCGAAAGGAAGTATTTACATAGCGTAAATTGCTATCGAAATGGGTACCGTGTTTACTCATAGCGGACCAAAAACAACAACATATTAATGATTCTAAGCAATATTTGGATCTATTTATGCTAAATATAAATGATTTTTTCACGGGGTATGTGGCAATGGATGAAACATGGATCCATCACTTTACTTCGGAGTCAAATCATCAGTCAGCTGCCTGGACAGCAGCTCTTGAAAGCCGTCGAAAGGGACCAAACTTTCAACCATCGGCAGGCAAGGTTATGGACCCTGTATTTTGGGATGCGCATGGGATATTGTTTATCGATTATCTCGAGAAAGGTAATGCCATCAATAGCGAATATTATATAGCATTATTGGTGTATTTGAAGGACGAGGTCGCAAAAAAGGGCCCAAAGTTACAAAACAAACTCAAAAAATGAGCTTGTGGAATTCCCTCCCATTCTTCATGTACAGCATCTTTTAGTTCTCGCAGAGTAAGATAAGGATTATTTCGTTTATTGATGCTTGTTTTCAGAATATCTAAAGCATGTCACCCCAACATGGTTATTCCGTTCTCTTCAAGAATATTTTGTACTGCTGCTGTGCGATGAGGAGGTGCGTTGTCATCCATGAAAACAAAACCCATCGCCCACTGCGCCTCAGAACATACGTACAACAGGATTTAAAACTTCTTCTATGTACACAGCACCAGTGACTCTTCTCTCCAGGACCAGTACATGGACACCTCCCGTGTACCCCTCATAATACCACCCCAAGACATCATGCTCCCACTTTCAAATGGGATACGTCATTAAGCTGTTTTTAGTCGAGCTTGTCGACCTGGAGCTCTCCAAACTAATGTTCTTCGTGAATCAGAAAACAAGCTAATTCCCGTCTCATTGGAGAACATCACGTTATTTCAATTAAGTCTATGATCCACCATTCCTCGAGCCCATTGTAATCTTACATTTTTTGGTTGAAGCGTTAGTTTGGGAACCCGTAAAGGGCTTCTGCGATGCAAATTTTCCGCTTTTAGTCTTCGTGTTATCGTTTGTCGTAAAACATTTACCCCTTCAAGCCTAACAAGTTCCATTAATATACCGCTTGTAGATTTCAGACGATTTTTTCGAGCTATCATTGATATCTGCCGGTTATGTGCAGCTGTTGTACATCATTTTCTACCACTTGTGGGGCGTCCTCCTTTACCTTTACGTTATTCGTCCCTTAGAATTTTTATGAATTTTCGATACAGCATTTTGGGAAACACCTACAATTTCCACGATATCACTTTCATTAACGCCCTGTAGTAACAAAACAATCAGTCTTGATCTGTTAAAATGAGATATCATGTTTCTAGGCATTTTTTAACCGATTTATTGAAAATTGAAATAGAACTGAAATCATGTGTAAATACCAATATCAACAGAATGAGAAAAAAATCAAAAAACCTGTGTTATCAGCAAAACGATGCTTTTGTTATTTTCATTTAAAAACGATTTAAAAAAAATATCCATCGCAATTTTTAGAGTATCATAGGCGTGGTATCCTATTTGTAAATATTCCAAATTTTTGGACATATGTGTATATGAGTTCACAATATGTAAAGGAAAAATGTAAAAGTACTTAAGCAAAATGTGCATCAGTTTTTCCATACAGCGAGTGTATTTTCAGTTTGATTAAAATGTGTATATTGAATGTTTCACATTTTTTATTCCCCAGTATATAATGAGTTAAATTTGGGAGTGGTTCTCATATATTATCACTGATTAAAAATATCGAAATCAGATATCTACTTACATACAATCGACAAGGTCAGACTTCAGTTCTTAAACATCTTAGGAAAAGGGTTATCTCTCACAACATAGTTAATTTAATTTGATTGAGGAACTAAATTCTAATACATCCACCAAAATATCTGCCAACAATCAACTCACAGAGGACATGTCAATGTGAACAGGCATCCGGCAGGGACTCCAATGTTGTTCAATATGATTATGGATAAATTAATTGATTATGCCAAGAACTACTCCGCAGGTTGCCAACTCACTACAGGCGAAATTAAGATATTGTGTTATGAAGGTTGAGGTCGTATTAATTTCTGATAATATGGATGACTTCTAAAGGCTTTTTTCTATTTATTTTTCACTGTCACCCGGCCATATACAATATCAGTAGGAAAGATAAAATCATTACACAGGAAAAAAACATCTGAACCAAGACAAATAGTCTGGACTCAAGAAAAAGGAAAATCTAATTTGTCTTCAAAGAAGTAAAAAAAAATCTTTAATAATTCAATCTTGAATCAAAAAAGTTTGTTCTTTAGTCGACATATGTTTGACGCTTAAATCAAAAGTTATATTTTCATTTGAAGATCTGTTAATTCTCAATCTGAGTAATAAAGTTTTCAAGCAAGATCTATAATTTTTTTTTTTCAAGATTAAATGTTTAAATTAGAATATAGGAAAATATTTCGAAACAAGTTGATTTTTTCTTAACTGAATAAATTCAGTTAAGAAATAAAGTTCAGTTTCAGTAGTTCAGTAGTTCAGTTCAGTAATTCAGTTAAGAATAAATTCAGTTACTCCATCAAATTCAAATTTTTTCCAACAATAACTTCAAAATAAAACTTCTTCACAGTACAAATTTTGTTATCTAGGTCCAAGATATTTATTATTTAGAATTAAAAATAATAATTGTTTTGGACCAAGAAGTCAGTTTGTTGAAATTCTTCTATTGGAACCTTCGGTGTAAAACACTAAACTCAAAGAGATTTGCCACTAAACACTGAATCGAGAACTGTGTCAAGAACTTCAAAAAAAGTGATTCGGTATTTAATGGTAAATCTCTTTGAGTTTAAAGAGTAAATGTTCATAAGCCAAAAAAGTTTCTTCTTCCACCAAGAATACTTTTCTCTTGGATGACAAAACGAACTTCTTGGCTAGAAAAATATGTTTACTTCAATGAACACAATATATTACTTTGTTCAATATATTTAATAGTTTTGTTTCAAACTAAAATTTTTGAACCAATTAAATGATTATATTTTGGTTCAAGAATAAAAAATAGGAAAATAATGTTTTTCTTGGTTCAAATTATCCTTTTTTACTGTGTAGTTTTAAGCAAAGAACTAGAAACATGGAAACTAACGACTGAAGATCAACCAATCGAAGAGATTAACTCATTTAATTATTTGGGTGTCGAAATATCAAGATTGAATCTTTGTAATCAAATATTAAATTAATAAGGCCACCAGAGTACCGGAATGCTTGAACGATATAATTTAGTACAACAAGAATATGCTCAGAAAAGCAAAACTAAAAATCCTTAAAACATGCATTCACCACACTATAACTTGTACAATAGAGATTCGAGCAGATAATACGAAATCAAAATCCCTACTCAGAACAGCGAAAATGAGAACGCTTAGAAGAATCTCGGGTTACATTTAACATTATGACTGAAAAAGAAAGTGACATAAGACAAGAATGTCACATACAGAATATTGTCAAATGAGGATAAAGACGCAGACCGGCCTGAAATGAGCATGTGGAATGAATAACACCCAAGAGACTGGCTAAAATAACACGCAAAATAAATTGGCAAACCACACTCACGAAGACCCAGACATGAAAGCTGCAAAAGCATTGGTTGAAGTAATGGGTATCAACATCTAGTGAAGAATAAGTGGGAAAAACAGGCCTTAGCCTATAACAAGCAGACAAAGCAGATATGTAACAAAAGATGGAAATGTTTTGTTATTTTTTGCAGTATTATTAGTTTTGAAAAACGGCATTATTTATTGTAAGCCACTACAAAACAAGCACACGATTTATTTGTATATAGTTTGAAAAATAAAATAAATCTGTTAAAATATTTTTGGTTTTGGACAAATCGATAGCTATATTTGAATTTGAACCAAGGTTCTGTTCGAAACATCAAATTTGCATTGTTATAATATAAAAATTCCGGATTTCGCCGGAAATATTGAATCAATTAATATAAAAATTCTGCAAATAAGTTCTATGTTACAAATGATTGTTTCATGGGAACTATTAGAATGTCTATGACGTTTTACTTTGTTCATTAGAACGAATAAAAAATAAGCAATGCCATTGAATGGTATTTGTTTGCATTATAGATCATTTATATCAGCGATAGTGTAATAATTAATAGTATGTTTAGAATGTGGTATTGTAGTATTATATTACTACCTAGACTGATTAAAAACTTTTTCTTCTAATACATACATAGCTTTTAGAGTGAAAAATTATATATATTTTTTTAATGAACACACGTGATGTTACATGAATGTTAATTCTATTATTCTATATTTTAAGATTTATTTTATTATTCTACACTTTATAAGAATGGAAAATCGTATTATCATACCCTAAGGGTAAATGTGTTAGGGGAGGATGTTTCTTCTTGTGCAATATATGTATCGGAGGTACAATAAGAGACAAGAACTGAAAGTACATATTATTTATTGATTTGTCCGTTACTTTGTGATAGTTCATTTTTTAAAAGGAATAAAGAATTTTTTACTTTGTTATCTATCACTTTTATTTGTAACAAAATTTGTGTGACTATAGTTTCGTAAAACGATTTTACATTCTCAAACACTACTTTAAAACTAAGGTTTTACAGATGTTTATCTATTCTATATACCTAATTTTATACTTTTATTGGGGTTAATTTTTTACAATATTTAAATCGTTTAATAGCTGTCTAGACGGATCTTTATTATATTTATAAATTTCAATAGCTTCTTAAATGTTTGATTTTTTACTTTTGGGCGCTGTATGTAAAATTTTCAAATTTTTAATCTCGGGAAATATATGTCCGGTATCTATGAAATGGTTCGGAAAATTAGAGTGTTGTTTCTTTAATATGTATGCAGATTTATGTTATTTGTATCTGGTCTGAACATTTCTGCCGATTTATCCAACATAGCAGGTACTGCACACGTTACAACTTAACATATAAACTCCCGATTTTGTATTTGCTGATGTTTTATCTTTGGCATTAAAAATTCATTTACTGGTTGATTGGGTGGTTTTAAACGCTATTTGCAAATTATATCTCCTCAAAGAGAGAGCTATTTGTTCTGAAATTGGACCGAAATATGAAATTTTACAGTACTTTTTATAATTTTTTTGTTTTACTTTTGGATATAATTATTGAATTAGTAATTGTTTCCGTTTTTTTATTTATTAAGTAACTAATTTCTTTTTCTTTGAAGCCGTTATTTTGTGCTATTAGTTTTGTTTTTTGCAGTTCAATTTTTCTATTATTTTCAGATAATGGAATTGTGAAAGCTCGGTGGATCATAGACTTATATGCAGCATATTTATGTGTAATTTGGTGGATTGATTGTTTTGTAATTGTTATATCTGAGTATGTGGGTTTTCTATAGATATTAAATTCTAGTTTATTATTTTGTTTGGATATTGAAAGGTCCAGAAAATTTATGGTTTGATTTTGTTCTTTTTCTAGTGTAAATTTTATTTTTGGAAGAATATTTTTTAAATGCTTTAATGTTCCTTCTATTTGTCTGTCATTTCCAGTATAATAAACCAAAATGTCGTCTACATATCTATACCAAAACAATATATTTTTTGCTTTATCCATTTTAAAAAAATTATGTTCCAAGTTTGACATAAAAAATTCTGATAATAAGGATGGTCTAGCAATGGGTTCCCCACTAAGCCCTTCTTAGTGGGGAACCCATTGCTAGACCATCCTTTTGTTTGTAAAAAACGTTATTAAATTGAAAATAATTTTCATTAATGCATAAGTTAAAGAGTTTTAAAATATCTGGCTTAATAATTGGATTGATGTTATTTTTTTATAAGTAAATTATCTATTAATAGTAGACAATCTTTGTTCGGAATATTCGGAAACATGTTAACGTCAAAGGATACTAGAACCTTGTTTTATTCCTTTTTTTTAAAGTACATAAGTACTGAAAATCATAAATTTTTGAGTATTAATAAAATTGTACAAAATTGGCTCCAAACAGTTTAAGTTACATAATCTGAAAGTTCGAAACGCCTGATAAATTTTCTTTGTATTTGTTCTTTGGATTTGTAACGTGTTTAACTTATTATGATAGTGAATCTCCATAAGATCACGTATAAAAGTTCGACAATTTTAAATTGCAATAACTGTTGAACGGCTTAGTCAATCGATTTGAAATTTTCACAGTGGTTTAAAAACTGAGTAAAACATATTCTGTCATATTTTTAAACGTTTTGTATTACTTTGACATGTCTCTAATACGCCCTTAAATTTTAAAATATTTATCATTACTAATTATCAACAATAAATAATATTTAGAGATTTTAATTAATATTTAAGTATTATTAAAAATTTCATGTTCGTAGTTCTAAAGATTTAAACCAAAAAGGTTTTGCGGAAAGTTAAAATTCTCAGCTTAATCACTACCAAAAGTTTTTTTTTCAAATTATTTGTTATTATTAATTTTATTCTAGATTATAGGTGAAATTTGCTCTTTCGTTTTTAATTATACATTATCTTCTAGCATTTATATTTATTTATTTTCCTTTTCAATGTTCTGTAAAGGAAATATATCCACAAATTTATGATTTTCAGTTTTTACATTTTCTACTTTTGCCTCCGACTGTACGTCCGACACATCCTTAAAACAGAACCAGAATATTTGATATATAGCATATCTGTCAAGACTCTCTCTATTTTCTTTTAGTCTTTGGTGTTTATGGGAAACAGGTAATTAGGGAGGTACAGAACACTGATTCGGTGGTGAATCAACAGGTGGGAGAAGTGTATCAAACTTGCGCCATGTTGATGAGATCACCTTAATTGCAGTCTTTGTGAAGAAAATGGTGCGATCTTTTAAAGCGATTGAAAAAATTGGCGAAAATTGAACAAATGTTTATTGACTAATCAAATTTTATCAACAGATTTCACACAGATACCTGACATTTCCTGTAAAAATGAGCTCATCCATATCGATGCATTCATAGATAATGACGGCGACTGTGAAGGCGAATTATAAAATGCTATTTGAAATGACGAAATCTGTATTAGCACGATTCATAAAGATCATTTTATTTTCAAACAGATTAAACAACGTATAACAAAACATATTATATTCTTGGTTCAGGAACATGGACACTAATACTACCTGCCGTAGGCGGTAGTATTAGTATCCAAACACATGCTGCGCATTCTTTGGGTTGTATACGAGCCAATTTCGCAATTATAGGAGAATTATATATAGACATATACAAAAGATTTCTCCTGCGAATTCATCAACGTATCCATATCTGCTTCAGCTACGTCATTAAGCGGGATGGTAGTATTTATAGGTTGAACAAATTAAGACACTAAGAAACTTATCAGTTGCAGGAATTACATTACGCTTTGTAAAGTTGCAGTCTCTTATAGCAGATGCAATAGCATTTGTTTATCATGAAATTCTGCAAAACAACTATAAACATCTATATGTGTACAACAATATTCATGCGATAGATGTTTTTTTTACATTATACTATGAAGGCATTAACGAAACAAAATCATTGACGGCTGAAACCATAGTGCAGAAACTTTTGTAATAACCTAGGTAACTAGCAATTATTTCAAAATTGTCCTGATCTGGAAAAAACAATTAAGGAAATTATATTTCCTGCCTCATTTTATGATTAATTGTTCCGTGTTTAACTGTTTTTCTGTCAATAATTATGGGAAAATTGTTCGACTTTGTCACAAAATGCCATGCATGCGTTTTTTTTAACAAATTACACAACGCTACTTGCTCTGTTTGTGTTATACAATTACAATTTTGTTTAAACCGATTATTATGTCAATTCTTCTATTGGAACCATTGGTGTGATGCACTAAACTTGAAGACATTTACCACTAAACACCAAAACACTTTTTTGAACTGCTCGACGCACGTTCCACATACCTTGAAATACCTAAGGGAGTTACTCGAGTTAAAAGGTTTTAATAACAAAATTGTTTCTGAGTACATCTCCTTAACAAGATTATGTATGAAGCAAAATTGTTTTCAGCTTAATAACAGGTTTTATGAACAACAAGAAGGAACGGCAATGGGCAATCCTCTGTCACCGTTCTTAGCCAACTTATTTATGAGTAAATTTGAAACCGAGGCAAAAGATGAATTCAGTTACTTTCCGAAGGTATGGTTAAGATATGTGGATGACATTTTTGCCATTTTCTATTCGAAAAATGAAAATTTAGATGATTTTATTAAAAACTTAAATAGTAAATCCGAAAATATAATATTCACGCATAAACTCGAAAACAACGATAGTTTAACATTTCTAGATGTGATAGTCAGTAGAATAAAAATAGGTTAGATTTTGATATTTTCAGAAAAACCACCACCACTTTGAGATACATTCCTAACGATTCAAATCATAGCTTTCAAAATAAGATGGCTAGTTTAAATTTTATGGTAAATAGATTAATTAATTTTCCTTTAAATAAAGATAATTATAATAAAAAATTAAAATTAATTAGGGAGGTATCTGAAGTAAATGGTTATAATAAGAACATTATAGATAAACTAATTAGAAAACATAAGTTCAGAAAAGTATTGAAAGAATCTTCGACTTTTCAAAAGGATCAGAACACAAAGAAATTCATGGTAATACCATTTGATGCCCAGTTGACAAGAGGACTAGACAAAATTTTGAAAAAAGTGGACATTAAGGTTGTGTACAAACCATATAATAAATTAAAAGAAGTTCTGGGTAATCCAAAGGATAAAGTAGAGTAGCATGAAAAGTCGGGTATTTACGAAATTAGTTGTCAAGACTGTGATCGAAGGTATATTGGGCAAACAAGATCCATATTGAAGATATAAAGAACATATTGCCCACATTAGATATGGGAGAAATGAAGAATCTTGTGTTACCCAACATGCAATCGAACATGACCACAGTATAGATATTAGTAATTTAAGACTAATTAAAAGTGTTAATAATAATAGGGCTTTGGATGCATATGAAAGCATTCAAATAGAAAAATGTAAGAAAATCATGAACCGAGATAAAGGACCGATTCCTTTCAGTCAACTTTTTCAATTATTAATGTAAGGCTTAGTACACTTCACGGTTCATGATTTTTACACGCTTCGTTAGGTATGGTTTTCATATAAATAGAACATAGTTTAGTTTTAGAATTAGATTAAATCATCTCCTGATTATGCTAACATGGTTAGCGAACCGTGCGTCGATCAGTTCCAAAAATGTTTAGCGGTAAATCTCTTCAAGTTTAGCGATTATTATGTCTTTATTTACAGAGAGTGGGTTTTCTAAAATGGCAGTTTGTGGATTAGAATACAGGAAATTGTCAGATGTTTAAAATAAGGATAAGATGGAACGGAGCAAGCCCTAAAGATTGGAAAACTATGTACATTCTCAATAAATATTATTTGAAAACATTAATTTATTCATAAAAATGTATTTTGTTGCCTTCAAAGTAAGTCCAATCGAGTGAAGTACAACTATGCCACCACTTGACGAAATCCATACATTGCTCATAGGCTGATTGAGGTATGGCCTTCAGCACCTTCAGTGAATTTTCTTTTACGGCCTCAATTAACTCAAAACATCTTCCCCGAAGTGGTAGTTTTGGCTTCGGGAACAGGAAAAAGTCACACGGGGTCATATTATGCAAGTGCGGTGCTTAGTCGATGACATTCATTGAATTTTTGGCCAAAAACTATTACAAAACGATAACTTTGAACGGGTCGTGATGACTTGACCAACCTTCCATAAATCTCACCGCACAACGCCGCAAATTGCGGATATGAAGCGCAAACGCCTCATGGCGCCAAAATAGTATTCCTTATTTTGTCTCTCTGGAAGAAATTCGGAGTGCACCACATCACAGTAATCGAAGAAAATTGTCAGTTTGCCCTTGATTTTCGAGTGATTTTGACACGATTATTTGGGTTAGGGTTCATTTTCGAGACATCATTCTGAAAACTGCTGATCAGTTTGCATATTGTACTCGTAAACCCATGTCCCTTACAATACGTTTCATGAAGGTAGGGTCCGTAGAAGCTCGGGAATCATGTCTTCAGCGACCTGCTTTCGATACTCTTTTTGGACAAAAGTGAGCTTTTTCGGAACCGGTCGTGTGGTGAAGCGTTTCTTGCTAAAAATATCGGGCTCCATTTTCTTGATTTTATGAAGGCCGACCAGATTGGGGCAAATCAACTACCACTTCTCGACACTCTTTGAATGCTTTATACCATTTACATACTTGTTTTTTTGATATGCATGTCTCATATTCTGCAACATTTTCAGCTATTCGACACAAGAAATTTCGTTTGACACATAACATTTAAGGAAAAGTCTGCTCAATATTTTTATTCATAATTAAATGGCATCACACACTTGACGTCGACTAATAAAACCGGCTGATGTAAACAATTTAGTTGATCTATCGCACTCAAAGGCATGACGCTGCCATCTTACAGAAAAATTAGAATTAAAGGATATGTTACGCGGGCTTTGTAAATGAAAAATTTCGGGTATTTTTTACATAGAATGTACGTTTAAACTTCAATTTTCCATTACCAAAACATATGATAGATTCATTTTTTCTTTTAATTATATTCACTACTTGTTAACAACTGATGAATATATTTTATGTATTCACCGGTAGCTTTGCCTGCGACGGTAAGCCAGTGGCTTCTCGTCGCTGTGCCGAAACCGCAGCTAGCGCGGTAGTTGGTTCGATTCCAGCTCTCGAATGGTTGTTTTTCTTTCTTTCTTCTGTTCGTATTATTTCCTACTCCACGTACACCACATATGCACGTACACTTACTTACTCACGGACGCATATAACTACACTTAAATGTCTGTCATTGTTTCTAGGCAAGAGTCCGACAACGAAAATCCGACAAGGAATTACTCCTCAGTCAAGCCAGTTAAAGGCCGGGTAAGACCGGATGCCTTCTAAAAAGAGTTCTACGTTGATCACTCATCAGTCGGTAGGCTTCCTGATCGACTTATGGGTAAGCACATAATCAAAGGTTGATAGCCTGAGGGGGGGGGGTGCTGACCTGTATTGTCGGTCGCTGATGACCGTGGTTCAAAACCCACGTTAAGTTGTAGGTTCAGTAGCTAAATAGCCTTAGTTACTGATGCGCCTCTAACTCTAAAATCTCTAAACCTTTATTGTATGTATTCATTTTGTTGTTCAAGTAACCATTTATGTGAACACTTATCATAGAAAAGTGTCTGAGACGTTTGTGAATATCTTCATCCGTATCATAAGCAGACTAAATATTCTTAAGAAACTACCAATAGTGATAATAATGACTTGAACTATAAGAGGATTTCTACATGGTTCTATACGTGTGACCTAAGGAATAGCTCAACAATTAGGCGAGTGTCTTGCTAAAAATCATTTTAAGCAAAAAAAAAAGTCATAGCCGGTCAAAAATCAAAGTCATGTTAACTACTTTTTCTAGAAGCTATGTTAGCCGCGGTGTCTAAAACGGCAGCCTGACGATATAGCAGTTAGCGTGGAGTGGGTTCGATTCCCGTTCTAGATATGGACTTTTTCTAAATGCTTGGGAATGATTCTAGGTAAAACTATAAAATCTGACATGGAGTCACTCTTTATTTACGCCAGTTCGAAGCTAAATAAGGCCGAATGCCTTCTGAGATGTTTTCTACGTTCGCCACATCGGTAGGCTTCTCGAGAGACTTATGACTGGGGTTTTTGGAAGCCAATAACACTGGTTCGGAAACCACGTTAAGCTGTAGGTCCGGTCGCTAAATAGCTTTCTCAGTTATTGAGAAGGCGCCTCTAACTTTAAAACTTTACTTTACTTTTACTATTTTCTTCGATTACAAGACTGTCAACACAGTTGTGTCATTACAGTTGTCAACACAGATTTTCTTTCAATTTCTTAATACAGAATTCGAATAAAAGGCCTAGATTTCGGAAAAAACAATTAATAATTTATATATCACAGTAACGTATCAACCAACCCTCCAATAATTACACAGACCTACAAAAGATTTTTTTTTGGAGCCTAGGATTTTTGAACTGATTTTAGCTATATTTGGTACGCTAATTTTAAATATAAAATCAGTTTTTCTATATCTGCTCTACTTTTTTAGATACATCCACTTATTTTTCAATGTTTTCTTCAATTCAATACATTCAAGTATGGGTGTACACCCACCAAAAGCACACGAAATATCCTTGCTTCTTGTGTCTCTGAAATAGCAAAGATAAAACACATCACTGGGTTAAAAAAGAGTGCCTAAAAGAGAAAACCTGGACTTTGGGGAAAAGAATATCATTAACGACCCCTTAACTGAATGAGAGAAAATCATTTTTCCTCCACTTCATATCAAGCTGGGCAAAATTTTCTGGGCAAACGCCAAGCTGTAAGCTATGTTGGACTAGTAAACAAGATGTTTAACAGTTTTAGATCTCTGATCTCTATTTACACAGCCACTTAGACCGTTTTCCTCAACATTTAGGAGGCAGTAGTGAGGAATAAGGTGAAAAGTTTCACCAGGATATTAAAACTATGCGGGACTGCTACCAAGGAAGTTGAGATACGCACATGATGGCAGATGACAGCTGGGGTTTAAAAAGGCTCTGTTCCAAAATACATTCATGAATGTCACAGAAAGGAAGCTTCTGAAGTGTTCGATGACTAGTTGGTTTCTTCGATGACTTTTTCCTCTGTCTTTGTATATAATAATATTTATATAATATAATAATAAACATTCAGTGTTTAGTTTTTTTTTTCGATAAATGGATTTAAAGTATATTTCTCTAATATTTCAGGGCATCAAATTCTTATGAAACCAGCTCCAAATACCCTGGCACCAAAACAACTGTTGGCCTGTGTTATCGATCAATTTTTTTATTAAAAATCAAATAAAACACATTCATAAGCACCATATTGACCAAATATATCACTGTGTGATTTATTTCTGTTCCGTAGATTGAGTAAGTACTTCGTGAACGCCCATTTTGAATACACAGAAGCTATTCGAGTGAATTCGTTGTCCGCTTTGCATGAAATCCAAGAAGTCGAATATGAAAACTGTTTCAAAAACTGAAAAGAAACATTGGAATAAGTGCATTACAGGGAGAGGGGAAAACTTTGAAAGAGATAAAATAAATCTAATATAGAAGTACATACAGAATAATTTTCTGGAGTTTGATACATTAAGAGACATACTCCCTGAAGATAGGGAAAACCCCTGCTAATATATCTCCACGAGATCTTTTCAAAATAACCAGGTATAACATAAAAATAATTGGACACGTAATCTATTTGAAACCAAAACTCGATAAAATAATTAAACAATCATTTTACTGAAACAATAGTTTTTAATCTTTTAATAACGTATGAAACGTGTTTTGATAAGGTAGACAATACTGCTTGGGCGATAAAAATTTTATCTCAATATAAGTCGAGCATAATTAATACTGCAATGTACAAATCTGAAGTCAAAAAAATAAAACACGAATTTCGGTTATTTCTTGTTAATTTTATGAACGATTTGAGAACGTTAGGTACGTATTTCTTACGTCATCAGTCTTTAATATTCATTTGTTTGCGTATTAATACCATATTATCTTTAAAAATCAAAACATAAACAAACTATCGTTTAAAAACATAATCCTTCTTTATGTTTTTGTTTCTCATAACAGGAATAACGCACTGTAATTTTTTTTCATTGATTTTTGATATGATGAAAACATATTTAATTTTATAAAAGTTTACTACCTTGTTTTTGTGATACAATCATTACTATTCAATATTAAACATAAATCAATATAAAAGCGATTAAAATTTAACGTTCTGAATATACGAGTGGATATCGATACAAACTAGATTCGAAAGTTTACTTACGTCGCTATGTAAACAAGATTAAAATTTTAACAAGTGCGTGATGATTTTAAAACCAGAAAGGCCGAAAGAAGAGGTGAAATCATAAGGATCTATCAGCCTACTTTCAACCTTTGAATAGAAAAGTAACAGGAACGAGCCTTGCCTATCTTTATGCACATATAAATGGCAAAATTAATTCGGAAGTTTACTCGCGTTGCTATGGAAACAAGATTAAAATTTTAACAAGTGCATGATGATTTTAAAACCAGAAAGGCCGAAAGAAGAGGTGAAATCATAAAGATCTATCAGCCTATTTTCAACCTTTGAATATAAAAGTAACAGGAATGAGCCTTGCCTATGTTTATCCACATATAAATGGCAAACTTAATTCGAAAGTTTACTCAGTAAACAAGATTAAAAATTTTAAAAAGTGCGTGATGATTTTAAATCCAGAAAGGCAGAAAAAAGAGGTGAAATCATAAAGATCTATCAGCCTACTTTTAAATATAAAAGTAACAAGAAAGACCCTTGCCTATCTTTATGCACATATAAATGGGGACGGAAACTGCCATATTGAAACACCATAGATGACTCATTGTTTTGGAATTTTGGTAGTTAGTTGACAACAACTTTAATAGTAGAGTTTAATAGTAGATTTGAGCAATTTTAATTTGCTTTAATTATTAATAAGTACCGAATAAGTATACTGGAATACTGTTTTTGTGTGTTCTAGTGTAAATACATATTAATATTTACTATATTGACAATAAAAACAATAATATCGGAAGTAAGGCAAACATACAAAATATGGTTAGTTGTGGGTATTGTGGTTGTTCAATGACACGAAAAACTATAACTTCAGAAGGAACATTACATAGGTAAGTGCTTTTAATTCTACATTTGTCAATTATTTAGAAATAAAAACGTAATTTGTTTGAATGACATTTTAAGGTTATGAAGTCAACAAATCGCCTGGTATGCATAGACGTACTCAAATTGATATTAGCTAAAATAATATAATTATATATATATAATTATATATATATATATATATATATATATATATATATATATATATATATATATATATATATATATATATATATATATATATATATGTTATGTTCTAAAATATTTAGCTTTCTAAGATACTGGGTCTTAAAAATTCAGATTATTTCTTAGTTTTCGTTTGATAACATATTAAAGTAACATATATATATATATATATATATATATATATATATATATATATATATATATATATATATATATATATATATATATATATATAATATGTTACTTTACTTCTATAATAATATAGTGTTAACATTTTTTATAATCCTATTTTTTTTTCAGAAATTATTCAACTAATAAATGTAAATGTTACTTCCATTTTGATTTGGATTTCATATTATTAAACTAGTTTATCTTAGGTTTCCTTAGTTTATCTTAGGTTTCCTAAAGATCCAAATAAAAAAACACACTAGATTAATTTTATTACAAAGCCAGACTTTATTCCAAACCGCAGTTTTTTATGTTCTCATCATTTTGCTGAGGATTGTTTTGAGCTAACATCTAAGGTAAAAGTGAGACTACTATCAAATGCTTTTCCAACAATTGAAGTGGACCGTTTAAAATATGTAATTTTTTTATTTTATCATTTTGATAAACATCTTTCGTAGCATATATTCTTGAAAGTTAGCTTTTCTGATTGTTGTAGAAAATGATTTTATATCTCTCACTTTAGTTTATTTATTGACTATTTACACTACAATAATTAATTATATTTGTAAAAACGCTGTAGTAGATGAAAAAATTAATTTTAAATTCATTGCGTTAGGAAATTCGTTGTATATATACAAAGTTAATTTTGTTCAAGGAACAATAAACACTAAACAACTAAATACAGAAAGGATATTTATAATTTAATAATAAATAATTTTGTAAATATTACGGTTTATTTAATTTACGAATATGAACATCAACTCAGTACAAAATGCAACTGATTACCTAACCAATTTTTGGAAATGATATTATTTTATGACAGGAGATTCGAATTTACTAATAACTTTTTGTCGAATTGGTGTCTTTTATGTGACACTTTACTCTTTAAAAAAAATATTTTTTTTAATTAATTTAAATTTTTACATTTTCGTAGGACAGCAATCAACATCATCAACGGATTATATTACTCATCTTCTAAAACTATTTTAATTTAAATTTAAAATTGAGAACTAAATAGTTGTTGACATTTTCTGCCGTAACTAGTAAGTCTTCATTAATTTAACTAACTTATCGTAATTATAATTATACAATAATTTATTGTTTTAAATAACCGTAAACTTTTATCAGTTTCTTGTGTTTATTCATACTGCCCTAAGCCACTGCTAAACCGGAAACTGTAGTCGGCCGTATTGAGCTACCATTCTGGTCAAACTTACAGAACCATATGTTCTTTCCTGTAGTTTTATATTCAAAGTTTTCAACAATGTTAAAGCTGTATGAAAAGCTTTACCTACAACCACACCACCATTTCAATTATGTATAACTTAAAAAAAACAAGACAAACTTTTGTTTTATAATATACTTACTTCGTCCGTAAATGTGTTTCTGTTAAATGTGTATATTGTATTGTTCAGCTTGTTGCCTTATTATTTCTTCAAGAATCCCCATAAAAAATGACCCGGAGGAATCAAATCAATTATGCATGAAAATTGTTAATTTGATGGAGGAGGTTCATAATGGTATTACAGAATTCTTATCGCTTGAACAATTTGAATATTATAGGGAAATATTTGCAGGTCAGTTTCCCTAGTTGTAGTCAGCAACCCTAGGTCTAGTGGAACAAAAGTATATTAAGAGCTCATCTGCGTATATCTGTATTTCACGTCAGTTCCAATATACTGCCCTATTCTTTTAATGGCGATATTAAAAAGTAAGGGGGTTAGTACGAAACCTTGAGGAATCCCATTGGTTATTGGAAATCGCCCAGAAACAGTATCGCCTATGTCGTCCAATCCCCATTTACTAGCGACTTCTGCACACTTTATCCCACATCTGCAATATTTTTAGTGCTTCGCACTGCTCCTTTGATGCTAGGTCCATTCCTAACTGCTTTCAATTCTTGATGTTGCTTGAATAAATGAAATATTGTTGTTTTATGAGACAGGTTGAGTTGCAATAATTTAATTGTTTTTTAAAATTTTAATTAGAAATATTTCGTTCTGTTATCATATGTTTAATCATATTAAAACTTGCACGTGTGCATTATACAACAGTCAAACCTAAATAGTCAACAATATCATGAAAAAAATTGCACCAAAACAAAATGATAGCGTGATACTTGCTTCATCTTTTACCTGATCATCAATTTGGTTTCCGGAAGGATCATTCCACTATCGAGCCGGTTCACAGAATAATTTCTAAAATTAGGTAAGCCTTTGATAACCAAAGTTATCGCGCAGCAGCATTTCTTAGTATTGAATGGACCCTCAATTTGAAAAAATCAAATTTCCTCACAATATATTCGAAATATTAAAATCATACCTGCAAGACAAACATGTTCCAGTGAATCTTCAAGACGAATAAACTACACTTCTACCAATAAAATCTGGAGTCCCCCATGAAAATATACTGGGACCGGTACTGTACCTGATTTATATAGCTAATTTACCTATTAGTATCAATCACATCAGAATTTGTAGATGACACGGTTATCCTAACCGTATACAAAACATCGAGAATAATATCATATATATTACAAGATAGTTTAGACAAAATACAAATATGGTTAAAAAAGTGAATAAAAAAGCGAATAAAAGCATAGTCAGGGTATGTGATCTTCACACTTGTTAATAAAAGGTGTTTATCTACAAAAGTAATTTAAAACCATAAAATAAATCTGAACATATAGGATACAGCTGTGTGAACCAGTCTCTAATTTCAATATCGAAATTCTAAAATGAATAATTACAGACTCTCCGTGGTTCATGGAGACCAATGCAGTCATCAGTCGTAACCTTAGCGTAGTGAGTGTAAAATAGAAAATATACAAGTATAGTGTGCGCTATTCACACAAAGTTTGATAACCCAAATCCGTAGAAGAGTAAACTCTCCGTTTTTAAATTAGTATAAAGTAAAAAGTAATCTAAAATGCTTACAAATAGTTACGATAGGATTTTGACTGCTAATGGTGGCCATATTTGATTTCCAATTTCTGACATTTGCAGTCAATTGTTTTCAGTAAGGTTTGCCATTTCACCGTGAGCAAGTTTTCATTGCCACAACGTTTGGAAATTATCCTTTTTAATGAAACTTTTTATCAAAATTCGAGAAGTTTTGTTGCTACTCAAAGAGCATTTCGTTCAAAACACGGTCGCCATTCTGCTCCTTCTTATTAAGCCATCCGCCGTATAACTGATCAGTTTGAACGTGAATTTAGTCTTAGACTATTTTGTTGAGGGCTATGTTAAATCACAGGTTTACACCAACAAACCCAAGACACTTGATGAACTTGGAGCCAACATTCGAGCAACCTTAGTCGCCATACCATCCGAATCTATCGAGTGATTGAAAATTGGACCAATCGGATCAACCAGTGCAAAAAGAGTGGAGGAGGTCACTTGAACGATGTTTTGTTTAAATCAAAATTGTCATAAAAAGCAAAAACACAGTTTACACCACTACGTCCAACAGTGGACTTCTGTGGCCTCATGATGGACGGATGGATGAGATGAAGTAAATGCCCTCTAGTGAGACATTAATTATAGGATTAAACTTTAAATAGGAGAAAGCTAATGAGTTGCCTTCCAAATACCATGATATTCAATCATCTTAATTACTGAATGTCCTCAGTAAGATAGATTGTAAGATTATGATGAAAAATTAGTATAGTTTATACATCAAGTACCAAGTTATGAAACAATTGTCAGAGAACACAACTGAATTCTTGATTTTGAATGGAGAAAAAAATATGTCAAATGTGAAAGGTAATATGTAAAATCGATCTTTGGGGGTAAATGACACATATTTATCAAAATTTAGGACCCAAATTGTGGATACACGATATCGAAACTTTCCTCAAGGAATTTTGTTTTTGAAGTTTTTGACTACATTTGGCACTTGACAATTGCTGAGGTCCTAGTCTCGTGAGGTCGGTCAGTTAATTTAGCTTATTTGAATAAGTTGAAAATAGTGCAGATTTATTGCACTTGTACGACTACAGTATCATAGTATAGCACCCCAGTGTTAGACCTTCTTCGCCGGATCTTGCGCCGTGCAACTTCTATCTCTTTCCTAAGGTGAAATCTGCATTAAAAGTAACAAGATTTGAGTCCGTTGAAGCTGTGAAAGAGAAAGCGGCACGTATACTGAAAAGCTGACAGAAGAAGAATTCTAGCACTGTTTCGAACAATGGACGATTTGCATGGAATGTTGTAAGGATAGAGGAGGGGTGTATATTGAGGGTGATAATAATGACATCAAAACAGGTGTAACATCAAAATAAAATATTTTACGTCGGTCTCGTTATTTAATAGTCACACCTGGTATAGCGCTGTAAGAGCGGTACGATTCTTTTTGTTACCACACTCAAATCAGTACTGGTTCTAATACTATCTAGTAAGCTTTGTTAAAATAAGAACGTATGAGTGTTGCTTGAAAATATTCTAGGGTGCCTTAAGGACCTCAGCACAATTAAGGACCTAATTTATGACACAACTACATACTCACCTCATTTATAATCCAGTACTACTTATTTTGCTATTTTGGTCATTAACATTAATATAATTTTATTTGAACTACGTTGGGTCGTCTGTGTTCTAAGGAATTTCTTTTTTGTTTTCATATCTAGAATTTTCCTCTAAGTCAATATTAAAATTAATTTGACCTTGACTTCCGTACAAAAAAAAAAACAATATGGAAACGCAACTGTTATTAAAACAGGTTTATTTGAGACCTACAGGTCTTTGATGAAAACCAATGGTATTGCGTAGTATATCGAAAAATAAAAATGATAACCACTCAAAAGAAAGCTATATACATATTTGAAAATAATTGGTTGACCGTTTCATGACGATTGATAAGGAAAAATGCTCCGTTTAGAAAATCCCTGGGTTTGGTTCTTAGTTTGTCGTTACTCGCCTGTGTGAAAACAACATTGGGGAGGACTTGTAAAATTTGTCGGTGTTTCTTAAGTGATACATTTGTTAGTGCCTAAAAAGTGTTAATTAAGTATTGGTTTATTTATAATTATTATAATTTTTTTATGTTTGGTTAGCATACAGTGCGATATTCGTATTGTTGCTTTTAATTTTAACAATTCTTATATTATTTTTTTTGTAATAACTTTATAAATAGTATTTCTGATTAATATAAATTTACAGAACGGTTTTAACATTAGTTTATAGATAACAGTTATAAATAAACTTCGCGATAAATAAAATTTAATTTATTATACATACTACAATGATTAACAAGTGAGGTGATTTTTTAAATATAACACAAACCATTTAGTTCTTCCAAATTTATTTAGTCTCATTCAAAGTGCAATCTTACTGCAATACAGTTGACATGACAGAAATTGAATGAAAATGAAAAAATAATTGTCTTTAATATTTGACAGATGTCATATCATTTGAGTTGTTGCGTTAGAAATTAAAGCGTTTTTTGAATTTGTTTAAAAAAATGTTGATGATTTGTTAAAACTGATTGATTTATCGAGCAGATCTAAGAATTTTCTTTAAATTTTCTCTAAAAAACTAACTTTCTTATGCTAATACACTAAAAATGTTAAGAAAGTAACGATGAAGTTATGTCAAAAATACTGTTTGTTAGTGGTATAGGTGCTTTAGTGATGGTAGAGAAGCAGTTGAAGTTGAAACTCATTCAGAATGACATGACATATAAACATTGTAGATTTTACTGCATCAAGATCATGCATCATTGCACTCCACAATAATTGTTCGTAAATTTTTCCCTAACAATCAAACAAAAGCCATTCCACAAGCACCATTTCCACCAGATTTTCTTATTCGCTCGATGAAGAAACCTCTTTGTGGACGCCGTTTTCAGTCCATAGAAGCAATTCAAGAGTGTTTTCTGGTCGCTTTGATGGAATTGCCAGAAGTTGAGTACCAAAACTGTTTCGAAAACTGTAGATAATGTTGGAATAGGTGGATTACAGTGAAAAGGGATTTCTTTGAAGGAGACAACACGTTTAACTTTTATTTACAATACTGTTCAAAATTATTCATAGTGAAAAAATCATTGCCAAGATATCAATTAAGATAATATCAAAAATGTATATGAATTTAAAAACGATATTGTAACTTGCCTGAGATGCATCAGCACTCCTAGCATATAGTTTGGATCGTGCACCCTCTGATTATGACTTTTTTAATTATTTATCCCGGTCAAAAGAACTTATATTAAATTTAAACGGACAAGAATTCGAAAAGATTAAAACCCAAATATTGCAGCCTTCAGAAACATTAAAACAGCGTTGTCGTTGCGTGTTTCTAAATTTACGTACAAATAGAAAAATAAAAAAAGCCAGAACAAACATATCTGTGAACTTTATAAAACCCTTTTTTTGTATTGACTCGTTAGAATAGCTGAAAAATACTTGTCTTCGTTTGTTTTCAGAAATGGTTTTAATCAGTGTACATCACCTGTGACCTGGGTAAATAGTATTACCTAAAGGCTTGTTATTACCCCATTGTTGGGCAAACAATGTTTTTAAGACGTATATTCTTATATATTTTAATTTTGCGTGATAATTTATTGTTAACATAGCACATCGTTTTATGAATTGCAAAGACGTATAGAAATTATTTCTGATGTGTTTTTGCAGGTGTTAAAGTGTCACCAAGATACTTAAGTTGATTGAAGATGACAGATGGTGAATATATATTACCTCGGTGAGTAAATCATAATCAGTTTTTGATTAATTTAGTTTTTGCTCTTATTTACATTTTACGAAAGGCATTTACAAACACTTTAGTGTTAGATACCTCTTTTAAAAATATATTTATAAAATGTTTATCATGTGTAGTTGTTTGAGCAACATAAGATAGCGCAGAAAAATGTATGTTTAGCTCATCTATTGTAGATTCTATTGCAATATAATTCATACCATCTTATGCCTATATTCGTCTATTAATAAGATGTTTTTGTTTTCATTTATGTTATCGCTATTTTGTAATAGTTTATTCTTAAAATGTGCGTCAAACATTTCGAAATGTTCATCGAGCATGTTTACTTTTTGAGATTATGTTTGTGTTATAACCATAAAAACATATTGAAAGATTTCGGAATGGGTCGAAGTTATTTGGACTCAAATCGGGAAAATATGGGATATGGTAGTGAATAACCATATTTTTTTGCTCAATAAATTATAGCAAAAGCTGCTTTGTGAACAGGAGTGAACTTTTCGATTGTTGAGGTTAGAATCGTTTTTGATGGACCTGATTTGAATCATCTTTATTAATCTCTCTACAACCAAGGAATATTGTCCTCAATCCCCTTTAAAAATATTCTAACGGCTCATTTGATAACTACACCTAGACAAAAAGAAACTGCATCTGGAAAATGTCCCCATAACTAAAATTATAAATAAAACTATTTGTGAATTTTCTCTAGTTTTATTTTTAATGTTTAAAATGCACGAGCTTGTTTAATTTAGGAAAAAAAATGAAAATATATTACAAATTAAGTTTTGATTAATCATGTTCTAATTAAAAAATCAGTGCTAGGTTAGATTATCAATTGACAGATGTCAATTATGTCATAATGAGTTTTAATAGTTAATTTTATAGTTATTTTGAATCTAAAAAATTAATCCTTCATATAATTTTCTTGTGGTTAATTTCTAAAAATAAATAATTTTCAGGGTCATAAACGGAGATAATGGTTTAAAACATATTTCGGTCATCGACATTGAGTCCACTCCGGAAAAACACACTGCTGAAGAATTGGTGGCAAATGCACGAAAGATTTTTAATACCGGCAAAACAAAATCTTACGAGTTCCGCGTACATCAACTAAGACAAATTCAAAAGTTCTTGAAGGAGAATGGAGAAGAAATTTGCGAAGCGGTATATGCGGATTTCAGGTGAGATATATTAAACTGTTTTTCAATTTAGGTTAATTTTATATGATACATGGTATGACACAAAAATTAAGATGGCTTTTGTTTTAAAAATTCACGTACCTTACGTATCAATACAACTTTGGTTTTTAAGTTGATCTAACTGTTCTTGATGTCTGACAGAAGTTTCATATCTTTTGCGCTTGTTAGAAAGTATATCATCTTTTGTAACTGGTAAAAAATTTGTTGGCAATTTTTTCAATTGGATTTACACAAATTTTTGTCTAAAAAACCAAATTTCTTGTGCTGACGTATTAAAATTGTTATTAAAGTATTACGACGATGACTATACTATGTCAAACAAATGTTGTGTACAAGCTGGTACAAGTGGTATAATGATTTTAGTAATGGTAGACAAGTAGTTGATGAACCTGGTTCAGAAAGACCTTCCTCGTCAAGTCACGAAGATAACATTACCAAAATCAACCAGCTTGTACAAAGTAATTGCTGGTAAACCTAGCTGTAAACATCCAGATTTATGGCAAGACCGTTTACGGTTTTTAAATCACATCTACGCCGTCTATACCATTCCTAAACACCATATTCCTCGATTGAATAAACCACTCTGTGAATGCCGGTCTGAGTCTATAGAATATAATCTATAGCCATTCAACGAGTTTGCTGGCTGCTCCGAAGGAAAATATAAAAACTGTTTCGAAATCTGGAAAAAGTATTGGAATAAGTATATTGCAGTGAATGAACCTTACTTTCAAGGGAACAAAACAGATTTGAATGAATATAGAAATACTTTAAGCCCGTAATAAAAGGTTATCAAACAAGTACTATATATTTTTGTAAAAACTTCTATTTCCGCCAAAATTAACATTTGTATTTAGTATTGTTGAACAAATCATCATGAAAATATATACAGTTACACAGCGAATTCAAATTATTTAAATTTATTACAAAAATAATGATTCTATTCGGGTTACGTTTTGCGCTCTACGTGAAATGTATAGTCAACATAATTCATCTACAGGGCTTACTATTACTTTTACTTCAAACTTACTACTTACTTACTACAAATTTACTTCAAAAGTTTGAATCAAACGGTAGTGTTTGTGATGGTAAGAATCCAGTCCATCAAAAACTTAAACGTATTGCTGAAAAAATCGATGTTGTGAACAAAAGTGGGAATGAAAATCCAGAATAATCAATTACACGTCGTTTTCAAGAACTTGGGCTTTTTTGGGGTATTACATGGGATATTCGTTTAACCCAAGAACTCAAACCAAATGGCCATTTCTTGCGTAGAAATTTTGCTAATTGGGCTTTAGAACAGCTTGAAACAGATCCATTATTGAAGCTCATTTTTGGTTAAATTGCTTCGTAAATAAATAAAATAGTTACATTTGAACTGAAGAAAACCAACATGTTGTTCTTGAAACACCTTTACATCTACAAAAATTAACAATTTGGTTTGGTTTATGGTCTGGAGATGTAATTGGACTATACTTAGCTGTAAAACAAAATTGGAAATGCAGTTACTATCAATGCAGAACGCTACAAAAACATGATGACTGCTTTTTTCTGGCATAAACTGGATGAATTTGATCTGGAATTTCAACAAGATGGTAAAACATGCTGCACATCTCGTGACGCAATCAATTTATCGAAATAAAAGTTTAATTCTATGATTATTTTTTAATAAACCACAAACACTCAATGATCTTAAACCAAACATTCGTGTCATTGGTGAAATAAATGCATATTTATGCGACAAAGTGATCAAAAATTGGTACTCCAGAATATAATTTTAAAAAAAGTCCAGAGGAGGTCATTTACATGAAATTATTTTGAAATTAAAATGCGATGAACAAATATTTAAAATAAAAAACAGCATAGATTTGTATCTTATACAGTTTTGTTTTTATTCCAAACTATCTGACCCGACAAACGTTGTCCTGTCCAAATTTCAATAAATTTGTTTGTAAAAAGCTATGCTAGAAATGTGTAAACAGAGTAAAAATGTCTTTGTTTGTCTGTTTTTCGTTTGTTTTCTTGCACGATCATTCAAATTCATTGTCACGCCATTGGTGATAACTGATGATGATGATGATGATGGGTGATTCACTTCTTATTGGAGGGATTGCAATGCTATTAAATTGTCAATTTAATTAAATTGTATCGATTGTGAGACAATGTACGATGCGAAGAAGAATCAAAATTCAACCGATAATAGACAATTGATTCACTTTGTTGTATTTCGTAGGTAAATCTGTAAATTTGTTTCAGATAAAATGACGAAACTTAATTCATTTCATGAAACGATTGCGATGAACTTACAACAGAATCACAATTCAACTGATAATAAACAACTGAATCAATTTTTCGTCTCCATGTAACCGATTGGTTTGATTCACAATTTGACAATCAGCTTTCAAACGACCTTTGTGCGCCTAGCAAAATAAATTGCAATTGAAATAAAATAACTAGATTTGTTGAACAGATCGCGAAACAACACAAAAGTAAAAACAAATGTAATTTTATTTTAATTTCGGCTGGAATGCGCTTTTCCAAATTTTTCTCTAGATCTTCCAGATTTTTTTTTCAGTTGAAAACATTCAATTGAGTTATTTTCATTCCGGGAGCAAAACGAACAAAACCAAAAAAACAATGAATCAATATGTCGTTCCTATCGTCAGTTATGATCAAGAGTGCATATAAAAATTATAATTTTTGTATTTTGTCCGAATTTTCCGAATTTCCTTTGTAATTGTCTCGATTTTTTTTTCTGAAAACTTTTGCCAGACCGTAACGAACAAAACAAAAAAAAAGAATTACATATATCCATCGTTCCATTCGTGAGTTATGGTCTTGAGTTCATACAAAAAACCCATAAAAAACACTTTCAGTTTTTCCAGAATTTTCCAATTTTCCGGTCAACTTTTCTAATTTTTCTTTGTCTAAAATCAATATCCACGCGCCATGGTCCGTGAGATAGCAGATAAGTTAAATGTTGGCAAATTAATAGTTTTTACCATCTGAAAAAAAAATAGTTGAATGGGCGATACGATGAATGGATCTCTCGAGCCTAACAAGCGAAATCTGCTGAACTGAATGTCTTCGTGTGATCTTTTGCTAAAAATAAAATCTGAGACTCTATTTCTGCTAACTGTTGTTGAAAAGTGGATTGTGTGCAACACCCTGCGATAAAAAAATCATGGGGTTTGCCAGGGTAAACGGTTTTAAGCCCTCATCCGAAGAAAATTATGCTTTGCATTTGGTTGGATTGGAAGGGAATCTTCTACGCAATTAAACTATCAATGAAAGGAGCAATTGAAGAAAAAAGACCGAAATTAGCAAACAGGAAAGAAGGCGTGATTCATAATGACAATGCTTGAGCACACATTTCAATCAGGGTCCAGCAATAATTGTTGAGCTTTAATTTTACCTCATCCGCCGTACTCACCGGACATCGCACCCTCGGATTACCAACTATTCCGCTCGCTACAAAATTGTTTAAATGGGAAATATTTTAAAATAGAATATGAGATGAAAACCTGTTGATATTTTATGGTAATAAAGATGCTAATTTTTGACAAATTGACAAAAAAGCTACATTTCAAAAAGTTCTAAATAATGTTGCTAGTTCCATAATAGATAAAATAAATATTTAGATACACTGTTAGCGTTTCTCGACAAACTTTCCGCACAAACGGATACATAAACAAAAACTCTATAAATATTTTAATGAGAAACTATAAAGAAATAATCAATAATGTTATAACCATAGTTTCGTTTGAGTTAAGTAAACAATTTATTTAAATAATTGTTATTCGATTGCCAGATAATTTTACTTGAACTACTTTTAATTACAGAAGTATAGAATGATATGAAAAATAAGGTGCTTTTTTAAATAATTTATAATCATTTTCAATTTGATATTCAATAAATAGGAAGGTACTGTAAAAAAATATCCAGATTTTTTTTTTACTTAATTAATATAGAATACCGATGTATTTAAAATTTAGTACTATTGTTTTATTCGAAAAGTACTTTCGTTTATTTTCTATAAAACAAAAAATTAATGTTACGAAAATCACTTTATTTATACATTGGCCATTTTACTTAATATGATTCCACTATCAAAAGACTGATATTTTTTCGCGAAATACTGTCTTTTCAGAACTGAATGTAAGCGCCTGATACGTTAAGTATGGCATTTAATGAGTCATAGTTGACAAATGGTATAGCCATTTGGTCACACTTGCACCACATCTGCCAGATCAAGAACTTTTCGAACGACCCTCATATTTTTTGATATTTTTTAGGAAACCTGCCCATGAAACATACGTCCTTGAACTTGATCTTCTGGTGAGTGAAATAGATTATTTCGTACAACACCTAAAAGAATGGATGCGTCCAGAAAAGCCCGAAAAACCCATGCTAAATATGTTGGATGAAATAAGGATCTACTCGGATCCTCTTGGTGTTGTCCTGGTGATTGGAGCTTGGAATTATCCAATCTATTTGACTCTCGGTCCAGTTTTAGGTAAGTCATCTACATTTATATAAAAAATTGATAACTCGATTCAAGAAAAATGAAACAACTAGACGAGAATTAAATTCTTTAATTTATTGCCGGGAGACATATTTTTTAATATTGCGTTTTCAATTTTTTTTGAAGTGAGTTATTTACGTACAAAAATTATTATTCCTAATATGGCAGAAAATATTTGAGATATTTCAAAACCATTTTGTTTTTCACTATAATCTCCTAAACAATCAGTAAGTTTGTGTATGCTGGTGCTTCGATGCCTGTGACAAAAATGTAATTTCTTCATCAATATAAAAATGAGGTTTCCGTAAAGGTTTTCTCAGTTTAGGAACTAAAATATATTTGATGGACGCCAGATCTGGAGAATAGGGAGCCGGTTTGAACATTCCGAAACCAGCGTTACGGATTGCAGCCATGTAATGGCTATGAAATAGAGAGTTACAGTGAAGTAAAGCGCATCAGCTCAATTATTTCGCCTTTTTCCCTCTATTACTTCATAACTTTTTTATATAAAATTATATAAAATCAGCATAAGAATGATCTATTTTGATGTGTCAAATAATTAACAAGCAGAACCTCTTCAGTATCCCCAAAAAACTATCGCTATGATTTCTAGATCAGAACGATGTATCCACTGTGTTTGGCTTTTATCGACTACGAAAAAATATTTGAATCAATCTCAAATCAGACCATAATGGATACATTGCTTAGCCAGGGCATAGACCAATCATATGTAAACCTGTTGGGTATAACAATTCACCTTGATGATACTGAAGTTCGCATTAATGTAGAGCGAGGTGTACGGCAGGATGACGCAACATCGCCTATTCTTTTCTCGGCCTGCCTTGAAGAAGTATTCCGTAATCTGGATTAGGAATAGGATGATATAAAGATCAATGGTGCAGACTTACACCATCTTAGATTTGCAGATGATAGCGTTCTCATTTCACAAGACGCAGAGTAGCTGCAAAAATGCATATAAGAGCTGCAAAAGGCTGGCGAACCATTTGGCTTAAAAATAAACCTAAAAAAGATTCAGGATATGTTCAAGAAATTTACTGAGGGCAGAAGAATTTTAGTTTTAAGAAAGGATTTAGAGATTGTTGGAGATTGTGGACCACTTTATATATCTTGGGCAAAGGATTTCAGTGGAGGGGGAACTTCCACTTTGCCTGAAAAGAAAAGTCCGATCAATTTGTCCAGCCCGTTATGACATACGTAAGTGAAACCTGGACACTCATCGCAATCAATTCAAAAACTTCGGATAGCACATAGAGGACTGGGGTATATATATATATATATGTTATATACCGTGTGTCCCAGCCAAATGGAATAAATTCGTTAATAAATAAATGGGGGCGTGTTCGAATGTTCGAAAAAACGCTCGAACACGTCGATTGGTATTTTTAGATGCGCATTTTTTTCAACAAAAATTTTTTATACAGGGTGTGTCATGTAACAGTGGCCAATACCAACTTTCTTATTTTAAATACAACACTCTGTATATTATTTAATTTTTGGATTCTTCAGGAAATTCTAGACATATTTCATGTAAAATATCCTAGACTTATCTTCAACTGTTTCGGAAATATTAAGTAATTCTTCAAACATTATCAGCAAATAAGCAAAGATAAAAAATCAGGTTTTCAAAGGTAGGTATTTGTTGTATGAAACGTCAAAAAAATCAACGTGCCTTTTAAATTAGTTTTCTATGGCGTGTGTGATTCATTTGATTTAAACATGGTGTATTTATTAGAGAGTCATAAAATAACTATCTTAATGATGATAGGTTATGGAGATAGCACACGAACTCAAGCCGAAATTATTCGTCTCTTTAGGGAAAAATATCCTGACTTACCACCCATATCCCAAGGTACAGTAAGTAAAGTTGAAAAACAATTTAGAGAACTGGGACACGTGAGACAAATTAAGAAGGAAGCAGTGTCGTTGACCGATAACAAAAAATTGGATGTATGCTTGCATTCCAAGACAATCCGTATACCTCAACACGACAAGTTGCCTTGGAAAACAATGTTGGTCGCTCTTCGGTTGCCAGAATATTGAAAAAAAAATAAAATACATCCGTATAAGCTACAGCCTACTCAAGAGCTTAGTGAAGACGACTTCGACAGGAAAATGGAGTTTTGCGAACAAATGATGCACAGAATAGACAACAAGCTTCTGAGAGTGGAAAACGTTTTATTTTCTGATGAATCTACTTTTACTCTTCATGGGCATGTCAATTGCCAGAACTGTCGTTATTGGTCGAGAGGAAATCCTCACTGGATGTGGAAAATTCACACACAAAGACCTGAAAAGATTAATGTCTGGGCAGGTATTATAGGAGATCAAATAATTGGTCCAATATTTTTCGATCAAAATTTAAATAGGGTAAATTACTTAGACTTTCTCCAAAATCAGCTCATTCCAAATCTTATAAATTTGTACCCTAATAGAAGAAATCCTCAATTGCTAGCCGACATAATTTGGTTCCAACAAGATGGAGCACCCCTTCATTATCAAGTTAATGTGCGGCAGTACCTCGATAATATGTTTCCAAATCGATGGATTGGGAGGAGAGGGCCACTAGAAAGGACTGTTGGATTTTTTTTATGGGGATATCTCAAAAGCGTCGTATACAAAACCAAGCCACAAGATCTGAATGATTTAAGAGGACGCATTACCGACAGCATTAGGTCAATTACGCCACAAACATTAAATAATGTCAGGAATCAGTTTTACTTGAGGTTGGGTGTTGCCAGGACGTACAGGGTTTACAACTCGAGCATTTGTTACATTAAATGTTTTAAATAAAAAATACAAAAACTAAATAGTCTTGAAATTTCCACAATTTTGTTTACAGTGTTAAAAAAAGTGTAGTTGCGCATTTTTTCCAACAAAAACCTTTTATACAGGGTATGTCATATCACAGAGGCCAATACCATCTTTCTATTGTGTGTTGTAGGGAATTTCTGTAATCAAATAATTTTCAAAAAAAAAATCAAAAAAATCAGTTAATTTTTGCAATAAATCTGAAAACACTTAATATTTCCGAAACAGTTGAAGACAAGTCTAGGATATTTTACATGAAATATGTCTAGAATTTCCTGAAGAATCCAAAAATGAAATAATAGACAGGGTGTTGTATTTAAAATAAGGAAGTTGGTATTGGCCACTGTTACATGACACACCCTGTATAAAAAAAAATTTATAGAAAAAAATGCGTATCTAAATATACCAATCGACGTGTTCGAGCGTTTTTTCGAACACGCTCCCATTTATTTATTAACGAATTAATTCCATTTGGCTGGGACACATATATATATATACGGTATATATATATATATATATATATATATATATATATATATATATATATATATATATATATATATATATATATATATTATTCACGTGTGGGCCCTGGTGGACCACGCGAAGTACAATTAGAGGCGTTTGTTGTTATTAGCCTTCCTTTGAGCCCATACTAATTTCATTCTTTAGCTATGAGCTTTTTTCCTTTCGTCAGACCAAGTTATTCCAGTCTTCCTACATTTTTTTCTCTGGCCAACCTTCCAAACGTTAACCTTATGTCTGAAACAGCCTCTATCCTGAATTTCACTTTGTGTAATATTTGCTGATCTTAGGTCCTCTTTAATTCCCGCAATCCATTTAATTATTTCTACTTTAGCTCTACTCCTATTTTCATAAAATTCGACTATTTGTCTAGTTAGCCTACTCAGATTCATCCGTTTGATGTGTCCGTAAAACTTAAGTCTTCTTTTTCTCATATCGCTATGTATATCTGTGTATTGTTTGATTTCTTGGTTTTCTCGAAGTCGGTATGTTGTGATATTTATTTGTTTGGGGCCTAGGATTTTTCTTATGATTTTTCTTTCTTTCTTTTCAATGTCCTCGATGTCCCTCTTTCTATTCATAATGAGTGTTTCTGCAGCATATAGACATTCTGGCTTAATAACCGTGTTGTAATGTCTCAGTTTTGTGTTTTTAGATAGACATTTTTTGTTGTAAATATTTTGGGTAAGTCTCAATGCCGTTTCCATTTTTTGACATCTACCCTTATTATATATATATATATATATATATATATATATATATATATATATATATATATATATATATATATATATATATATATATATATATATATATATATATATATATATATATATATATATATATATATATATATATATATATATATATATATATATATATATATATATATATATATATATATATATATATATATATATATATATATATATATATATATACACAATCACCATCTAACATGGTCAATTTATATGACCTATGGAACAATTATAAAATTAACTTTTGTTTTAAGCTGGGAAAAAATGCTATATAAACTTATTAAATGATTCAAACTGTTTGTGATGGTTAACAATTAGCCGTAAGATAGTTTCACTGTTGCACAGACGAATCAGCGAGGGGTTGCATTATGATGAAAGAACACCCCAAATGAAGACCCTTTTTGAACAATACTTAGTGAAAGTTAACCAATAACGCAGATTAAAACTCTCCTGTAATCGTCTTTTCCTTTTCCAAATAGTCGATGAAGATAATGCCTTGCGAATCCTGGAAAATAGGTGCCCATTCATGATTGTTGATGAGTTCATTAGTTTCATCAGCACTCACGAATCGCAGCTAAAGCTCCTTCGGATTGTGCTTATTTATACTTAAGCATCGCTGTAAATTAGTCACTCCATTCAGTTCTCACTGTGCATTCGGCCAACACGATATCATGGATTTTGTTGACCATTTCCACAGTAGTGATATCAATGGGGTTTCCGAAAAGCGCAGCGTCACTCGTGCTGGCTTGATCACATCAAAACTCAGTAAACCACTTACGAACCTTGAAATGTGAAGGAGCAGATATTCCATAATAATTTTCCAACTTTTCTTCGGTGGGCGCGATGGTTTTTCCCCGTAAAAAATAATGTTTAATCAACACACAAAATTAACTTTTTTCCACTTATAGCAAAAATATCGAACTTATCTGCTTTCAAAAACCAAACTAAATGTTAAACGGCTTGAAATTCATGAACATTTAGTAGAAAGGAAGCTGGTTTTCAGGAATGGAATCACCTTTACGATCGCACAGCTCTCTATCGAAAAAGTATCAGACATTTCACACTATTCTCGTATGTACGTAATATGAAGGAATGTTCACTAAAATATTTATTAGTGCAGCATTAAACCATTATGATAATTAGTAGGTTTTAGAATATCTAATGTGTATTAATGATATCTTTAAACTAGCCACATATGCATTTGCAATGCATCCTACGAACATATACGCTAATATTGTCATTTATAATTGAACATTCCCTAATTAAACGTGTCTTCTGGGGCTGCCTTATTCGATTTTAGATTATACCCCTGATACGTCTAATTCCAGATCAATCGTATAGTCAAAGCAAATTGTACATTTTCTGTAATAGCTAATTAATTAGAAAATTATATAGGTGCCTGAGAAAATGGCTGAATGCCTCGATATGCGAGCAAAATTATTTGAAATATTCAGTGATCAAATGAATGCTACGTGTAATTATTCTGAAAATTTGATGGAAGTAAATGTTCAGTAATGCAACAGAATTGTTTCTTCAGATTTAACGTGAACATGCTTGATACATTTTAAACCATGCAGATTGCAAATGCGATTGAGTGCAAACGGAATCAAATTAGTTTAGAGGCATACTATAAATAACTTTTCATAAAGGGTTTTTTTAGTATTTACAACTTCCGGGTCGCTGTCAAATCATCATGGCACATTAAATGTTTCGCAAATCATCATTTAAGGTTTAACATCAGAGCAACGCTGGCAGATTGTTGAAATTTATTTTCAAAATCTGGCGTTTTGTACACCAAACTTATAGAATCTTTATGGTACACATAATCGCTCTAGCGAGCGATGTATCCGCCGAATTATCGACATATTCCAAACGCATTTCACGCTACTCGATATTAAAACAAAAACAAGACAAAAATTATGCGTTCCGAAGAACATATCACCGCTGTTGCTGACAGTGTTGATGAAGTTCCAGATTTATCAATTCCTTAATGGGGATCGGTACAGAGCCATGATCAATGATTCTTTAATTCCGAATTTGTAAATTGTATTGATGTAGAGGAAATCCAGCACGACGGCTCCACATGTCATACAGCCAACAAAAAATTATTAATTGAGGGAACAATTCGGTGAGAAAATTATTTCGGGGATCGGACCCGTTAATTGGCCACCAAGGTTATGTAATTTAACGCTTTTATAGTATTGTGGCGGCTTAGCGCCTACAATAACTGGCGTTAGCTACCACACCAAGGCACATATTAGACACCAAGCCAAGCAAAGTCAGACATATGTTTTGAGCGGCAATTCTCGGCAGTGGGAAGATGAAGACATGGGTCTCGACATGTCAACAGAGGTGTTAAACTAATTCATTGTAAAATTAAAATTACATCTTAGTTGTAAATAAAGATGAGTGTCAAGTTCTTTAGTAATGTCTGAATGATTGTGGCGTGTTCATATATTTTTTCTCCTTTATTATTTTCTCCTTTATTATAATACCTGTTCTTATTTAAAAAAAGAATCACTGGGTAAAAACAAAAAACCAAACGGAGACAAATTTCTCAGTGATTCTTTTTTGTAATAAATTTGCCTAACGAACAAAATTTTAAAGATATAAAAATGTTATAAAAAATTACAAACTTTTAACGTTAACGTTTCGGAGGGCAGTCTCCCCCCCTTTTCAAAACTGAACTAAAAAATAAATTATATTAATTTGTAATATATAAAGTAACGAGAGAAGCAAAGATATTTTTTTGAATGTCAACGATACTTATATTGACAACAATGGATTTTCATGACAGTGAAAACCAAAGTTCGAAGGGTCGAACCAAAAGTGGTCGAACATTGGATTTACAGAATGCGCTTTGCCAGAAGTAGTCGCGGTGAACATTTGTCCCAAATTAATGCCAATATTAATGCCATTGAATGTTATTTCACATAAAATAAATAGTGTCTCGCAAATTTAGAATTGGACATAGGAAAAATATTTTTCGTTTTTAAGATTTCTTCGAGTAGCGGATTAAATCATCTCCTGATAATGCTAACATGTCTAGCTATAAATGCGTCGAGAAGTTAAAAACAGTGATATCGTGTTTCTTCGAGTTTAGTGTTTCACACCGAAGGTTCGAATACAAGAAGGAACTTCTTCCACTGTTTGAGTTGATTGTTTATTCATTGATATTTACAGTTTGGCATACTGAAAAAATTTTAGTTATCCAGTTCCTAATGTGAAAAACATCTATGTCCTTGAAAGTTCTCTCTACAAATTATTTCCGATAGAACTCACTCACATAAGCTTCAATTATAATTCAATGTAATTCAGATGCAGTATTCTTTAAATCAAAATAGGGAGAAGTACATAAAGCTGTATTATCTAAATTAAATCTAAATTCATGCAACATTATAGATCGATTACAACCAGCGGTACAAATTCCCACCATGTGAATGGTGTAATTGAAAATATTTTTGTTTGCAGGTGCGATAGCTGGAGGGAATTGTTGTATAATTAAGCCATCCGAGGTATCTATACGTTCAGCTCAGTTAATATGCAGCAAACTACCGAAATACATTGATCCAGAATGTTATCCAGTATTTTTCGGAGGCATTCCAGAAACGACTGATCTCCTGAAGCAAAGGCAGGTTAAATGTTTATAATTTTTAAAATACAAGCAGGTTGACATTATTTTATTTATGTTTTCAGATTTGACTATATATTTTTTACTGGTTCACCGCAAATTGGACGAATTATACATGCTGCCGCTGCCAAGAATTTAACTCCATGCACTTTGGAATTAGGAGGAAAAAGTCCAACCTATATTGATACCACTGGTATGGTACACACATTACCTTTTACTTATTTGTTTGGACTTCAGGGATTGATGGCCCAAGCTCTAACTATCAAATAATTGTACAATTTTAATATTTCGAATACCTATACATGTTTAACATAGTACCGTCAGTTTTAAAATTAACTATTATTATAAATTTAATGAAATTTAGTATATTAGTAGATTATGGTAAGATACTGCTCCAATTAAATTTTTGAAGAGATACAGAAATGTAATGCTTTTAACATTGAGCCTTATGAGAAATCACAAGTCATCATATACAAAAGCCAACGGTATAAAAAGTACCGTTCACATTTCAATAAAAAAGGAGAAAATATGAAAATAATATAATATTTTAAATAAATAAAAACTCTTAATGACGTAGTCTTGATGGATCAAGTTTTAAATAAATTAACCAAAAAAAGAAAAACTAAAATATTAAAATATTAAAAAATTCCAATTCCTTCACTTAATTTTTCTTGAAAATGGAAATCACCTAGAAACTTTCTTATTTGAAGGTCCTATAAATATGCCTTCTTTTAGTTTTACATCACTTAATTGAGGAAATATTTCTTATAGATCTCTAACGATTACCTTCTTTATCCATGGCTTTGACAAAGTTTTTCATTAGTCCAAGCTTAATATGGAGATGCAGGAGAAGCAATTTTTTTGGGTTAACAAGGGGGGAATATTTTATATTTGGACTATCAGGTTTAAAAGAAGTTAAATGGGGCCAATATTTCTTACTGTGATATTATTTTGTTGCTCTGCTATCTCATAGACACAAAAAAGAGCAATAGTTTGTACTAGAGTACTCCTTACCTTCGTACTCCAAAGTCAGGTACAAATAATTTCAATGAGTCCATGATAAAAAGGAGAAACAGGTACTTGAAAATGGGATGTGCAAGGCCCTTTCTGTGAAAAGATGTTTTAATAACTTCCTAAATGAAATGCAAAAAGGGCATTCTCATGAATGTTATGTCGACACAAAAATTATGTCGACCTGTGTTGTAGTTGGTTTTAGGGTTACCTTTTCGTTTATGTATCTAATTTCACACCTAATATGTGTTCGATATTGTAAGGACATCGTGCTTACTTTTTCACTGACAAACAACTACAGATTTATTTAGTTTATTGCCCCTATTTCTTTTGGATTTCCTTTTTAGTTATTACGCAGAGTATCCCAAATTATAGTTTTTTCTAAATGTCATATTTTTGTAAGTACAAGTGAAATAAGGGCTAGTTTACGTTGCATTTGGATCAAATTTCCTCAAAATAGACTTGACAATCGACGTGTTAACAATCAAATTAAAGTTATTTACGCGAGTAAAATGAAAAGTCAGAAGTTATTAAATGAAATATTATTTTTTCTGATCGAAAATCGACATATTCTATAACGTCGTATAATTTTTCCAGCAATTTTCTAAATTTGTTCTGGTTCGTCAATAATCGCTTCATTTGAAGTGAATATTTTTCCAGCCAGCCATTTCTTCAGGTTTAGAAAGAGAAATAAGTCGGAAGGAGTCAAGTAGAGGGAATTGGGGGATGCGTCATCAATACTTGGCGCAAGCTGATCAATTTCGCAGTTACAATTAAGGACGAATGGGTGATTGCATTGATGAAAGAGCACTTTTTTCTGCCCCAAATGAGGTTTTTTATCAATTCTTGGCGAAATTTTATCAAATTCTATCAATTCAAATTTTATCAAGCATAATGCTCTTCGGTGATCATATTTTCTTTTCCAAATAATCGGCGAATATAATAACTTGCGAATCCCAGAACAGTGTTAATAACCTTTCCGGCCTATGACATTGTCCTCGTCTTCTTGGTGGTACGTTCGCCAGGTAAAACCCGCTGTTTTAACTATTTATTCACTTTATTCATTTTAACTATTAATCCAGGTTTCATCAACAATCACGAATTGCTGCAGATATTTCTTCACTTATATTTGTTTAAATACCGCCGTGAAGTACTGGCTCGGTTCCGTTTTTGGTCTGCTGTTAGTAAATGTGACACCCATCGCACTGATAACTTTCTCATGCTCAAATATGTATACAGAATGTTCCATATGCTTTCGTTCGAGATATTTGTTATCTCAAATATATTTCTTACTTTCACTCTGGGATCAGCCAGCATGATATCATAGTTTGTGTTGACTATTTCCTCAGTAATGAGGAAAGTGCAGCACTCGTGCTGATTTGATCACTTCGAAACCCAGTAAACCACTTATGAACCATGACATGTGCAGGCGCAGATTCCCCATAACACTTTTTCAACTTTTCTTCGCTTTACGCAATGGGTTTTTTAATTTCGAAGATTATCAGAACAAAAAAATGAAGCTACTTTTCAGAAATTAAATGACATTAAGACAATACATAAGAAGGTATTCCAATCCTGCAAAGGACGATGGGAATTATTAATTATTATTAATTTTTGATAATTATTAAGTTGTAAGTAATTTTTTCAGTCTCTAGGGTTAAATAATTAGTAAAATAAAAAAATGTACGTCATTCACCATACACATTTGCTTTTCAGTTGAAAAAGCCTGCAATAATTCTAATTATTATAATTTATATTATAATGATAATATTATAATTTATATTATAATGATAATATTATAATTTATTCAGAAAATATAAAAAAAGACAGTAACATTAAAGAATAATATACTTGTAAAAAAAAAATACATTGACTATATTCATTTCCGAGTGGTTTTAGTTGAAGTTCATATGTCGGCACTTCGAGAGCTCTAAACGACGATATTCTGATTACCTGGTTGGACTGTTATACAGAGTGTTTGATGTATCGTTTGCCAAATTAAAATGGCCGAGAGGAGGGATGTTTTGCTATCTCCTTAGTCTCCATAAAGCATTATTGGGCGGACAAGTTATTTTTATGTTTATTATTTAATTCTTTATTTGAAAAATTCCAAAAGTCAGCATTGAATCTTAATGAATCATGATTGAACATGAATTAAAAAAAAAGTTATTGGTATAGCCTTCAATTATTTTTTAATTTTTATGTGTAATGTTTTAAGCTTCTATGAAAAAAATTAGATGCAAGCGACATCTACTTTTTTTATAGACTCGCAAAGTTTTTGGAAGAAATACAAATAAATTTAAAGCTCAATTTTGAATTGTTTATTAAAACAAAACTAAAAGTGATATTGGTCTTCGAATTCTTTTAAAAAATCTCTGGTTTATCCTCTTTCTAACATGCATTCATGCCATAAAAACGTTTTACTAACTAGAGACTGAAAAAATTACTTACGACTTAATAATTTTCAGAAATTTTTGAACAAAAAAATATATAGCAATGGTGAGGATTTGAACCCCAAACTGTTAGTCGGCACGCCATAAAAAGTTTAAATTGATACCTTGGATACACGTGAGATGGCGCCACCTCTTGACACATTTCCCATAATTCCTTGTAGGATTGGAATACCTTCTTATATATTGTCTTAACATTTCCCATTGTCCTTTGCAGGACTGGAATACCTTCTTATATATTATCTTAAATGACCTTAACGATTGCAGCGCCATCTATCTGAAAAGCATCTGACTTATCACTCTATTCCGGAATTCTTCAAAATTGGTCTGTTTTGCTGTAGTACTAGAAAACTATCGTAATATTAAAATTGTTTTGACAAAAGAAATGATCAAATTCATTTACATGTGTTTGTTATTTTTAGCAAACATTGAAATTGCAACAAAAAGGATTCTATGGGGAAAGTTTGCAAACTGTGGCCAAACTTGCGTTGCTCCAGATTACTTGCTATGCAGTAAAGACGTCCAGGAAAAGTTCATTAACTGTGCCAGAAATATAATAAACGAATTCTTCGGGGACAATGCGAGGCAATCCAAAGATTTTCCTAGAATCATCAATGAACGAAACTTTATCAGGTTTGTTACCGTCATTTAGTTCTAAATAGTTTACTTCAACATTTATTTTCAGAGTTGTAAACCTAATAAAGGATCAGAACGTTGCTATAGGAGGGCAAGTTGATGCTCAAGATCTATTTATTTCCCCAACTATATTGGTTGATGTTAAACCTGATGATAACATAATGAAAGAGGAAATATTTGGTCCGATACTGCCTATTGTTAACGTGGACAGTCCAGAGGAAGCAATTCGATTCATTAATGAACGTGAGAAACCCTTGGCGCTTTATGTTTTTAGTAACAAACAATCTACGAAGAATATGTTCTTAAGCAACACATCCAGTGGAGGAGTGTGCATAAATGATACCATAATGCATGTTGGAGTGGAAACTTTACCTTTTGGAGGTGTGGGGAATAGTGGCATGGGAAACTATCATGGGAAGAACAGTTTTGATACTTTCGTTCATAAAAAGTCGGTTCTCTTGAAAACCTTTTCAGCTTTGGGGGAGAAAAGTCAAGAGTCTCGTTATCCACCGTACACAAAATCCAAAACGAGCTTCATCAGATTCGCTATAAGTAAATTGAATAAAACTGTCACCTATTCGTACCTGACACACCTTCTGATGTTTGGTTTGGGAGTCGGATCAACAGTAGCAGGATTCTGCATCTATAAATACTACAAACAAGATAAATAACAAGTGTTTTATTAATGATATTTTACGTAATAAGGCTAGTGGCTTTTCGAAAATTTCAATATTTCTAATGCAAATATGCACTAATCATATATTTAGATTGTTAATAAGGGAATAATTTGTTTTCTAGTCAATTATAAGTAAGAAATATTTTTCATACTAACATTTAATGAATTGATTGGAAATAATTATAAATAAATATACATTATTATATTCACAATTGTTGTTTTACTCATAATCCATCTTACTAGGCCTGCAATTGAATTTTAGGTCTCCACGTTTGATCGATTGGAGAACCTCTTAGAATCAGAATTTTATCAGGTATAGTATACCAGCCTACTGCAAATATGACTTAAAAAATTAGTTAGAGGCGACCTCGTTCGAAAAGCTTATTTTAAGACACTCTTCTCGCGTTTTCAACTGAACGAACAAGAATGAATGTATATATACTTCGTTTGGTGGACCCCAAAACAAGTGGAAATGTAAACAAAAAAAGCAACTACATGCTATTATGCCAGTTTTGTCAATAAAACTGACATAATCTCACTGCTCAAAACAAAAATATTTCAAGAATTTTCCTTGACATCAACTACAGCATACAAAAAAACTGATTCAGTGAAATCATATATCAGTCCCATGGTATTATAAATTCCCTTATGTCAAAAAAAAGACTCATCACATACATAATCCGATTGAAAACTGGTCGTTACCTTACGAAAAAGTATCGTTTTAAAATGCGAATCGAAAATAGCCTTTATGTACAAGTAACCAAACTGAAGACACAGCTTATATACAAACAACCAAACTAATTATATATTATAATAATCAGGTTATATGCAATATATATATTTTTTCCTTTATTTGGGTTTTTCGCCACTATCTAAAACTCAAAAAATATCAAAAATACCTGTTCTTATTTAAAGAAAGAATCACTGGGTAAAAACAAAAAACCAAAAGGAGAAAAATTTCTCAGTGATTCTTTTTTGTAATAAATTTGCCTAACGAATAAAATTTTAAAGATATAAAAATGTTATAAAAATTTTTACAAACTTTTAACGTTAACATTTCGGAGGGTACTCTCCCCCCGTTTTCATAACTAAACTAAAAAATAAATTATATTAATTTGTAATATATAAAGTAACGAGTGAAAGTAAATATATTTTTTTGTATATGTCAACGATACTTACATTGACAACAATAGATTTTCATGACAGTGACATACTACCAAAAAATATATATATAGGTAATGTTTACTGTGTGATTGTTTATTGTACTGATTGTTTATTCAAATATTTAAATGTGTTTAATTGTATTCTTTAGAATCGGGATACAATACTAATAATACATAATACAATAATCGGGATATAATACAATTATACAGTGATTTTAGATAGTGGTAAAAAACCCAAATAAAGGAAAAAATATATGAGCACGCCACAATCATTCAGACATTACATGCAATATATAACCTGAAAGATGTATATTCCTCTATAAACGAGTCCGTCGTCATTAGAGTCGATCAACAGATTGGTAAAGCGCTTAAAGTGAACCTTTTGTCACCTCCTCACAAAAACTTTTGAACATTTGAATTGGCGAAAAAAGTTTATGGTGCTGATTGATGATCTCGTACACGTATGTTCCAGCACGGTCGTGATGCTTTAGAAGATGACCCAAAGCCAAAAAAAAAAAAAAAATCGCGATGAGTTGGAAAAAAATTAAACCAACGGAAAGTCCGTGCTCGATTCCTTCCTTATATGAGTACCAAGAAATCACCCTCACTTTGAACATTACAAGGACCTTATTAAACAGCTAGGTAATTCGGCTTGGTGCTTTGAATATGCACCTCAAACAAAGTCCTCAGTAAGGCCCGACCGACATCTGAGCCTCGGTCTCGGCTATTCTCGTCTAAAAATCCGGCCGAGATCTCCGTCTCGTTCTCGGCTAAAATCTGCCGAGATTCTCGGCCGAGACTATACACTGCACGTGGACTTGGCCGCAGAATTGGCGTGTTCGCTCGGTTCAACTCGATTGTATCATGCCGGTCAGTGAGCGCTGTCAATTGTGATTGGTTAATAATAAAATTATTTATTATTTTATATTAAAAAATTATTAAACATTATTGTTTATAAATGTTGTCATATTTATTGTCATGAAACAATTTGCAAAGTGACTTGACAGGAGTTAAATTTAAAGCGGGTAAGTTTTAAACTTGTTTAATGACCTTATATATTTTGAATTTAGGTGTTTTGTAACTTTGAAGATGTTATCGATATTAAATACGAGTGATGATATGAACAAGCTGATTATTATGAAGTCGAAGGATGTAATTTTTGGGTAGTTTAGGTACCTACCCATCTAGTCGCCTTTAGTTGATGCATAATGTTTAGGTAACTACGTAAATAATTGGATCAAAGACGTTTTACGGTTGTGGTGACGGGAGTTTTGTTTGTAGTGAATTGACGATAATTGGGGACACATTTTAATTAATTAATAAAATATACGTATCTACGTAGCAATTTAAAAGATTAACATAACAAGTTAACAAATAGTTTATTCTTACTCTTATACCTTCTTTCTATCTAATGATTGACTTTAAAAGTTGAATGAATTTTTAGCAATCGAAATCGTATTATCGTTATCGCATTACATGAAGTTTATCAATTTTGTGAAATATATAGATAGATAGATAGATAATAAAATAGATACTTGTATAGACAAATGTAATAAATACATAATTATAATTGTTTCATTTAAATATCTCTAGGTATGTAAAATATTTTATTGTTGCAGTTGTAGATGAAAACCAAAAATTCCGAAAGTCAATCCTACTTGGGAATATTTGGAAAAAAATATATTATTACAACCGTCAGAGACGATATGTAGGCTATGTAATAAAACGGTGTCATTAGGCAACCCAACCAAAGCAACAAACAATTAAAAGCTTAAAACTTTACCTATCGAAGTATCATTCATCTGAAAATGAAAAGTATTTAAATAAACTGTCTGAAATTAACCAAGAAACTAGTTTGAAACAAACTGTTTCAAAATCTGTGCACCTCAGCATTGATGAACATGATAATAAACATTAAGCTACTCTACAACAGTTACTGATGAGTCCATCAACAGCAAAATGGCCAGATGATCATCACATTGCCCAACGTATTTAGAAGGCGATTATGTATTACATAATAGTGAACATGCAACCGTACGCTACAGTGTCAGGAGAGGGATTCAAACGTTTAAATTTTGCTGATCCATCTGGTCCGAAACACTACAGATTAAACTCAGAAAAATACTTCCGTACTCTGTTAATGCCGGCAACATATGAAAAGGTTCAAGCTAAAGGAGTTGCGTTGATATTGGAAGCTGATTGGATTAGTTTCACTACAGATATATGATCAAACCCTACAAAAACTCATTTCATTCGAAATGAACAGCGCCTAAAAATAGTGCTGAACGCAAGCATTTTGGAAAACGACAACACTGGTAACTATATTGCGTAAAAACTTATGGAAATTGCTGCAAAGTACAATATTGAATCAAAAATTTACCTTTCTGTACGAGACAACGCTGCAAACATGGTTCGTGCAACTCGAGGATGCGTTGCTCATACGCTGCAGCTGACGATCCATGACACCATTTTTTCAGTATCAGAAATGAAAACACGGATAAAAAAATGTTGCAAAGTAGTCCGACATTTTCATAGAAGGGAACATGCCCGAAGGTATTTGGGTCCTTTTCAAAAAACATTAAGTTTGCCCGGAACACGCACTGCTTCAAGATGTCGAGACACTTTGGAATAGTAGATATTTAATGATGGAACTTCTGATTGAGCAAACAAAATGCCATAAAAATGTACCGTATTGAAAGAGGGGGTATTGAAGAGATTAACAGTGAAGAGTGGGATTACATTGTACATTTTTTACAATGTTTTTACCAGGTCACGCTAGATATCTCTTCAGACTCGCCTTTTGTTTCAATGGTGATACCATTAGTGACAATGTTAAACGGCAAATTGACGCCAACACAACACCATCATCCTTCTAATAATGACGTTGAAGATGATTGAATCGAGAGTAAAAATCAAAATCATGTCATCAAAATCAAAAAACAGTTTACCTTTGATTACTGCAGCACTTATCGACCCACGATTTAAGTCCAAATATCTGACTGAAAGTGCAATTAGTTCAGCCAAGCTTAATACTGCCGAAACTCCAAATGGAAGTAGAATGGCAGTAGCATGTGTTTCTAAGTCGTCCACTTCCTTGTCAAACACGGTCGCAAATAATGGATTTGAAGCCTTCTGGGCAGCTCATGATTCGGTCGAATTGGAAGATTAACCATTGACTAGTGATGAAAACAACCCAAACACTTTGCTAGCAATAGCGCTTGATACCTTCCTTAGAAAGTCAAAACTGCAAAGAAATGCCAATATTTTTGAGTATTGGCATTCAAGACCAGCTGCGAAAAAAGTTTTTATCAACGCCACCGACTAACGTCGCTAGTGAACAACTTTTTAGTAGAGCTGGACAATTATATCATGAGAGATTGAACAGTCTAAAGGGTGGAAATGCAGGAAAATTAGTTCTTTTTATGTAATAATATAGGTTTATTTAATTTTGAATGCTTGAAAAATTTTGATAATATAAATATGAATACAAAACTGGCACATATTTTATTGTTTTCCCTATATTCTTTTGTTTTGTAATGTGTCTAGTCCCGGTCTCGGTCTCAGCCGAGACTAAAAACCAATCTCAGTCGGGCCTTAGTCCTCAGACTCTCCGAAATCGAAACCATTTCCAGAAGTAATGAGAGAAGACAATGTTGATTTGTTTTTACGATTCTAAAGGTATTATACTTCAGGAATTCGTTCCACAGGGTCAAAATGTGACTACAAAATATTATCTGGGTGTCATAGAGCTTTTGTGGAAGAAAATCGTTTCTGGAAGAGCACCATTTCACAGGACCGTTGCTGTTTGTGAATTTTTGGGGGAAAAACAACTCTATGTGCTTCAAAATCCTCCGTATTATCCTCTGTGTGACTTCCTATTCCCGAAACTCAAACTGATTACCAAAGGGACGTTTTATGACAATGTTACGCAAGTCCAAGAAGCGGTGACAAGGGTAATTGAGTTGATTCTGGAAAACGACTTATAATATATATGCTAACCCTGATAGAATGTGCCCAGCGGTGTACTGATATCGAAGGGATGTATTTTGAATAAAAAGGAATACTTTTTGAAAAATAGCTAATTATATGTTTTTATTTAAAAAGTGCTGTAATTTTTCGACATACTGTATATAAGTTGCACCTGATCAAATGGGGACATAAAACTTTTAAACATACAATCCATTCTTGTCTCTATTAATATAAAAACAAGTCACTGTCATTCATTAAAATGTCATTCCTATGTCTAAGCGCATTCTCCATTTCCATTGCACACATCGTCCTTCAGCTGACCTGGCTCTGCATTATGACCTTAACTAATACCAATTTACTTAATCAAACCCAAATGTTTACCATATTGTTGTACAATAGTGACAAAGTTATGGATAAAAGCCAGACTAAAATTTGTCACATCTAATGAGCTGATGGAATTTATCACATAGATAAGGAGAATATCCTTTTTGCTTGTCCAAAAAGCAATATTTGATGCAGTGCATTCTTTTTATCTTTTAATTGAAAAAAAACTGCTCAGGATACTGAGGAAGCTCAGGACATGATTTATATAGCAGCTTTGTACAATACTTTGTAAGTGGTGGTTTCAGCAATTTCGAACTAAAATTAAAAAAAAAACTAAAGTATGAAAAATGAAAAGCACTGCTTGAAGAATATCCTGGTTGTAGACGACTGTAGTTCGGACTGGAAGTCGCGAGTATAACCGCAAGCTATTCTGTTTACACAAACTAGAGAAAATTCAAAAGTGATTGTGTCCCATATGAACCCAGAGCTGAGAATAAGAGCGGATGCTTTGATATTGTATAATATAAAATAAATGTAATTAAAATTTGTAAATAAAAAGTTGTAATAAAAAGAACTTCCTACATACTTTAAAAATACACCCAAGACTTCAGAAATGATCGCTTAGTTTGACTGGGAAATTTTAGCGTACACGGTGTATTCTTTGACTTGGCCCCTTCGGATTTTCATCTCTTCCGATCCCTGCAACATCAACCTGGTTGATAGCCGCTTTATATCTCTTAGGAAATCGAAAAAAGCCTCAATGACTTTATCATATCAAAATCACCAAGTTTTCATCCATAAGGGACTTGACAGAAACTGAAAGATGACGAGAATATAGAAAGTTAAGGAGATTACTTCGAAGATAAGGTTTATATTACTTTTTTCATAGATAAATGATAAACATTGCAAAAAAGGGCCTAAAATTAAGTTGAGAACCTATCATTAACATTAAGGCTTATATAGAAATTATTGATTGACCAAAACTAAACCAATAGGATAGCAAAAACGATCCTATGTTTTTATGAACTAAATTGAAACATTGCATTTTTTTAAAAAGTGTTAGTTTTTCGTCGTTTTATTCTACTTTAAAAATGAAGTTATTTTCATTACAAATTGTTTTAACATACTGGTGAATAAGAAACAATTATTTAATATATTTAATAAAAATTATAGCTATATATGATTGACAAAACATTTCATTTGTACATAAAATATATACGTAAGTTTTTAAAACATACGTATGTATTTTATTTTCGAATGGACAACTAATATAAACGCCAAGATTAATGGTAATATGCAGTTGATTTCGAAATTCTATTTTTAAAGCCAAACCATGTGATAATCAATAAACTACGAAAATATCACTTCTGATTTTCATCGTTGTATATTTTTGATTAATAGCATGTTAAAGCAGTGGTAGGAGTTGGAAAAGATATATTTTAATATACATGAGTCGAGTTCTTGAATTATTATCATAAACATACACTCCATTGTTCCAGTATGTCAAACATTTTGAAACTATGTTTGACATACTGGAACAATTATTTTTTTAACACTTTTCAAAATAACATATTAGTAGAAAATAACATTAAAATTAATTATATTCATCTTAATAGGTGTTTCAGTTAACAATGTAATTTTTTTCGCAAAATTTGGGCGTTTATTTCCATAATAAAATAAATTACCTTCATAATCAAAGTATTGACCATCGTTAGCTATTGCTTTTTTTCGTTTTTCTGTTAAAGAATGGATTCCACTTTAAGAATGTATTTTCGCTTTCCGCGCTTTTGATTTTTTAAGGCCAACCATTCATCAAGCCCAACTTTAACTTCTTCATAAGGATGTCATTGTTGTCTTGAAAGTCCATGCTTCGTCGATCAAATAAGTGTTTGTCCGAAGGAGCTAAGTCCGGTGAAATCGGCGGGTGGGGTAGAATGTCCCATTATCCTGAACATTTGATTTAACAAATAGTTTTTTCACAAATTTTTCAACATGGGGCCGAGCATTGTCATGTTGACAAATGACTTTATCGTGTTTTTGGGCGTATTCTGGTCGTTACTGCTTCAATGTTTACTTCAATGCTTGCTCAATGTTTCAATTGCTGTTAAATTATAGCTTAATTATAGTTAAATCATATAGATAAAATTGAACCAAGCATTGAAGCAATAACGTTGCTTTAATGCTTGGTTCAATTTTATCTGTCGATGTCGGATCGATCGTCAGATCGTTTCATCAGGTTTCAGAAGTTCGTAATACACAGATCCCCTATTATCTCACCAAATAAACATCAAAACCTTCTTTCCATGCATATTGCGCACTGGTTGTGGTGTTGAAGACTGGCCTGGGTCTACCCATGATTTTTTTCACTTTGGTTTGTCAAAATAGATTTACTTTTCATTACCTGTCACAACTCAATCTAAAAAGCCTTTTCCTTTCTGCCTGGTAAGCAAAATTTCACGAGTGATTTTTCGCCTTTTAGTGTATCTTTCTTTCAATTCATACCACCATAGATGTCATTATTTTATACCGACCAATGTATTAGTAACGCCATCTCTTAACAAAATCGACTTTATTAACCGAAACACCTATTAAGTTGAACGTCTTCCAGGAAAAAAATTAGTTTTTACACATTTTAGATTTTAACACATTCTCAGATTTATAGAAAGGTGGAAAGGGAGAAAAGAGAGAAGAGATAATAAGAGGAAAATATAAACAAATATTTTAATATTTTGTGGCCTTTCCATCACCTTTTATTAAATCAAAAATCTCATTTTAATAATTAATCATACAGCTGTTTTATCGTTTGTTATAAAATTTCTTCCCATGAAGTACATGTAGTACTTTTCAAATCTTAGTTGTAAGTTGTCTGGATTCGGTATAAACTCATCATAAAAACATATCTCATAAATTATCAGTGTTATTCAAATGTGGAAACACCACGCCATTCCAATTTTGAAAGGCTTTAGCTTGTTGAAACACGATGCGTTGAATGGCGATGCTTAACTTATATCATTAACAAACTTTTGTGGTTCTAACATTTTTTTATTATTGAAAGTTAAGTCGATGGGAAAGAAATGCTAAGTTATCCTTTTTATGTAGCCAGTACCCTCCTAAAGCATGATGGGAGGAAACTTCCTGTTGTAACGAAGCAATTGCGAAAACGGGTTGATTGAAAATTGAAATTAACGGTCTAAAATAAATATCCATCACAAATTTTAGAGTATCATAGGGCTAGATATCCAATTTGTAAATATTCCAAACTTTTGAACATATGTGTATTTTTGTCCATAATGAATCACAAATTTTTAATTTTTTCTATACAAATCCATAGGATTAATCAACCCACTTCTAAATATTAGCAAGGTGATATAGATGATGAAATATGCATTACTTTATAAAGGGTGTCTCAGAATGTTTTTCATTTTAAAAAATAAAACAAGAATTAATTAAAACCTGCTTAATTGCTGTTAAATTATAGAGTAATTTTTGAATTTCTATTTATGAAAAACAACCATTCGTATATGAGTATCATCCGCTTCTTCACACTCATTTAGCCTGGAAGTGAAATTTGCAATTACTCGCTAGAGCATCGCTTTTGGAATGGCGTGAATTTCGTCTGATATTATTTGCTTTAAAACATCTAAGTTGGGTGGTAATGGATTGAAAACCTTACTTTTTAAGTAGTCCCACAGGAAAAAATCGGCAGGTGTTAAATCTGGACTCTTCGGTGGCCAGTTGATGTCGCCTCGGCGCCTAATCACTTTCTCAGGGAATAAATCGTGAAGAGCTGCTAAAGAATCATTCGTAACATGAGAAGTTGCTCCATCTTATCGGAAAAATACGTTTCTACGCAACAAAATATCTCCTACAAAATTATGATTGTTCTTCAGCTGCTTAAAGGAGATTTTGTCAACGAAGACTGTTTTGTGAAAGAACGCTCGCAATTATTGCTTCTGTTGATGAGCGAGTAACGACGTTCCAATTGAATGGCTATTTCAATATGTAAAACTGTCGTTATAGCGAAGAACTGTTCATAATGCTAAAGTAATCGTTTGCAACGGCGTTTCAAAAGTAAGAATCGCTGGACTTTACTTTTTGGGCAGTAACATTGACTAATTATTAGCATCCACTTCTTCATGTTTCTTTGACATTTACTGACATTGATAATAGTGGATGATATGAGGGATAGATGAGGTTTCAATAAAGTGGAGCCACAGCTCACACGACAAAGGCTTCGATGCCCATTATTCGACAAATGTTTTCTCAACGTTAATCTCACTTTTCGGTGATGTCTCTTCCCCCCAAATACATTAAATTGTTTATGATTTATTTCAATGTTATTTCATTGTAGTTAACGCGAATCAAAAATCGACATCTTCATACAGTAGACAGGAGAGACTCCCGACATGTGTACAGTAAGAAGAACGTCTTCGTTATAATCTTTCGAAATGAAATAACCAATATCTATCTGCATTTCTTATAAAAAATTAACGACGTTTCTTTTGAAAAATACGCAAAGTGAATCTTATTAACATATAAACGTACAACAATGTAAACAGAAAGATGAACCCGCATCGCCTTAGGCACCGCTGCTATCATATCAGATAAAATAGACTAGAATACAATGCTGCAAATGGTATTTATCGACACTCATTCTGTACGCTACTGTCGTATCAGGTTATGTCGCCCTCGCCCAATGAATATATTGTGTTGAAACTTGATATCTAAAGCGGCATCATAAAGCCCGATATACATATTAAGGTACCAACTTAACTTCTAAACCTAAGAGGGGCACTACAGGGGGCCGACGAGAAAATGGGCTCATAGGCGCCCTAAAGAAGTTTAGTTTGAGTCTTCAAGTTTAGGCAACCTTGGTGGGATGATCCAGATCACTTTCTATTTAACAATACAATAAGAAATGTCAAGATAAATAGTGTAAAAGGTAAACTATGGTTTTAGACTTCTGAAGTACCTTAAGTATAATTGGGAAATAAGATAGAATTTGATATATTTAAGAGAAAATACCACCCAACTGTTTCTCTAGTCCTACGGAGGAGCAGTGGTGCGAAGCAGCTTGACCCATTAAAACCCCCAAATCCCAAAGCATTAAAGGGGAGAGAGGTAAAGGTTTTACAGTAAAAACACTCACTGAAATCTTCATCCATCTACCTGAATTGTGGTGAGATTCTTTTTACCAAGAATCCGGAGTGGTTGGTGGGATCGTTTCGGGTTAGTTATATACTTTTAAACACATAATAATACTACTTCTATTTACTTTTTTTTTGCAACACACCATATGGTAAAAAATATAAAGCAATTTTTTTTATCTCACTAGTCATCTTATATACAATATTTTCTTAAATCTAATATTATAGACTAAACTATATCAAAAAAATATTGCAACAGTAAGGAAAATACTACACCCAAGAGAAAAATCATGCACCTGGAAAAATATTTCATCGGAATTCCTCTGCGCTTTTTCAAAATTGCACTGATCAATCTGGTTTTCTTTTCTGAATAAGGTGGATATCTTAAACTCAGTGTTGCTTCAGTAATGTTACTAAAATCTTTGATCAACACTGCTTTCTTGTGAGTAAAAGTATCAAATCCGAATTTTCCGTGATATGATCCGATACCACTATCACCAACACCACCAAAGGGTATATTTTCAATCCCAATATGAGATACAGTATCGTTTATTGTTATTCCTCCACTAGAAGTTTTAGTTAAAAACATATTCTGGATAGTTTTGTTATCGCTGAATATATAAAGTGCAAGTGGTTTTTCTCGTGAATTTATAAAATCAATAGCCTCCTCTGCATCTTTAATATTAATGATTGGTAGAATTGGACCGAATATTTCTTCCTCCATTACCAAACTGTGTGGACTAACATCTGTTAATATAGTTGGACCAATAACTAATTCTTTAACATCCATTTGACCTCCTAAAGCTACTTTTTCCAACTTGATAAAATCCTGCAGTCTTTTAAATTGTTTCTGATTAATTATTCTGCTCAAACTCTCAGATTTACTGGCATTTTCACCCCAAAAACTTTCAATGACAAGTTTAGCCTCTTTCAGAAAATTTTCTTGAACTTCTTTGGTGCATAAAAGATAATCGGGCGCTACACAGGTTTGTCCACTGTTTAACATTCTTCCCCACAGGATTCTCTTAGCTGCTTTGTGCATATCTATGGTATTGTCTATGAAAAGTGGACATTTTCCTCCAAGTTCTACAATAAAGAAAGTTTTAAAGTTGAATATTCATATTTTTTTTATATTAAGTATATATTAAGTCATCAACTTAATTCTCGACCTTTTTTAAATAGCTATAAAAGTTATTTATGAGAAAAGTAATACAAGCTTAATCTTCGAAGTAATCTTCCCATACTTTCTATACACTTTCGTCACCTTTCAGGCAGCTGTCGAATCACAGATCGAAAAAAAACTTTGTGGTTTTGATGTTGTAAAAGCATTGAGGGTGTTTGCTATTTCCTCAAGAGATGTGACACACTAATCATCCAGGTGATGTTTCACGAATCGAAATAGATAAAATTCCGAAGTCTGAAGAATACGAGAGGTGTGAGAAAATCTCCCGAATCAATTCAGTGATCCTTTCCAGAGTCAATTTTTAAATTATTTTCCTTCTTTTCTTGTCAATAGAACAGCTTTTTTTCCTCCAGGGCATTACTAACAGGAATCACTTCTTGCTCATACCAATCAACAGTTACCGTTTATCCGGATTAGAGGAACTCCTAATGCACGTTGCCGACATAACACTTTTTAAGCGTGGATAATTGATTTTGCGATATTGGTTCACGGACCAGGATTTTTTTTTAAATTTTTTTTTATTAGCAATGAAAACAAACTTAGTTCTATAAGCTAATGTGTTGGCTTAAGAGCAGGTTATGCCCTCTTCAACCGTTTATTAGGTCGGCTGGCCAGTTCCTCTTAAGTCTTCTTACATTTTGGGGTTCCAGAAGTGGTTGGAGCAAAACATTGACGTGGTTTTCCAGTCTGTTGTGATGCTTGTGATGCTTCGTGCTTTGTTCCGAGATTACATCCTGAACATATGGGATTTTCAGGTCTTCATGAAGTGTTCGGTTTGACATATACCAGGGTGCATCTGTTACCATATGCAGTATTTTGGATTGGCTTCTCTGAATTATGGCTATATTTAATTTGCTTGCGCATCCCCAGAGCTCAATACCATACGTCCAGATCGGTTTTATGATTGTTTTATAAAGTAGAAGCTTATTTTCCAGTGCCAGCTTGGATTTCCTGCCGATTAGCCAATATAACTCTTTCACTCGCAAGTCAATTTGTTTACGTTTTTTGAGTATATGTTCTTTCCACGTGAGCCTTGAATCTAGATGAATTCCTAAGTATTTCGTACATGTGGCTTGCGCAATTTGAATATTGTTTAGAATGACTGGTGGACATTGTTCTTTTCTTAGTGTATAAGTCACTTGAACTGATTTTGCTTCGTTTGTTTTAATTCTCCACTTGAGTAGCCACATTTGGATATCATTCAAGTGCCTCTGCAAGATCGTAGACGTGGTAACTGGATTTTCATGGCTTGCGATTATAACCGTATCATCGGCGAAGGTTCCCATAATAGTTTTAGTATTAGTTGGTAGATCTGCTGTGTACAATACATACAGTAGAGGTCCAAGAACGCTGCCTTGTGGTACACCTGATTTAATTGGAAAGTTGTTGGACATACATTCATTCACTCTTGTTCTGAATTCTCTTTCACTGAGGTAAGACCACAGCGTTTAAAGTAGGCTACGGGAAGATGTTTTTTGATTTTGTAGATTAGACCCTTATGCCAGACCTTATCAAAGGCCTGGCTAACATCTAAGAAAGCAGATGTACAATATTTTCTGTTATTTCTCTTTCTGGGTATTTCCTTGATCATTTTTGGGGTTACCCGGTCTATTCCAGGCGCTTTTCTAATATTTAGGTAGTCAATCTCTTGCTGTACTTCTTTTGTAGTTAGCTGTTTAATTGCTGGTGTTTTATCTTGAATATCGGCTAGCTCTCTTTCTATCTCAATGGACCAGGAATAGCTCATGGTTTTCGCCTCTTTGGATTAGCCCAGTTAATCAATTTTCCGTTCCAGGTCACAACCTTGTGCAGAAAGGTAATTTTCTTGATTCTGAAAAGCAATGACACTACAGCATTAAAGAGTCAGTTCTTATTGTCATCTGTGAGTTCATAAAGTATCCAACGACTCTTCTTGGATCTTCTTGATGGCGAGTTGATGCCGCCTCGGCGCCTAATCACTTTCTCAGGGAATAAATCGTGAAGAGCTGCTAAAGAATCATTCGTAACATGAGAAGTTGCTCCATCTTATCGGAAAAATACGTTCCTAAAGAATCATTCGCGACATGGGAAATTGCTCCATCTTGTTGGAAAAATGTGTTGCGGTTATAGCCAATTGAGTTTTACATTTCTGGAACCAAAAAAGTCCGGATCTTATGGCAATAACGATCGGAATTAACAGTTTGAGCGCCACCACGGTTATCTTCAAAAAAACAGGGGCCGATAATTCCTTCGCTTGATATGGCAGCCCAAACGACAATCTTAGGGGAGTACAATGGTTTCTGGTGCAGTTCCAGCGGATTGTCGAGACCCCAAATATCTGCAATTTTGCTTATTCACGTTGCCTTTGATGTGGAAATTCGATTCATCAAAGAACCATATGTTATTGAAGCTCTTAAAACGATTTTTCATTGCCCTGCGGAATTCGACTCGTTTAGCTGGATCATCGAGCTTCTTCTCTTGCACATTAACAATTTTGTAGGGGTAGAAATATAAATCTTTGTAAATAATGCGATGAATCGTGGAACAGTGAAGATATAGAGAAGTTGCGCGGAGTCGTAGAGACTGTCATGGATCATCTCTAACAGTCTGGTGAAAGTGGTCAACATTCGTGCTCGTTCTTGATGTCCTTTTGCGCCCAGTTGATTTGTCCGGCATTGTGTTTTCAGTCATTTCAAACTTGCGCACCCAATGCCTGATTAAATTCGCACTTGGCCCTTGACATTTTTCATGGCCGCTAAATTAAAATGTGTCCTGTACAAACGTCGCAACGATCAATCGCTACTAAATGTAAAAAGCGTTTGACACTACCACCCCGCTAAATTCGGTCGACTAAATTGTGTAGCCGATAACACAGAGGACAAGAATTAAGTTGTTGACCTAATATCACTATAGTTTTAAATATTTTGCAAATTATTTTCGGTTTTGTAGAATATTAAAACCAGAAAAATTATATCAATTTAATGGAAAATCTAATGGAATATGAGAACTTTTAGAATAGAATGTGGAATTAAAATAAAAAATATCTCTAAAAAGTGGTAGATGATTCGATATTCTAGAGATTTTTGTCTCGTAGTGGAAATATTTCTGTCATCAAGTATATTTGTTTTATAAGATATTCTAAATAATGATTTTTGAAAATATAATATAAAATTATTTTATCAATTATGAACACTATAGACCAAAAGTTCACACCACCTAACTTTTAATCACATTCTAAAAAAGTTTATTCAAGTTAATATACTGTATTTAGTACTCAAAAATAGCTTTATAATTGTTTACCGAGGATAAGAAGTAAAATAATAAATACAACCGAATTCTCGTAATCACTTTAATTATTATTCTAAACGGTGATTTCTTTAGTCTTTTTTCACACAATTATTTATCACGCAATTATCGACAAATTGCGTACTCTGCTATTTTGCAAATTGCTATTTCACGCTGCTCGACATCAAAATAAAAAACTGTGCGTTTCGAAGAAAATATCACACAGCTATTGCTGACTGTGTTAATGAAGATCCAAATTTTCAATTCGTCGCCGTTCGCAGGAAGTTGAGCTTTGTTATTCGACTACGTGGAAAATTTTGTGTAAAGATCGTGTTGTGGTACCTGATCTTGGTGTGGGTCTTACAACATCCAGCTTGTTCAAGAACTCAAGACGCAAGACAATCATTTGCGTCATACATTCAGTGAATGGGCTCAAAATCAATTGCAACTTTACCCAAAATTTAACCGTAAAAAATTTTGCGTCAATTTTTATCACAATTATTATTTAAAAGCTCTACAGGCCCTGAAGGCCTAGGGAGTAATGTTCACAATGTCGTATTTTAGATATCACTAATTATAACATTGCATATGTGCTTTCCATCCTTCACCAGTTCCTTCATCAGCATCATCAGCCCGTGTCGATCCAGTGCAGGATGAAGGCCTCTTCAGCATGTTTCCAACTTTCACGCTCCTTGGCTTTCCTCTGCCACTCTGGTCCAATATACTTTACGATGTCATCAATCCATCGTGCTTTCGGTCTTCTTCGCGGACGTTTGCGATCAAGCGGTATCCACTCCAGGATTACCTTGGTACATCTGTCATCCCATCGCCTCGCTATATGGCCTGCCCATCTCCATTTCAATTGCTTTACTCTTCCAATGATGTCACAGACCTTCGTTTGTTCCCTAATCCATGCGCAGGACTTTCTGTCTTGTTTTGTAATACCAAACATACATTTTTCCATTCCCCTCTGTACTACCCGAAGTTTTTGAATTGATAGCGATGTGAGTATCCAGGTTTCACTTCCGATGTCATAATGGGTAGAACGCACTGATCGAAGAGTTTTCTATTCAGGCCATTTTGCCTGAATAGAAAACTGCTATTCAGTTTCTGCTCTTAAACACAATGTTGAGCCTGCCAAATGCCTGCCAGCCACATTTAACATGCCGTTCCACCTCCCCGGCGGTATTCTCCTCCATTGAAATCATCTGCCCAAAATATATAGAGCTGTCCGCAATCTCCAAATCCCTTCCTAAAACTGAAATTTTTCTGTCCTGAACGAAATTATTGAACATAACCTGACTCTTTTTTAGGTTTATTTTCAAACCAAATGGTTCGCCAACCCTTTGCAGTTCTTGTATGCGACTTTGCAGCTGGGTCTTGTAAAAGGAGAACGATATCATTTGCAAATCTAAGATGGTTTAAGTTTGCACGATTGATATAGTTTGGTTGATATAGAATTGATATTGATATAGAAACCATCCTGTTTCCAATCCAGTTTACGGAATACTTCTTCAAGGCCAGCCGAGAAAAGAATAGGAGATATTGCGCCACCCTGCCGTACACCTCGTTCTATATTAATTCCCACTTCAAGATCGTCAACGTAAATTGTGGTTGTAGCTCCATCATATATCGATCCTAATAGGTCTACATATACTTTATATACCCATTGGCTAAGCAGTGCATCCATTATTGCATACTTTGAGATGAAGTCAAATGTTTTTTCGTAATCGATAAAAGCCTAGCTCAGTGACGTGGTGTATTCGTTGTGCCTCTCTATGGCTTGCTGTGCAACCTGAATGTGATCCATTGTACTGAATCCACTTCTGAATCCTGCGTCTCTTAGTCATCTCTTGGTTGTGCGTCATTCATTTTTTTTAAATATTCTTTTAGAAATTATCTTAGTGTAAACTTTGTACATTACTGATAGGAGGCTTATTGGACGGTAGTTGTTTAAATTTTCCTGTACTCCTTTTTTATGTAAAAGGATCACTTCTGCATTTTTCCATAAGTCAGGTAGTTTTTATTCTTTGAGGCATTTTGAGTAAAATTTTGCCAGTGTTTTATGTAACGTCTGACCACTATCTTTTAGCAATTCGACAGTTACACTGTCCTTTCCTGGAGCTTGCCGTTTTTCATCGATTCTCTAGCATTTGTTATTTCCTCCCCTAGGATATCTGGCATTTGTTCTTCCGCGGGTATTGTTGTCTTTGATTGGTTCTGATCTTCATATAACTTGGAATAAAATTGTGTGACAACCTCTAACATTTGCGTACGGTGCCATCCTCACGCCTTAAGGCATATACTTGCGTTCTTTTGTTTCTCAGCTTCTGTTTAGCCTTGTTAATTCCTTTGTTTTCTTCCAGGATTTTTTGCACTAGCTGCATGTTAAATCGACGCGTGTCCTCTCTGATACGTTTTCTTATAGTTTTGCAGAGCTCAGTGTACTCGACCCTGCCAAAAGGACTACCTGCGTTTCTCATTGCCCCCGTTTCTTCATTAAATCAATGGCCTCAGTAGAGATTTTTGTCTGTTTGAGGCATTTCTCTTCTGGTGCTATTGAAGCAGTCGTTTGAAGCACATTGTTGGATTGTTGCATTTCTTCATATTGAAATGATAGCTCCATTTCCTCCGGATCTTGTAACACAGCAAACCGGTTTGACAAAGCAATCTCAAAATCACTTCCTCTCTCCAGCAGTTTCTCAGAATCCACTTTGCCCTTCTTTGATCTTACCATTCTTTCACGTTCTCTTCGACAGTGAATCCTAACTTTTGCTCATACCATTCGGTGGTCACTTCCAGCATTAAAATTGTTAAGGACAGTACAATTGGTAAATATTGTTTTATCGTTGGTCATGATGTAGTCAATTTCGCTTGTGAGCCCAGATGGACTTTTCCATGTCCATTTTCTGGTGATATTTTTCTTATAGAACGTATTCATAATATATATTTCTTGTCCTTCAGCAAAATCAACCAATCTGTCACCTCTATTTTCTCGCTCACCAGTTCCATATGGGCCAGTTGCATTTTCGTCAGTTCTTGTTGTTCCAATTCTGGCATTAAAATCACCCATCAGGATTTTGTATCTAGATTTCTCCTTGTATAAAAGCTGGGTCACATCATCATAAAATTCCTCAATTTCCTTATCTTTATGGCTTATAGTTATTGCATAAGCTTGGACGATTTGAAGCCTAAACTTTTTATTCAGCCGAATGAAGCAATGGGCTAGTCGGTCAGCCGTACTTTCAAACTTTACTACACTGTCCTTCAGCTTTCGATTGATGAGGAATCCAATTCCCCCACATCGGCCATTTTCCGTACCTTGAGTGTAAAGTACGTGTCCAGTTGGTTCCAGTTTGATTAATTCTTATCCCTTTCTTCGTGTTTCACAGAGCCCAATAATATCCCAATGCATGTTGTTCTAAGTTCGATTAACAGTTGTTGCAATCGGTCCTCCGTTTTCATAGTCCGTATATTTAACGTTGAAATGTCAAAAGTCCAATGGCAGCCTGATCTAACCCGGTGATTATTAGCACCCTCTGCCTTGGGGCAGGTCTTCCCGCTGCCGTAGGTAGTTGCTCCTTGGCCTCCGGGGAACGATGGCCGTGTTTGAGGTTGTACTGTCATATTGAAACATATTGAAATACCATGTTGAAGATATGGACCGAAATCTGCCAGGCTGGTCCAATGCGGGTTGGCTTATCATGTTAGTCTGAGGCCTCTGCTTTGACCTGTACATGCCAAGGATAACCCTCTCAGGAGCATAGACTCCAGACGGCATAGCTAAAAATTTCATTGCCCTACTCAAACCCCTTCACCACATCAAGGTCTGATTCACAATATATATATATATATATATATATATATATATATATATATATATATATATATATATATATATATATATATATATAGAAATACACTATTGTAAAAATGTGCGTAAAAAAATTTTTATCACAATTATTATTTAAAAGCTCTACAGACCCTAAAGGCCTAGGGCGTAATGTTCACAATGTCGTATTTTACATATCACTAATTATAACATTGCATATGTGGTTCCCATCCTCCATCGGTTCCTCTGCAGCACAGGTTGGACTATCCCCTTTCACTCTTTTCTATTGTTTGCTATGTCGCCCAGTCTCTCCTCGTGTCCAAGCCATTTCACTCTCTGCTCTTTTGTAAAAGTTACTATATTTGGACTTTTGTAGAGTTCTTCCAGCTCATTATTCGTTCTTCTCCTCGATCCCTCCTCAGTTCTCTTTCCTCCATATATAGCTAGTAACATTTTCCTATTCCACCTTTTCAGTTTCTCTTTCTCCGTTCGGTTTAGAGAATAAGTTTCACAGGCGTAATTTGTGGGTTTTATGAGTCACAAAATTCTTTGTATTGTGCTTCTGAACACATAGTTGGACTTTGAACACATAGTTGAACACATAGTTGGATCAGTGCCTTCAGACTTCCATATTTTCGATCACCCTTTGGTATTCTGGTCTGTGTTTCGTGCTCTTCGTGCCCGCCCTCTTCGATTGTAACTCCTAGGTAGCAGAATTTCTGAACACTTGTCTTCCATCACTGGCTGCCATAGTCATGTTTCTCTCTCCTGTCGATAGATCTTGCATTTGTCCATTCACCATATATTTTGACTTTTTTTTATTTATTTCCAAGCCGAACTTCTTCCCTTCTTTTTCTATTAATCTTATGGTTCTCTTTAGTTCATTTTTAGTTCTTGCTTTTCAGTATAATCAGATCATCTGCGAAGGCCAAACATTGGTGTTCATTGTTATATATTGTGCCATCAGTTCTCAGCTTGCTATTCCTTACTATCACCTCCAGTATCAGATTGAAGAGAGTCTTTGACAGATGGTCTCCCTGCCTAAGACCTCTTCTCACCTCGAATTCTTGCGATACATCACAATTCCATACTATCCTATCTCTTGTTTTCTCCAAGATCATTTTTGTCAAACTAATGAGTTTTTTGGGTATTTCTAGTTGGTTTATTCCTTGATACATTTTTTCCCTAATTATTCTGTCATAGGCTTGTTTAATGTCTATAAAGAGGGAATGCAGTTCAATTTTATATTCATAGCAAGTTACTTGGATCTCTTTTAGGGTAAATATTTGGTCTGCCATAGATCTGTTGTTTTTGAACCCTGCCTGGTACTCACCTATGACTTCTTCTGCATATATATTTAATCTTTTTCTTATTATCTGACCCAGTACTTTGTAACATGAATCTATCAATGATATACCTCTCTAATTTTCATATAACTATCGATCTCCTTTTTTGTACATTGGACAGATTAAGGCTTTCGACCATTCAGCCGGCATCTTCCCTTTTGTCCATATTAATTTTATTATTTCGCTGATGATCTTCTGTAATTGTTCTCCTCCTGCCGGTATCATCTCAGCCGTAATGCCATCCTCGCCGGGGCTTTTATTATTCTTAAAATTTTTTATAATGTCCCTGATCTCTTCTTCTGTTGGTTCATCTATCACTATTTCATCTTTGTCATGTGAATACTGTTCCTCCTGTTCTTCAGCCCCTCTATCATTCAACAATTTATCAAAGTGGTCCTTCCATCAATGTAATGTATCATTTTTGTCAGCTATCAATGTTCCTTCTTCGGTTTTAAAATAGTTATATCTACCATGGTAACCCTTTTCTAATTTTTATCACAAATCGCGTGTAAAAAAAACGATTAACACACATTTTTGTGTCATTTTAACATAAACGCTTTGTGTCAACCAGGTAACACACATTAATGTTAAAAGTAACACAAGTGTATATTAAAATTCTAAATAAATAAATTTTGATACATTTAAATATTAAAAAAAACCCACCTTTAGAATAAAATTATGTATAACCTCACTTTATTACTATATATTTAAATATAATTTAAATATTTGTTGCGCTTCGATTATTATTGATATTTAATAGAATTTATAATAAGTGATAATATTTATACCGTGCCACGATTAACATATTGAACACATATATTGTATGCAAGGAAAATAGCGTCGTGTTTCCTGAGTAAAAACAATAGGTGGGAAAGATACAAGTGGGAGCCTTCAACAGATGACTAGTGTAAATCCAACACAGTTTTGTATTCATTTTGTAGTGACACATTTAAAGTGCTACTGGACGAAATAACACTTTTTTAAGTTAAAAAATAAAGCGAACGAACAACACAATCGTATTGTGTCAAATCAACACACAAAAGTGTTTTTAACACAAAAAATTCACCATAGTCTTTTTTGAAGCAATGACGGAAAATTTGTTACTCTGTAGCTACATTAATAAACAAAATTATCACGTTTAAAATAATCCGTAAATGATCCAACAATTACTATATACCGACTATACGCCGGTGGCATCATTGGTCCGTATTTCTTTAAAAATCTAGCTGGGAAGCACGTTACCATTAATGGGGATCTTTGCAGAGCGATGATTAGTGATTATTTCATTCCGAATTTGAATGTTATTGATCTGGACGATATGTGGTTCCAACAGGACGACTCCACATGTCATACAGCCAACGCAACAATCGGATTTATTGAGGGAACAATTCGGTGAGAAAATTATTTCGAAAAACGGACTTGTTAATTGCCCACCAAGGTCATGAAATTTAACGTCTTTAGATTATTTTCTTTGGGGTTATGTTAAATCTTTGATCTATGCCGATAAAGCGGGAACTATTGATGCCTTGGAAGCCAACATAACTCGGACAATTGCTTGAAGAAGTGATCGGAAATTGGATGAACTTTGTGAGAAGTGGCCGCGGCGGACATTTGTCCGAAATTGTTTGTAAACATTAATGTTACGGAATGTTATTTTGCATAAAATAAATAGTTTCACGGCATCTAATTTGGTGGTTGTTTAATTTGAATTTATCATTTAACTCAAAACATCATCCTATATTATGTTAATCCCATTTTTTCAAATACCCTTTTCAGAATCAATTTGTATCGTATTATCAAAAAAAAAAGTTTAATTCATTTTTATTTGTTTAATTAATAGCCCACATACGATACCAAATTATTGAGAATTCACAAAATTAAAAAAAAATCTTTCAAAATAATTTTATTGGCCTTTAACTTTTATTTCGCATTTTAATCGATTAGGTTAAATGACTTAAAATGGTAAATTTAGGTTTTTTTATACAAACTTTTACTTTTAAACTAACTCTTTCTTATAGAAATATAATGATAACACAAAAAAAATCTAGACTCCTCAAACTACCCTTCTGTAAAGTGTATATTTACCTAGAGTACAAGGTGTTAAAGTTTTGGCTGCTGTTTGGTAAACAATTTGTCCAACTTTTGAGGAACCCGTGAAGAATATATAATCGAATTTTTCTTTGAGCAGTTCAGTGGTTTCGGATATTCCCCCGATATAAATCTGGAAACACTCCTGGTCTAAATAGTTGGTGAGAGTTTCGAACATCAGTTTATTTGTTGCCGGAGCTAGTTCGGATGGTTTAAGAATTACGGTGTTTCCACCAGCCAACGCACCTACAAAACAATTTAGAAGTAGCTATAACAATTTATAGAACTGATGTCAAATACTCGGTCTGATATAATGCATTTAATTAACTAGTATTGAAACAATCAAATACGAGTTTTGAACGCCATTATTTTTTTAAGTATTTTTAATGCCATTATTTGATTAAACTAAACTTGAAGAGATTTACCACTAAACACCAAATCACTTCTTTATTTTTAATTCTCGACGGACTTTTCGCTAACCATGTTAGCATCATCAGGAGATGATTTAATCTTCAGATTAAATTATAATAAATTAATCTTCAGATTAAATTATCTGATGGTAACATGGTTAGCGAAACGTGCATCGAAAAGTAAAAAAAAATCTTTGTTGCTTAGTGGTAAATCTCTTTAAGTTTAGTGTTTCACACCAAAGGTTCCAATAACAGAATTGAGCCATTATTTGATCTTCAAGATAAAATAAAAAATACTGGATTATCAGTTATAGTTGTTGTGTTGTGGTTTAAAGTTCTGATACTTTTATAAGACAACCTTATTAGATATCTTTCTATAGAAGTAATTATTAACAGAAAAAAGATGAAAAAATCGAGGCGTTCTGTCTCACTTGGATTACACTGTAGCTTACAAGAGTTGTATATCAATGGCTGCTATACATTATGCTAATTTCCACATTTTTAAGCAGCCTTTCAATTCTCTAGTTCTTACCTTCAGTAAAACTGTTTATTTTGAATTCCAGTAAGTTGAAGGAACATTTACAAAGAAATTATTTTTCTACTAAACAAAATGTTCTCAAAAAAGAAACTTTTCCTATCACGAATAAAGAGAAATTAAATTATAAGTTTTTCTTAACTAAATATTTTCCTTTGGGTAAGAGAAAATAATTTGTGATATTCTCGTATATAACCCTCAATGATCATTCATAAACCTTATTTGTTCGAAGAACTGATACGATAATATAATAAATTTATTATAATACCTATCAAAGGGCCTAACGTTAACAATATTGGATAATTCCAAGCTCCTATAATTAGGACAACTCCATATGGATCATTATACACACAAATTGTATCCAATATATTAATTAACCTAAAAAATATAAAGTTTAATTTCACACAAGAAAAAGAAAAAACTCTTGGTTTTACCTTTTATCTGTTTTTTCAGGTCCAATCCAACTTTTCAGATTCATTAAGGTATACCGGAGATCATTTGCCACCATTTCAATTTCCGACATATTAGCTTCCTGTTGATGTTTTCGCAGATCTTTAGCCAGAGCATCCTCAATTTCAACTTTGTGATTTTCCAAAAATTTTAAAAGGCCTAGAAGGAGGGAAGTTAAAAAAATGATGAATCATATGGATACTCCTTTGTATTAGATGGTGAACTTAATTCTTAGCTTTTTCAGACTATCTTTGGTATTTATTTATAAAAAAAGTAAAACAAACTTAATTTTCGAAGTATTCTTTCTCACTTTCTATATATATTTTCTTTCGGCCAAATATCAAAATTCCGATCAACAAAGCTTGGTGGTTTTGATGTGGTAAAGTCATTGAGGCTTTTTTCGACTTCTCCGGGTTGTTGCACATAAGCAGTGATCAGACTAGAAAAAGGAGGCAAGGATTTTGCAGGAGGCAAGTCTGGAGAATATGCTGTGTACGATAAACTCTCCCAGCTCAACTCGGTGATTATTTTCAGAGTCGATTTCGCTATGTACATGACCGTGCGCTGTCCCGAAGCAAAATTACTACCATTTTTCCTTTGCCTTTTTGCTCCAGCTGACCATACCATATATTTATATATATATATATATATATATATATATATATATATATATATATATATATATATATATATATATATATATATATATATATATATATACGTATATAAAAGTATGGGTTGTTGACTGTGGATCGGTTCTTCCTATTCTTGACGAGAGAGCACATGTCGGTGTGCTGAAGAGTCTGAACATTGAGAGACGAAATTCACATTGGATGTGGCGAAATGGCACATTGAATGTGCCATCCAATAAAAGGGATGGGTGGGGCCCGTCATTAGTCAAACAATCAAAAAAATCCTCATTTATGCGGAGACGCAGGTTGTTGTGTGTTCCACATGAGATTGTGGAACCCAGCAGCAGTTGGGTGTCTGATGACACCCAGCACTATTGTCTCATTGGCCGTAGTCCAAAGAATTCTAACACTGCATATACGCGCCATCCGATGGGAGATCGCCGAAAAGTATGGATTGTTGACTGTGAATGGGGTCTTCCTATTCTTGACGAGAGACCACATGTCGGTACTCTGAGGAGTCTAAACATCAAGAGACGAAACATGTGCCCTCCAATGGAAGAGATGGGTGGGGCCCGTCCCCGGTAAAGCAATCAACAGAATGCTCATATATTCGGCTTTTTGTTATTACATAACAATCATAAACATCATTAGATACTACCACAGCACGGAGGCTGCAGCTATGACTTTTTCTGCAAATGGAATCGTTTTTACATCCTTTCACACTTTCACATGCACCTGACTACTTTTCAGACTGCTGCTGTGTGCCAGACTTGTAAAGGAAAATCCTTTCTATTATAAAATGTTCAAATTATTCTAAAATTGAACGTAGAAAACGCTAAAAATTCTGGAGTGTTTATTTAACAAAGTACTTTATAACAGCTAGAACTTAGGTTTTACCCAGAAAACATCAAAACTTGTTACTTCAATTGATCCCAAGAAACAAGCAAGTAATTACACAAAACGACAAAGAGAATAATCATTTGACAGAGTTGCGCCATCTCTGTGTCAGGCCGAAAACTTTTCGAACGACCCATGTACAATGTTAACCAGAAAATTGAGTTAAACAAAAAAAAAACAACTTTCCAAGAAGTAACTTAATCCAATTTGTTATTTAACTTCTAAAAAAGATTTGTTTTTCTTTACGTAACCTGTGCCCAAAATTGAAAACCAAAATAATACAGGAATTTTTAAAGCAATTCAGATTGTTTCATACCCGACAACAGTAATCTAATCTGTTTTTAATTCACTTATCGTGTATTTTCTGGAGGGCATTAACATTTTGCGAGGGAAATACAATACCTGGAATGATATTTAAAAAAAAAACGAAGGAAAAATGTCAAAACAGCAAATTCTAACTAAAAAGAAAACAGTCTTGTTTGTTTTTGTTTTTAATTTATTTCTTTTTACTTTATTTAAGTGGAATCAAAATTTGGACTGTTCCATTATTTATTTTAGGAGTTGTTTTTTGTTCTGCGTTCCTGTATCCTATGTATAATGTGTTAAAATTGTAGAATTCAACATAACAATATTGAATTATGAATCTTAGTCTATGTTACTTTTTCTGCAATTTTATATAAATATATAAAGAGTGATATTTTTAGTGTGTTCGAACTTCCGATAGGGGTCGCAAAGAAAATGCACCCGCGCTCCACGTTCGTGCTTTGTCGTTCCCCCATCCGCCGTCCAAAGCGCCAGCAAGCGTCTCCCAAAACCGGTTTCTGGCCTTAAGCCGTCATCAGTTGGACTCAAGCTGAACGCCTGAAGAGCGGATGAAGAAACGACTAAAGCCATGACCTTATAAATTGGCCAAATTGAATGGAGACTGCAATCACATGCAGCCACGCCATCCAGCGGTAACCGGTCGCAGCAGTCAGACTGTGCGAGACCGTTCGTGGCCCGTTTAACCTCGGTTAAGTACCAGGTTTGATTCTGGCTTAAGGCCAGAAACCGGTTTTGGGGGACGCTTGCTAGCGCTTTGCAAGGCGGATGAAAGAATGACAAAGCAGCGTGGAGCACGGGTGAACTTCCTTTGCTTTTTCAGCTTTTTAATACTTTTCTCCACGAGTCCACTTTACTATTTTTTCGACCAATGATGGGATGGGTGAGGCTCGTCCCCAATCAGGCATCTAACGGAATGCTCATTTAGCCGGAGACGCAGGTTGTTGTGTGTTCCACATGAGATTGTGGAACCCAACGGTTGGCTGTATGATGACACTCAGCTACTGTTGTCTCATTGGACGCAGTCGGCGGGAAGTCGGTGAAAACATAGGTTATTTGTGAAATAAATGTCTTAAATACTACTGAATTTCTAAATAGTTTTTTGTTGAATTGGTATCAAGAAAATTGATATAAATTGAATTGTATAAACCGTAAAATCCTAATCATTAATAATAAGTTTAGACTATAAGTTAAGAATAAAATACCGCAGAATTATTGACTGAAATTAATTTTACTGTATAAAAAAAGTTTTTAAAATAGAGAAAGTGGAACTGTTTAAAAGTCGGCCCAGTCCCCTTTGCACATGAATATTTACAGAAAAAAACCAAAGCTTTTTTTGAGAGAAGAAAAAAAGTCGGAAGGGGAAAGGGGGGGGGGGGGAGGGTTAGAAAAGGACACAAAAGTTTCAGCGAAATCGAAAGGGGTCGGGTTCAAAAGTGGTGCCATATACATATATATACACGGAATGCCATATATATATATATATATATATATATATATATATATATATATATATATATATATATATATATATATATATATATATATATATATATATATATATATATATATATATATATATATATATATATATGGAATGGAATATATCTTATAATATATTTGAATAGGAATTAAAGATCGCAAAATCATTGAGTGAAATTAATGTTACTGTATAAACAAAGCTTTTAAAATAGAGAAAGTGAAAAAGTTTGAAGTATTAAAAAATAATTTTTTCAATTAAACAAAAAAAATTGAATGGAAGTCGGCCCACTCCCCTTTGCACAATTTACAGAAAAAATCAAAGCTTTTTTTGAGAAAAAAAGAAATTAAAAATGTCGGACTTCAAACAACCGAACAATTTCATAGAACTTGGTTTAAGAGATTTTTTTTCGTATTTTTTTTCTAAAAAGTGCATTTAAAAACAAAAATTAAAAAAAAGAACGTCTCAATAGGTCAATTTTTGAAAGAGTTATGGCTGTTTGAAAAAAAAAGAGCTATTTTCCGCCAAGGCCAGGTCAGCCAGGGCGTGGCTCATCATGTACATTAACCCGCCCGTCCTTAAACATCCTCATCCACTTTCGAACTAATAGTATTATCATCGTAAACCTCACAAATCTGATGGTGAATTTCCCCTGCTGCCAAGTTTCTTGCACTCAAGAATCGAATTATAGATCGTATGTCACTGTCGGCGGGCGACTAAATTTTCTTAAACATTATAAACTTCTACTGCTCAACACAGAGACGGATGATATGGGTGCAAATAGCGCCTAAATGACCGCAAAACATGTTGAGGGCAGACACGCAAGCGCACTATGGCGATTGCGCGCCATTCTCACTCTCATTCACAAACGGACCTTATTTAAAAAATGCCTCTTGTATATCGTCCTCCATTGATGACTAGCGTAGAAGCTCTTTAATGTTGCATGGAAAACATCCCTGTTAGGACGTTTATGACCTCCTTGCCTACGTTCACCTGAGGTCAGTTTACCATTTGGCAAAGTTCTCATATTTATTAAGAAACTAGAAACCAGCTGTGTTCCAAATGTTTAATACCCTCAGTATGCTGTGATTTGTTCAACTATGCAAAATAAGTGCTTGTCTCAGCTTTAATCTCATATCTTCAAGTAAATCTTCCTCATGCGAGCTATTTCTTCAAATTTCGGATGAGCAAGTAATCGCTGATAGTCAAATTCAATACCTACGATGTCTGGTAAAAACCACTTTCTTTTTAGACAGATAGTAAAGTCCAGTAGTAAAGCAGAATACTCCCCGGGTGAATCATTCCTTTTTCCTGGCCTTTTTTCAGTCTCCTTTCTGGGTAATCTATAAGCAACACATTACAAGACTTTCAAAAAAAGATAGAGTCATGACTTCCTGCAGATGAAACTTTTTTCGATTCCTTTTGGCTCATTTGTTCACCTGCTCACTTTTTCCCACCCTCTGTTTGGATTGTTGCTTCATCTCTGGTGTCCCAAAACATTTTGTAAAAGAACGTGAACACGATTTATATTTACAATACCACAAAGCACGAGTAACTTTAATCGGCAATCAATTAAGATACTGCTGATTTTTATAACGACTTTATCTTCACAGATGTTTAGTCCAGAGTAGTTGATGTCCTTAATTGGATGAAATTTTTACGTAACAAGAAGTTTTGCATTGAATAAAATAAATGAAAGTCTGATGGTGCCCTGTCAGGATTATACGCTGGATGCGGTAAAACATTCCAACTAAGTTCCAATAATTTCTGATAGATGTGATCAAACATTTTCATAAAGGGACAACATAATCAATGTTGGGTGTTTCTATTAGAAAACATCATTCAATATAGCCAATTATTGACTTTGCATATTGGTAAAGGTCGCACGGTTTCTTATCTAAACCTCAGCACATAATACCCGAATAATGATATCAAATTGATAAGATGCTTTTCTTATATTAAGCTTTCAAGTTCTTGAACCTAGTCATCAAGTTTTTTCTATAACCTTGAAGTTTATCGCTTCTCTCTAACGTTATTTTGACTTGAAAAAATCTATTCATTTTAGAAATTTAAATTTGAAACTCGTTGAGATAATGCGATGGATGGTTCACACTGGTTTTCGAAAATTTGAAGAATCGATTTATCACATTTTGATAAAGGCTCGTCCAGAAATTAAAAACAAGTGCTTTGATGTTTAATGGTAAATCTCTTTGAATTGAGTGTTTCAAATCAAATAATCTAATTTTTTAAAATGATGTTGGTATTAAAACTAAGATTTCTAAATAAGATAATGATGACTTACCCCTTAATTGTTTCTCTCTGAAACCTAAGGTTCTGGTTCTTCCTGTTTTAAAAGACCTTCTCGCAATTCCCAGGTATTCCTTGACGTTTTTTTCATTTTTTCCAACACCCTCAATATTTACAATTGCATTCCAACCATAACCGGTATCCTTTTTATTTTCGCTGTTCGACCCATCAAAATTACCATTATACTGAATATTTTTATAATCAAATTCATCTTTTTCGTTACAAATCTCCATTTTTAATTTTCCATTCGAACTAACAACTGATTTGGTTCCATTCAAGTTTTCGAATTTATTATTTACAATTGTCGTCGGATTTTCGAGTGTACTTTTTGCTCCAGTCAAGTTCGTATCGATTATCAGCTTCTTCGGGATTGTATTTTTGTCGTCGAAAGTCGTATTCGGGCCGGGTTTTGCCAGTTTAAGCTTTTTGTTTAGTTCCTCTTGCTGCTGTTTGGAAAATTTAATGGGCTGGGAATAAATTTGATGGAGTTGGCTGATTTTCGGCGATATGCCGTGATTTAACTGGTTGGTTCTCAATGATGGATCTAATCTAGGTAATGGTGTGGGTATGCTCATATTGAAATTTTTTTTACTACTTACTATCCTTTTCTTTCCTAAAAATTAAATGAATATATGTAGTGTAGTCAAAAGTAATGTTGTTTCTTGACAGCATACAAAATCTTTTTTTTTCAGTTTTAATGCAGTTTTAAGCTTCAATATAATCTCTGTCGTTCTTGAAAATTTTTAAGTTTAATTTTAAAGTTTCATCATATCATTTCAATTTTCATCATTTTATTTCAATTTAGAACTTTCATATAATTTTTTTCAAAATTTAACAATCATCACACTATATATCAATATATTTATCTAGAATATAGCTTATGCTCTATTAAGTTAAGTTATTGTTATTACATGGCAATGTTTGCAAAATTAAAAAAAACGTCATTACTTATGGGAACCTCTAATATTTTAAGTACTAATTTGAAAGTTTACTTTTAATAGAATGTCTTCTTCTTCAATAATCTTGAGTATCAATTATTTTGAACCCAAAACCATTTATTCTAAGATATTTATTTATATTAGGCTTATGTAATAGGCTACATCACTTTCAACAATAGAAAGTGGGCCTAATCAATCATTATATACAAGGTCCCTAAAAACTATAGTGAATAACTATCGTCTATATCAGATTTTAAATAATATATAAATCTAATACTTACTTGCATGAAAAAAGAAGTGTACTCCAAAATTTCACTGATATCGCCGAGGATATGAAAGTTTTCTCGACGCGAACCCTATATCTGCATACAAATGTTTCGTTAAGTAAATTCGTGCTGTGTTTACTTTTACTTTCGACTGCCGACTGAACGCACTTTGCGGAGATTGTCAAGATTGACCGACCCGTTCTTAAAGGCATTCTTAAAAACCGACGGTGATCTTGTTTACGTTACGCAATCGTTTGGTAAGGTTTAGCCTGAGTGGCGATGAAGCAAAAGAAATTGATGCCCAAAGCATTTTTATTACGAAAAAAAATGCATTGTTTATATGGCAAATTCTAAAGTGTTTTATGATTGTATTTTATTGTTTTCGTAGTTTGTTCCATTCTATTGAAAATTTCCATTTTACAGTTTTACAATTTAGGCACAGTTAATAAATAAAAATCCTTTTTTCGGAATTTTATTGCATTTAATGCTTGATATGAATATGAGCAATTTAGACAAATCGTTTTTTTTTGTAATAATTAAAATAGTTTTGTATCGGACTGTTTTTGTATCGTTCTATTAAATTATTACAAATGGTTATTAAATTATTCTAATTATTTATTAAATTATATATTTCATGCAAAAGAAAAGAGCTTTCGGTTGAAAAGCGAGCTCTAACAGTAAAACACTGGGCAACTGGAAAAGTAGCAGTGATATTTTCAAGTTAATTAAATTTAATCGTAAGCTATAAAAATATGAAGAAAGTGAAAATTTAGTAGATAAAAAACAACCTCAACAGGTTACAACAAGAACGTGCATGCTGATGACGAAGTCATCGTATTGCTCAGAAAGAGAAATAGAAAACAAAACTCCAGCAGCTGAAATGAGTATTACTTGTATTAATTGTTAAAACATTATAAAAGCAATCTCAACTAGATTTACCACTAAGCACAAAATGACTTATTGTTAATATCTCGACGCACCTTTCGCTAACCATGTTAACATCCTCAGAAACGCGAGACTAATTAAAAGCAAGTGATTTGGTGTTTAGTAGTAAATCTATTTGAATGCATTTAATATTGATGATGATAATGTGGATAGCAAAACGCTCATCGAGAAATTGAAAACAATTTATTTAATGTTTCGTGGTAAATATCTTCGAGTTTAATGTTTCACACTAAATATTCCCATAAGAATATATTAATAAGTAAAGTTGTAGGATTAGTGGCGCATGAGCAATTAAGAAGGCTATTTAGCGACTTGGTTCCGAGGGAGTGGTTCCCGACGTGGGTTTCGAGCCACGGTCATCGACTACACCGTTAGCACCCCCATCGGGCTACAACCCTTGGTTTTGTGCTTAACTATAAGTATCTTTAGAAGCCTACCGACTGGCGAGTGGCCAACGTAGAAAACCTCTTAGAAGGCAACCGGCCTTATCCAGCCCCGAATTGGCGTGACTGAGGTGTGATTCTTTGTCAGATTTTACACTGTCACCTAGAAACATTCACAAGCATTTAGAAAAAGTCTATACCTAGTACGGGTATCGAATCCGCTCCACACTAATTGTTGTATCGTCAGGCTGACGCATTAGACACCGCGGCTAACGTGGCTCCTAGGAAAAGATTAAAAAGGTACTTAGACCAAGCTGGTTGGATTGAAGTATAGCTGTGCAAAACCGTTGTTGAGAAAAGAAAAGTACATTAAATGAATAATTTGGGAAAGAGAGCACACACATTGGACTGCTCATGTGCATGCCATTATACCAGGTGTTCAGAAATGTCGTTCATATTTAATTAGTGGTTTGCTTCTAGGTGGCGCAGAACGCGCTGATTGTGTTAACTTTGCATCGAAGCTTAGTTCAGGGAAAACTAGTTGCTATGTAGCGTTTCACCGGACAACAACGTGCTTATTACGGCTCATCATCTTTTTACGACATAAACGAGGCACCAAGTGTTAATTTAATAACGAAATTGATAAGAAGCTTTGAAACTACAGAATCAACTCTAAATTTACCGCCTACGGGTCCGTCCAAAGTCAAGCAGAGGCGCAAACAACATTGAAAATGTGCATGAGTCGATTAGAGAAAATTCATCCCAATCCGTACGGAAGCGAAGTAGCCAGGTACACATTAAGAAATCTTCACTGTAGTCATTTTAAAAAAGATCTTAGTCTTCATGTCTTTAAAATTCAAATTGGGCAAGAAATAAAAGAAACTGATTTATGCGGCAGGATGATAGCATATTTTCGATCATGCTTTCTACAATGCCAGCACCGGGAAGACTGCCATCTCGACAGTATTATGTTTGCTAAATAAATTTCCAAACACTGTACTATAATCTTATTATAATAAAATTATTAAATCGACCTTAAATCGACTTCTATTAATTATACCTATAAAAATGAACAACATTGGACCCTATCATATTTGACACTCCCAATATTACTATTAAATTAAAAATAAAAAGTAGCTACGTCTTTTAGTGGATATATCAATTAAATTGTCTTGTTTAATAAAACTGTTTTTGAAAAGACACAGGTTTTCAGGCTTATGGGCTTTATCTACAGAATAAATAAGAGCCAAATAAGAGCAAACATAATCAACAGAGTATAAGTTTGAACTTGAAGTTGAAGAACTATAACATGAAGTTCGTTGAAGAACCATAACAGAGCATGTGTTTCTAAGTAAAAGCTTAAATCAAAATTTTCACTTTGGATCTCATCAAATTAACTTGTTAACTTTTGATCATCAAGACGGATGCATATTTTGAAAGGTTAGACGCATGCGGTGTTGAAGTAGAGGCATGCAAAAGACGCAAGGAAAACACATGTTGTCACCCATGTTGGGTGTCTTGCGCTTTCGCTATTAACTTGTTGATGTAATCTGCAAGTTTTTGCAATAGTTCACAAATTCACTTTATAGTTAAGTAGTTTCATTTTATTAAATTATATAAATATATTAAATTATGTATTTAAGAATAAAAATAGATATATAATTTTAAAAGTAATAAAATTGTAAATTGAGTGTATAAGGATTATTTTTTAGTATACAGTGTGTCCAGGATAAGGACTTACCACCCCCTTAAAATTTTTATTTCTGGACCGATTTTCATGAATTTTCTTTTGTTAGATAGATCTCGGAAACGGTATTAAGAAAGTATATCATATGTTTTTTTTTTCTAATATCATGGCTAACTGCGTCAACTTTTATGGCTCCTATTTTCGAAAAGTACTATTAGTGCTTTTTTTAGAAAAAAACTAACAACAGATTTTTGACAAGCACCACCTTAAACTAAAAAATACTTTACGTTTTCTATGGTTCTAAATTATTGGGTGCCCTTGATGTTACTTTATGATATTTTAACAACAATAATTAATATTTTTTATAATAATTACAGATTACAAATTAAATTGGCATTATAAAACTTAAATACTAGACATTTCTATCATTCCGCCATTTTCTATCAAGCACTTTTCAATACATCGTCGGGTATTGTTCACAACTTTTTTCAATTATTGTTTGGTAATGCTACGGCAAGCCTATCTAATATGATCACAAAGATCGTCTCGAGTTTGGGGCCTCGAAACATAAACCTTATTTTTAATTGTCCTCCAGACAAAAAATCTAGAGGCGTGAAGTCCGGGGATCGCGGCCAATTAATTACAGGACTGTTTTGCCCAATCCAATTATTTGGAAAATTATTATTTAACCAGTTTCTTACGTTAATTACATGACGAATGGGTGCCCCGTCAAATTATAAGTGTAAATTGTACCGATAATTAAGAGGCAACGCATCAATTTAATCATCAAACTCATTTCTAAGTAAAAATCTAAGAAATCTAGCTGCATTCAAATTTCTATAAAAAAAATATGGCCCAATAATAATGTCATATAAATTATTGCACCAAACATTCACCTTAGAATATTGTCTCTTACATTATATCACTTAATGTGGGTTATCTTGAGCCCATAATCTAATATTTTGTGATGATACGATACCAAGGTTATTTTTCTTCAAGCATAACCAAATAGTGCTTTTCGGGATATTCTACCAGAGTCTCTAACGTTTGAGTATAAATTCTCATTAAAATAATCAAGAACTAATTGAGTTGCCCGAAATTCACGAGAACGATGCCGATTTCTTCTAACGAATAAATCATTATTGCCGTTTCAAATCACTATAACACAAATCAATCAGTCAAAGTGACATTTGTTAATTAGCTTACAATTTTTGATTTTCATGGCATACTTAGTTTTATTTTTTTTCCTCTATTTGGGTTTTTCGCCACTATCTAAAACTCAAAAAATATCAAAAATACCTGTTCTTATGTAAAGTTATATTTTTTGAGTTTTCGATAGTGGTGAAAAACCCAAATAAAAGAAAAAAAATATATGAACACGCCACAATCATTCAGACATTACTTAGTTTTAATTACAGAAAGTACATGTAATTATTAGAAAAATTATAATATAAATATCACAAATATCCGAGACACCCAGTAATTTAGAACCATGAAAATCTATACAGTTTGGCTTAAGGTGATGCAGGTCAAGCATCCGTTGTTAGTTTTTCTCTAAAAAAATCCTAAGAGTACTTTTCGAAAATGGAGCCAAAAAAGTTGACGCAGTTGGCCATGATATTAGCAAAAAAACATGTGATACACTTTCGTAATGCCGTTTTCCGAGACCGGTCAAGAAATAAAAATTGCGAGGGGGTGGTAAGTCCTTATGCTAGACACACTGTATATTCTCCGTATTTGTTATAAACGAATCTCTGGTGGCTAGGTATCTTAAAGTGATAGCTAATTTAATTTCAGCAGACACAATTTTAAGAAGTTCGTTAATTTTTAAACAAAATGTTTTCAAGCTCTCGCAATATCACAAAATTTCAAATTTTTAAATATTCCTTTCTCCATCCAGATTTTCTGTATTGTTCCTTTCTTTTCAGTGCTCTTACCAATATTAATACAGCAACACTCATACCGGCTAACATGACAATGTCAGATATATCCATGAAACTGAAATTGCACAGTTAAAAGTAGGTACTGATAAAATAAAATATTTTTTAACGTTTTTAAAAAACCGTCTTTACTGAACTCGCCAGAAATGTCGAATGAAACTGACCCAAATATGTGGACAGGAAGGAGACATGCTTCTTACCCATTGGATAACAAGTTGAAAGACACGTTGAAACGCATGATGAAAGGAAAAGTTGAACAAGTGTGGACATAACAATTTATTAATGTGCCTAGCTCATGACGGTTGTTCCAGGAGTACATGTCATGTTCATTCATATGTTTTTTTAAATTGTTATGTTGTTCAAATAGTCATGTTTGCTATTGCATTTATTCTTTGTGATGACTCCTAGAAAACTCACCGATGGTTTCGCGATATTTAACATTAATCACGACGACTGCGGTATATCTTGATCAATGGCAAGATCGAATTTTGAAACCATTGAAATATGCGTTCTTTAGTTAATCATCATGCACAGCATACATCCTTTTGAGCGTATCTTCAGCTCTTTTACCTTTGAGGAAATAAAAAGCAATATTTTTTTTTCAATAAAAATAGGACCTATTATTTTATTCCCCAGAATTGCAGTTCAAACTAATATTTGGTTTGGTTTAACTAATTTTAGTTTAATTAATATCTTTTGGGGAAACTGCGTATAACCCTCTGGGAAAAACATGTCGACTGTTATTATCCCAGTATCTACAGTTATGTTTATTTACAAAGCCATTAAGGAAAAATGTTGCTTCATAACTGAAACAAATATTCTTTATTAAATCTGGATCATTTGGGATTATCCCAGTCATTATTTCACAAAACTGAATCCTTCTGCCATAATCATCTTCGCTGAGCTGCTGAAGAATACTAAATTTCTAAGGCAAACTACTTGTTTTGTTTTGAAATTTTGTGTATCGAACCAATGGAAATATTTGTTAACTTAGCGACTTTTGAAATTGAAGAAGGTGGGTCAACAGTGAAATGGTTAAAATTTTAATATGTGGGTTCATTAGAAACTCTCAGCTGCTTATTCACTTTAATACACGCGGACCCAGTTTCCTCAATTTTTTGAACAAGTTTCATTACGTATTGAGTCAGGCTGTTTTGCGAGCACACCCATCTTCAGCAGCATAAATAAAAATAGTTTCAATTTTCTCTTGTGAAGTATATATCAATAAATTCTTAAGGATAAAGGTCCCATCTCAATCCTCAAAGTTCAGTCTTCCTTAACATAACTGAGCAAAATGGTTACACAGGATTTTATAGTTTTAACTCACATGTTCTGTACCTGAAGTACGTGTACTTTGTTTATTTACTAGATATGAAGTGCTCACGATATGGAAAATATGTACAACAAATATATAGTATAATGAATAAATTATTAAAATAGTAGAGATTATCGTTAGAATATTTATATAAGATACCATTCATATTTTTATTTGTTTTAACTCTAAATCATAGAACTCGTTGATGAAACTTTTATGTTTCTGTGTTAATTGATGCATGAGTGCAACGTCCTAGCTCATGAAAGAGAAAGGATTTACTACAGTAATGCAAAAACGAGTTTGCTAGCATTAATCGAAAACAAAAACGAAGCGCTAACATAAAAAATGTGACATAATAAACAATTAGCAGAATATCCATATATAAATAAGTTTTTAGGTTACGAATTTAATTTCAACTTGTATTTATATATTTAACTATGTATGATTTGTGTGGTAAATTAATCGTGACCATTAGATACTACTGAAAATATAAATTACACAACCAACAAAAAAGAGAATTGGGGTAACAACATTTATTTAATAAGTAGTACATAAAAAGGTAGTAAAATGATTATAATTGTGTGGGTTACAGATATAAATAGTACAGGAAATCAGTACCTTTTAAAACCCCCATGTGTTCCAATAACTGCCTCAAGCTGGCGTGGCATTGAGCGAATTAGGTTCAGGTAAACGCCGCCAGAGGTCATCTAAGAAATGATAGCACTAATACGATAAGTGGGCCTCGAATGTGTATGAGGGTGCTTCGTGATTCATAACTTATAGTACCCTATACCATTAATACAAGTTGTGGTGCTGTATATCGAACAACAATACACCTCTCCTCTTCCCATTCACCCTGACGACAGCGGACGAATACCCGTTCATCATAATTCAGGAGTGTGATCTGGACTCATCAGAAAAGACAACGCTATTCCATTCCTGGTCCCAATTGTGTCGCATCTGACACCATTCCAGACGATGTCGGCAGTGGATGGGGGTCAGTCAATCTTAATAATAAGCGTCAGGACCGAAAGCTCTCCCGCAGTAGACGGCGTCGAACAGCAATGGCAGTAAGTTAGCGATTGAGTACAGATCCCTACTGTTGCGCAAGAACATGTGATGTGGCTGTAGGGTCCGCAATAACCATTCGTACCAACAATCGGTCTTCCCGTACACTTGAACGCGGTTGAGCCCGAGACCCCGGACGACGACTTGCGGTACATTTCTCTTGCCACTGACGCTATGAGAATGGTACTGGCCTGGCGATCTAACAGAGCAGCAATATCCCTATATGTCTTACCACCCTCTTGCAGATCTTGCTCATACGGCACCCGTTAGCTGCGACGTGGTATTTTTTACGGCGACTAACGCAATACTACCGACATCGTACCTCTCAACTCAGCGGTTCGCTGCCATCCATATAAATAAGTGGGGATAGCTACCATCTTCAATTACCCTAATCTTAAACCGTATTACCTTAATCTCAAACCGGAATTGTAATCATTTTAGACGTGTTATACAAAATGCAACAATAAGAGGAAAGAGGGAATCGGACCTTCCAGCACCATCCAGTGGTGAAAGTTCGCAGTATGCGAACCTTGTCCTGGCATCGGGTGAACGATAAAACATGTGTAATGCCATTTGGCTTGTGGAGGAAACTATTTTAAATAGAGAAACAATTTGAAACAGGCAAGATTAGGAGAAGAAACAGATAGAAGACAGAAAGAAGTGGAATAAATTACAAAGCTATGAGCCCACCTATGGATCTAGCCTAACGACAAATATCTAAAAACATTTGTTGTCGTAATAAAACAGAATTTTTTTACGATGGATTACGATTACATATCATGAATGTTGGATATTTCTACATATTTTCAATCAATTTGAGAAATTATTGACAACAGTCAGAGGTCTCTCTCTTCCTCTCAGAAATGTATTAAATCGTGCAAGAAGTGAGGTACGGCATGTAAACAAACGATCTCTAATGTTCGAATGTTTTATAATTTTCTTGTTAACTCATAAAGTTATTACTGCAGGTGGTTTTCATGTTATTTGGAGAATTCCACAAGGATCATGTTTCTCCATATGACATGATATCTCCTCAATATTAATGACTTAAAATTTTATTTTTGTTTTATCTGAAGGTGTGTTTTTGGAACTCGTAGGTTATTTGTCTTTATATTATATAGATAATTTTGTAGGTACCTTAACTTTGTATAAGACGATTAACATGCAAGAAGACTAGCTATTAGTTCAGATAATGCAGCCCAAATTGCCTGATGGTGTATACATAGAGCATACCTACGTATTGTTCTGCAAATTATTATGTCCTCAACTTAATTATCGACCTCTACGTTTCACCGAAGCTATCGAATAAGACTTTTTACTGCCGTATGATTATTTAAAGAGCCCTCTTTCAGTTTCACAATCAGTTATAATATACCACCATACTGCGAATATATAGCCTCGAAAATCACTTGTGAACTCGATGTCCGCGGAAAAACAACATTTGAGGAAACTGGCTTCTTTTCACATTGAAAAAAACTGGTACTGCTTTGGCGAATATTGCACTTTCATGCAGTACTTTTAGGAAGTGGTTCCAGTAATTTAGAATTAGAAAAATTGATTTAAATGGTGCAGAATGTCTTTGGAGAATTTGGCAGAATTTTTGGAGAGCCAAAAAAATTGGAGGCTGAAGAGTTGGAAACACTGCTAGAAGAAAAACCTTGCCGTATAGTGCTAGAGCTTAAACGATGTCATTTCTAAACGTTTATACAAGCCAGGAAAAACTTTAAGGAGAGTCGTTGGGTTCTTATGAAGTCGTAACTGAGAATAAGAGTAGACGCTTTGATGTTGTTTTCATTCCTCTCCAGATTCAAGGAAAATAACTTCCATAAGCTAGTGATAATATAATAATCTAAAAGGGCGAAAGTGGTGACATAATCCTGGTCAACCAGCACAAATATTGAACTCCTCATATGCTTGAGACGTCCATTCTCATATATACGTAACACTCCCAATATTTATATGACTATTACATTTAAAAAAATTTCTTTTAGTGGGTATATTAAATACATTACCTTGTTTAATAAAACTCTTTCTGAAAAGACACAGATTTTCGGTTTTTATAGCCTTTATCGACGGAATAAGCAAAAGAAGTGTAGGAAAGCGAAGCGAGTCGTAACGCTTACCCCATGTGGCGGCGAAGTTTCGCAATATGGCCTGCGAACGATGTCCTGGCCTCGGTTTAGAGAAAAAAATTGTCGATAGAAGAAAAATCTTCTTGTATACTGCTAGAGCTCGGACAGGAACTTGGTACAATATTGTATATCATTTCTAATCATTTAGCAAACCAGGAAAAATTTTAAGGATAGTCGCTGTGCCCTTATGAAGTCGCATCTGAGAATAAGAGTAGACGCTTTGATGTTGATGTCATTCCTCTCAAGATTCAAGAAAAAGCACTTCCTGCATAAGTTAGTGATACTGCGATAATCCAATGAGGCGAAAATCGTGAAATAATCCTGGTCAACCATCAACCAGTACCGCAAAACCAAATATCAATGTCAAGAAAGTGTTGATACTAGTGGTATCAGCGTGACGTCGTGCCTTATGAGTTGCAGTCAATCTGGTCAAACGGTCACTATTGGCAGTTATCAGCAGCAACTGATTCATGTTAGTAACAATCTGAAGGAAAAAACGACCTCATACTGGCAGAGAAAAAGGGAAATCATTTTGCTTTCAAACAAATTCAGAGGTTTTGCATCAGAAAAAAATCTTAATTTTGTATAACAAGTGGCATGATATTTTCCATCTTTCCATCTATGGAGTTTTTTTTCTTCAAATTGCATCTATACTGGTAGAGATTATGTGCCCTTGTATAGTGCTTATATAAAAAGTTTCAGAATAATCTCCATTTATAAGAAAATACTTGTTGCATTTAAATTATATAAATATTGATTATTTCGATACTATGACAACCTATACTTATTTTTCTCGCTAAATTATTTACGATATTTTCAGCGCACCTCGTTATTTACATAAAAATATGTTATAATTTCTTTTTCAGATATTCCTCCTTTGATATCCTGTCACAGTAAGTGACAAAATGACATTTTTCACTTTGGATTTGAAATGTTCATTAACCTCTGTAGGTTCTGCTTTTATAATCAACACAAAAAAACCTACCTTTAATCTTCTCGCTTCTATAACGGTTGCCGTCAGTCTGTTTAAATTTTCGTTGTAGAGTAGCGAAACAAGCAGCTCACCCAAGTCGGAACGAATTTCTCGGGATTCCTGAAAATAAAATTAATCATATTATTCTGCTAGTCTTTCGGGCTTAATCTCTGGAAATTTTTATAAAAGTTTTAAAATATTTTATTATAGATATCTTTATCATAATTCTAGAAAATTCAAGAATATTCTATAAAATCCTATCAGAAGAATTACATGGAACATTCTAGAATAATCGATTGGATCAATGACATTTAAAATCATTCAAGAACATTCCAAAATCGTAAACATAGCGAAGCTTCGAAATGTTCTATCGAAGGTATATAAGGAGCCTCACTTCCGCTCTGACGCCAGTTCAATTTTTGCCAATGAAGAAATAGAAACAAAAAACAATAATCAAGAAAAAAAGAATAAAACAAAAAAGTGTAAGAAAAAGTAGTAAAGTGGTAAAACTAAAATAAAAAGTGAAAGGTTTCAAAAGAGCAAATAAGCCGTAAAACAAGAACAACTGATCTTGGTGTCTCTCATTTTGACTCATTGCTTCGAGTGCTGAAAGATATCAACATCGAAAAGAAGAGTATCAGACTCACTGCAAATATCTAGTTTGTCGCGCTATATTGCAAAATTGAATAAAGAAGTTCCTAACATTTCAAATATGTCTTATGAAGAGTTGATGCCTATCGTTCGCCGTATTACATCGTTTTCGACGCCAAAGATGGTACGACATTTTTTTATTCATTTTAATAACAATTTTTAAAAATTTTTGTTTTTGATTCCATATGTGTGACATGACGAACAAGAAAAAGTTATTACGGCTTAAACATAACCGAATTGAAACAATTTGCCCACGAATTTGCGCGTAAACTGAATATCGAATATCCAACATCATGGAATACTGATGAAAGGGTTGGAAAATCTTGGTACTAGGGCTTGATGCTGCGTCACAAAAAACTTTCTTTGCGAACACGCGAACAAATAAGTCTCAAGCGGATCAACGAATATGTCCACCAATTTTTTGTGCTTTGTAATTACTTGTATGCTTTTCGGTTTTTACCATTTTTATGCACGAGTCTGCTTTTTCGACAGTTCCAACAAAAATCAGAAAAATCATCTTGTTAAAAGACACGAAAAAAGTCGGTCAAACTGCTGCACAAGAACGTGGCACTGGGATAACCATGACGTTTGCCGTAAATACCACCGGAAATTCTATGCCGCCTTTCTTTATTTTACCAAGAAAGAATATGCAAAACTGTTTTATGGATAATGTCTCATCAGGAAGTGATGCCACCTGCAATGAATCTGGCTGGATGCAGCAAAAAGAATTTGTCAAATAAATGAAGCATTTTATCAAACACAGCCACCCATCGACAGACAAAACGACATTGCTTCTTCTTTATAATCATGCGCCTCACTTATCTATTGAAGTAAATGACTTGCCATTGGAAAACGGCGTATATACATGCTTTCTTTTCCACCTCATTGTTCTCAAAATGCAACCATTGGATGTTTCAGTTTATGGTCCAGCCAAGGCATACTGCAAGACCGAATGTAGCGATGGTAAAAATCTAATGTTGAAAAGGCATGGATATTTAACACATACCTAAACTCGTTTGCAAAACTTTGGATTTAGTGTTGACTCCAAAGAAAATCAAGTCTGGCTTTACGAAAACTGGCATCTTTCCATTCAATCAAAACGTTTTCTCTAAATCGGATTTCGTTCATGCCGAAATAACTAATCAAAGTGCAAATGCTACTACTATTCACAACAACTTGAACGAAAAGAGCATCGGCATTTAAAATGGATGTTGCTGTACATGAAACTGAAGAGCTATCAACATCAAGTGCAATACAACAATCATTGTTACGTTCGCCAAGTCTTTCCTCAGTTTTGTCTAGAGTTTGACCAGTTAGATCAGCAACATCTTTGAAAAAGTCCGGCCGCGCAAGCCAATAAAAAGCACCATTTTCACTTCACTAGAAAATGTTGCCATGTGCAAAGAAAAGCGAAAGAAGAAGGAAGACAGTGCAAAGAAGCGACGATAATCAACACAAGAAACGTCAGCCAAAAAGCAAAGCCAAACAAGTGCGAAGACTGCCAAACCAGTGCGAAAACCATCGTCGTCGTCATCGGATGTTGATTTTTGTATGATTGTATGAAAAATTTGCCAGCCAAATTCACTCGCGACAATTCCGTTGAAACCACCAAGCGCCAGCGACCATTTCATATGAAGTGTGTAAATATAACTCGCAGCTACTATACCTATTAAAATTGGGACTGACGAAGACTAGCATGTATTTGATTTTCTATATGCTATTTTTCATGGCCTTTTAAATAAATAAATCGACTATAAATGTTGAAAATCTTGCGTTATTTTTTGGCTTTTTGAGCCCTTTTGTGCATTTCTGTAACTGCTCCAATCTACGGACCACAATTTTTTTGGAAAAAAATTCACGTGTTCAAAAAATTGACAATAACTTTTTTATTTTTGAAGCTATGAAATAATTTTCTCGGCAAGAGTGTAATCAAGAACCTTACCTTTCTAACGGTAAATAGAATTCCGAGAATATAATTTTGATCAAATAATTCTATGGGTACCAAAAATAGAGACCTTGATATTGAAAGGCGAAGACGTCTAGCATGGGTGGCTTTTAATAAGCTTTGATATGTTCTGAAGAACAAAACAAAGCCCGTAGTATGTAAGATCTAAATTATATGACCAATGCATACTATTCTAATATATGGTGCCCAGATGTTAACCGTAACAAGGCAGATACTTACGAAGCTAGAAGTTTCCTAAAGAGTTACAGAGCGATCAATAATAGGGGTTAGACGGAAAGATAAGAAAATAAATTGATGGATACTGCATTATGCAGGCCATCTGGCAAGAACTACAGATAGTAAATGAAATGAATGTTAGAATCCTTCAATGGAGACCATGGATGGAAAAAAGGAATAGTAGTAACCCAAGGATGATATGGTATGATAATCTGATGAGAGTGGCAAGGTTACCATGGATGAGAATCGTACAAGATTGATATAGCTGGAAACACTTAAGGTAGACTTGATTTCTTTGGTTACTACCCCCCCCCCCCCCATAGCACACGTATATCATCGTATACCACAATAATTATTTGTCAATTTTTCGCTGAAAATGAAACAAATACCGTTCCACAAGCATCATATTCAACAGATATAACACCGTGTGACTTTTTCCTGTTCCCTCGGTTGAAAAAACTACTTTGTGAGTAACGCTTTGAGTCTACAGAAGTCAAGTATAAAAACTATTTCAAAGAACGTTGGGATAAGTATATTGTAGTGAGAGGGGATTATTTTGAAGGAAACAAAATAAATTTGGATGAATAAATAAATACTTATTGTCTTATTTAAAAAGTCAAGGAATCATATCTCTCCAATATTTTACCATAGCTTATGTTGCTTGTTATTACCATCCACTATAGTTTTGCATAAATTTATGTCGACATAAATATTAGTTTGTATTCTTGGTCTTCTTAGCTTTCACTTGGTAGTCCATAATCGGCAGTCTATGTCGTTCGTAGTCTATCCATTTTCCTTTGTGCTCATCACATATCTAACCCATCTATTTTGCTTACTATTTCATTATTTTCCTTTTTTTTTGTATTTGTTGTATTCTTTTTTCACCCAAATTTCACATCTCTGACCCATGTTTTCAAGTATTGTTGAAATTTTAAATTGTCCTCTGCAACCCAACTGAATTACTTTATTTCTAGATCCCAAATATTTTTCTCAAGAGATATTTTTTGAATAGGAGGCACGAAGTACAAAAGTACTGAATAAATTATGCTTACTCAAACATAAACAAGTATACATTTTTCGTTTTGATACGAAGTGCCTTTTAAAAATCAATCCTATTTCGTTACCCTAAAGATGAAATCTCATTTACTGCAAAGTTTATAGTTTTGAAGTTTTGTGATGCCAGACAACTTGTATAAACCAATAAGATCTCTTTTGTTCGGCTAGAAATAAAATTCTTCGAATATTTGAAACTCAAAAGTAGAAAAGTTTAGATAAAAAGTTTTCTCGTGGAATAATTCTCACGGGAAACTTATCAAATTTCCCTTTTTCCGGTCAATTTTCCCTTGCTGATTGTATATTTGATTGACGTGAAACGGCATTCGGGTCTTTTTGTTAGCTTTTGCTCCTTTCATAATTGAATATTGAATTTCAAAGTTAAATGATGGGATTCAGATATTGGTTACTTATAACAATTAAAATTTTCAACACTGCCATAATTAAGAGGTAATACCACTGTACATTTTTTAAAAAATTATATTATAAATTATTAAATATATATTATTATTATTTTTTTATTAGCTTAAATTTTTCCTTGAAATTTAACGCTTTTTCCTAAGCGCGTTGGACTACTCCAAAACGACATCTGCGCCAAATAAATACCTGCTGGGAAGATACAGCCTAATGTTTTACCTTATGATTTCTAATTTATCTAATACACAACAGATGTCGTTAAAAGATATTTATGTTTAGTCAGAAGCATTTACAAACAAAAGTACGTTAGTATAACGCCAGTACATGTACAAAAAAACAATTTCCTTACTTGAAATTACGGTTTTTGTGTTTAGTGCTGATTTTTAATTGTTTATTTGTAATCTCAGAGTGCTTATAAGTTACAGTCAGTGACGCAAAAGTGTACCAGGGCAGGAAACGTACAAAAAAAGTCGTATCCAACGTGACGTCGAAGCAATACGTCATCGATATGACCGTTGAATAGATTTGAGGTTGAGAGCGAATCGAAATGAGTCAAACCGATTTATAAGGACCTGGGCCGAGACGAGTTACTAAACCGTTGCTTGGAGACTACACGTAAAATAGCGATGAAAGTTACAATGCTACTATTGAAAATTGTCAAAAAAAAATGTTTTTAGCTTATTACAGTGATGTTAGTAAGGAAGTTTAGTTAGTAGTATAGTAAGGAAGCAGGTATAGTTAGTTCATTTGAATATATCCTTCAGCGTAAATGGCATAGAATAATGAAATGAATCATAAAATGTGGAGCGAAATTCCCTACTAATTATCTTTAAAATAATTTATTGATTTGTTCGTTATTTTATGACCGTACATTTTAACTATGTGAAAGAAAACACTTCAACTTTGTTTTAAATCACTATCTTTAACAGAATAATATTTGGCGTGAATGATTTTCAAGCATTTTCAAGCGTCTCGATCATGCAGTTGTTACTACGAAACGACCCTTACGCCAATTGTTCTATTAAATGTATTGATCTAAAATAAAGTTGAAGTGATTTTTATTCTCTTTTGATTATGTTATAATAACTGGAGACTGGAGACGATGCAATGGAAGGAAAAGAAGACTAGCCCATGTCGTAGTATTCTTATGGAAAATGTTGTTGATGAAAAGCTAATAACGAAAATCATTTCTTTTAAATAATCAAATGCATTTAAGAGGTGAGGAAGCATAGAAACTGTAAAAAAACAAGGTGAACAAATCTCGAGGACAGATCAGGGAAAAATTTAGAACTATTTTTCACACCTTCAAATAACACTGGGGAACAGCAATTTTGTTGACTTGGATCTGTGACTTGTTTTTGACTAATTTTTCATCTCTGAATTCAAAAATATTCACAATTTTTCTCTATCACGCAAGTTCTTAAGCTACAGCATACCCCTCATTTTACCTTAAAAGTGTATATACGAAAGGAAATAAGGTGAAATCTGACCAAATAGATTAGAATATTTTATTCATACAGAGGTTAACATACTATTAAAAGTTAAATTGTGTTTATACAAAAAATAAATAAAAGATATTATGGTAAAAATTTCTTCTTATAGCTTTTTCTGGAGTGTTCAGTTTGTGGACATTCTCGCTTGATGCTCCAACAGTAGTCAGCCATTATACTGACATTCCATCTACCTTGATACTGCGCTTGCATAACCTTTAGATCTTGGTGGAATCGCTCGCCCTGTTCATCACTATCAAGATTTTCTGGGAAGTTAGTAAGATGACTATGTAAGAAATGCAGTTTGAAGCTCATGTTGCAACCAAGCCTTTTAAAGCTCTCCAAGAGTTGTTGAACAATTTCGATGTAATTCGGGGCTCGTGTATTTCCAAGAAAGTCTTTAACAATATTTTTAAAAGCCAACCAAGCATTCCTTTCAAGTTCGGTCATTGTTTCAGTGAAATTTTCATCTTTAACGAGTTGCCGAATCTGTGGACCATCAAACACACCAGCCTTTATCTTTTCATATGACAGGCTAGGAAATGCCGAAATGATATACTTAAAGCAGTCTCCTTCAATTGACAAAGCCTTAACAAATTGCTTCATGAGACCTAGTTTTATATGCAAAGGCGGAAATATAATGTTTTTTCTGTCGACAAGTGGCTGATTTGAAATGTTTGTATCACCAAGTCTTAGGTCAGATCTTGGCGGCCAGTTCGATTGCACCCAATGCTTCTCACGAGCTCTGCTGTCCCACATGCACAAAAAACAGGAGTACTTGGTATACCCGCGTTGCTGGCCAAGAAGGAAACAGACCATTTTAAGGTCAACACAGATGATCCATTGGTGCATGTTATATTGCAACAAGTCGATGACTTTCTTTATGTCGCCATATTCTTCACGCAAAGAAACTGAATGACCTATAATTTCCATTATGTAGGAGAACACACTTCAAGCTACGCTTTGAGTTATCTATAAACAATCGCCATTCAGTTGCGTTATAGTTAGAAATAGTCATTTCTTTCATTAAACCTTCTACGTTCTGGCAATATACAAATCCGTCATTATTTATGAAGTACTGCCTAAATTCACTTTCTCTGGATCGATAGTAAGTGACTTTAGCTCCTTTGTCAAGCAAATTTTTTTCGTGCAATCTTGATGCTAATAATTCCGATGCTTTTTTGGATAGTCCCAAATCTCGTGCTAAATCGTTTAATTCATGTTGATTGAATCCTTTACGAACAGAATCATTGGAAACTTTGAATTCTTCGTCGGTGGAGTTACTTCGATCTTCACTTGATTCACATTCTTGTATTTCTAAAGAAGGTAACTCGAAAAACTGGCACTGGAATTTCAGCTGAATGAGGCATAGAGCGTATAGTTGACAGTAAACTAAGGTACTCAGATTTATGTTTGTTTTTCTTGTTGAATCCTGATGTTTTCACTATGCAGAAGTAGCAATCACTTAAGTGATCTTTGGGCTCTCGCCAAACCATTGGTGCACCAAACGAAAGTTTATTACGAGTTCTCTTCATTCACATTCGTAAACTCTCTACACACTGCTTGCACACTTTATGAGGGGTCCATGATTTATCTTGGTCACCTATTTTCACTTTAAAATAAGCAAAATAGGCTTGCCTGACAAATGTACTAATATTAGTCCGTTGAATGGGGATGGTAAAACTGCCACATATATAACAAAATGAATCAGGGCTGTTTAAGCACTTACGACGAGAACTACCAGAGGCAGACATAACGAAAATCTGTAGTCGTGTATGTATACTTTGACTTCATTATATCAGAGTGACACAAACCCGCGTACTTTAGCATCTCATGCGTAACTGACCGAACTAGTTTTGGATGACGCAACGTCACTCACGCCTCCACTCCTAGGTCGAAGAGGGTTCGCCGGTAGGAGAGCAGTAGTGACTTCTGTGATTCGCCAAGCTTAGTCGGATGCGCAACAACTGTAGAGAAAAAACTAGACGTGATAGAAAAAAAACTAAATAAAGTTTTGGAATTAGCATGTCAATTTACGTATAAAACAGCTTTAATATCGAACTCAACAGAAATTATTTTTCAAATTGTTCCCCAGTGTAATTCAACATATAAAAAATTAAAGTTCCTAAGAGTTGAATGAAAGTTCTGTAGTTTTAGCGAAAATTTTTGATTAATAAAAATATTTTCCATTAAAAGATTTAATTCTCACATAATTTTCATTGTTAGTTACATGCACATAATATAAATTTAAGTTAATTTTTGTCAATACTAGTTCCTAGTTGTGTCTCCTTCTCAGGTGGTCGTACCATTATTCCGTTCCCTCTCTCTTTTCCTAAATGGCATATTTTTATCTAATATAGAAGATTCGTACATTATATATACAGGCTTTTTGTTTTCAATGACGTGCTAACTTGATAGCCCCAGTATATTAATATTTCCTCAACTCTGCAAAATAAGTCTAGCGAGCCATTTCTTCAGGTTTGAAAAGATGAAACAATCCCTGGAAGACAAATCCGATTAATACAGTGAAAGTGAATTACCGTGATGAAAGAGCACTTTTTTTCTGGCCAGATGTGGGCGTTTAGTATTCAGTTGGTCCAATCGCGAAGCGAATACTCCTCAGTGATGGTTCTGCCTTTTGTCAGGTAGTCTATGAGCACCGCATCGCGGCAACAATCTCACAAAATCGCCATGACTGTGGATGAAACCGATTTCACTTTCTTTGACGCACTTTAATCTGCACCCACACTGTTTGGGTTGTTATTTCGCTTTTGAAACATAATGCTAAATTCATGTTTTATCTCCTGCCATAAAACATTAAAGAAACTCCGCAAATTCGCAATTAAATATGTTGAAAGAATGTAGAGAAGTGTTTATTTGAAGGCGTCTGTGATCGACTGCTAACAAACCCGTTCCTCGTAGAGCGGAAACCTTTTTTAAACCCCAAAACATTATGAAAAATGTAGCGAATAAAGTTTGTCGAGATCCAGCTTAACAAAAAATAGTTTAAATTCAGCAGCCCACCTTTTTATCATTTAAGAAGAACAGGAGATATACTTTAAAGCGAAATCGAACTCTTTTTTTTATGTCCCTGGGAGTTAAACCCCTTAAAATTAAGTATTTTATAGAGGCTCGAAGTTCGGTTTTATAAATTTTTTATAAACTCTTCAAACTGGTTTGCTTTATTTGATCACTATCCAGCAACATATCAATCCAGCAACTAAATGCTTATTTGAAACCTTGTAACATGCTGTTTAAATAATCACATTTAACAAATGTCATAGACATTTGGTCATATTTGCCATTTGATCATTTCTGTATCAAGCCAATAACTTTTCGAATGACCCTCGTTATTGTTAGAAATTCTATTTTACCACTCTTAGCATATTTAATATTGGTTTTTACAGCTTCGTTTCTTGTCTGTATGCCATATGGCATGATAAACCAGATATTTTACTTTCTATGCATAATAACTATTCTCTAATCCAACTATTAAAAAAGTTATTCTCTACACTCAAAGTTATCAAACACAACTCCTTTCCAACATGTAATTGCGTACAAGCTTCGGAAAAATAATGATATTTTTCGTACCTTCCCACACATTCGACCTTCCCACACATTTTGTAAAATTCTGTAATGTTAATTTGCTTTTGGCGATTTACAAGAATATGTTGTTGTAAATACATCTATGTCAATTCTATGTTCATCTATTTACAAGAATATGTTGTTGTAAATACATCTCTATTTCAAGCGCTGCGCTCAAAATGCCAGCTTCTGTAGTGCTTCTACTTTCTAAAAATCGTTTTACGTTTTTTATCCCTATTATGGCATCATGAAAAGTTGGGAGAATTTCTTCTAATCGTACTTCTTCATCTTTTTCATCACTCCTCAAGCTGTTTAGCTCCGCCAGTCTGCGCCGTAATCTCCTGGTCGGTAGACATACTTGTTGTCAGAAGGTCGTTATCCCCCCCCCCCCACAAAGAAAGCGTATATTATCGTAAAATTTAATTTTTCCAAGTTAAAATTATTATTAGAAAGTCAGACGCTTAAAGCCAGGTTGTCCTCGTCTTAGCTTGTTTAATAAGCCATTAGGTGAGAGGAAAGTCATCGTCCTCAACCAACTCGCAAAGGGAGGGCCATGCATGTTTGGAACAATTCTTAATTGTTTTTTGGGAAACCTGTGGCCAAGATTTAGAAACTATTTGAATAGCATCTAGCATATTTAGTTATTGGTGTGCTATTTTCAATGCACTTAAGATTACTGATCATAATAATGTCGTCGATAATAAACTTTCAAACTGTGAATAACACCTTGATCCATTGGTTGCAGAACGGATGTAAAATTTGGTGGGAAAATTGCTTCTTAGTTTCGTAAGATGCTGATGAGCAGGACAGTTATCAACAAGCAATAATATGTGCCTATTTTCTCTAATCAGTTGTTTGTCGCATAATATTAACTCACTTTCGAAAATATCAGGGGTCATCCACGCTCGCTTCTTGGCTTTATAATTAACTGGTACTTTTTTATGTTTTCAAAACCCCTCGGTATGTTAAATTTGCAAATAACTAAAAGTTTGCGTTTTACAGTTCCGATTATGTTTACGCATACAAGAACAGTTATTCTTTCCTTTGATATTTTTTTCCCGATTCATTTTTCATCCATAAAACTCGTTGTACGATCTGGAGCAAGTTTGTAAAAAAGACCAACTTCATCATCGTTAAAAACATTGCTAGCGTCATAGTTTCTAAAATGTGAAACTAATCTTGATTTAACCTAATCCACTGCATTTTCCAGGTTTATAGTCGCAGCTTCTCCATGAATTTTTTTACAACTTATATTGTACCGCTTTTTGAATCTAAGTAACCAACCCGAATCGCAAGAAAATCCATCAATATTAAACATTTTCGCAAACTCTTACCTTTACCTGAAGAATGGGCTCAGTAATTGTAGTATTCATGATTCTTTGATGCATAAACCATTAAAGTAATGTTTTATCCGTGATTTTTTGAACAGGTTTGCGAATTCTGTTACCTTGTTCGAAACTCGGCGCAATTGCAATATATTTTGATTGTTTCTGAGTATCCTGGATACTGTTGTCTTTTTCAAACCCCTGCAGTTGCAGATGTCAACTTGCTTAGCAACACTTTCTATCTCCTGAATTATTGAAATTTTTTCATTACATGTTAAAGCCTTCCGAACCATTTTAGTTGAACTAACTTCGGTTGATTTATCCATGCTTAAAACAATTGGTTTATAAATCCGCTTAGACACGATCACAAACAGCACAACTTTACTATACCACACCAACAAGAAAACTAAAATTGCTAAATAAAATTATCGGGAATAGGCCATTTATTACAAGTACACAACTCTAAGTATATAATACTGGATCTAATCGTAAAAAAACTGCGGTAGCGTTTGTCGGTCGGTCCAAAGGCGACAAAGGCCTGTCTTTTGCTTTGATTTACCCATATAAAATACCCAACCCAAATAAAAAAAAATAATTAAAAATAGAAAGTACCTTATATTTTAACAGGCAGACCAGGAAATGTAGTATTTTCAATCAGAAGTACTTAATAACGGAGTATAAAAATGAATTATCTGTTGAATGCTTCATAATATCTGCCGGAACTTGGTTATTCGGTATGTTATATCCGTAGATACGTAATAAGCGTGTACGTTATAAGTGAGCTTTACTGTCTTTCTTACATCCATAAATCCATAAATCCATAAATCGCAAAAAAATTGATTTTGGTTTTCTAATAAATAAAGTCAAAAAAATTATAAATGGGTATTCACAATTCGAAATAACCGATAAAATAAATATTAATTTAGAATTTCACTGCGCGGAAATGATACGCGGTTTACAGATTAGCGAGCATTTTAAATTTGAATAAATATTTATCCAATAGTTGTCTCTTTCGAACCGTCTGTTCATGCCGATTCGCAATTAAATAATGGTCAATTTAATCTGGCGTACATCAACGGAACGGAAGAGGAAGTTATATAAATTATATTACAATTTAATTTATGGTAATAACGTTTTTTCGTTTTTCTTTTACGCTTGCTTTTCACCACATTCATCATTTCTCTTTCGCCTACTTTCAATTCCGGTACAATAATCTTTAAAGGAAGGATTTTCCGAATATATATATATATATATATATATATATATATATATA